>BSBN01001583.1:32426001-33055502 GCA_027924645.1 Cunninghamia lanceolata | reverse complement strand
CCTCTAGAAGTTATACTATGAAATGTCTAAGTTCGGGTGAACACAGTTAAGTTAGGAACAGTGCAGGGTGCATTAGTATTTTGGTCTACATTTCTCTGCATGTGATTATATTGGTATGTGGTTTTGAGGCAGTATGGATAGGTGTCTAAAGCATCTAGTTGAGGAGTTATAGAGTCTGAAGTGATCCAGAAGATCACCTACAAAATTCTATTTTTTGATAGTTGGTTTGTGAGTATTTCACCAAGGCAAAGGAGATAGTTATGAGTTCCACATTTCACCACATAAGGGCATCATGATCTACGGTTGATAAGATATGATCTATGAAGCATTAGGAATGATTAATGTGGTTCTTGGAGTCCCATGTGAATTTTAGTGGAAGTGTTGGGCCGACAGAGTCAATGTAAGTTGATAAAGTGTTGTGCTTGATAGGCGGACTCAGTTCTGAGTTTGAATTCAAAGTTGCAGATATTTATATGGGTTAGATTTCAGTGTTGAGTGATGATATGATTTTGATGTGAATGAACAAAATGTGTGTATGATTCAAAAGTAGAGTTGTGACAAGAAGAAGACAGTAAGGGCAAAGGAGCAGAGTTTATGTAGAGCATAACAAAAAAAGTAGAGCAGACAGTATGAAGTCTTTTGAATCTGTATATTGAACTAACTGGTACTACACCTCAGCATTTTGTAGATGCATTTGTAGTAGTCATCTTTTGGTAGTGAGCCAATCCTTCTTCTATGTTCTTTTCCCTTTGTAGTGAGCCTTTGTGCAGTGAGCACTTCTTCGTAGGGCAGTGAGCCTTCTTGTAATTTGATATTGTGCTATTGTGAGCTAACACTCACTGTGGTTTTTCCCTTTTTGGGTTTTCCATTTAAAAATCCTAGTGTCTATGTGTTATGTCTTTATGGTTGTTGTTCTTATATTTATTCTTCTTTCATGATGTTGAATTTGGTAATTGGATTAAGGAACAAAAAACTAAATGGTTTTGTAGAATACTGATTCACCCCCCTCTTAGTATTCTCTGTGTTTAACATAAGCTCCTTGAGTAGACCAAGAAGTCTTTACTAATACCTAGAATGAAGAGAAAAGAATAGAAGGGATAGAAGGCCCCGATAATATTAGAATAGAGGCTCTTTTGGAGGAGGCGCTAGTCAAAATTACAAATGATATATGTGACAAGCTTATTGAGGAAGTCCTCCAGGAGGAGGAATTAGAGGTGGGGAACAAAACCTTGGGTATTATGCAAACACCTTTTGATCCGAAAGGTAGCAGTTGCACTCCCACTCTGTCAAGGAGTTCAAGACAAAGGAACTTGAAGACACAGAAAGAAATAGTAGTGGATATTTAGACCACCATTGATAAAGCATTGAAGAAGAGGGGAGTGGAATGCTCTCCTTGGGGGTAGTGAGACATGTGGAATATTAGGGGCATTAATGCCCCTAAAAAAAGATGCCTCATCAAATCATAGATTGATGGGGTGGGAGTAGATATTGTTTTATTGCAAGAAACTAAATTATCAACAGATCAATTTATATTGACTATCAGTAAATGGAAGGACTCAGAGACAAATTTACAGCTGGCATGTGGAGCTTCAGGATGATTGACGATCATTTGGAAGAAGCATCTTCCTAAATTTGAGGTAATAGGAAGTAGAGAAAATTGGATCCTTGGCAAGTTCTTGAAAATTTTAAATTTCAAGTATTTATGGATCATGTGTGTGTATAGACCTATGGGTTTGACTCAAAAACAACAACTATGGAGTCATCTGGGTAGGCTTTTAAGAATTATAAAAAATGAGATGGTGGTTATGGGAGGTGACTTCAATGCAGTGTTAGATGATTTGGAAAAAGTAGGTGGTATATGCACCCCCTCACGGGTCTAAAGGGATTTCAAATATTTTGTCATTTCAAATAACCTCCTAGATTGTAGACCTATGAATGGCAAATTCACTTGGTCTAATCGACGGAAGGACTTCTTGAAAATTGCAGAAATGTTAGATAGGTTTCTCATTTCCTTGTAGTGTATGGAAGGTAATCTAGATTTCAAAATGAAGATTCTTCCACTATCCATTTTAGACCATTTCCTGGTGAGTCTAAAGATAGGAGAAGATAGGAAGGGCCAAAGACAATAGTTTAAGTTACAAGAGACGTGGTTAAGGGACCCAAATTTTATTCAACAGCTACAGACGTCATGGCAATTAGCTTCATTTGTGAAAGGTTCAAGTCTGTTCTAGTTGGTCAATAAATTATAGTATGTGAAAGGAAAAATCATGGAATGAAATAGAACTTACTTTAAAAACATATTCTATGAGAAGAACAAAATTCAATGGGATCTCAACATCATGACACAAGCGATTATACAATTTGGTATGGATGATGATATATTCAAGTGGGAGAAAGTATTAAGAGAGGAGTTAGAGGAAATTTTATTGAGGGAAGAAGTATATTGGCGACAAAAATCAAGGGAATCATGACTTAAGGAAGGTGATAGAAACAAGACATTTTTTCACCTCTCCTCCAAACTTTGACTTCAAGATAACTCTATTAGTAATATCAGGAAGGTAGATGAATTGATGACCAGTAGCTTAAATGAGATTAAGGGAGAAGCAGGGGAGTTCTTTAAAAACCTTCTAACAAGGGAAGTTTCCTTGGGGCAAGGTGGTAATTGCAGCTTTATTTTGCTAAAATTGGTATCGAATGAGCAAAATGGAAAGTTGGTGAAAGAGTTTACTATGGAAGAGGTGAGAATTATAGTCTTCTCGATGGCAAGAGAGAAGGCTCTAGGTCTGGATAGGTGGTCTGGTATCTTCTGTCAGAAATGTTGGGATATTGTAGGCAAGGATACATTTTTAGTAGTTGAAGAGCCTAGAAAGTTTAAGAATGTGCTTAAAGAGAACAAATGCACAAACATTATGCTCATTCCCAAAGTTAAATTGCCATTGTCTTTTGAGAAATTTAGGCCAATATCCTTGTGTAATTTTATATACAAGGTAATCTCCAAGGTGGCAGCGATCTATTTGGCAGCTATATTACCAAGAATCATCTCGGAGGAGCAGGGAGGTTTCATACCAGGGAAAGAAATAGCTGAAGGTGTAATTTTAACTTATGAGATTCTTCACTCAATCAAGAAAGCAAAAGAGCCAAACATGGTTTTAAAATTAGACATGGCCAAAGCTTATGATAGGGTGATTTGGGAATTTTTGTTTAGCATTTTGAATTTGTTAGGTTTTTCTAAACAATGGATCAAATGGCTATCAATGTGTGCCACAGGGATCAACTTCTCGGTTCTAGTCAATGACATGGAGACCATCCCCTTTGAATCTTTTAGAGGTTTAAGGCAAGGGGATCCTATTTCACCATATCTCTTCATCTTAATGGTAGAAGCATTATCATGGACTATTAGAGAAGTAAGAAGTCTGAACAAATGGAAAGGGATAATTTTGAAGAATTTGAATGAAGCTTTCTCTCACGCCTTATTTGCAGATGACACAATTTTATTTGGCAGAGCTTCTAAGAAGGAATTGAAATCTATAAAGCATGTCATTGACTCGTATTGTGAAGCGTCAGGTCAAAAGGTCAATGAGAAGAAATTAAAAAATTACCTCTTTTTTGTTAAAGAGGAGAGGTAGAAGGAGATTTCAAGGATTTTCAATTTCAAAGTGGAATCATTTCCTGGCAGATATCTCGGGATTCCTCTGTTTAATGGATGACATAGGAAAGAATTATGGAAAGGTGTTGTTGAAAATATGGCACATAAAATTGGTACTTGGAACTTGGGAAATGGTTGACTTTAGTTGGTAGATTAACAATGATCAAATTTGTTCTAATAATAGTTCCTACTTATATGTTGTCCACTTTACAACTGCCCAAAGGCATAGCACTCAAGATAGGGAAAATGTGTAGAAATTTCTTAGGGCAGGGCTCAACAGACTCAAAAAATATTCATTTAATCTCATGGGAAAAGGTGTACATTTACCAAAATCTCAAGGAGGGACAGGCGTTATTAATTAGGGGTTGCAAAAACTAGCTTTAAGGGCAAAATTGGCATGGAGAATGTACAAGAGGCCTCTCACAAAATGGGCCAAGCTAATGCAAGCCAAATATTTGGATAATAAAGATCTAGAGAGGATATTCATAGTAGCAAATCCACCTCGGGGATCATCAATGTGGAACTTCATAGTGAGGAGGAAAGAAGTTATCTTACCAAAGCTTTCATGGATTCTCCATAATGGAAGAAAAGCCAATTTCTAGGATGACTCGTGGAATGGGTGGCCTAAGTTATCTTCTAGAAAATAATTAAAAGAGGTGGAAATTTATCTAAATTCTCTTTGGGGAGTGAAGGTGTACAACTATTGCTCCATAGATACGAGCTACTTCCCACATAAGGTAATCTGGAAAAGTTTTGAAGAGTGCAGTTTCCCTCAGAAGCAAAAAAGTTTGTTGAAAGATATTCTGAGTGAGAGAATTGTCTATATATCTCATAAGGAGGATGAGTTGATTTGGATTAAAGATGGGTCTAGAGATTACAAGGTGAAGCAAGGGTACAGGCTCTTAACATTAGGAGTAAAACAAGACTAGCCAACGCATCTATGCTAGTCAGATGGTATATTACCAAAGGTTGGGGTGTTTACTTGGTTAGATCTTCATGGAAAAATCCTAATGGGACAGAGGATTCAGAAGATGGAAATTGGGGCAAGCTTTAATTATGTGTTATGTGGGGAAGATGAGGAGAGCGTCGATCACCTTCTACTCCACTATAAATTCAATAGGGATTGTTGGAGCTAGCTAAACTAGAGCACATCATTTCTAAAAACCTTGATACAATTTTTTGAAAGCTGGCCTAATCTTTATTCTGAATCGACCATAGAATGTCTTTGGATTGTCATCCCATCAATGATTATATGGCTTTTGAGGAAGGAGAGAAACTTTAGGATCTTCGAACACAAGTCAAAGTCTATTCAAGAGGTCTGGAATGAGTTGGATGTGGCCATTGTAGAGGTTGTGAATGCTAAACTTATAAGAAAAAATAGTAATAATTCTAGGTGGACAAGTTGGGATGAACTTATGGTTAGAAATTGGAAGAATCTGAATATGAATTTATGTAGATCATTATCCCATGGAGTTAATCAAAAAGTAGATAGAAATTGTGTCAAATGGTGCCCATCGATATAACTGCATGTCAAGATAAATTTTGGCAGAGCTTTCCATGGTAACCCAACACCCTTAGGTACATGATGTTTACTTAGGGACCATGAGGGGAAGCTATTAGTGGCTAAATCAACCAGATTGGAGAAATAACATTGTAGAAGCCTCAGCATTTGTTCATGGTCTTCAACTCGCTTTAGAATAGGGCTTCAATGTTAGGATTAAGGTGCCATTAACCTTGTAAATCCTATGTAATTAATTACTCCTAATATTGTTTGTAAATCACCCATAAGGGATGAAAGGTTTCACCATCAGCGGTCTTGTTTCAGCTACATGTTTATATCCAGTCCTTGATGCTAATTCATTCACGATGAGGGGTTACAGGGGGTTTCTCCCTGCTAGGGGTCCAGGGGGATCATCCCTCGATGGTAGGTTTGGGGGCCGCACACCCCAGTGGGGGTTCAAGGGCAACGCCCCCGAAATAACATTTTATTTATATTTTGTCATTATAAATCTGGACCATTCGTCATTAGCTCACAAATCTGACAGTCGATATTATGTTAGTTTCTTGCCCTAGAAGGCAATCCCCTTTTATAAGGATATTTGTACTATGTTTTTTATGAGATTTAAGAGTAACAAGCACCGTTGGATTAAAGACTAAAGAAACAGAGGAAGTGCCTGTATTGTAATCTCATATTTGAAGATAATACAACTTGGAACCACTTTTCTTTGTGGATTTTTTTATTCGAAAGGGTTTTTCTCCATGTTATATGTTGTTTTATGTGTTGAGTTCTTAGTGCATTTTATTTGTGTAGTGGGTTTTAATTTTCTGTTGCAATCTTCATTGATTCTACATTATTTAGAGTACATAAATAAGGTTTGAATTAGATTTCCGTTGTGCGGTTTGTACCTTCATTTCTAACATTTATAACCATATAGATTGAGGGAGATTCCCTAAACATCATTAGAGCATCTTAGAATATAAGGATGGAGAATTGGAAAATAGAGTATATCCTTCTTCAAGCATGGGAATTAATGGAGAATTTTGATTCTTTCCACATATCACATTATTATCGCAAGGGTAATAAGGTGGCATATTTTTTGGCCAATGGTGTAATTGATCAATTACAACAGGACATTATTTTTTATCAATATCAGTAGAATTTTCCAAAGAATTTATTATCTTGTATTAACTATGATAAGGAATGTATTTAGGTTTTGATGAGGTGGGGCTGGGAGAGTTTTTCTATAGGGATGTAGATATATTGGGTGGGATGATGGAGCCAAGTACAAGAGAAATAGGTCACGTTATGATGTACATTTGGCCATCCACGACTTACAATATAGGAGGCGACCTTTTCAACATTCATTATTTATGTCTTTTCAAGTGGTCCATTATCATTCATGCCTGGGATGGGTAGAAGAAAGGATTGATATGTATTAATTAGTTGATAACACTAGCTTGTGATTGGACACTAGTAGGAGGCTAATGTAGATTCTTCCCCACATCAGATGTTCTATAAGGCACATAAGAGAAATGGGGTGGTGAGAACATTTATTAGGAAATGATAGCCAGAAGGTTGTGACATAGCTAGGCGTAGGACATAATTTTAGGCCATAAATGACATATCTTGCAGGATCAGGTATCCCCATACGCCATTAATGGATGTCAAATCCTAAGGAACATTATCTGAGTGGTGTGTGCTAGATTGAGGCTTTGATCCACCATTAGTGAGTTGGTAGCACCTGAATGTATCTTGCAATAAATCAAGCGATTCATCGTAGCAGATACATCATCGTTCTTTGTGTGGCCAAGCTTGTCTAGGGATGTTCAAGTGGTTAATCGCCTTGTGTGAATTGAATGTGAATGAGACCATTTTGTAGATCCTTCAATGTCAGTTTCAAGAAAAATCTAATCATCCTATGAGAATAGTGCCATGATGAAATCTTGGTTTCTGCACAATTAGAAAAGCTTGTATAATTATGAGAAGCCACTTCTGAGGGGCTTATGAATTTTAGATTGAGCAATACTTTAATTATAGACCTTGAATTTCCTTATTAGTTTCTTATGTTTGCAACTGTCTCTATGGATCTATGAATTCCAAATCTCTAAGTATTCTTACCATGGGTCGATGGCGAACCGATGTATTAGAGCGCCATGAATGTACTGCCTTCCTGAGACAAATCTTTGAGGTGGAGTGTGATAGTGTGGAGTTTTCTATCATTGTATTCTTGGGTATTATCTTTTTCAACTAGGTGAAAGATAGATTAGGGGTTCAGACATTACAGCATCTTCATTTCCAACTTGTTTGACTTATCCCAAGATCAGGAGTACTCATACACCTTTGGATGTGCATTGATCAAAGATGTCTTCATCAATGTAGAGAAGTAGCGAGCAGCACTGGCCATGTATGATTTTTAGGAGGGCAAGGCTCTGATTTGAGGGGTATTTGATAGACAACTGCTGCAGATGTTGTATCATGCTACTTGTGTATATACAGGCATATAAAGGGACCTCCAATTGGATTGTTACAATGCTTTAAATCATCATTTAAATGCCCACACATTTCAATTGCCAAATGGTGTAGCAAATAGAGCGAAGGAGGTGTTTAACGCCATTATGTTTCTATGCCTGCATGCCCCTGATCAGGCCCTGGGACCTCCTCATGCATTAGGCACTCCTGTTTATGCACTTCCATTCCCTTGCCACCTCATGAAGAACACCATGACTCCAACTCTGAATAGTTGTCTTTATCTATGGAGATATGATTTTGGCTGGTTTTTTTTTTCTCAATGTATAATGAGTTTTTTGTTGTTATGCTAACTAGATGATACATTATTGGTTCTATATGTAATTACTTTTTTGATTAATGTAATGTATGGGTGGTTTACCACCTTTTTCGTAAAATAAAAAACACTTATATCCTTGTGACTTAAAATATTTCCTTCAAATGTGCATAGTAGCTCTTTATTCTTCTGAATAAGTAGAAACTCACCAATGGAATACAACCTTTGTATACCCATAACCATTTTAGTTCTCAAACAATAGAATGCATTACATACCTCATGTTTTGGTATTGCAACTTTTGATTTCCCAAGTGATTGCCTCAAATGGAAAATGTATTCATCACCACGCTTCCACTATGCTACTCTGACACAACTAGAAGTTGAGAATCCTGAACTAGAAAACACTTCTACAAATATGAGGTTTAGTCCGTTAAAAATATCAGCCTTCATGTGTTCCTCAATGTCTTCTTTTTGTACTTTTTTGGATGAAGAACAAGGATCCCACACCATCATGGATGAGCAATTTTGAAGTTGAGAGGAAGGATCTACTTTCCACTTTGTACTCTTCATCTTTTCATCATACTTAGAATGATTCTAATGATAGAAAAAACATTGTGATGACATAATATGCAGATGATGCAAAACATTCTTGATACTACCTCCGCAGGTTATTTCTTAAGTTGTAATTCTAGAGGCAATCAAAGTGTTTACCTTCCTTTGCTGATTTAAATTTTTTTGAGAGATTTGTAGTAGTACTACCATTCTCATGATCAATATCATCAACTAAAACATCTTCCTTGGATTCATGCCCATCAAAATAGTTAAATTGCAAACCATTTTCACATTCCAATGGTTCCATATTCTTAGTGTCTAAAAACCTGATACCTGTGTTTCTTGGATCCCATTAGAAATAATTGGAATGTTTTCTTCAATTATATATTCATCTTCAACATGCAAAGCTTCAACATCCAATGTGGGTTTTTTTTGCTCTTATTCCTCCCTAACTTCATCAAGATCAATCTTTTCTGACATTCAACTTTAGAAATCAATAAGGTATCATTTTCTAAAATAGATCCATACCTTCCTTCTGCTTGGTAGATTCCTCCAATTTTCGCTTCCTTTCAATTTCTTGCAAATTTGATTTTTCTTTATGCTCCACCATCACAATTTATTCCTTGGCCTTTTGTGGTTTTGCCGCATCCATCACCTCTTCTTTCCTCCAACAATTATGACTTTGCTCTAGCAGAAATGAAGGTGCAAACCACATAATGGAAATACGATTCAAACCTTATTAATGTCCTTTAAATAATGTAGAATCAATGGAGATTGCAATAGAAATAAAACCTACTACATAGAAATAACATGCATTAAGAACTGAACACATAACACAATATGTAATGCGGAGAAAACCCTTTCAGGTAAAAAACTCCACCAAGAAAAGAGGCTCCAAATTGTATTATCTTCAAATATGAGATTAAAATACATGCACTTCCTCTTCTTCTTTAGTCTTCAATCCAGTGGCACCTGTTACTCTCAACTCTACTAAAAATGTAGTACAAATATCCTTATAAAAGGGGGTTGCCTTCTAGCGCAAGAGAACTGACATAATATTGACCGTCAAATTTGTGACCTAATGATGAACGGTCCAAATTTACAATGATAAAATTTGGCTCTAGGGGGCCTGCCCCTGAGCCCCTGTCGAGGCGTGTGGCCCCCAGAACCCCTACCAAGGGGATGATCCCCCCAGACCCATCGTAGTGGGGAAACCCCCCTGTGACTCCCCATTGCAGACGAATTAGCATCGGGGACCAGATATAAACATGTAGTTGAAACAAGATCATTGCTAGTGAAACCTTTCATCCCTTATGGGTGATTTACAAACAATAATAGGAATAATAAATTACATAGGATTTACAAGGTTGATGGCACCTTAATCCTAACATGCTCCTAGGTTTCTTTACATGAGAAGCAAAGTTTTTGTCTTTTGAGATTATTTTTTCTATCCTTTTTTTCACTTGCCATGGGAGAGCTTTTTTCTTGTAGGCTAAGAAGAGGTGCCAAAAATGAAATTTGTTTCTAGGCATTAACTGTTCAAGTGTTGTAACTCTTTGGATGGCTTCTAGAGGCTTTGGTTTTAATTGTTCTTCTTTCTTCTACTGACCCAGTTCTTTGCTGCATATTTGAAGATACTTGTGAGGTTGGTTTTTTTGAAATCTTCTTCATGGATGTTTCATATCCAAGTTGCAGAAATATGAGAAAGAGATATGTTTCTGAATATTAGGATCAAGACTTTTATACCTTTCATAATATGCTACGATGTCCTCATTTAACTAACTTTTCTCTCCCATACTTTCTTCTTCCTTGGGTAATAATTTAGGTTTCCAATCCATGTTCTCTCTCTAAGCCAGTATTTAATTTTCTTGCCACTTGGTAGCATTAGTCAACTAAATAACCTACAAGATCACAAGATCATAGCTCTATTACCACTATAATAACCCTTCTGAAATATTTTAATCATTAATATCAGATCTAAAAATGACAATAACAAATTTTCATAATTTACAACAAATTTATAGCAAATCTCCACATGATAATAACTAGTCTTCAACACAATAATACCAAAATGCATTATAAACCCTCCAAAGTTGTTTTTATTGATATATTCAAGTTTATACATTAGAAATGGTCTGATACAGCTGCTCAACACCAAAAATAACATAAAAATAATTTGGAACATCAACTGCAAAATCTCCACAATTCACACAACAAACTAGCAACTAGTCAACACTGAAAATGCATCAAATATGCCAAAGACTTCCGTAGATAAAATTAATGATATTAAATTGATAATTAAAACAATATTGACTGATGCAATAGTCACAATAACTTCTACAATAGTAGTCACAAATCTAAAATGTTCATAGAAAAAATCCACAAAAATGTTGAAATACACAATGTATATTTCATTGTAGACCTTACCAAACTTGACCAAAAAGAAAGATGAATACTCTAGTTCTTGGGAATGACTGTGATCTGAAAAATAGAAACAAAATAACACCACCCATCAACAGCACCCACAACACATTGGAAAACTCAAACTACAAAATCTGCCTGTAACACAAAAAAAAATCACCCAAAACTCTTGAAACCCTCAATAGCTCAAAAAATTTTAGAATCTAATCTAGAGGATGTCTGAACAACAACACACTAACAAAACATAGCTACAAAAAACCACAATAAGCTATAGCAAACTAAAACTCCAAATTGCCACATAAACCTACAAAACAAACTATATTGAAGACTACTTGAACTACTAACTCCTTAAAGCTTCAATGCAATCTCTAGATGAGATACTCTCCTAAATCAAAGGGTTTTTATCCTCTGATCCCATAAACCAATGTTTTTTCATCCATAAGCCACTTTCCTCTATGGGTTTTCATCCACAGAAGAAATTATAGAACACAAGTGCTCAACAATTATATTGAGAAGTTGAAATGACATAAAGATCCTTCAACAAATAAATATAGAAATATTTAAAGATATCTTAGCCAAGCTAGGCGCCCAAATTCCATGCCCTATTTAGAGGGAAAATATGAATTAAAAATTACATTGAGAATCCCACTCCCTCAATCAAGCCAAAAATAAACTTCCATTGACAACTCACCGTTGCAAGTACAACCATTTCAAAATTTTGCCCTTGATTCCATAAACTCCCAAAATAGCATTTGGGACTTACAAAAATCTTCATAAGATATCCACACCCACTTGTGCAATAAAAATCAATATTTAATACTCCTGATAAATAATAGTTTCTTGAATTTATGGGTAAACAACAAAAATATTAAATAAAATATTTTCCCTTAAATTTAATTATTAGTCATGGGAAAATAGGAATGGACCAATAATTCCTCCAAATTAATTTTATTTATAAGGGGATATTACATCGAGTAACATGAATCTAACTAGTTCAGGACTCATTGTCACATAAAGTTTAGATGGTGAGGAGTAGTTTGGAACCATTACCATATTTTCTAAGAGTGTACTCATCATTAGGGAGTAGTGTGTCAACAGAAAAGGTTTTGGAGTTCATGATGCTTCATCATGGATTTGTGTGAGGCCCATATCTATTTAAATATTCTTCTTAAGTGTTCACATAATCACTTCTCTAGAGATTAATGGAGTTGGGCCCAACCTTGGACTAGTTTTCAATATATAGTGTGTCACAAATATTTAAGAAAATGTAGCACCCGACTAACCAATGATAGGGATTAACTTGTATGGAATTAAGAAAGGTGTTATTGTAATATATTCGGTAAGTGGGAGGTTATCCCTCTTCATTAGGAATATGTAATGGTCTTGCTTAAAAATACCTTTATATACGATTAAAGTGGGAACCAAAAATGGCAATGCTCATTGGTGATATTTTGCATAAGAAAGAACAATGTGAGTTGAAGTAGGATCAAGGGGAAGTCTAAAGTCAATCTATAGGTTATGTGAATATTGTAATGATTCGAGGACTTAATTTATAGCCAAGTAGCATTATGTAATTTTGATGATAAATAGAAGATATCATTTCTAAGCATGTATGAGACTATATTGTGTTTGAACGATGTTCTTCATTCATGTTTTTTGTTGTATGAGTGATTCACTGTGTCAAGGTTGTGGGTTTAGAAGTTTCTTGTTTGGGACCTCCATCTCTAACCACATCAACTACATCAGATGGTTTGGTGTATCATTTAACCAACTTTTTGATAGTAGGCATGAGTTTTCCACAATCCATGATAGTATTGAGAGTGCTTTTTGGAAACAAAAACATACACAGTTGAATCCAGAAGCACTCTTAATACAACTTTTTGATGTTCTTCTATTTTCTTAGCACCTACTCACACATCTTAGAAACCCTTGTTACCTTTGTTCACATTGATGATGATTCCCATTCTTTACCTTTACATAATGTTACTTTCTTTGATGATTCACTTCATTATTTTAGATTTGGTACTTGTGTTTAAAAATTCATAAGAATGCTTTATTTGATGATGAAAACATTTTTCTTCTTTCCTTATTTTTTCTTCTCAAAAACTAGTCATAGATGCATTTCATGGTATTGGAAACTTTATTTTTTGGATTTAAGTTTTAATTTCATCTTTATATGAACATAGGTAAAATGATAAACTCATTTTATGTGCATTTCAAACTACCTTAAACAACACAGAACTTAACTTATTTATTTAATTTGTATGTCATTCATTATATTATTTTTTATGAGTTGATGTGGGAATTCATAGTTTCTTTTTCACTTTCATCTCATAATTACGTTTCAAAAACATTTATTCAAAATGAAAAAATCTTCATACCTTCCTTCTTGCCAAATAGCACAAGTAGAATAAGGTCCCATTGTACATGACTGTAGTATAATTACAACCCTTAAATCCAAATGCACCTCTTAAAATTTCAACCTTTCTAGCTAGTCTTAAAAGATTCTTCTCCTACTCATTCTTCTACTATTATTACTTAGGTTTCCATCGTTATTGAAACAACACACCCCAATTACAAACTAGTAACTAGGGACATCTTTGTATACTATAACTCTCACACTAGCTAATCATGCTTAGTCTTTGCTTAGTTCATGTTCAACAATGGGCTTCCCTCTAGGATCTTCTATTATAAATATATATGATGTTCAAGTCTAAAGATAGTCAAGGAATAGTAGACCTACTATTATTAACTATTATTAACTATAATTAAGTTTAATCCACACCTAAGTCAATTATAAATTCAATTTCATTTGCGAGACCATGTTTGATTTGTCAAGTTTTTAAATCCAAGTGATTCTTGAACTCGTGGGCCCTTCATTTTAATGATTTAAAAGTAATTCATGTCAGTGGAGTCAAATACCTAAGTCAAAATCATCAACCATATTTCATTTGCCAAATACATAGTCGTTTATCTACACACTGAAGTCTAGCAACAAGTTAAATCAAGAAACCTAAGGTAGTGTTTTAATAAGATACTATACTTCAATCTACTATAGAGTGCAATTAGTCAATCTTTCATGTCTTGAATCTTTAGATTTCACCTTTGGGGTATTTTTGGACCCAAGAACCCTTAATAATTGTGATTAATCCTATCACTCATCCATGCTTCATAAAGTTGACCAATCAAACCAAGATATAAAGTGATATATAGATTCGTACATGTTTTTTAATTCAAATTTATCCGTAATCTTGCATCTAGATTTTTTTATTTTTTATTTTTTAATTTTTTTTTTAGATTTTAATTTTTTACCCATTGAAAGCATCCCAAATTTTAGAAGCCTCATCTTAAAAAGGTTTAAAGATTCCTCACGTTCATTAATGACCGTAAGGTTATTAGTGCCCAATTTAATTGCTTTCTTACATCTCGGAAAGTTAATTTTCAAATCTAGATTTTTTGGACTAAGCGCCCTTATCCAATGTAACCTATAGTACTTCTAGATTGGTAGAGAAACTTAAAGTCAAAAAAGCAAGAATGGCAATATATCAAAGAAAAAGTTGATGCTCGTACATAATGATTACAAAGGAGTTTAGATGCATAGTGCAGTGGGACATGTATATGTGGAATTCAAAGAGAATGAAGATGATAGGATCAATTGGTAGCAACCATTAATAATATTTCACGCACTCTTGATTTTATTAAATTTTGTTCATCTGAATGAATTTATGATCAAAACCTTTTTATGTAGATTTATTGGTTCTGGTAAGATTGATCAATAATTAAAAGCATTTATGGTTTATGCATGGCTTTAATGATTATATTGTTAATAGAAGACCCTAGTAAATTTTATTGAAAATTTACAAGTCTTTAAGCTACAATAGAAGAAAGTTAATAGGAAATTATTGGAGATACTCAAAGTTGCATGTGAGAGCTTCAAAAGTAGTGAGACAAAGCATCAAAGCTAGTAGGATATACTCATACTCTACAATATTCATATAAGGACTTGAATTTTAATGCATTATATCATTTTTTAAAAGAATTAGTCAAGGGATGAAGACAAAGTAATTGTGCTATGCAAGATTAGGGTCTTGTTCTTACACAAAGTTGTAGGCAAGTTCAACACATTCTTGTGTAAAGATTTATTAATGGATAAATTTCCATATTGCATGATAGAAGGAGATGCTATCTATAATGTGGACAAGTAACCTATCATAAACATTATTTTAGAATCTTTTAAAGACATGTTGCACTTGTCAAACCCTAGTCTATGGTATGATGTTGCTATTGCCAAGCAATAGTTGAAGGGAAATGGTGTAATGGAGGCCTTACAAGACTAGGTAGAACCTCAAGTTGATTAACCTTGTCATAGTAGGCTTGTAGAGTTCTCAATAAATATGTTTAGGGGTTACATCAAGGATGCCATGGTTTTCATGATCAGGTAGTTTAGCCACAAGCATTTGAACCATCTAAATGCATATGAGGTGTCAGTGTTACACATGATTCTAGAAAAGGAAATGATTCTAAATTACAAAGATTTGATTTTTGCAGCTGCCAAGTAGCAGTTTATGAAAACTAAGGTTTGAGGAACCTTCATATGACATCATATCTTATTGTTGCTATCTATGTATATATGTAATTTCCACATCTCATAAGCAATTGGAGGCCATACCCCAAAATTCCAATTCATGTTATCTTAAAGGAATTTCACAATAACTAATATGAGGGAGATTGAAATGATAAATGATAAGTTTTATCATGTAGTATATGAGGGAGTGTATAGAAAGCCCATGCCCAAGATGAATCCAATATTGGTAGTGGAGCTTAAAGTAAGAAAGCTAATAGCCTAGTGGATCTATCCCAAGCATACCCTCATCATGGTAGAATATGCTCTCATCGGTCCCCATATTTTGTGCAAATATGTGCTCTCCCAAATTGCTAAATATGAAATTTGTTTCCACTTATCTAATTTGATTGCTTCTATACTAAGTGGAAGGATGTTAAGGAGTATCCCTACTACTCATTTCAAACTTATGATTTCATGCCAATTCAAAGGGTAGGGGATAAGATTAAATATTTCGTCTTTAGTTAAAAGCATCCAAAAACTGTTATAATCAAGAGGGTAGAATTAGATAATTTATCAATAGAAAAAGGTCAAGAATATTTCGTACAAGCATGATGAAAATTTCTCTAATGATAAGTACAATATATACTAATTGTATGATGAAGATATCATGAGTAAGCTTAGGTGATGGACTATTAATGATGGATAAGGACCCAAATGCCATTAACCTCATTGACATCAAACTTTTTTTGTTGAATTAGATGGTAAGCTTCCTATATGGGATATACATAGATCTACAAAAGAACGGTTGGCCTTTAAGGCTACACATAATCTAAAATTTAGTGAGAAGACACATTAAGAGGAGGATGAGGAAGAAGATGATTGTGTTAAGATTTTCCTAGACCAAGGTGAAACTAAAGCTACAAAGGTTTCTTTAGGACCTACTTCACCTTTGATGATTGTTGATAATGTCACTCCAAAATTCTCACAAGTAGGTACTCATGTATCAAGTATCAAAGTTTAGAGGAAGGTGTGTCAAACATGTTTGTTGAGGTTGTGTTGAGTATTTTTGTAAGTTCTTTTGCTACTCACAATTCTTTAAGTTGTGTTGTTTTTATCATTTTAGTTTATCTTCATAGTTTTCCTAGTGTCCCAAATGTTTCTAAGGTTCCAAGTCATGTCAATGAGGCAGTTTCATTTGAGGATTTTGATCCTCCTATTGCTACCATTAGAAGTAAGCCTATTGTTTCAAAGTGTGATTGAAGTCAAGGTGTGGTATTTGTTGGAACCAATCTTAGTCCTATCTTGGGTGTGTCAAGTGATACTTTTGTCTCAACTTTTAATGTGTCTAATGTTTTAGGTTCAATGATTAATTCTTTATCCTATATTGTTACCCAATTTATGGGCCGTGTTAAGAGCCTTGTGTCTACACCCTCACTTACTAAGCCAACTATCATTATTGCAAGTTCTCCCCATTTGGATTCCCTTATAGTAAGTACTAAGAATCTTCCCTTTGATAGTAATATTCAACCAACCTCAAGAATGCCTATAAAAATAATGCTAACTCCAAGAGCCTTAAGCTAGAATTGGATAGTCAATTCAAGTCATGAACCAACTATAGGAGACATATCTTTAGAGGTTGCCTATGAAAAGAGTACTAGAAAGGTGAAAAGAGTTCTCAAGAGAAGGAATCAATCACAGGTGAGTAACTAATTATGGAAATAGAGAGAGAATTGTTCTTGCTATCTAAGAAGTAGAAAGGACATGAGGAAACACCTTCAGTGATCAAGGCAATGTCAGTTGTGGCCATGGACCAATTCCAACATTTGATCACACAAAATAATAAATTGAAGAAAAGAGTTGTCATAGAGGTACCTGAGAACTTGATAATGGACATAAATAAGAATTTGAAGCAATTATACCATGAGTTAAGGTTCTCCAAGAAAATGTAGTAATTTATTGATAAAAACTTAGGGAGATTGAATGAGAAAATAAAAAAGGATCAAGGAAAGCTCAAGGAAGGTTGAGCTCACCAAATAGGTAAAGGCTAATGGTATTGAGATTGCAACACAAAGAGCTAAAGGCTCCAACACAACATTTAGTGATTCATCTTGAACACTCAAATGATTACATTCTATGGATTTATAAAGCCATTCAACTTACTAACTACCCAAACCACTAACTACCAACTAACATGTAACTAATAACTAACTAAAAACTAACATTTAATAAATTAGCATTAACATGTTAATTTATTATGTGATGCACTAATTAATTTCTAACACCCCCTTTAGTGCTAACATAGGGACTTTATTCTCATGTTGCAATATCGATAATTGGCCTATCTCATATTTGCCCCCTTAAATGAATTGTTTTCTTTAGATGTCAGTTTATACTAATAATTCATCCAATTACAATGTGCAAATACAAAATCTATTACACCATTATGGCTCCAAAATCCTTATTTCTCCTTTACATAAAAAATAATAAAATTTCATCTCTATTTTCTGCATCAATCTACTCAATAACTATTAATAGCATTCTCAAATGATTTTTGGGTTTTGTCTTGCTCTTTATCATCTTTCCAAGAAAAGTTAAATTTTTAAATTTTGCCACAAAATGAGAAAGATCTCACAGTTTTAGTGAGACTAATATAAAAAATTCTAGAACACCAAAGATTTTTGCAACTTTGAATGTATAATTTTAAAAAAAAAAATTTCTAATTTTTTTATATGAAAATGGCCAAAATAGAGTGAAAACTATGAAAGGAGTGAACAAGATGGAGAGAGAAGAGAAACCAAAAGATGGAATAAGATGGAGACTGAAGAGAAACCAAAAGCAGATGGATGATGAATGTCACGGATTTGCACATGGTCCACACTATGCCTCTATATTGACAAAATGAAAGAATGAAATGCAAATGGATGATGAATGCTAGAAGATTTACATGTGTTCTTAACTACTCCTTTATTGATAAAATACAATAATGGTAGATAGATAATAGTGACTTTTAAATGTGGTCCTTACTTCATCATCATTGAGCATCAATTTGGAGAAGGAAAGACAAGCGAATGGAGGGCAATCAAAGAGATCCAAGACACCTACTCTGATACCATATTAAAATTGCAAGACAAAGAGCCAAAGGCTCCAACACAAAATTTAGTCATTCATCTTCAACACTCAAATGATTACATTCTATGGCTTTATAAAGCCATTCAAATTACTAACTACTCAAACCACTAACACATAACTAATAAGTAACTAAAAATTAGCATTTAATAAAATAACATTAACATGTTAATTTGTTATTTATTACATGTTGGTAAGTGTTGCACTATGTTGTCATTAGTGTTGTCATTGATGTCAACCTCTAGTGTAGTTCAGATGAGTAAGTGCTTGTGGATGTCAACCTCTAGTGTGATTGAGTTGTTGAGAAGGTATTGCAGATGTTGTGATTATATTGAGAAAGTGTTTTTGGTGCTTAGCTTCTAAGTGCTTTTGAGAAAACTTGAATTAAGAGTGTATAGTGTGACAGACATGTGTTGTGTATTGTGCTCCACATTTCTTCAGTCTTGAACTTATGCTTGTGCAGTTTGGATATGTTGATTAGAGGTGTTCAAAGGTGTTATATCCAAAGTTTCAAGTTCTAGATCATGCGGCAAAAGAAGTTGTGTTCACTAGTATGTGGACTGTGAAGCAGGTTGTATGTGAGAAATGGAATTGCTCCACATTTATCCATGTTGAGGTTTCTTGTCTTATGGATTTGGGAATGTACTAATATTGTCTGTATCTATCTTCCCTTGGAGTGGTTCATGTTCAGATGCTCTGCAAGGTTGGATTCATGAGTTGTTGTCCGTGGCAGTTTGACTAGTTACACAAGATGGTTATGTTCTTCAGTTGTATATGGTTGCGGTAGTGTTGTTGGATATTATGTTGGTGTTGAAATATTCCAGAATGTTGTGTGATGTTGTTATGTGGTCCACGAGTTGTTTCTAGACCTGGTGAAGCATGAACTTAATGAAAGGAAGCTAGGTGTGCAGAAATCACTTCCTACACTAATCTAATGAGGGGAGAGCTATACAAATTCAATTTAATCCTTATCATTACAGAAACATACAACATCTAACAGAGTTATTACAGCAATACACATGAACCAAAAAGAAGACACTAGCAGAGAGACAAAGATATATGGTGGGGAAAACCCTTATCGGGTGAAAAACCCCACATTCAGAAACCTGCACAATGTATTAACAAATCTGAAAGTTGTTTACAATACACTTGCAATGCAAGCTTAAATGGTCTTCGACACTCATGTCTAGAATCAATCTGGTAGCATAACAGTACCTGTAAACCTGTAATACAAACTCCATCTCCAAGCTCCTATTTATATAGGAAATACAAGGCAATATTGGACCTATCTTGGGATGAGCGTCCAACTTGGCTTCATGGACCAAAACCCACACCTAAGGACACTTGATCAACATTATAGAATGTTCCTGACACTTGTCCATAGCTCCCATCCCAAAGAGGTCACCTATTTACAAAATGGGCTATGACAGATGCTCTTACGACACTTACGACCGTCATAGAATATGTCATAGCGGTTACAACTTACAGTTGTAAGAGAATCTATCATACACATGCTATAAATAGAATATTCTCTTACAACATGTCATATTCCACCTTGGGGCACCCAAATATGCCTTATTCAAAGATGCTTCATGACACATGTCATTACCTGTCTTACAAACTTCTATTTCTGACTCTTACATGTCATAGAATCTGTCATAGGAATCTGTAATAACTGTTTCGGTCAATATTCCCTTACACAACATGGAAGATGCCGACACATGGAAAAATGCTCCTACCACAAAGTGGGATGCTTATCTCCTCATGTGAGGACAAAATTACAAGTTGTCATATTCCATGTAGGATCGACACATCACCGTGCCACATCCCACAATATGACAATATGGAATTTACAAATATTTACAACATAGGCAATTAAATAATAAATGCAAACATTAATAATGCAAGGAATTACCAAGGTTGAGACACCTTAATTCCCAACATTCTCCCACTTGTCGAACACCTTGTAAGAGCCAATAGAAAAATAGGATTTAACTACTATAGGCCGAGAGGCCCATAGACTCCGAACACCATCTGAACTTCTTTGTGCCCACTGGTTTCATCAATGCATCTGCAACATTCTTCAAAGTATCTACCTTCTCCAAATTTACCTTTCCATCCTCGACCATGTCTCACATGAAGTGAAACTAAACATCAATGTGCTTTGTTCTAGCATGGAAAGTTGGATTCTTCACAAGGAAAATTACACTCTAATTGTCACAACTGATCGTGATCTGACTTGCATCAACACTAATATCTGAACACAATCTCTTAAGCCAAATGGCTTCCTTACAAGCATGAGTTATTGTCATATACTCAGCTTCTATTGTGGACAAAGCAACAACAGGTTGTTGCTTACTCATCCAACTAATAGCACCACCAAATAGTGTAAACACATAAGCATTGGTGGATCTCCTGCTGTCAATGTCACATACCCAATCTAAATCCACAAATCCATGAATATCAACAAAATGCGGAGGTCCTGAAACATTACCATGATAGCAAATGGAATACACGGAAGTACCCCTCAAATATCTGAACACTCGCTTAACTGCAACCCAATGAACCCGTCCAGAATTAACCATAAATTGACTAAGGACTCCCATTGCTTGGGCAATGTCTGGTCTTGTGCAAACCATAGCATACATCAAACTGCCAACAACACTAGCATAAGGTGCTCTGCTCATGTCCTCCACCTCACTAGGAGGTTTTGGATAATCCTCAATAGATAACTTTGTCCCCAAAGAAACAGGAACACACAATGCTCTACAATCTACCATGCTGAACCTGTCCAACACAGTCTTCACATACTTACTCTGGCTTAACCAAAGTTTTATGTTGGTTCTGTCTCTTCTGATTTCCATTCCTAGAATGTACTTGGCTGCCGCTAAATCTTTCATTTCAAATTGTGCTGACAACTAAGATTTAAAATCATAACTCATATTTTTACCCTTCCTAATGAGCAACATATCATCAACATATAGTGCAACAATGAGAATACGATCACCATCAAATTTATAATACACACAGTGATCCAATTTTGATCTCACAAATCTAATTGACAACACAAAGGCATCAAACTTCAAGTACCATCTCCTAGGGGATTGCTTCAAACCATACAAAGACTTTTTAAGTTTGCAAACCAAATTTTCTTTACCTTTCACCATGTAATGCTCTGGCTGTGACATGTAGATTTCTTCCTCCAAGTCACCATGAAGGAAAGCTATCTTCACATCCATCTGTTCTACCTCCAAGTCATAAGCTGCTGCGAGAGACAACAGGAATCGAATGGATGTCAGCTTTGCAATGGGAGAGAAGATCTCACCATAATCTATACCCTCCACTTGTGAATACCCCTTTGCAACCAATCTGGCCTTATACTTCTCAACACTGCCATCTACACCAAATTTCTTCTTGAACACCCATTTCCATCCAACAAGTTTCTGTCCAGGAGGCAAAGGCACCAAGTCCCAAGTTTGATTCTTTTCCAAAGAAGCTATTTCATCCTCCATGGCCTCCTTCTAGGAACCTACATATTTCATGTCCATAGCCTCTGATATAGTTCTAGGTTCATCACTGTTAGTAACCAAAGCATAAGTGTAACTAGAATCAAGCAATGTAAAACCAAACCTTTCAGGTTGCTTTCTTATCCGTGTAGACCTCCTCAAGAGCTGAGGTTGAGGTTCAACTTCTTCATCTAAGCTTTCAAAGCTACTAGAACTCTCTTCATCATCAGGTCCAACATTGTCTTTCTGTTCAGTCTTCTCAGGGGTAGCAGGAAACTAAACAACATCCTCTTTCTTTACTATTTCTTCTGGCTGCAAAACAGTGGAAGAAGGTGTAAGCTCTTTGAAGATGACACTTCTCCTATACAACACTTTTTCAGCCACAGGGTCCCAAATCTTGTATCCTTTCACATCGACACCATAGCCAATGAAGATACACTTAACAGCCTTGTTTTCCAATTTTGACCGCTTCTCCCTAAGCACATGTGCATATGCCTCACAACCAAAAACATGAAGATGCCTTATAGAAGGATTTCTACTAGACCACACCTCCATGGGTGTCTTTCCAACAAGAGTTGATGTAGGAGATCTATTAACAAGATAGAAAGCAGTGGCAACAACTTCAGCCCAAAAATTTTGTTCTAGGCTAGCTCCACTAAGCATACTCCTACCCTTCTCCATCAGTGTCCTGTTCATCCTCTCTACAACTCCATTTTGCTGTAGGGTGTATGGAGTTGTCTTATGTCTTTCAATCCCAAGTTCCTTGCAATACTTATCGAATTCTGTAGAACAGAACTCACCACCATTGTCAGTTCTTAAACATTTGATCTTTTTACCAGTCTAATTTTCAGCAAAGGCCTTAAACTCCTTAAACTTGCTATAGACTTCAGATTTGCTTCTAAGAAAACAAATCCATGTCCTTCTATTGTAATCATCTATAAAAGATACAAAGTATACAAATTTTGATAATGGAGGAACATTAACAAGACCAAATACATCAGAATGACCAAGGTCCAACACACCAGAAGACTTGTGAGAACTTGAATAAAACTAAACATGGTTTTGCTTTCCATAAATGCAATGTTCGCAAAAGTCAAACTCAAGTTTAAAATCATCTAACCCCTCAATGAGGTTTTTATTTTTTAGGGTATGCAGACCCTTCTCACCAATGTGGCCAGATCTCTTAGGCCATAACATTATCTTTTCAGTGGGAAGTTTAACTTCCAATGCACTATTACAACCATCAAGACTAGAAATAATAGATTTCTTCACTGCTTGTTTAGATGGTGGGGATGAAGTGACTGTTGCCCTCTTCCTTAAGTCAGAAGAACTATTGCATTGTGAAATGCATGCCTCCAGCTGAAATAAAGTACCTCTCCTAGTACCCTTAGCAAGCACCATAGCTCCTCTAGTCATCTTGTATCCTTCTTTCAAAAAGACAACCTACACACTTGCATCATTTAAACTACTTACAGAAAGTAGTTTCTATGCTAAGCCTAGGATATGCATAACCCCAGAGATCCCCTTCACTCGACCATCAAGGAATCGAATAAAGACTTCCACGACCAACAATCTTTAGATGAGAGTCATCACCCAGATACACCTTTCCACCATCGAACTCCTCATACTTAGTGAACCAGTCTCGATGCAAGGTCATGTGGAATGATGCACCAGAGTCAATCAGCCACACATCATCAGATGCATGGGTTGCTAGGGCTGCGATGAAAGCATCACCATCATCTTGTGATTTGTCAGAATTTGAGTCAGGAGCTTTGTTCTTCTTCTTCTCCTCCTCTTTGCATTCCTTTCGAAAATGCCCAGATTTACCATAGTTCCAATAGATAGCCTTGGACTTTCCAGGAGATTTGGATCTCCATGGGATTTGGATCTACCCTTCTTAGCTTTCTTGTCCTTCTTCTTCCCTTTATCCTTGGGTCTTCCACGAATTGCAAGGGCCTGTTTGGCTGCCTTAGAAGACTTTCTCTACATCTCTTCAGACAACATCAAAGAAATTGATGGACACAAGATAGATAATTGAGAGGGGGGGGGCTAAATCAGTTATCTCAAAATTTCCTTAACTTTCTTTTTTTCTTTTGTTATCTTAATATACAGTGTTGCATCAAAACATGAAAGCATATGTAATCATAAGAGCAGAAATAAAATCAACACACATAACACAAGGATTTTTATATGGAAACCCTGTTAAGGGAAAAACCATGGGGTGACTAACCCAAGATTATATTCTCTATTAAAAGAATAAAGGAGTACAAAATGACACTTGCCAATTAGGGCTCACTACCCGAGCAAACTGCTCACAAGAGGCATTGTGTATAAGAGACTCACTGTCTACAAAACTTACTAAAGATAATCAAGTGTTTGAACTGATGAGAAGCATCTACAAATGCAAGAGTTTAGTTCCAGTTAGGCACAATACACTGATCTGATGCACTTCATTCTTCCCCTGTTTTAATGTTGTTGCTCTGTCACATACCAGACTTGAATTATTGCTGTCACACTTATCCCTGCTTTTCCTTCACACTTTATTTCATCACATATTCGCCACACACACTTACATGCTGAAATCTATCTATTATATATATCTGTATCAAGGATTTTTATCAACTTTCTAGTTGGCACCAAGAACACTTCAAGTAATTAATCTATCAGTTGAATCCATGCTTGATTTGTGATGCATATCAAAAACATAGGCATAGAAGTCATTAATCATGTCGGCCAATAATGTATAATCCCACAAATTACTTGATCAACATCTTTTACTCATCCGGATTGAAGTCTGATACTCTGTCGGTCAGTTCTTCCTTTGTCTGCTCTACCTGACTAGAACCCAACACTCAGATGCTCATATCTTTTTCATGCTTTATCACTGGAGGCTAAATCTCTGGAATATAGTAGTCATGATACCCCTCTTGACTTGTCCAAGTCTGCAACTTGCTGAGTTACACCATCTGAGAGATCCAGACCTAATTGTTAGACCTTGTTACATACTTTGTTCTTGTTCACCGGACCAAAACATTATTCAATCTAACTTCTGGTAAAGGCATACTATGTACTGCAGATGTGTGGGATAAACTTTGTTGCCATCAATGACAACACTTACGAAGCCACATAGTGTCTCTTACCAACAATCTCCCCCTTTAGCATTAATGGCAACACTTAGTGAAAAATGGCTAAGTGTTGTAGTAACTCCCCCTTGGCTGATGCTTTGTCTTTTGCACTATTTTATTGGAGCTCCCCCTTAGTTGGATTCCACATTTTTCACTACTCCTCACTCCCCCTTTGATATCAATGGCAAAGGGTGGTATTTGCATACCAAAATTTGCAAAAAATATTCTATACATGGCCGCATAATTGTATATAAATCATATGTTATACTTACATATACTTAAGTATATCCACAAAAGTAGTCTTCAGCTGTACAAACTCTGTGGCCCAACTCTGATTCATCCTATCCAAAATAGAGATATGACCACTCAACAAAAATGCATATGCTTCTGCCCTTCTTAAATCTACGGGATCACTGGTCCAGGTTGTGGTCTAAGCATCTGACAAGGCCTCATGCATTGCCTCTAGCTTAGGGATAATTATCCCTCTGAGTTCACCCATTCTGTTCATTATGTTCTTTTCTTTGTCCAGCCTCTTTATTTTATTGATGATAACAATAGCCTGGCATTCTTAATTCATTAGAGAGTAAGGTGATCAAAATTCTAAGATAAACTTGACAGTTTACCTTCTTGTTCTTTCACTTTCTTCTCAATGTCCTCTGTCACTTTAGGCCAAGATAAACAGAATTTGTATATGTCCCCACCATCTTTAAGAGCATTTTCAAGGCTTTTTATTCCAATGTCAAGGGTCCTATTATTAGCAATAAGTCCTTGCAGTTCAGTGAATCTTTTTCCCATAAACTCCTTCCAGACCTTTGCTTCTGTTGATTTCTCTAGAGATTCAAAATGAGTGTTGACAGAATTTACCAAAGTTTTCAAGTTACCGAATGGTGAGGCTGAAGGATCCTTTTGGAAGGATGGTATGATCTTCTCCAGCATATCAGATGCAATCCCCAATAGTTCACAATCCTCCATGTGATATTTCAAGAGTTTTTCTTTTGCTTTGGCTTGAGCAAAAGATGCTATTTTCATTGTCTGAAGTGGAGAGAGAGAGAGAGTCAAAATTCAGTGGTCCTTGAAATAGCTCAGGTTCATCTATCTCCATCATTTCTTTGTTTAAAAAGTTCTTCACTGTCTCTGTAGTGTCTCTTGCTGGAGATTGAGACTTCTTTGAAATATCAAAAGAGTCTTCATTAGTCTTTTCTAATTGTTCTTCTTTGTTTCCCTTGACCTCATCTTCTTGAATCTTCTTCTCCTCTCCTCTATCTTCTCCTTCAGCTTCAGAGTCTAGAATATTTATCATAGTAGCAGTGGGATCCAGAGGAGAGATGTCACCTATGTTTACTGCTTTATGAACTTCCTCTTCTGGAACAGAGGAGTCTAAGTCCTCAGACTTCTCTTCATCTATTTTCTTTAATCCTTCAACATCCTTGTCAGCAAATTCTTCATCAATTACATTTAATCCTTCAACATCCATGGTAGAAGGTTCTTCATCTGTTTCCTCTACAATAGGAAGATTGAATCTTTTGAAAGCATTCCAGAGGATATCTTTTGTTTCTCTTGCTACTTGGTCAGTCTCTCCAAGCATAAGTTTATTCATTCTTTCTTTACTCCAGAACTCATCCTTGCAATCCTTGAAAATCATGTCCATTTGTTTTGGAGTGATAGAAGGATAAAGTTGAATTGCTATCTGTTCCCAAATCTCTAAGTCTTTTGCCTTTGCATTCTCTTTTCTTAGTTCAAGTACTTTTTCTAGACTCTTAGGAATTGAGGATATAATTTCAATGAAATATTTATTGTAAATGTTCAGGTACCTGACAGTGGCTTCTTCCAAAATTATCTTGTCAGTATCACTGTATTCATCATAGAACTCTGTTACTGGCTATAGGTTCCCATCCACAGTAACTGCCTTGATGATGTCATCAATGAAAAGAGTGGGCTTTTCAACAAATTCCTCTGCCTTTTCTTCCTCATTTTTACTAGCAGAGAATTTCTTGGATGTTTTCTTCTTCTTCATTTTCTTGATTTCCTCATCGGATTCTGTTTCTTCATCATCTTTAAGGCTTGTATATGACCTTGTGGCTTTGGTCTTTGTCCTCTTTTCTCCTTTTCCAGATGTCTTGACTTCCGATTTGGTAGCCCTTGATATTTTAGGAGTAGCAGGTGCAGAGCTCTTAGAAGATCTAGTCCGGGAGGAGGCTTGTACCGGAGTGTCTCCTTTCTTTGATTCTTGTTTCTCTTTTTCATCCTTCTCCATCTTCTCTCTATTTGTATCCACAGCTTCCTTTGATAGGCCAAATCTTTTGGCAATTTCTTCAACTTCCCTTCTTACTTTCCTCTTTATTTCTAGCTGTCTTAACTCAACATTTATTTTTACACTTAGCTCTTGAAAGGTTCCAAACCTTTCTACCTCAGTGTCCTTGGGCTGGCTCAGTAGATGTTGAATATGAATCTCCAAGATTTTTTCATCGACTTCATATCCCATAGGCATTATCCACACAGTTCTTGGCTCAACTGCCTCCATTAGGCATTGGTCAGTGTCAACCATGAAGCAAACTGTGTCCTTGTATTTCTCAACTATGGACTGTTGAATTCTCTCTCTAGCTTACATCATGCTCTAGAAGTTCTTGAAGTAACCCCAGAGAGCTGTGTTTTGGGCTTGAGTATCACCAAGTCCATAAATATAATCTCTAATCTGAATTGCAACCGGTTTGTCATTTTGCCATACCCAACCATGTGATCTAGGTAGCTCATTCATATAATAAAAGAACAGATAGAGTATTAGACAACCATATTTAAAGGAATTCTTCTTATCCTTTTTTATCTTCTGCAAGTTTTCCAATAGTTGATTTAGAAGAAGCTCACATAGATCATAGTCTACATCTTCCCTCAACATTTGATATGCTACATAGATTTCTATACCAGACAAAGAATTCTCCCTACTCGAATGATAGATCTTGTACCCGATTATCATTGAGGTAAACTTGACATCCAGATCTGAGATGTCATTTATGGTCATTGCTCTTTTGTCAAATTTAGATCCGGTGGCTTCAGTTATTGTTTGGTTCTTCACAGATTTAAGTGCAAGTAACCCACCAGATGCATGTAGTCCAATCATTGCCTTGATGGCATCTTTAGTTATCTTAAAGGGCCTCATTAGCCACATGAAATTATCATGCATCCTGCTTAGAACATACTGGACCCAATCATCTTCTGCAAAACATGGAAAATGTATGTAATGTCCAAAGTGTTTATCTCGGAGGGCCTTGAATTTAGGTTTGAGTTCAAAATTCTCATCTATAAGCTATTTGTGATAAATGTCCATTAATTTTAAGTCTCCAAATTCCTCAATGTTGGCATGGATATAAACCCTAACATCTTCTACATGCAATACTTTGTACAGAATGATAGAAAATGCACCCAAAGGATCAACTTCTAGAGATTTATAAGGGTGTTTCTTGACTTTAGGTCGCGGCCTATCAGAGATCTTAACGACCATTGGAGTAGCCATTTTGCAAGAGATTCAGAGAGAGATTTTTAGAATGAAAGTACCTTTTCACACCTTAGGGTTTGAAATAGGAGCCGGAACAAATCGCTGGTTGAATTCATTTTTTTCAGTTGATCTTGAGTGAATTGTAGAAACTTTGTTGTAGAGCTCTTCTTTTCTTCTTCATGAGTGCAAGTGTGCAAATAATGAATGAAAGAACCCTTTTAATCTGACACAAACCCTAATTTCCTTTTGTAATAAATGCACAACTTAAGTTATCCGGTTGCCTTGTTTTGAGAGAGATCTTCTCGAATCACTGTGATGAACTTAGAATCATTGTTAGTGAGGATTGACAATGTATCTTCTTTTCTTCAATCATGTCATAGGTCCGCAGATCAAATTATTTCAATTTTGAATCATACCGGATCTGTCTATGAAATTCTGCTTTATCGGATAGCTGTCGGAACTGGATTAACTTGAGCAGTTATAAGTCTTGCAAAACTCCATGCGGATCTTTCACATTTTGACTAAAGATTATTTGGAGGTTTTTCTAAAAACCTCCAAATCTGCAGCATCAGATATTTACTCAATGTGCCAAATTTAGGCACTAGCTGACTGGCTGGGGGAAATTGTTTTTCTCTGTGACTCCCCTTGAGCCAAAGCTCACCTTTTTAGTTTCTGAAAGGAATATCAGCACTAGATTCCAGTGCGAATCTATCCCCAATATTCTCTGTACTCTTCTTTACCCAAATCTTGCTCATCTCCTTTTGAACTTCATTTGCATTCACTTTACAATTGCCCTTATCTTGTTTCTAATTATGTTCCACCGGACCTTTTCTATCCTAATTTCTACTTCTACAAAATTTGGCAATATGACCGGATCTATTGCAATTGTAGCATACAACATTTCTTTGCTTATTTGATTGATATCCTCTTGATCTGCATTGATTAGACATATGTCCTATTCTATTGCATGCAAAGCATCTACCATTGAATGAATTGTTTATTTGCATATTTTTGCATTCATGAAATTTGTGACCATACCTTTTGTAATTGAAACATTGTCTAGAGAAGGATGGATTATTTTGATTCATTCTCCTCCTGCACTGAGTTGCTTTATGATCGAAATTGTTGTAATTGAAGCAGTATCCATTGAAGGATGGATATCTATGGGCATTTGGTTACCTTACTGGAGGTCTTCTAGGCCTGTTTCTTTGATTTCCTAATCCAAAGTACTTTTGACTAGATCCAGAGCTTTCACCTTTCTCATATCCCAAGCCACGCTTATCATCTACCCTCTTTTTGATTTCAAGAAGAACTTCAAGTTGGGCTGAGCTTATCTTGAATTTCTTTTTGTATTCATTTGCTACTTGAAGATCTTGTTTAAGAGTGTCTAACTAATTCTCAAGTTGTTCTTCATTATCTCTAGCTTCTTCAAGATCAGATTCAAGATGCCTAATTATTCTATCCATTTTGTGGCAGTCCTCTATTTTCTCCTTGAGGGATTGTTTTAGATTATCTTCAATCTTTCTTTTTTCTTCAATTTCTTGGGTGAATCTCATAACCCCTGATTCCATTTCATGCCTCACCATAATGATTTCTTTTGACAGCTTCTCACATAGCTTATTTTTCTCATCTAGATCATCATTAGTATCATTGATTTCACTCTAATTGGCTACTTTTTGAAGTAGTTCCTTTCTCTTTTTCACAAAAAATGCTAAGTTTTTCTTTTAGCTCATTTATGAATTCATTAGCTTGTTTGAGTCTTTCTCTCAAATTATTGACTTCAGAGTGGGATTGTTCAAGATCATCTAGGGTAGACTAAAGTTGTTCCTTCATACCATATGCATCCATTAAGATTCCCAGATCTTCCTCAAGCTGTTAGGCTTTGTTCAGAAGAACCTTGCTCTGATACCAATTGATGGATACAAGGCAGATAACTGAGAGGAAGGGGTGAATCAGTGTTGCATCAAAACATGAAATCATATGTAATCATAAGAGCAAAAATAAAATCAACACAAATAACACAAGGATTTTTATGTGGAAACCCTGTTAAGGGAAAAACCACAGGGTGACTAACCCAAGATTGTATTCTCTGTTAAAAGAATAAAGGAGTACAAAATGGCACTTGCCAATTAGGGCTCAATGCCTGAGCACACTGCTCACAAGAGGCACACTGCCTACAAGAGAATCACTATCTACAAAACTTACTGAAGATAATCAAGTGTTTGAACTGATGAGAAGCATCTACAAATGCAAGAGTTCAATTCTGATTAGGCACAACACACTGATATGATGCACTTCATTCTTCCCCTGTTTTAATGTTGTTGCTCTGTCACATACCGGACTTGAATTGCTGCTCTCACACTTATCCCTACTTTTTCTTCGCACTTTATTTCATCATATATTCACCACACACACTTACATGCTGAAATCTGTCTATTATATATATTCGCATCAAGAATTTTTATCAACTTTCTAGTCGGCACCAAGAACACTGCAAGTAATTAATCTGTCGGCTGAATCCATGCTTGATTTGTGATGCGTATCAAAAACAAAGGCATAGAAGTCATTAATCATGTCGGCCAACAATGTATAATCTCACAAATTGCTTGATCAACATCTTTTACTCATCTGGATTGAAGTCTGATACTCTGTCGGTCAGTTCTTCCTTTGTTTGCTCTACTTGACTGGAACCCAACCCTCAATTGCTCATATCTTTTTCATGCTTTATCACCGGAGGCTAAATCTCTGGAATATAGTAGTCATGATACCCCTCTTGACTTGTCCAAGTCTGCAACTTGCTGAGTTACACCATCTGAGAGATCCGGACCTAATTGTCAGACCTTGTTACATACTCTGTTCTTGTTCATCGGACCAAAACATTCTTCAATCTAACTTCTAGTAAAGGCATACTATGTACTGCAGATGTGTGGGATAGACTTTGTTGCCATCAATCACAAGACTTACGGAGCCACACAGTGTCTCTTGCCAACATAAACCACTTCTTCCATTTTGAATGTGGATGTGGTGCTTCCAATAGCCATGACAAGATGATCCCATGAGTCTGGCAAAGAACAAAGCAAGGTCATACATCGATCCTCCTCCTCCATCTTTACACCAATAGATGTCAATTATGCAACCAACATGTTAAAATCATTCATATGTTCAGCAACAGATCCTTCGTCTTCCATTCGAAGAGAATACAACTTCTTTCTTAGAAAAAGTTTACTAACCAAGGATTTTGCTTGATACACATCTCCCAACTTCTTCCAAAGTAGTTTTGCAGTAGTCTCCCCATGGACATTTAACAACACAGAATCAACAAGACTAAGTCTTATGAGACCCTTAGCCTTCCGATCCTTGAGATCCCAATCATCTTGTGACATTGCAGCTGGTTTAGTTTCATTAACACTTTCCCAAAGGTCTCAGTCAACAAGCATGTCTTCCATCTTGAGCTTCCATAGCTCGAAATTACTACCATTGAACTTCTCCACTTCAAACCTTCTTGATGTGCTTGCCATCTCCTTTCTGCAATAGAAATTAGAATACTCTATACAAACTCCCACTCAACTTACGATCAGCTCAAAAAACCCCTACCCAATAGCTAAGACCAAAACTGGCCAGGCTCTGATAGCAACTGAAAGGAAGCTAGGTGTGTAGAAATCGCTTCCTACATTAATCTAATGAGGGGAGAGCTATACAAATTCAATTTAATCCTTATCACTACAGAAACATACAACATCTAACAAGGTTATTACATCAATACACATGAACCAGAAAGAAGATAGAAGAAGAGAGACAAAGATATATGGTGGGGAAAACCCTTGTCGGGTGAAAAACCCCACACTTAGAAACCTGCACAATGTATTAACAAATCTGAAAGTTGTTTACAATACACTTGCAATGCAAGCTTCAATGGTCTTCAACACTCATGTCTGGAGTCAATCCGACAACATAACAGTACCTATAAACCTGTAATACAAACTCCATCTCCAAGCACTTATTTATATAGGAAATACAAGGCAATATTGGACCTATCTTGGGATTGGAGTCCAACTTGGCTTCATGGACCAAAACCCATGCCTAAAGACACTTGGTCAACATTGTAGAATTTACCCAACACTTGTCCACATCTCCCATCCCAAAGAGGTCACCTATTTCCAAAATGGGCTATGAAAAATGCTCTTACGACACTTACGACCATCATAGAATCTGTCATAGTGGTTACAACTTACAGCTGTAAAAGAATTTGTCATACACATGCTATAAATGGCATATTCTCTTACAACATGTCATATTCCACCTTGGGGCACCCAAATATGCCTTATTCAAAGATGCTTCATGAAACATGTCATTACCTGTCTTACAAACTTCTATTTCTGACTCTTACATGTCATAGATTCTATCATAGGAATCCATCATAACTGTTTTAGTCAATATTCCCTTACACAACATGGAAGATACCGACACATGAAAAAATGCTCCTACCACAAAGTGGGATGCCTATCTCCTCATGTGAGGACAAAATTACAAGTTGTCATATTCCATGTAGGATCGACACATCACTGTGCCACATCCCATAATATGACAATATGGAATTTACAAATATTTACAACATAAGAAATTAAATAATAAATGCAAACATTAATAATGCAAGGAATTACCAAGGTTGAGACACCTTAATTCCCAACACTTAATTGCTTAAGGGCGTTAATGTAGGTTTGGCCAACCTGGCATGTTAGCACTAATTACGGATGTGCTTAGTTGCTTGTGCAAGTGTGGTGTAGCATGTCAGTGTAGATTTGGGTCTTGGTTAACCCTTGGTGTGGTTCACCTAAACTTATTTCCACCACGGAGGTGTTTGGTGCCAACCTATTTGGTGTTTGCATGTTTTAGGTGCATACATTTCATTGTAGCTGACTTAAAGATGTTTTTCAAGTTGCGGATGGTATAAATGCAAGGTAAATTGTTGGAGAAGGTGTGTGGTGGGTGGTGGTGCAAAATGTAATCAAGTGTTGTGATCTAAGTGCAAGCTTTAACAATTAAGGCTACTAGAAGTAGTGAGCATAAGGTGTTTATATTTTAGTGTACCTGAAGTTACTAGAGACAGTGAGCTAAAGGTTGCAGATGGTGTAGAGTTGTTGTGGTGGATCCTCCTATTACTCTGAGATAGAGTTCTTTTTGTAACAGTTTTCTTCTTTCTTCTTTCTAATCTGACAGTGAGCCATTTACAATGAGCCCTTCTTTATTTTTGGACACTGAACCCTTTGGCAGTGAGCCTATTGTACTGTGTGTTGCTATTCATTTATATTGTGAGATAATCCTAACCATGGTTTTTCCCTTCTTGGGTTTTCCATGTAAATTTGGTATTCTATTGTGCATGGTGTTTTGATGTGTTGTTCCATTTGTTTACATTCATGCTAAATCTGATTAAGGGTTGAATGTTAATGAGGGTTTGATTTTTTAATGTACAAATGATTCACCCCCCTCTCAGTTGTCCTATGTGTTTAACAATTACTATCAGAGCAAGGATCTATTGTGTGGTTACACAACATGCCCCATTTTGCCCTAGCAAAATAGGGACCCAATTTTTCTACTCTTGCTTGGCTTGCTTGTTTCTTTTTTCTTTGTGTAGTATGGTAAAGACCAGTAGCCGATATATGTCAGGATCTTATCCTTAGCATGTCAAGATCTTGAAATAGAGATAAAAAAATATCAAAGTTAGAATTTCTCATCAGGAACCTTGCCAAATGAAAGAGAGTAAAATTCTAAGTAGGTTTGCCTTTTGAAGCACCTAGAAATTCCTTAAAACAAAGAGGTTACACCCTGTCAAAATTTGGTCAGTGGGCCACTGTCATGCCTGCATTTTCCAATGGTCACAACATGCATCACACGTGTCATGTCCACATCTGTCATGCGGTCATGACACAAAATATCAAAAAATTTTACCACGTTTCCCTAGAAACCCCCTCGCATGCGTAAGCATGCTCGGTGGTGTACGCTCAAGGTGAAAACACTACAGTTGTCAGTGGGGTACTAAGTACAATTGCGTTCACCCAGATGCAAGCGGTCCAACAAGGGGGTCTCCACAACGCCGTTAACATCGCTACAAGGTTTGTAATATCAAGGTTCCTAACCCTAAATCTCAGAAGATTCCGGCAGCATAACGCCTCACGGCATGAGTGGGAATCATCAAACAATACACTTATTACGGGGTTCCCTGATAGTTTAACAACTTCCCACGATGCCTTATTCATAATGAATTTACACTTGATCTTCCTATTTGGTCATTTTTTAACAAAGCACGATTATCTGTATCATTTCTCGTTTCCTAAAATATACTCCTCCTTCGGACTTAGTATTCTCAACAAGGTCATTCATTTGCCCTCTCTTCCGTTTCTCAGGATCTTAATTTTGATTGTATTTCTATCGTGTTCACCTTAACTATTTCTTTGAAGTTTATTTTGTTTATATTTCGGTCTCTCTCTTTTGGTTTCTAAGTTTTCTTTATGTTTATCTTGTCTTTTCTTCATGTTTCTCATCAATCAGAGTTATCACTGTAGTTTTTGTTTACATTATTCCTAATTTCTGGATGGACCAGATCTCATAAACTAGTTTACTACTTCGCTGGACTCAGTCTCCTAGTTTTCTCCGCTCTAGGATTTACCTCTACATTTGTATTAATTGAAAAATCATCTTGTTCCTAAGCAGGATTATTGGAAGGATGAACTTACTTAGTTCTCTTAGCCCAGTTTGGAAATGCCGCGCATTTTCTCCTTTTTGTTTTCCAATGTTAGTTTTTTCTTCTTCTTTCTCTCTTTAATTTTTCTCAATTGGACGTTTACTAGACTATAGTTGAGTTTAAATTGGCCACACATGGAATGTCTGTGATGACTTCTTTACGTTTATTTCCAGTGTTCTTTTTAAAGGGAGACGCATAATTTTCCTCTTCATTTTCCTGATTATTAATTTACGATAATTGTGAAACTTTCGAGAAACTCTTTTTAAAATAAATTATACTTATATATATGTGTTTATAATATTTTTTTGCAATTATAATATATTCTTCCTTTGTCTTTATTCATTCTCTTGATATAAACTTTCTTTTTTTTTTATTTGTATTAAGGGAATTATGACTTCCCTTTAGATTGATAGCAAATAATTCTCATATAAATATATATATATATATATATATATATATATATACATTATTATATTCCTTTATTTTATTCTCATGTAGGCTCTCCTCTTTATAAAAAAACCAAACTATGGAACCAAATCATATTTTATTTAGTTATTTTGTTTGAAACCCTAACTGTCTTTATATTTTTTTTTTATGCTGTTAGGGCAGAGGGCAAGAGAGGCGGCGGCGTCCATAGGGTAGAGGTGTCGCAGTGGACAGTGGAGTGGGCAGAGCGCAGAGATGGGAGTGCGGGAAAGAGGGTAGGCGGTGGTGTGAAGTGTGGAGTTCGTAGTGGAAGGGAGTGGGGCGGTGTTTGGACAGCGACGGAGGTGTACTAGACGCACAGGAAGCGACAGACGGGGATTCGCAGGCGGGGGGGGTGGAGTGTGGAGCTCGCAGTGCGAGTGTCGCGAGAGGAGGTGGCCCGTGGGGTTAAGGCCTGGCGGGGATGTGGGGAGGGGTGGAGCCCCACCCACATCCCACTTCGTGGGGTGTGGGTGTGGCTTCGCCCCTCCCCACACCCTTTGCATTACTCACGGTGGGGGTTTGAGCCCCCACCCCTATGAAATTTTTTTTTTTTATATTTTTTCGACTGTAATTTCAACACAATACTGCGAATTAATAAATATATTTCCCATTTGAATTCCGTATTTAACAATTTAAAATTAAATCAATATATATATATATATATATATATATATTTTCACATTTACTCAACTCAATTTTTTTTTATCACAGTTTCACCAGTTAATCACCTATCTAAGGTTAAAAGAAATACAGTATTATTTAGTGGTTATTTACAAGTAATTTGTAGGTTAAATAACAAATTAACTTTATAATGAATTTATATACAATTGTATATTCAATGCATCACCAAAATTAAACAATCTTTAGTAATCTACATATAACGAATTAACTTTATAATGAATTTATATACAATTGTATATTCAATGCATCACCAAAAACAATCTTTAGTAATCTACATACAAGGATAATTAAAATTTATTTTCCTTCCTGATCTAATTTAACTTCAAGCCAATAATTTTCATTCTAAAGCAATAAGTATGAGATAAACTTTAGTTAAACTTCTAATGCATAATTTTTATCCCAATTTCTATTTCATTATAATAGCTAAGTTACAACTTCATATAATTTACAAAGAACTAATATTTTCACTAAATTTACAATGACATAAATTATTTTTTTTTACAACTTGATATTTTTCACAACTAACTTTCAACTCTACTAACAGGGTTGTAAGAAATAGACAATTCTAATTTCTTCTTAAAACCAAATTTTCTTTTCCTATTTTCCTACCAAAAATGGTAACAATGTAATAACATGAAGAATTACAACCAATAGTACATTGAGGGAGGATTTTCTTTCAACTCCCAAATAACAAGTTTCACAACAACAGAGAGTTAAATCTCTCCTTGTGGAAATCTACAAGGAAGGAGCTATTAAAGACCTAGCTCTCCTTCAGAATAAAGACAAAATAACATAATTTCTCAGATCCAGTAATATTCTCCAAACTTCTCAACAATCTCCCAAAAGCCTGCATATCACACAAGAGAAGAAAACAAAACCACACAAGCTGCTCTTCTCCCTACCGTAGACCCGCAAGAGGGTCACCCCCGAGCTAGGGAGATCATACACACACCTAGGTAACTCAAGCAATCCACTTCACGATAGGGAACAACAACAAACCCAAAACACACATACTCCCGTGGGTAAATTACACATCACGAAAACTCAACTACAGTGAGTTTCACAAGGGGTAGGAGAGTGGACACACTCAACTCCAGAGTGTCACCCTTTCAGATAATATAATCAACACAATTTTCTCTTGGCCTCAAACCAATTCTGATAACAAATTTTCTAAAGAGTTCGTATTTTGACTCTCAAGCCAAATAACACAATTCTTTTCAAAGTCACACACTCATACCCTCAAGGCTTTCAACATCCCAAAAGAACCAGGTATGCACCCGAGGAGGATCACTCCTCCCCTACCCCACACTTGATGAGCATTTCTCCCAAGTGGGAGAAGCTCTATCAACAACCCAACAACATTTCCCCACAATAACAACATTTACATCACAAGCAAATAAATAACTTTCACACACTTTTCATGCAACACATTAGAAATATAAAAGGAGTATAAGACCAACCTTACAAAGCCCTTCAAAGGATGAAGCTGATGTAGAGCTCCACTGAGATCTCCTCCCACCTAAGTCACCAACTCCCTCCCCGTTTTCTCTCCCTCCAAAACAATAAAAAAATCCAATAAAACTCTTCAAACTCTCCCAAAATCAACAACCCCCAAACTCCTCCCAAAAATGGGATTAAAATAACCCAAATTCTATCAGTTTAGGGGAATGGGGAGGTGACAATTATCACCTCCTCACTCTTCCCCAAACTTTGTGTCCCAAGGGATGAGTGTTGGCTTATGTCACTCACCCATCCCTAAAGTCCTCCTTATCCCTTACCTCATGTCATTTCTCTTACGCATGGGAGAAATAAAAGGAGTTAAAGGAGGAAAAGACAGGTGACCCATGCCTCTTCTTCCTTCCTTCATTATGGATGACCACACAACTCATGGGGAATCTCACTAATGGTGAGGGTGACTTCAAGTCAATTCCTCCATAATTGATGGGTTTGTAGTCATCTCTTACCTTGGGGATTGAAGAGGGATGGGTTTGGGTGTTGGTACAACCCATCCTATCCCTCCCATTCCTCCAAAATTCGTCACTTAACTTCAGTGTGAAGTTAAGATGACTATATGGAGGTTACCCAAGGGTTACCCATGCCAAATGGGACCCTGGACCCATGGGGTCTAACCCAGGGTCAACTTTAACCTATTCAAGACACCCAGGGTCAGGTTAAAACATAAGAAAAGGCCTCAAAAATTTAAATAAAAGAAAAGAAATTCAAATTCAATTTTTTTTTTACAACACAAATCATAATTCAGTGTTACAAGAGGGTAGACCTAACCCATTCAACCTTATGAAAGACCACATTACAACACCACATCAAACACAGAGTTGATCTTGGTTCCTCGTGGAACTAGATCGGCTTAACAAGGGATAACAACAAAAAGGTGCGGAATGATCTCCAGTATTTGTGGTTTGATTAGTAAATCCTGCACACTCAATTACAAGATCAGTGTCACATATAATCATCATAGCCGAAGCAACTTAAAAACATGCATTACCATGACATAGTTCTAAATAGCATAAATGACATCATATTACAATTTTCTTTCCATCATCACCTAATTAACTTTTCTAAAATGTAAACGTTATCCAAACATCACCCAATTAGTTTTTCCTTTATCATAATAAAGTTTAACAGTTGGAAAATCTGGGAACTACTGTCCCACAAATATAAAAGTATCAGTAAACAATAATGTAAGTAGTCACAAGAACAGAAATAAAAAGGGTAGTCCTCACAGCCACAGGGATGTTCACATTGTCCTAATATCTGGACATTAGTTCAATGTCTTGACCTAATAAATTACTAAGTATGGTTGAATAGGTGGACATTCGTAAATGTGTGGACGTCAAATTTTAGCCCATGATGTAACAAAAAATGTCATGCACATAAGTCACTTAGTGTGGATCTACTAGTGGGTGTGCATGTTAACTTAACATCCAAAACTTAACTTAATGTCTAGACATTCGTTAATATCCTGATGACGTGTCTCGATCAAATTTTTAACTAGACGTAGACTATGGACATTATGCTTAAACACTTAACATCCTAACCTTGCCTAACATCCCGATGATGTCATCCAATCTCGCCATAGAGAAATAACAAAAGATTATGACATCACCCGAACATTAAAAGGATAGGACATTAATGTCTGGATTTTCACCAATACCCTTATGATGTCATTTTCTCTAGCCGAAAGAACCACCTTAAACTATGACGTCATCAACACATTAGACCCAAGATATTTCATAAAGCCTAACATCCAGATATTCCTTAATATCCATATCCCTATTTTTTGCGAACAGAAATTACGACATGCCATAAGCCAATCGAACAATGCCACGTGGCATGGATTTGACTTTTTTCAAAGTTGATGTCTTAATGTCCGGATGTTTAAGATTAAAGGTAAATGCCTTAAGATGTTAACTTCCTGATATCCACCCTTGGTCAGGGTTGACAAAATGTCTGCATGACCTCATTAGGATATCTAGATATTTCAAAAAGCAAAGCATATTATTCAAATATCTTGACCTTCGTTTATATCCCAACCTTGCAATTAATACCATGAAAAGGGGCTGTTGGCCATTTAAAATTTCAAATCAGATGCCGCCACCTGTAGCGATCTTAGAGAACTTTAAATAAATGTCCATGCCCGATGAATTTAGCATTAATTATGCCCTAATTTTGCAATTTTAATGCATAAAAGGTAAATCTTGATCAATTTAAACTCACCTAAGCATTCATAAGAAAGATTTACAAAGCTTTGACAAATTAAAGTGACTATTGTAGAAACCTTGATCTCGAACGGAACAGTGTACATATTGAATGACGTCCAGTAAGTAGTGATCATATAGTATAAAGTGCACATCTAGACATCTTTAATCAGGTTTAAGCCCAGTAAAAAGGTATGTAATGGTGAAACCCTACTTTTGTCATTTATGGTAACACAATAAAAGGTAACATTTGTAACTACGGTAAATCTTAGATGCATATGCGTGCATTATGCTTTGTAAATGATATTGAGACATGTACATCTATCATTTCATAATACAATGGAAGCTAGGAAGCTTAAGAATGAAGTAGAATTCAAGACTGCCATGTTTGCATCACTAGGAGATGTATGTTTCCATTTTGGGAAAATAGGTGATACTCATGCAGGCAATACAAATGTAGATGAATGGACGACAAGGTCTATTCAAGGCAGTGGACATCCAATTTTACAAAAGATATATAATTCAGGGATGTGGCATGTAGGGGGTTTCCCATATGCTACGGACACCATTGAATTGATAGTGGCCTGTGTAGAAAATTATGACAAGGAGACTAGAAGAGTAGTGAAGGACAACAGAGTATATGTGGATTTCTCTGAGAAAGGAATTACAAAGGCATTGCATTTGCTTGTAGGTCCTAACCTTTTCAAGATAAATCTTGAAGACCTGGAAAAAAAATATAAGAGCAACATTACTGATTTTAAGAAGATAATGTTCTCATGCTAGAGGTCACAGAGCAGTACTCACAAGGCAACAACTAAATTGCCAGTTAATATGTATAAATTTAACTTCACTCTAGAAGTTTAGTATATGATGGTGATGTTGATCCAGATGAGGGGAAGGGCTGATGCTGGAAGTTTTAAGCCTTGGATGTATGGATTGATAAGGATGGTGGAGACAACAGACACCTAGATTCAGTGGGCATCCTTGATCAGTGACAGCTTAGACGAGAACGTGAAGATATTTGGAGGCAAGAAGTACATATTTCATATGAATTCATATGTTGTATATGCATGTGCTACACAATCAACATTCTCTGGCCTACAGACAGTAGGTAGAGTAGGCATAAATCTAGGAGATATGAACATATGGGATCATTATCCCCAAATCACAAGGAAGGCCTCCACTTAGCATTATATGAGGGTTAATTATTGTTTTATCATGCATTTGGTCTAGTTAATGGACAATGACAGAGAAAAGAGGCTAAGCTCTGAGGCTCAAGCAATGGTCACCATAAATAGAATTTGGTTCATCCATTTCCCAACATTCACTTATATTCGGATGGAAGGATTCAATGGGCAACCATTCATGTTGCCAAGGTATCCCACTGATAAGATCATATTGTTGAAACTAACCAAGTAGATTATACCCTCATATGAGGCGTATGTGGCCAAGATAAAAAAAGGTAATGTTAGATTTCCTTTACTTTTGGGGTGGTATATATGCCCATCCATTGAGTTCTCTAAACATTCAAAAGCATAGCTGTGTATGCTTCACTTATAATCATTCTCCCTAGCTAGATATTATGATCCTTATCATAGAATGGAGAGGTTTGTGAGCAGGAAATTGATACACCAAGTGCACCTTGAAGACTATTAGGCAGATTGCACAGATGATGTAGAATTTAGAAGTTACCATAGGTTAACTCTCAACCTAGTCTAGACATTGGACTATTTTGACATCCCTCCTCAATTGCATTCTGATGATGGCATGAGGATGTCTAAGGAATATAAGGACAAGAAGGTGTATAATGAGACTATTTCTCCTCCTGACTAGAGCCAACTAGAGGTAACTTCTATTGACCTCATCATGGCTAGGGTTATTAAGTTAACCAGAGTATGGGTAGACAAACAATTGTCTACCATGAAAGCAAAAGGAGTGGCCATAACAATGGATAAGAAAAGGAAGAGGTAGGAATTGCCTGAAGCAGAGTATGATGACTTCTTAATCCATAAGAGGCAAATCATGGACACCAATTTGGCTAAGCCTATAGCAGAATCAACTGCATAGTTTACAACAAATGACATTACTATAGCCAAGAGGCCACCCTCATAAAAGGAAAAAGTTCCTATCCCAGTAATTGTAATAACCACCAGACAGGTAGAAGAGCCTAGGGTGACATATGAGGATGTGGAAGATGAAAAAATGAAATACCTTTAATAAAGAAAGGGAAGGGTCAGGATATTTTGTAGGGAACAAGTATTCCAAGGCAAAAGAGAGGATAAACACCGGTAATGAGAGGATCTACCAGCAAGAAACCTAAAGTCTTGACCAAAAAAGGTGAAGAGTTCACTAAACTAGAGATGATGTTTACCATTGAGCAACCAACAACAGATACAGCTGCAAAATCCATGGTGCCAAAGAATAAGGATGTGGATACAGTACAAACAGATTTCCAACATGATGTTCCCATTCCTATGATTGTGAAATTCAAAACTGAAAAGGCTCAGGAGGTAAGAGAAGAAGAGAGAAAGAAAATGAATGATCCCTCTTTGCTCCTGGATGAGACAATTGACCTTACAGATGATGAAGTAACAAAGGATGTGGCATCTAATCCCATGGAGAGCCTGGTTAAAAACACCACATTAATGCCTCAAGGTACACCACAATTGCCAAAAGATACGAGAAATGAGGATGAAGTTGAAGATCTTGAGTTAGTGGAAAAAAACATAGGCCTAGATGGGTTAGTAGGTAAGGTCACCAACCTGACATTAATCGATTTGTCATATAGTGGGATGAACGAGAAAGAAAAGGATAAGACCATGAATGATGTGCACACTGGTGATGATGATATAGGTATAGACATGAAAATTAATATAGAGGTGCCCTCATAGAAAAATGTTCAGGATATTGATGAGTGACATGTTGAGGAGAGAGATAAGGAACAACAAGTAGTAACATCTAGACAAATAGGTCCAATGATCACATCCGAAGCCCAGGACCCAAAAGATACAGAAAGGTTAACATCTGAACATGAAGGTTCACAAAGTAAAAATGATGAAGAGGAGGTAAAGAAGATAGTAGATGATGGTAACTAGAGTATACATCAAGATATCCAAGATCCTGGACACCAAGGACTTGATATAGACACTCAACCTCATAATAATTAGCATGCACAAGATCAAAATATAGACACATTAAGATATGCATGTGGATACAAACAAACAACATGAGGATGTCCAGACCAATGTCCTTGATCAACAAGAACCAGAAAAGGAAATATCCAAAGTTTGGGATATGGCATCTGAAGATGCTGCAAAGGATCAAAATTAGCAACAAACACATGAGGAGGTTCCCACTGATGGGGAACAACAATAGAATGTGGATGAGGATATCCCTAGAGATCAAAATGTAGAGGTACAAGATACTCACATTGAGAAAACTAGCCAACAAGGGCGAACATTCGGTGCACCACATTGGTTCACACATGAGGTAAATCCACCTCTGGCTATTAATTCATCCAATTTTGAAATTTATTCATTATTTTCTCTAGAGGGGACCAAGCCCAAAAGAAGAGCAAGGGTCACTTCTGCAATAAAGAGAGATCTAGTTTTAGGAAAGAGAACTGCTCAGATAGCTGTCCCAATAGTTGATAAAGTAAAGGGAGAAATAAGTGTTAGTGAGTTCCAGATAACCACTGTGGACCTAGGACATACTATAACTGAGAAGGAAGGTCAAGAGGCCAAGGAGTGTATAGATGCATTGATAGAAAGAATAAACAAGGATAAGGCTAAAAATTAGGAATACAAAGAGCAAATTGTTCAAATGTAAGCCTTCATCAAGGGACTAGTGGTACCAATAAATGTGCCTATTATAGTCTCCACATTGCTAACATTAGTATCTCAATAGGAGATAGCAGCATTGGATGTGTAGAAGCATCATGCACAAGTGATGGATATATGGTTCTCCAAATTTTTGAATGAAGGGGAACAAGTAATAAAAACCTCACTATCCATTTGGGATATGCTCAACAACTTGAAGAGCAAGGCTGACAAATTGAAGAAAGAGGTTGGCCAGAGGTTAATAAAGAGTGGTCAAAATTTGACGACACTCAACGATATGAGGAAGGTAGATGTTGGCACGCTCATGACAAAAAATGTCCTGACACCTCAAACCTTGCCACAACTAGATAATTGGTTTGAAGATATAAGGTTTGAGGTGGATATTTTGAAAAATGTAATATTGTTTAAGGGAAAATTGGATTTGTTTTGTTTAGTGTTTAAATCCTCCTTTCACCCTTAACATTCAAGGATCTAGGGTTGAGTGGCAATGCACTATCATACCCTAGGTCACTATGAGATGTAGGGAAACTTGGATTAGGGTGTTTAATTATCAATTTTCCTTCTCTTATGCTTAATTGACCATTAAAACCCTAATTATGCAAATATGACAATAAACTGATGAATAATGGAAAAAGCTCTTGCAGAGAGATGTAAAATATCAAATCATGAAGTACCTATTTTTGGGGTTCTAAGGAGAAAAAGTCTGGGACAAAAGAGCAGGTACCCAAGTCCAATGCCTTGGTTTTTGTCTGGATATGGGAACTCAGCCTGCAACTCTTTCCTGCTACTCTAGAGATTTTCCCGTCATGGAACTTGAAGGACTAATAGTAGGCACCCAAGTCCAAGGGTAGATTTTCTTCTTGTTCTACAATTCTGACACTCCAAGATGTCTTCCTGCAACTTCACTTTATCCAAGTTTGCAACTTGTAACCTGCAACCATGAAAACTTTGCGAGGGGGTTGTGGTGTTTAGAGGCTTGCCTCAGTCAAGCCCCGAAGTACACTTAAGTCTTCGAACACCTTTGTCAGATAGAGAGTGCGTGCCTAGGGAGGTAGAGGCAAAAAACCAAAAGAAATAATGATCACAAACACAATATAATGTCACCTTGTAGTGAAGATCTCATGGGAGGAAGATGCTCTTCATTCCATGGTGAAATGGATGCTCAAATCTACAAACATAAACACATAAACCACACAAATCTGCTCTTGCAACACAATGAAAGCCTTGAATCACCTTGAGAATGCATAAACATCACAATTGCCATCTAGTTTACAAATGAATGCCTAAACATGCTTTTATATGCAACTACAAACAGTCCCACCAAGATTTCATAAATTCAAACTTACCGTGTCAGCATAGGACCTAAATAACGGTCACAAGTCGACACCCAAAAATTGGGATTGCCCCAAATTAGGGTAGGACTAGGGTGTGGGCTCCCAAGTCCTCCCCCCTATTTTGGGCAGGGCTAAGCTCAAGGGATCCTCCTAGGTCCCATTTGTCATGTTACCTAGGGCTCATTCCATCGGGATGCCAAATTATGAAGATGTCCTAAATGCACACAAAACACCCAGGAGCTAATCCTAAAGAGGGAAAAGCCCCCAAGGGGACATTTTTTGACATTACATTTAGCCCCCACTTTAATGTATGTATAAATGCAAGGCCAATAAATACATTAAAGTAAGGTCACAACCACAACAAACACACCAAGCACGGAGAAGACACGCCAATCACATAGAAGACAGTAATAGGCATGCAAAACATGGAGAAGATAGTTATAGTCACACAGAACATGGTGAAGACAGTAAATGCATAGAAGACACATTAATGCATGGAAGATAGAAATGATAGCTTTTCTTTTCTTTTCTCATATGTATGAAATGCAAATGCAAGTACTGGAAAATAAACAAACCTCCCATAATGTAGGAAGCACTCATCATGCTAGTCTTTAGACTGTATATATGGGGCAACACACATGCAAGACATGCAAAACCTCCCAAAATGCATACTGCATATGGGGAAATAGACACACCAAAAAAAGCAATCATGCCAAAACACACACTTGAAGACACGGAGAAAACATGGAAGACAATCGATGGAGTGCTCCTATTTCTAGGCTCAACACCATCTCAGGCACATTATAGGCACACATCAATGATTGCTAGGCTTCGCCACAACAATCACCAAAGACATGCTTAAGGGTTGAGTTAGTCATAGAACCGCTCCCCACCTTCGTAGAGGGCTTAAGATAAAAAGGATATATGTGATATCCCACCTCCACAGAGGGCTTACATGATTGATTGATTGATTTCAAACAAACTCAGGATGCAAGAAGTACTCATCGAGCTAGTCTTTAAACTACATCTGAGGACAAGCACATAACTAACATCTACAATAGATAGCTTACCTTATATATGCCCCCACCTTAAGGTGGTTGATATCAGGTATCGATATCAAGCACGTTAAGGTAGGAAGAAAACACACAAGGGAACACAGACTCTCACAAAGCCCATGCCCCCTGGAGGTGACATGTACTTTATGATTGCCAAATGTTCCACAAACACATCCCTGCAAGAAACATGTTAGTGTCTACAAAATCATGATAATAAACAACATCAATGCAAATGATTAACCACACAAAGAGCCAAGGTTATACTATGAATTTGGAGTTCAAGGATAATTGTGGGGCTATATCACGAAGCTCTCTAAATCGAGTATTGCCAAGGCTAGATTCAAAGACAAACAAAGGTGCATAGAGTAGTAGTATTGTTAAGGTTTGTAAATGCGATAGAAACTATGTAGAAAGCATGAGTGCTTCTACTAGACAAGCGTTGGATAAAATATACAACCCCATCGTCATATTAGGAACTAAGTCCATTTTTTGATTGCTCTCGAAAGGGACACTAGGTCCACATCAGTATAAATGTTTTTCAGCATCCGCCCGCTAGATAGAAACACTAGAGGAAGGGAAACAATAAATAAGAGAGGAGAAACAAGTGTCTTAGGGACAGTCACGTAGGAGGGTGCCCCCAGTGTCACCAACCACAACGCTATGTCCGTAAGACACAATACAAATGATGAAATCAGAGAGGGAGGCAATATAGAAGAATGATGATACAAATAGAAGAAGGTCACAACAGAGGCAGTCTCCTACTATCCCGGACCTTACAAGAGAATCAGGGGTCATCCCAGGAGGCCTAAACAACACATAACACATCACAGGGGAAGCACATCACGAGAGAGATAAAGGGTTAGAGATACTTACCTATTAAGGTACCATCGTTAAGAACATGTATATCTGGGATATCTGTCATGTTGTTTTGATCTTGTGGAATTAACATTAAGTTTAGGAAGACGAGAAGCTTTCTTTTCTTTAAAAGGATTATATCCAATGCCACTTGAGTAATATGTTGAAGAAGATTCTATAGGTACTCGAATTCCTTGTTGATTTACACCACATCCCTTACCTACATATTCACAATTGTTATAAAGGATCTTAAATTCTCGACCATAAAGGGATGTCATTTCCTTAGAAGATGGTGAAGCCTCATAGGTCTCGTAATTTGTGGTATAAGTGAGAGTATTGTTTTTATTTTTGACCAAGGGGACTTTAGGTTTCTTAGGTGCTTCAAAAGAGTGCTTAGGTGAGATTGATGCTACATTTGATGTGTCGAGGCTATTAATTTTATATTCCCCTATACTGCAAGGATTAAAATCTAATGAACCCCAATCATCACCAACAAGTGTATTTGATGGTATAGAATCTTTCACAACATCATTCGTGGCTAGAAGCATTGATGACTTAGCTTGTAAATTGTTTAAGCTCATATGATTGTAAGCTGGTTTTTGTATTTCAATATGTAAACAATTATCTGGTTTAAGATCAACATGAATAGTATGAACTTTACCTTTGAATATAAATTTGATTGAACAATGTAGACTGAAAGGGACTACCCCCAATGCATGAATGCAAGGTCTACCAAGAATCATGTTGTAAGATAAAGAACAAGGCATGACATGAATCAGGGTAGGTACAAGCACATATCCTACTTGTATAGGTAGAGTTATAGTGCCCATGGATTGTCATCCAACATTATCAAAGCCATGAATGCTAATGCCATTTGGTGTGATTTGTGATGTGTCAACCTCGATTTTGTGTAGTAGGTTAATGCTACAAACATTAAGAGCTGATCCATTGTCAATCAGAACTCATTTTACCAATGTTCTATTTATTTCGACAAAGATTATAAGAGGATCATATTGGTTTTGAACTTTAATTGACAGTAATTCCTATGGTTGAAAAAGAATATCTATTTTTGTCACATGCATACTATCCAATACGACTGCTACATCATTAGGCTTAGTAGTAGGTGGGATAATCACCTTTTGCAAAGCTTCTTGGAGCATTCCATGGTATGTAGGTGATGTTTGTATCAAATGCCAAAGAGAGGTCTTAGCCGGAGTAGCGTGAAGATGTTCAAAAAGATCATACTCTTGACCACTTTTATAAGTAAGACGAGGTGGTGGAGGGAGCATAGGTTGAGAACATGGAAGAGAGACAGGCATATGTGGTAATAGGTTACTTTGCTTGTTATTACAGGTGTTGTATGTGTGAGCAATCACAATGTGGTGTGGTTGTTGTAACACATTTTGAACACCTTGAACCATAATCACTGGTTTTAAGCAAGAGGGTGCACTAGGTGCCCCTTGGACAATCATTTTAGGAATATTGTGATGAAGTCTATTAATGATTATTGAATTAACATTATTTCCCTTTTTGGTGCAGGGGCACCTAACATAAGTTATTTAAGTTCATGTTTTGTTTTAAATCATGTTGTAATAAGGTCTATTCGACCAATGTATGTAATTTTGATTTGTAGGCCCCAAGTACTTAGGTTGTAATTGTCAAATTAAAATAAGACGGTGGGTTTTCTCCCAGCCACTTGGAATCATTCTCCTAGCCACTGGGAATAGGGTTGTAGTTCTTCTGGGTGAATCTATAAAACCCAGAGAAAGGAACAGGATCAAGCATGATGATCAGTATTGTAGTCAGATCGATTGAATGTAATCAAGCATTGTTAAGGAGAATCAAACTATTTCTGTGTTGCCAATTTTGTTTCCCATCCTCTGTAAATACGAAATTGCATAGTGTAGTTTTCTTTCCCTTCTATTTTTCCATTGCTGCAGTATGTCAAATTGAAGCATTCCACTGATAAGATTTCTATCGAAATCAGTGGAATGGCTTCATTGTATATGTATTTGTTTTCATTTCCTATGTGTTTCATTGTTTCGACGGCACAAATGTTCCAGATCGTGGGTTGTGCACAGTAGTTCACCTAGCATTTTGTATGTGCTAGGGTTCGAAGAAGGCATACTGTGCATTAGAGAATAAGCGTAGCAAACCTTAGGCGGCCGATGGTAAATGCCTCGTCAGTGAACGAAGAATAATGGAGGTTCATTGGGAGGGATTTGTGAGTTGACGAATGTGGAGTAAGTCTTGCCGAAGGAGCTAGGACTATCAGCGCATCGGCCAAGGAATGCAAGTTCGCTGAAGGGTGGAAGTCAAGACTAGTGGTGAGAGGTCACAGGAGTCCGCTGAAAGTTGAAGTCACAATGGAGTCAATGTATATCGACATATTAGGAGGATGAACAAGGAGTTCGCCATTGATACAAGCAGTGACCGAGTGTAATGGTGAGTCGATGCATATGAACCGGTGTGACAACAAGTCAAGTGATGTGTATGGGTTGATTTGTTTGATCTATTTTGTCTGTTTCCATTGTGCGTTCTGCATAATTTTGGTATTAGAGCAAGTGAAAGGTCTGCATCAAGTGTTGGGATTATCTATGAATGTTTATGTCAGACAGAGAAATTGAAGGATGGGCTAGTGAGATGCCTCCAAAGGGGATGACCACTGAAGTGGCCAAGAAATTCAAGGAGATGGAGGATATGATCAAGACTGGAGTCAACGAAGCACTCCAGACTAAGTTGAAGACCTTGGAAAAAGGTAGGAAACCAGACAAGGAGTCTGATGGAGAAGAAGAAGATGGGGAAGAGGAAACAACCCCAGGACATGCAAATATATCTATAGATTAGAAACAATTTTTGGAGGCCATAAAATCACTTGGTAAGGAATCATCTGAATCAAGAATGGAGATTTTGATGATCAACGGAAAGATGGACGTAGAAGAAGTCATCGAATGGGTTGAGGATTTGAACAACTACTTCAAGTACAAGGAGGTACCGGAGAATAGAAGAGTCAAGTTTACAAAGACAAAATTGAAGGGCGCTGCACTCATGTGGTGGAACTACACCCAGGGAGAAAGGGTGAAGAGTGGCAAGAGCATGATCTCATCCTAGAGTCGGATGGTAGAAAGGATCAAGGCTCAGTTCCTACCAGCGGATTATGAAGTGCAGATATACAGAAAAATGCAGAACCTCAGGCAGAAGGATACGGATGTATCCACCTATATAGAGGAATTTCATAAATTGTCCCTAAGGTGTGGGCATACTGAGGATGAGAAAGGAAGAGTTGCCAAGTATATTAATGGCTTGAAGTATAGTATACAAGATGAGATCACCATCTTGACACCAGAAACCATGGACAAGTGTTTCCAGGTGGCACTGAGAGTAGAAGAGAAGTAGAAAAGAAAAGGAGAACAACAGAACAGAGGTAGAGGTGGAAGGAATTCTAGAGGCAGAAATAGTTTTGGTGGCAGAAATTAGTTTCAGAAGAATTAAGGGGAGTCCAGTCAGCAAGAACGTAGTGGAGAATCTAGTTCCAGAGAGGGTTTTAGAGGAAGGAGACCCAATGGGAGAGGCAGATTTGGTGGACCAGGTAGAGGTCCTGATGTCTTCATAGGAAGATGTTATAATTGTAACCAAATTGGGCACACAGCAAGTAGGTGTCCAAAGAAAGCCTCAAGCTCTCATGGAGGAGAGAGAAGGAGCCAGCTGATTCAAGAAGAAGATTTTCAGAGTGTGACTTCACCTATAGGAAGCGCAGCTCCAGAACAAGATGGAGAAAGTCTCATGATGAGAAGAATGATGCTGAAGGTACCACAAAATAAAGAACCACCGCAGAGGAAAACACTATTCAGAACTTTGTGTAAAGTTTTCGGCAAAAGGTGTAAGGTAATTGTTGATTTTGGCTCCACTAAAAGTTTAGTTTCAGTAGAAATGGTAGAGAAACTGAATTTGAAAAGATTGCCACATATGAGTCCATACAAAGTGTCATGGTTGAACAAAGGGCAGCAAGTCTTGGTTGATGAACAAGCTTTGGTAGAATTTCAGATAGGGGAATATGGGGATAAGCTTTTGTGTGATATAATTCCCATGGATGCATGCCATTTACTGATAGGTAGACCTTGGCAGTATGATGTACAAGCCCAACATGATGGTAAATCTAATTCCTTTGTGATCACTAAGGATGGTAGACAATATAAGATGGATCCTTTACCAGAAGAAGGTGTAGACAAGAATGTAGGCTCAAGTATCTTGTTAATAAGTGGGAAAGAGTTTCTCTATACTTTGAAAGAAGAGGGAACCCATGGGTATGCTCTGATTTTGAAACCTAAAGATAGTTTTGATTTGTCTAAAAATAGCAAGGAAAAGGTCCCCAAGGAAGTGTAGGAATTGTTAGACAGGTATAAGGGTATCATGGTGGAGGATATGCCCAATGTACTACCCCTTGTGAGGGACATAAGTCATCAGATTGACTTCATCTAGGATCCACATTGCCAAATAAACTAGCTTACAAAATGATGCCTAACCAGAATGAGGAGATTGCTAAACAAGTACAAGAACTGTTGGATAAGGGTTTGGTGAGGAAAAGTCTTAGTCCATGTGCTGTGCCCACAATTTTAGCTCCCAAGAAGGATGGCAAATGGAGGTTGTGCACTGATTTGAGGGCCATAAATAAGATCACCATTAGATATAGGTTTCCTATGCCCAAAATAGAGGACCTCATGGATTGTTTGGGTGGAGCTTGGTATTTTTCTAAAATTGATCTTAAGATTGGATACCATCAGATCAAGATTAGACAAGGGGATGAATGGAAGACAACCTTTAAGACTAATGAAGGTCTCTATGAGTGGTTGGTGATGCCATTTGGTCTATCCAATGCTCCAAGTACTTTTATGCGTCTAATGAATGAGGTATTGAAAGATTTTATTGGTAAATTTGTTGTTGTCTATCTTGATGATATTTTAGTTTTCATCAAGACAAAGGAAGAACATTTACAACATTTGGAACAGGTGTTGAAGAAGCTACATGAGGAGAAACTAATGATCAATATGGAGAAGAGTATCTTCATGAAGGAAGAACTCACATACCTTGGATTTGTGATATCCCAGGGTAGTTTGAAAATGGATCCAGAGAAGGTAAATGCTATTCTATCTTGGCCAGCCCCAAAATGGTCAGTGATGTAAGAAGTTTTCATGGGTTAGCAACATTTTATAGGAAATTCATAAGAGGGTTCAGTCATGTTTGTGCACCCATTCTGGATACCATAAAAGGAGGACAAAAATGTAAGTTTGTTTGGAATAGAGCAGCAGATGAATCTTTTGAGATTCTTAAACAGAAAATAGCAGAGAAACCCATTTTGGTTTTGCCTGATTTTAATAAGTTGTTTATTGTGGAATGTGATGCCAGTAACCTTACCATTGGTGCTGTCTTGAGTCAGGAAGGTAGACCTGTTGCTTTTTTCAGTGAAAAGATGAATGATGCCAAATGAAAATATTCCACATATGATCTGGAATTGTATGCAATGGTTCAAGCACTGAAAAAATGGAGACATTATCTCTTGCCCAAGGAATTTATTGTTTATACTGACAACCATGCTTTGAGTTTTCTGAATTCACAGGAGAAGCTAAATCACAGGCATATGAAGTGGGTTGAACAAATTTAGGTGTATACTTTTTCCATTATACATAAGAAGGGACAAGCCAACAAAGTGGCAGATGCTTTGAGTAGAAGAGTGTGCACTATACAAGAAATCTAGTTGTAAAGTGTGGGAGTGGATTCTCTCAAGGATATGTACTAGGATGATGAGGACTTCAAGGAGATATATGCAGTTTGTTCACAATTTTTAGACTCTTATCATTCTAATTTTTTTGAATATTTGTTACAGCAAGGGCTACTGTTCAAAGGAAACAACTGTGTGTGCCTAGGTGTTCCATGAGGGAGAACATCATCAAAGAGAAACATTGTGGTAGTCTTGGAGGTCATTTTGGATTGGATAAGACGTTGGAACAAGTGAGGAGGCTTTACTTCTGGCCTAAGATGCAAACAGATGTCAAGAAATTTGTAGACAGTTGTCACATTTGCCAGAGAGCAAAAGGAACTTCATCAAATGTAGGTCTCTATCAACCACTTCCAATTCCTCAAAGGCCATGGGAATGCATCAGTATGGATTTTGTTTTGGGTCTTCCCCAAACTCAAAAGGGATTTGATAGTGTATTTGTGGTTGTTAACAGGTTTAGTAAAATGGCTCATTTTGTGCCATGCAAATGTACTAATGATGCTTCACATATTGCTGGTCTTTTCTTCAAAGAAATAGTAAGAATACATGGTTTACCATTGAACATAGTTATTGACAGAGATCCCAAGTTTGTGGGTCATTTTTGGAGGACATCGTGGAAGAAATTGGGCACCCAATTGTCTTTCACATCTGCATATCACCCTTAGACGGATGGACAAACTGAGGTGGTGAATAGATCCCTAGGCAATCTTTTGAGGTGTTTGACTAAACAACATGGAGAAGCATGGGATATGATCATCCCACAAGAAGAATTTGCATATAATGAATCTGTCAATTAGAGCACAGGAAAGAGTCCTTTTGAAGTTGTATATAGGATTCATCCCAGGGGAATTTTGGAGATGAGAGATCTCCATAACATGGAGAAAAGGAGTGCACAAGGAGAAGATTTTGTAGTCAGTATGAAAGATATCCATGATGCTGTCAAAGAAACTATACAGAAGAATACAGGGAAATACAAAGAGAGAGCTGATCAGAAAAAAGGGATGTCCAATACAAAGTTGGGGATTTAGTTATGACATATTTGAAGAAGGAAAGACTTTCGAAAGGGCAGCTCATAAAACTTCTTTTGAAGAAGATAGGTCCATGCAAGGTTGTACACAAATTTGGGCCTAATGCATACGAAATTGAACTTCCTCTAGGTTTAGCAATATCACCCATTTTCAATGTGGCAGATTTGTTTGCATTCAACAGAGCCAATACAACAGAGACAGGCATAGAAGATGTAGAATGGATTTCTGATCTTCCACCCAGCCAGCCAGTTCAGTTGGAATGTATTTTGGACACAAAGGTTTAGAAGAAGACTAGGCATAAAACCTACAAGTAGTATCTAGTCAAATGGTGTAGTTTACCTGATGAGGATCCCACTTTGATGAGCGAGGAAGACATCATCAAGCATGGGGTTAATATTTTAGACTTGGTTCCTTAAGGAACTTGAGTTCTTTTAAACCTCAGGAGTACGGTACAGGGGCATCTAACACAAGTTATTTAAGTTCATGTTTTGTTTTAAATCATGTTGTAATAAGGTCTATTTGACCAATGCATGTAATTTCAATTTGTAGGCCCCAAGTACTTAGGTTATAATTGTCAAATTAAAATAAGATGGTGGGTTTTCTCCCAGCCGCTTGGAGTCAGTTAGTTTTTCTCCCAGCCGCTTGGAATCATTCTCCCAGCCGCTGGGAATAGGGTTGTAGTTCTTCTGGGTGAATCTATAAAACCTAGAGAAAGGAACAAGATTAGGCATGATGATTAGTATTGTAGTCAGATCAATTGAATGTAATCAAGCATTGTTAAGGAGAATCAAACTATTTCTGTGTTGCCAATTTTGTTTGCCATCCTCTGTAAATACAAAATTGCGTAGTGTAGTTTTCTTTCCCTTTTGTTTTTCCATTGCTATAGTATGTCGATTTGAAGCATTCCACTGATAAGATTTCTGTCGAAATTAGTGGAATGGCTTCATTGTATGTATATTTGTTTTTGTTTCCTGTTTGTTTCATTGTTTCGACGGTGTAGATTTTCTAGATCACGGGTCGCGCACAGTAGTTCACCTAGCATTTTATATGTGCTAGGGTTTGAAGAAGGCATACTGTCCATTGGAGAATTGGCATAGCAAACCCTAGGCGGCCAATGGTAAATGCCTCATCAGTGAACGAAGAACAACATAGGTTCACTGGGAGGGATCTGTGAGTCGACGACTGTGGAGTAAGTCTCGCCGAAGGAGCTGGGACTATTGGTGCATCGACCAAGGAATGTAATTTTGCCGAAGGGTGGAAGTCAAGACTGGTGGTGAGAGGTCGTAGGAGTCCACCGAAAGTTGAAGTCACAATGGAGTCAATGTATATCAGCATATTGGGAGGATGAACAAGGAGTTCGCCATTGATACAAGCAGTGACTGAGTGTAATGGTGAGTTGGTGCATATGAATTGGCGACAACAAGTCAAGTGATGTGTATGGGTTGATCTATTTGATTTGTTTTGTTCGCTTCTATTGTACACTCTGCATCATTCTTGATTGCACCCAATATCCATCCCCAAAGGATTTAATGTGAGAGACCTTTTCTCATCCACTAATGCTACATTTTGGCTAGGGAGAGAAATGGGATGAGAGGAAGGTACATCATAATCATCATACTTTGTGGTGGAAAAAGGCTTTCATTCTCATATTTCTCATGAGTGTTCCTAGAGATGAATTTGGTTAAATCTTCTAATATCAAAGGATGTTCACCCATGAGGATTAGGAATTTGTCAAAATCAAGATCTTTGATAAATGCATGCAGAGATACCAAAGAAAAATGACATGAAGGTGCAATTACATTGTTTTCAATGTAAAATCAAAATTTAAAATATTTTCAAATTTGATGCAAAAGACAAGTGCAAGGTTATATGCAAAAATGGCCTAAAATGCTTGATTTTTGTACTTTTTCAATGCAAATGAATGAAAAAAAGGGTGTTGTAAGGATTTTGATCAGGGACAAAAAATTATATGTCTAATATCAGTCCAAAAAAACAATAATATCCTTCACAACATACTCTTGATACAAATCTAAGATGACGACAAGTCAAAATATAGTGAAAATATGTCAAAATATGCAATCTTGTCACCAAATCTTGATTCAAAAGAGCATGGAAAAGGGTGTTGTGACAAAAATGATGATGGAAAGAAAATTATATCAGTAATAATAGCCACTTAAGGTCGAAATATCTGTCACAACATGCTTTTAGTGCCACTTAAGGTCAAACCCTAGTGAAAATATAGCAAAATAGGCTATTTTTCATTGTTTTTCACTTCCAAGACCTAGGAAAAGGGGTGTTGTAATGAATTTTAGGAGGTACAAAAAATAAAAGAAATTAAATCAGTCACCTAAATCCATAAAATTGGTCACAACACACTTGGAGTGCAAACTAGGCCAAACCCTAGGGCAAAAATAGCAAAAATATGTAGTTTTTCACCAAATTTTCAATACAAGAGGCCAATAAAAAGGTGTTGTGAAGCTTTTTAGGAGGGGAATAAAATTTTTACCTTGATAACAGATAATTATTGTGAAAATACCCTTCACAACACGCCTATGGTGCAAATTTAGAGAGTTGATAAGGCCAAATCTAGTGAAAATCAGTGTTTTTCAAGACCTAGGTTTGAGATCTTGACACCAAATGGTATATGAATGGTTTGAAGTATGATTTATGATGAAAATGAAATATACTCAGATATGAAAATAAATTCCAAGATTTAATATGCAAAATGTAAGTGCAAATTTAATGAAGATGCATGAAAATTGCTAGTTTTTTGTTGAAATTTTCTATGCAAAAATGTAAATATTTTAAATCTAAATGCAAATTTATACTAAAATGAAAGACTACAACCAAAATATAATTTTAATGAGCCTCTCAAATTAGTAGAAAAATTTGAAAGAAGATTTTTCCTACTAACCCTAGATTTTGGAATTACTAGGTTATATAAAAATTGTCAATATTTCTACAAAACCCTAGCAATTAAATGATGAAACTACAATGCAAATTATTGGATTTTTGTAATTTTATATATTTTATATCAGATATGATGTAAAAATCGTGAATTAGGGAAAATTATAAAGAATTGATGCAGATTAGTAAGCCTAACAATGCAATTTTGTTTTTTTGGAATTTTTCAAAATTTTTAATTTTTTTGATTTTTCTTAATGCAATAAGATGAAAGACTATATGAATGAATGAAATCAATCCAAATCTGAAGACACATACTCAAAAAGTTTAAATTAAGTCTAAAAACACATGTTCACCAAAATGTTTAAGGGAAAATTAGATTTGTTTTGTTTAGTGTTTAAATCCTCCTTTCACCCTTAACATTCAAGGATCTAGGGTCGAGTGGCAATGCACTATCATACCCTAGGTTTCTATGAGATGTAGGGAAACTTGGATTAGGGTGTTTAATTATCAATTTTCCTTCTCTTATGCTTAATTGACAATTAAAACCCTAATTATGCAAATACGACAATAAACTAATGAATAATGAAAAAAGCTCTTGCAGAGAGATGTAAATTATCAAATCACAAAATACCTATTTTTGGAGTTCTAAGGCAGAAAAGTCAGGGACAAAAGAGTGGGTGCCCAAGTTTGATGCTTTGCTTTTTGTCTGGATCTGGGAACTTAGTCTGCAACTCTTTCCTGTTGTTCCAAAGATTTTCCCGTCACAAAACTTGAAGGACTAATGAGTGGGCACCCAAGTCCAGGGGGTAGATTTTCTTCCTATTCTATAATTCTAACACTCCAAGATGTCTTCCTGCAACTTCACTTTGTCCATCTCCACAACTTGTAAACTGTAACCATGAAAACTTTGGGAGGGGGTTGTGGTGTTTAGAGGCTTGCCTCAGTCAAGCCCTGGAGGACACTTAAGTCTCCGAACACCTTTGTCAAATAGAGAGTGCATGCCTAGGGAGGTAGAGGTAAAAAACCAAAGGAAATAATGATCACAAACACAATATAATGTCACCTTATAGTGAAGATCTCATGGGAGAAATATGCTCTTCATTCCATGATGAAATGGATGCTCAAATCTACAAACACAAACACATAAACCACACAAATCTGCTCTTGTAACACAATGAAAGCCTCGAATCACCTTGAGAATGCATAAACATCACAATTTCCATCTAGTTTACAAATGAATGCCTAAACATGCTTTTATATGCAACTACAAACACTGCCTCCAAGATTTTGTAAATTCAAACTTACCGTGTCAGCATAGGACCTAAATAACGGTCACAAGCCAACACCTAAAAATTGGGACTGCCCCAAAATAGGGCAGGACTAGGGCGCGGGCGCCCAAGTCCTCCCCCCTATTTTGGGTAGGGCTAAGCTGAAGGGGTCCTCCTAGGTCCCATTTGTCATGTTACCTAGGGGTCATTCAATTGGGATGCCAAATTATGAAGTAAGATGTCCTAAATGCACACAAAAGACCTAGGAGCTAAACCTAAAGAGGGAAAAGCCCCCAAGGGGACATTTTTTGATGTTACAAATGCTAAGACTGTAGATTTCAGTGTCAAAGAACATGAACTCTTAGCAGAGGAATTAGGGATTTTGGAAGCCCTTTAGGGTGAAGTTGAGGGAAAAATAGAAAATCAAGATGAAGATTTTGCTACTAAAGTATTCAAGGATAATTTTAGTCTAGTAGCGGAGGATCCTATTCAGCATTTCTCTGAGGATACCATTGACAAGGCCATGTAGATGAAGGCTAAAATAGAGACATATAATGAAGAGCTAGATAGCTAGACAAGCAAGTGGGTAGCTCTGCAAGAATAGTTGAAGGCTCAAGAGCATGTTGCTGAAAAGGCCAAGGTACAAGATAGGGAAGAGATAGATAAGGCAATCCAGACATATGAGTTCATCCAGGGTATCAGATGCAGAGTAAGTGAAGGGGCATCCATAGATGAGGAATCATTTGGAAATATAGAATGAAGAGATCATATTGACCAAGTTAAAGATTCTGAGAATATTCTAAAACGACAGTTGTGTTCCGCTAGATTGATTGCCAAAATGCAATCATGTGCCACATTTCATCTTGACCATTAGATCATTGGGTTTGTTGTAACCGCATACTTTTCTTCTATAAAAAGAGATGGATTTCCATTTTGTGTACATTATTAAGAGCTTAATTGAGATAGAATTGTTGAGCTACATGGTCCTTTCTTAAGATCAATTGTAAATATGCATACATTTTTTAATATTGAATGAAATAGAGAATTATATTACAAATTAATCATAAATTCTGAGTAATCTTGTGTGGATAATATCTATACTACAAAGTTCTAGGCTTTTAAACAAATCCATCCATTTCAATGGTACAGTAGCTTGGCCAAACATTTTAAATAAAATGATAGTTTTAGAAAAAGTAAAACTATTGTCTTTGGGAGCCCACATTCGACATCCTGTCTCGAAAGTTCATACTTTACCAAAATACACAGTTTTCCTATGTTTTGTTTCCATAATCAAAATATCTATATTTCAAAATAAAAACATTATTTCCACTGATCAAATGATTTAACTGGTTTGCTTAATGAAAAGTTTACTATTTTTCCCTTATTTTATCTGATCTATTTGAAGATCTACCGGATAAAAATAATGTATTTCTTTCATAAATCAAGAATTTTGAGATACTACTAGTTTTTCCAATTGAAAAATAGAAATAACATTTATCAAGAACTCAATAATTTTAAAGTTTCTACTAGTCTTTCTTATTAATTCATATATAAAATAAAAAGAATATTTCATTTTCTACAGAACAGTGAATTTAGTTTCAAAGATTATATATATATATTGTTAGATCTAGGGCACACAACTGAGAGGGGGGGTGAATCAGTTGTGCAAAAACTTGCTTCTACTTCAAACACTTGAATCTACTTTGTTAGTTAACAGCATATCAATTAACCATTCATCAAAGCATAAAGCAAGAACACCAGAGCAGATAAACATCAACACATTGGACACCAAGATTTTGACATGGAAAACCCGATTAAGGGAAAAATGATGGGGTGATTAACCCAAGGATTATTCTCTGTTTGAAGAATAAGAAAAATGGATGGCACATGCCAGTTAGGGCTCACTGCCTGAGCACACTGCTCACAAAGAGGCACATTGCCTACAAGAGACACACTGTCTACAAGATCATAAGTATTACAAACTTGAACTGGAGAATGACATCTTCACCATGTCTGGATCAGTTCCATTTAAGCCCGAGACACACCTACTCTACCTTTTGCTCTTTCGCTATATCACACTCATTTGCTTCATGCACACTTTGAAATGAACTCACAAACCTTTATTTATACAAGACATCGACTTAGGAACAATCATCTAAGTCGGCAATCATCCACAAGAACATCCACAAGTCAGCAATCATCCACAAGAACATTCGCAAGATAAATAACCCATCCGGTCAGCCAACCTAAACAAGAACATCTTCATCCAGAAGTATATCTCCAATTTCGGGCTCTAACACTAATGCGGACCAACAACATAACCTCAACATGATCCAAGAACATTCACAAGCTTGCCTGAATGATCAGGTACATCCACACTTCTTCTACTTATTAGAATCTCTTCTCTTCTTCATCTGGAACTTCAAGAACATAGTCTACCGCCACTGTCATACTGAAACTTGTGCTTCTAGACCTCCAAACCATGAACAAATCAAGATGACACATCACAAGGATATCCCAAACACTCTGTCCAATCCACAGAATAGGACAATGCACTTCCGGATCTCACCGGACCTTTTTGTAGCACTCTGTCACTCCGGAGCAGCTCCCGGAACATGTTCTACTTGATCGATCACAACTTCTTCATATCTTCATGCGGACCTCTGAAATCTTGACTGGAACATCTCAAGACTCATATATACAAACCCTTTAATCTGCATCCTCTGATACTCAACCGATTGAGTACTTTTGCCTTCTTCTCATCACTATTCTTCACTATTTCACATTGAGACTAATTTGCTCAATATCCTCAGCACACAGCTCATCCAATCCTTCTCATTGAGCAATATGAGTATGTTGACATCAATGAAAACACTGGTTAACCTCATACTTGCAACAATCTCCCCCTTTGTCATTGATGGCAACATATGATGTGAAAAACCATCAAGACAAGAACTTCTCCTTTCTGTCATAACTCCCCCTATCAGCAACAACTCTTCACATGTCTTCTCTTCCTTTACTGCTCCCCCTTTGATCATCAACCACTTGTTTTTCACATGTCTTCTCTCCCCCTTTGACATCAATGGCAAAGGGCTCATACTTGCAATTCTAACACATCAGAATCATACCAGTTGCTCCCCCTTAGTAGTAGCTCCCCATCATCAATCCAGATCACAAGATATGACTGTGATATCCACCAGACTGATGCACATCAGTGCATCCTAGTTCATCATCGGAGGGGCCATGACCCCTAACTTCTCCCAGAGATACTCAAAAGAGTCCTTGGGAAGAGGTTTAGTAAAAATATCTGGAATCTAATCCTTAGAGGGTACATACTCCAATCTAACTTCATCCTTGTTCACTTGCTCTCTCAGAAAGTGAAACTTGATAGATATGTGCTTGGTCTTAGAATGTAATACTGGATTCTTAGAAATATTTATTGCACTTGAATTATCATAGAAAATTTTGATAGGCTCCTCATATTCTACATTAATGTCTCTTAACATCTGCTTCATCCATAAGATTTGAGTGCAACTACCTGCTGCTACAATGTATTCTGCTTCAGTTGTAGACAAAGATATTGCCTCTTGTTTCTTGCTTAGCCAAGAAACCAATCTGATGCAGAGTGGGACGCAACGGAGGCAACCTAACAGGAAGGAGTAGCCAACAATACAAACAGCATGATAAAATTCTCTATCGGCTGAACATCATCATCATATTTCCTAGAGACACCAACAGCATCATCACATTTCAACAGCATCATCATATTTCGGATGATCGCAAGTATCCTCCTGTCGACTACTATTTACCTCCTTCCTTTGTCGCCTATCATCATCATCATGATAATCAACGGGCGCAAACATCCTCCGGTTGCACTGTTCATCGGGTGTCAAATACAAGCGGCATCATCATGATATTCAATATCACCTTCGTCAGCAGGATATCCAAATATCCGGTTGCTCCAAATATCCTGATGACGTTGCACTTCAACAACTTGCCTTCGGTACTCCACTGCCCGACGATACAAGCAACAGCATCATGATATTGTTCATCTGGTTCCTCGAAACCTCCTGATGATGCTAATACAACTTCTTGCCTACGCCGATACCTTACCACTTAGTGACAACAGGATAAACTCGCATTGAGGGATTTCTTAATATCCTGATGACGATGACGTCATATCCTGATGACGATGACGTCACACATCATCCTGATGAACTCTTCAACACTTAGCCAAAAAAACTTAACTTTCACACCCGCCTCTGTTAGCGATATGCGGATGATGAACTTCCCCGAGAGATGATCCTGACTGCGATATATACACTGAGTATATATCCAACTCAAAACATCCTGATGCACCTGCAACATGCAAACTTCAACAACTTCATGACCCGATCCTGATGGCGATGGATTCGCAGATGATGATGCGGCTCGTTCCGACTGGAAACGCACATGCAGACTCCTGTGTATCCTTCCACTGCATGTAAGCACTCCGAACCGCTCTATTTCACAAAGATCATGTGACGACCGGGCCGGATCACCTTCAAACCAAAGTCTAACAACTTATCTTCTAGACCTAGCACATGAGGATGCTAGGCTGATTCACAGCATGCTCCTAACAGATCTCCTGAATAATGCAATGCATAAACAGAAAACACAAAAGCAGACTAAACTATGATACAGGACCATTCCACCGATTTGCAGGATCAACCGGTGGAAGGGTTGAAATTACCCATTAACTTGCAAACGGAAAGGAAATCAACACAAATACAACTGATACTACCAGATACTGCAAAAGATGAGATCTTATTCACTTGAAATTCAAAAGTCCTGAATACAGATTCACAATGTCTGAACTGCTCTCCTGAACCTCAACTCAACACAACACCAATACATCTATCAACATCAATATGAACTATCAATATGAACTCAATGTCTAAACCCTAACAGATCGAAGGTATATATAACAAATCCTTCGAGTACTACCAACACACTTCCCAGCGGCTGGGAGCTTCCAAGCGGCTGGGAGAGATGACAACTCAGACTATCTTATCCCGATCTCTAACTGCCTACACATACTCCTAGGCTGAACTAATACATAGCATCGGTCCAGTGGACCTTATTACATGATAAAGTCAAACATACTAAAAATAGCCTACTGCCCTGTCATCATGCTGATAACTATCCTATATCCTGATCATGTATGTCATCATGCGGACCTATATCCTGATCATGTGCGGGTGCTCCTGCACCATACTCCCCAAAAGAAGAAATCTCAAGTCCACTTGAGATGAGAGTATCAAGGTCGGCACCATGTTTCTGTATCTGTTCGGCAGTCATCCATACTGCTTCAGAAGTCGGCTGTCCCTTCCAAGAGACGAGGTACTCCAAGTACTTCTTGTTCCTGGTCTGTTTGACCACTCTAGTGTCCAAAATCTGCTGTAGCTGTGGAGGATCATGTTGAGGAATGTCTGCAGCAACTGTATCCTGTAGGATATCCTGATCTGCATCTGGATTAGCCTTGTATGGAGTTAAGTCACATACATTGAAGATAGGAGATAAACCGAGATCAGGTGGTAGTTGGATCTCATAAGCATTTTGTCCATGCTTTTGCAAAATCTGACATGGTCCAACTTTCTTTTGCATGAGCTTAGTATACTTCCCCTTAGGAAGCCTGTCTTTCTTCAAGTGAACCCAAACCAAATCTCCAACAGCAAATTGAACATCCTTCTTCTTCTTGTCAGCATACTCCTTATATTTCAAAGTAGATTGCCGGAGTTGGGTCTTAACCTGATCATGAACTTCTTTGATTGCTTCAGCAAAAACTTCTCCATCTGCACTAACAGGATCTGCTGTAGGTAGCTCTCGCAACTCTAAAATACCTCTGGGATGCATTCCATACACTACCTGAAAAGGCGATTTTCCTGTGCTCCTGTTGACAGTATCATTATATGAAAACTCAGCTTGAGACAGAATATTGTCCCACTTCTCTCCATGTTGTTTTGTCAAGCATCTAAGTAGATTCCCCAAAGAACGGTTCACAACCTCAGTTTGTCCATCCGTTTGAGGATGATATGCAGAGGAAAAAGACAAATTGGTTCCCAGTTTCCTCCAAAGGGTTCTCCAAAAGTGACCCACAAACTTCACATCTCTGTCTGAAACTATGCTCAAAGGCAACCCATGAATTCTTACAATTTCCCTGAAGAATAAATCTGCAATATATGAGGCATCTGCAGTGGTTTTGCATGGCAAGAAATGTGCCATCTTACTGAATCTATCCACTACAACAAAGACACTGTCAAATCCTCTCCTGGTCCTTGGTAAACCCAAAACAAAATCCATACTGATGCTTTCCCATGGTCTGGAAGGAATGGGTAAGGGCTGATATAACCCTGCATTAGTTGACCTGCCTTTAGCCTTCTGACAAATTACACAGGTTTCTACAAATTTCCTGACATCTGACTGCAACTTAGGCCAGAAATAATGCCTCCTGACCAGATCAAGAGTCTTGTCTAGACCAAAATGACCTGCCATGGCTCCACAATGTTTCTCCTTGATTATATTCAACCTCATAGAACTCCTTGGGATACACAACTGTCCACCCTTGAACAACAATCCATCCTGGATTAGGAATTCAGAGAACTCAGCATGGTATTTCTCCCCAAAAGAAGTACAGACCTGATATATTTCTCCAAAATCAGCATCAGACTCATACATGGTCTTGAGTGAATCAATACCAACACTCTCTAACTGAATCTGATTGACTGTGAGAACTCTTCTGCTCAAAGCATCTGCAACTTTGTTCTTAACCCCTTTCTTATGCTTCAAGGTAAAAGTGAAAGCCTGTAGTGTTTCTACCCACTTCATATGTCTGTGGTTCAGCTTCTCCTGACTGTTGATGAAACTCAAAGCCTGGTTGTCTGTGAAAACTATAAACTCCTTTGGCAGCAGGTAATGCCTCCATTTCTTTAGGGACTGAACTAAAGCATACATTTCCAGATCATATGATGAATACCTTTTCTTAGCATCATTGAGCTTTTCACTGAAAAATGCAATTGGTCTACCCTCTTGACTGAGTACTGCTCCAATGGCCATGTGACTGGCATCACACTCTACCTGAAAGATCTTGTTGAAATCTGGAAGTGCAAGGACTGGCTGCTGTGCCACCTTCCTCTTCAATGCCTCAAAGGAATCATCTGCTCCTTGAGTCCAAACAAACCTGCACTTCTGTCCTCCTTTGATGGTATCCAGCATGGGTGCACAAATGTGACTGAACCCTCTGATAAACTTTCTGTAGAAGGTTGCTAACCCATGGAAACTTCTGACTTCATTCATGGTCTGTGGAGTGGCCCAATTCAGTATGGCACTCACCTTCTCCTTATCCATCTGCAGCTTTCCTTGTGAAATGACAAAACATAAATAGGTGATCTCCTGTTTCATGAACAGACACTTGTCCAAGTTTATCATCAGCTTCTCTTCATGTAGCCTCTTGAGAACCAGCTCTATATGCCTGAGATGTTCTTCTCTGGTGTTACTGAAAATCAGAATGTCATCTAAATAGACTATGACAAACTTACCAATGAATTCCTTCAGAACCTCATTCATCAGCCTCATGAAAGTACTAGGGGCATTAGACAAACCAAAAGGCATAACCTTCCATTCATACAAACCTTCATTTGTTTTGAATGCTGTCTTCCACTCATCACCTGGTCTAATCCTGATCTGATGGTATCCACTCTTCAAATCTATTTTGGTAAAGTACTTAGCATTTCCCAAACAATCAAGTAAATCCTCAATTCTGGGGATTGGAAACCTATACCTGATTGTGATCTTGTTGATGGCTCTGGAATCTGTACAAAGTCTCCAAGTGCCTTCCTTCTTAGGTGCTAGTACAGCTGGTACTGCACATGGACTCAGACTCTTCCCAATCAGACCTGAATTCATCAATTCTTCAATCTGTCTGGCTACTTCTGTATTCTGTTCTGGGGTAAGCTTATAAGCTGCTTTATTTGGAAGTGTAGACCCTGGAATCAAGTCTATGCAATGACTGATATCTTTGACAGGTGGTAGGGATCTTGGCATTCCCTCTGAGATAACACCTTTGTACTTATCCAATAACTCTTGGACAGCTGGGTCTATCAACCTTGGCTTCTTCTCCTTCTTGGCTTCTTGCTGTTGTTTCTTATTCACACTCATACAGGGGATCAGGGCATATGCAACTGCACCTTCTGCTGCTACTTCTTTCATGAACTGTTTGCCTTCCATCAGCATGACCTTCACTTCTTTGCCTTTAGACTTCTCCTCTTTCTCCTTCAATGGGAATAACGTTACTTCTTTACCATCTTTAGTGATCTTATAGGTGTTTTTAACACCATCATGCTGTGCCTTCAGATCATATTGCCATGGTCTACCAAACAAAAGGTTGCAAGCATCCATCTTGGTGATATCAAACAGCAACTTATCCTTATATCCACCAATCTGAAACTCTACCCAAGCCTGCTCTTCTACAGTTGTCTGCTGACCTTGAGTAAGCCATGAGACTTTATATGGAGCTGGGTGAGGCAATCTCCTAAGCTTCAGCTTCACCACCATCTCTTCAGACACAAAGTTCTCAGTAGAACCAGAATCAATCAAAACCTTACATGCCTTACCTCCTGCTTTGCAAGTGGTTCTAAAAAGGGACTTCCTTTGAGGGGCTTCTTGATCAGGTACCTTCATGGCAGTCACTGTTCTTCTCATCATCAGGGACTCTCCACTTTCTGGATATCCATAATTCTCAGGACCATTCACACTCTGAAAATCATTAGAGCTTGTCCTACTTTGATTATCAGGTTCATTGACCAGATTTGTCCTCCTTTCTCCTGCTGAGCTTGTGGCCTTGTCTGGACATCTGCTGGCTATATGGCCTTCTTTGTTACAGTTGTAACACCTGATGGATCCTCTGCCCTGGGACCTTCCTCTGTAAGGTCTTCTGCCTCTGAAGTTTCCTTGCTGACTGAAATTCTCTCTCTGATTCTGACTATTGTTGCCCTTGCTATTATCCTGACTGGACTCTCCTTGATATCCCTTTCCATGTCCTCTGCCTCTGAAAGGACTTCTTCCACCTCTTTGTTGTCTTCCTCTTCCTCTGTTGTTCTGATCTTGTTTTCTCTTCAGCTTTTCTTCCACTTTCAGTGCCAACTGAAAACTTTTCTGCACTGTATCTGGGTTATGCAGACTCAGATCTTCCTGAATATTAAACCTCAGTCCATTAAGGTATCTGGCTACCTTTTCCTCTTCACTTTCTTTCACCTTGGTCTTCATACAGAGTTTCATGAACTCTTCTGTATATGAGCTGACATCTAGCTCCTTCTGCTTCAGGTTCTGCTTCCTCTTGTGTAACTGGATACTGTAATCCAAAGGAATATAAGCCTCCTTTACCAATTCCATCATCTTCTTCCATGTGGCAACTCTACGTTTTCCCTCCTGCACTCTATCATCCTGAACAAAGTTCCACCATGTCAAGGCAGCTTCTTTCATCTTTGACTGTGCTATCTTTACTCTCTGCTGTTCTGGTATCTCCTCTGTTACAAAGAAATTGTTCAAACAATCTATCCATTCCATTACTGAATCAGGGTCCATCTTACCTATAAATACTGGCAAATCCAGCTTCACATCCATGGTTCTCCTCTCCATGGCCTTGAGGGCGTTCAACAGCGGTCTCTGGTCTGCAGGAACGACCTCCTCGCTCCAATTAGGGATATCCTCTTCTTCCCTATCATCTTCTCTACCAGAACCTACTCTGCTCCTCAACTTTGCTAACTCATCTTTCAACTCCTGATTCTGAGCCTTCACGGCCTTGCTTTCTGCAATCTGTTTCTTCACCAGAACTGCCAACTCAGCGTTGGTCATCTTTGTTGGGAACTCAGATGTTCCTTCTTCGTCTGACATCCTGCCTATCTTTTCCAAAAGATCCTAACCTTTGCTCTGATACCACTATGATGCAGAGTGGGACGCAACGGAGGCAACCTAACAGGAAGGAGTAGCCAACAATACAAACAGCATGATAAAATTCTCTATCGGCTGAACATCATCATCATATTTCCTAGAGACACCAACAGCATCATCACATTTCAACAGCATCATCATATTTCGGATGATCGCAAGTATCCTCCTGTCGACTACTATTTACCTCCTCCCTTTGTCGCCTATCATCATCATCATGATAATCAACGGGCGCAAACATCCTCCGGTTGCATTGTTCATCGGGTGTCAAATACAAGCGGCATCATCATGATATTCAATATCACCTTCGTCAGCAGGATATCCAAATATCCGGTTGCTCCAAATATCCTGATGACGTTGCACTTCAACAACTTGCCTTCAGTACTCCACTACCCGACGATACAAGCAACAGCATCATGATATTGTTCATCCGGTTCCTCGAAACCTCCTGATGATGCTAATACAACTTCTTGCCTACGCCGATACCTTACCACTTAGTGACAACAGGATAAACTCGCATTGAGGGATTTCTTAATATCCTGATGACGATGACGTCATATCCTGATGACGATGACGTCACACATCATCCTGATGAACTCTTCAACACTTAGCCAAAAAAACTTAACTTTCACACCCGCCTCCGTTAGCGATATGCGGATGATGAACTTCCCCGAGAGATGATCCTGACTGCGATATAGACACTGAGTATATATCCAACTCAAAACATCCTGATGCACCTGCAACATGCAAACTTCAACAACTTCATGACCCGATCCTGATGGCGATGGATTCACAGATGATGATGCGGCTCGTTCCGACTGGAAACGCACATGCAGACTCCTGTGTATCCTTCCACTGCATGTAAGCACTCCGAACCGCTCTATTTCACAAAGATCATGTGACGACCGGGCCGGATCACCTTCAAACCAAAGTCTAACAACTTATCTTCTAGACCTAGCACATGAGGATGCTAGGCTGATTCACAGCATGCTCCTAACAGATCTCCTGAACAATGCAATGCATAAACAGAAAACACAAAAGCAGACTAAACTATGATACAGGACCATTCCACCGATTTGCAGGATCAACCGGTGGAAGGGTTGAAATTACCCATTAACTTGCAAACGGAAAGGAAATCAACACAAATACAACTGATACTACCAAATACTGTAAAAGATGAGATCTTATTCACTTGAAATTCAAAAGTCCTGAATACAGATTCACAATGTCTGAACTGCTCTCCTGAACCTCAACTCAACACAACACCAATACATCTATCAACATCAATATGAACTATCAATATGAACTCAATGTCTAAACCCTAACAGATCGAAGGTATATATAACAAATCCTTCGAGTACTACCAACACACTTCCCAGCGGCTGGGAGCTTCCAAGCGGCTGGGAGAGATGACAACTCAGACTATCTTATCCCGATCTCTAACTGCCTACACATACTCCTAGGCTGAACTAATACATAGCATCGGTCCAGTGGACCTTATTACATGATAAAGTCAAACATACTAAAAATAGCCTACTGCCCTGTCATCATGCTGATAACTATCCTATATCCTGATCATGTATGTCATCATGCGGACCTATATCCTGATCATGTGCGGGTGCTCCTGCACCACAATCTTTTTCCTAAAAAGAAAGCTCCTCCACTTGTACTCTTCCTATCATCCACATCTCCTGCCCAATCTGCATCTGTGTATGCATGAAGAGAGAAATTCTGATCTCTAGGATACCATAGACCATACTCAACTGTCGCCTTTAGATATCTAAAAATCCTCTTGATTGCCATAACATGAGATTCTCTAGGATTAGCCTGGAATCTTGCCACAAGACCAACAACCTGCATTATATCTGGTCTAGTCTGAGTGAGATACAATAGACCTCCAATCATTGATCTATACTTGGTCTGATCTGACTTAGGGGAGTCATCATCTTTGCTCAACTTACATCCGGTTGCCATAGGAGTGTTCATTGGCTTTGAATCTTCCATTCTGAATTTCCTCAACAACTCTTTTACATATTTGGTCTGAGAGATAAAGATGCCTTTCTTTGACTGAGTAATTTGTAGACCCAAGAAGAAATTCATTTCACCAAGCATTGACATTTCAAACTCACTTTTCATTTGATTTGCAAAGGTTTTACACAAACTGTCTCTTCCTCCAAAGATGATATCATCAACAAATACTTCAACAATCAAGATGTTTTCATTATCTATTTGGAAATATAGATTACTATCAGCAGTACCTTTGTTGAAACTAATCTGCACAAGATAATTATCCAACCTTTCATACCATACTCTTGGGGCTTGCTTCAATCCATACAGTGCTTTCTTCAACTTGTAGACCATATCATTATGATCAGACAATTGAAATCCATCTGGTTGTTCAATGTACACTTCTTCTTCCAAATCACCATTTAGGAAGGTAGACTTGACATCCATCTGATATACCTTGAAGTCTTTGAAGGTAGCAAATGCAAGAAATAATCTAACTGCTTCAATCCTTGCCACCGGAGCAAAGGTTTCTTCAAAATCAATTCCTTCTATTTGAGAGTAGCCTTTGCAGACCAATCTGGCTTTGTTTCTGATTACTTCACTAACTTCATTTAGTTTGTTCCGAAAGACCCATTTGGTTCCAATCACATTCTTGTTTCTAGGTCTGGGAACAAGATCCCAAGTGTGATTTTTCTCAATTTGCATCAATTCTTCCTCCATTGCTTTGGTCCAGTTTTCATCATTGCAAGCTTCATTTATTGTCTTAGGTTCAATCTTTGAAATCAGACAGTATTCATTTGAATCTTAAGCAATTCTCCTCCTTGTTTGTACCCCTTTGCTTTTGTCACCTATGATCTGATCTTCAGAATGGTTTAGAGTTACATACCTTGGAACTTTGGGAGTTTCTTGCACTACTGTTTCTTGACCAGGCTCATTTAGACAAACCTCTTCTTCCTGATTTACCGAATCAGTCTGAATCTAAATTTCAGAAGAGGATTGAGCTCCTTGTATTAGAGAATCATTCTAATCATCTTCATCATATTCATAAAACATTGAGGGATTCTCAATTCCTTCATCAACCTTCACATTTGTACTTTCTATCATCTTTCTCAATCTCTTATTGTAACACCGGTATGCTTTGCTTTGAGTGGAGTAACCCAAGAAAATTTCTTCATCACTTCTAGCATCAAACTTTCCTAGATCTTCATCTCTTTTGATGTAACACTTGCTACCAAAGACTCTAAAATATCTCACAGTGGGAGTTATACCAAACCAAAGTTCATAAGGAGTCTTACCGGTACTGCTTCTGATTTGAACTCGAATAAGAGTGTAGACTGCAGTGCTGACAGCTTCTCTCCAAAACATCTGAGGGACATTTGCTTCCATCATCATTGTCCTGGATGCTTCCTGGATGGTCCGGTTCTTTCTCTCAACTACTCCATTTTGCTGTGGAGTCCTAGGAGTAGACAACTATCTCTTTATGCCATGCTTCTCACAAAAGTCTATGAATTCACCGGATGTGAATTCACCACCTCTATCAGACCTTAGACATTTCAGTTTCAATTTGGTTTGATTTTCTACCATAGCTTTGAAGATTTTGAACTTCTCAAAGGCTTCTGATTTCTCTTTTAGAAAGGTAACCCACATCATCCGAGAATAGTCATCAATTAGTAACATGAAATATCTATCACCTTGTATACTCTTGATTCTTGTTGGACCACATAGATCAGTATGAACTAATTCCAATAATTCGATAGAGGACTGATCCTTGCTTTTGAAAGAGACTCTGTCTGTTTACCTAGCTGACATTCTTTGCACAAACTATTTGTAGGTTTCACCAATTTTGGAAGATCTCTTACAACCTGAGTATTGCTTATCTTGATGATGTTATCAAAATTCACATGACACATCCTTCTATGACATAACTAACTCTGATCAACTTGAACAAACAAACAACTTTTATTAGAACCAACTAGATGGAAGATATTACCATTTGTCTGAGTACCAGATGCAATCTTAGTTCTGGAGCTTTCAAAGATCCTGCACCTTCCATTTTTGAACCGGAGATCATAGCCTTTGTCCACCAACTGACCAACACTGAGAAGGTTGTGCTTCAATCCTTCAACATATAGTACATTATCGGTTTTGCTCTTTCCATCAAAAGAAATAGTTCCCCTACCTCTGATTCTGCCAACAGAATTATCACCAAATTTTACCATTCCTCCTTCATACCTTTCCAAATCTAAGAACTTGTTCTTGTCACCTGTCATATGGTGAGAACATCCACTATCAATAACCCAATCATCCTTTTTTTCAACTTGTGTAGCCAAAGCTCTTTCCACAACCTTATGATTGACAGATTCAGAGGATATTGGATCTTCTTCCTTGATGTTAATAAACACCTATTCATTTCCAGATCTGTTTCCTATCTCTAATTCATCATCTGTTACACCTTCATTATCATCTTCTTCATGAACATAATAACAGTTCTTTTAGAACCTTTGTCTGTTAGAATTTGACCTTGCAGTTCTTTCCAGATATCTTGACGCAAAATGACCAATCTTATTGCAGTTGAAGCACTTTAAAGGTAACTTTCCTTCATACTTACCGGATCCTCTTGGCAGTCTTTTCGCAATGAGGGCTTCAAGATGAGCTGTTTCTGCTTCTTCCTCTTCCATGTCTTTCCTTGCTTGATCATACCGTGACAGCTTCCTTGAAGAGTTTTCTCCCAAATCAAATCTTTGTTTGCCTTTCACATAGGTACTGGCTTTGAATGCAGTTTTAGTCTTGGGGGGATCATCTCTGAACTTAGTCATTTCAAATGCAGCCAGTTTGCTAGCCAATTGCTCTCTTGTGATAGTTGTATGGGCTCTGAATTCATCAATGGCAGCAACCTTGATCTTGTAGGCAACAGGAAGGGATCTAAGAATTTTACAAACAATTTCATTTTCATCCAGAACTCCACCAGCATTCCTGATTCCACACACTAGCTCATTTACTCTTGGCATAAAGGTAGTGATATTTTCATCATCTCTCATCTTCAATCTTTCAAATTTTCCTTTGAGACTTTGCAACCTTGCACTCTTAACAAACTCATCTCCTTCATGTAGAAGTTCTAGTTTAACCCAGATCTCATATGCAGTTGGTAGATCAATAACATTTGAGAGTTTTGAGTTAGTCAATGCGCTAAGAAGAGCTTCTTTGGTCCACAAATTATTTTCAGCATTTGTGATTTCATTCAGAGTTGTTGGACCACCCTGTGGAGGTACATATGGTTTTGTAACCATGGACAAGTATGCTTTTGCCATACACTCCAAGTGACATTTCATGCGACCTTTCTAGAGAGAGAAGTTGGTTCCATCGAACTTCAGACTATCCTTCTTGTATGAGGACATCCTGGATCTCCTCAAGCGGTTAAGCTCCTTTTAGAGGAACTTGGCTCTGATACCAATTGTTAGATCTACGGCACACAACTGAGAGGGGGGGGGTGAATTAGTTGTGTAAAAACTTGCTTCTACTTCAAACACTTGAATCTACTTTGTTAGTTAACAGCATATCAATTAACCATTCATCAAAGCATAAAGCAAGAACACTAGAGTAGATAAACATCAACACATTGGACACCAAGATTTTGACATGGAAAACCTGGTTAAGGGAAAAACCATGGGATGATTAACCCAAGGATTATTCTCTGTTAGAAGAATAAGAAAAATGGATGGCACATGCCAGTCAGGGCTCACTGCCCGAGCACACTGCTCACAAAGAGGCACACTGCCTACAAGAGACACACTATCTACAAGATCATAAGTATTACAAACTTGAACTGGAGAATGACATCTTCACCATGTCTGGATCAATTCCATTTAAGCCCGAGACACACCTGCTCTACCTTTCACTCTTTCGCTATATCACACTCATTCCATTTTCTGACAATAACAATTACAGACAATATATTTATTTACTATCAAATATAATCCATCTTAAACATAATCCTTTTTGTTTCCAGATAATAAAATTACTATGCAAAGGAAGAGAAGTTCGTATATATATATACCAAGATTTTGACGTGGAAAACCTGGTAAAGGGAAAAACCATGGGACAATTAACCCAAGGATTATTCTCTATTAGAAGAATAAGAAAAATGGATGGCACATGCCAGTCAGGGCTCACTGCCTGAGCACACTGCTCACAAAGAGGCACACTGCCTACAAGAGACACACTATCTACAAGATCATAAGTATTACAAACTTGAACTGGAGAATGACATCTTCACCATGTCTGAATCAATTCCATTTAAGCCCGAGACACACCTGCTCTGCCTTTCGCTCTTTCGCTATATCACACTCATTCCATTTTCTGACAATAACAATTACAGACAATATATCTATTTACTATCAAATATAATCCATCTTAAACATAATCCTTTTTGTTTCCAGATAATAAAATTACTATGCAAAGGAAGAGAAGTCCGTGTATATATATATATATATATATAATTTTATTATCTGGAAACAAAAAGGATTATGTTTAAGATGGATTATATTTGATAGCAAATAGATATATTATCTGTATATATATAATCAAATAAACTAAAGTTCGGGAGATTTTCAATGCATAGGCATTACAGAAGCACATATATCATTTTATTCCGGAAGATAAAAATTTACAGTCAATACTTATTTGCAGAGGAAAAATGAAATCATATACATAATTTTATATATATATATATATATATTGCCAAATACTATTGGCATATTGAGCAGGAAGCAATAGCGAATAAAATACATATCTTTTAATAGTTTAGAAGTCTTAAGTTTAAAACAACAATCGATATATATTGGTATTCTTTCTATAGTAAATAGAAGATGGGTCGAAGCCCCAAAGGGGACTGCAGCACCATTTGTGACGCTGCTCCAAGCACTTCCATATGTGCTTAAATCAATATAATGTGTAGTATTTGCATTATTCAAAGAAATCGTTTCAATATGACATGCAATTTATCAATATAATATATCAAAAATAGTCGATTCCGTATACAATTGAATATGATATAGCTTTCAATATGAAAAAAAATACAGTTGATTCCTTTTAACATACAATCAATCCAATTCTATATATATATAACAGTTGATTCTGTATACAATTGAATTTGATGTAGCTTTCAATATGAAAAAAATACAGTTAATTCCTTTTAACATACAATCAATCCAATTCTATATATATATATATATATAAATATGTATATTTATATAGTAAACTATATATATATATATATATATATATATATATATATATATATATATATATATATATATATATATATATACGAACTTCTCTTCCTTTGCATAGTAATTTTATTATCTGGAAACAAAAAGGATTATGTTTAAGATGGATTATATTTGATAGCAAATAGATATATTGTCTGTATATATATATAATCAAATAAACTAAAGTTTGGGAGATTTTCAATGCATAGGCATTACAGAAGCACATATATCATTTTATTCCGGAAGATAAAAATTTACAGTCAATACTTATTTGTAGAGGAAAAATGAAATCATATACATAATTATATATATATATACATAATTATATATATATATATATATATATATATATATATATATATATATATATATATATATATATATATATATATATATATATATATATATTGCCAAATACTATTGGCATATTGAGCAGGAGGCAATAGCAAATAAAATGCATATCTTTTAATAGTTTAGAAGTCTTAAGTTTAAAACAACAATCGATATATATTGGTATTCTTTCTATAGTAAATAGAAGATGGGTCGAAGCCCCAAATGGGGTCGCAATCCCCAAAGGGGACTGCAGCACCATTTGTGATGCTGCTCCAAGCACTTCCATATGTGCTTAAATCAATATAATGTGTAGTATTTGCATTATTCAAAGAAATCGTTTCAATATGACATGCAATTTATCAATATAATATATCAAAAACAGTCGATTTCGTATACAATTGAATCTGATATAGCTTTCAATATGAAAAAAAATACAGTTGATTCCTTTTAACATACAATCAATCCAATTATATATATATAACTGTTGATTCTGTATACAATTGAATCTAATGTAGCTTTCAATATGAAAAAAAATACAGTTGATTCCTTTTAACATACAATCAATCCAATTCTCTATATATATATATGTATATTTATACAGTAAACTATATATATTAAAAAACAAACCATTTCTTTTACAAAGAAACAACCAATTGCTTATACTTTATATCAATTTTAGATAGAAGATCGTGCGCATAAGGAAAACATAAATCAAACACACAACAACTATAGATGATCTAAGATTAATTAAGAACTTGGAATTCGCTCCATAATCAAATCAAATGCTTGAATCCTACCAAAAGCTTCTGAACTATTTCCTCTTTGTGCCCCAAAATGCTTTCACAATGCCATTTCAGAGATGATTCCCCCTCTTTTGAGAATACAAGATGTTATATAGAAGTTTTTGGTGAACAAGAAATGAATTTGAAACTTCTTTTATTGTTTCCTCTTCCTCAAATGTTTCATTTTCTAGTGTCTTTTCTTTTCCTAAAATAAGTTTTTGTTTCAAAAACACATTTTATTCTATTTCTAGTTAAAAATATTGTAAAATAATTGACATATATATCGCAATGTATTTATAAAAATAGAATATGATTATTCTCTAAATAAAACAAATTAAATAACTAAATCAATTATTCTATTTTCTAAACAATCATGAATTAAATAATCTAATTAAATCATCATTAACTAACTATGCGATATATAATTCAAATAAAATAAAAATGCAATTTAAATTAAACTATTAAATCATTCAATATGCAACATATGCAGCTACATGACACTACGTGAAGTGTGTGAAAGTTATCCCTCCATCTTAACCCTGCCAGGATGCTAATCTCCTTTAACTCAACCACCTCTTTGTCTTCGACAACCTGCAACTCATAGTAAACTCCAATTTCTTGTTAATAGATTAGTAATCCAAATTATCAAAGCATAGTCGAAGCATTACTTACATGAATATTACAAATATTCATAACAAATTATTCATCTATCCACATCTAATTATTCATGAAATAATTCCATTTAAAGCAAACCCAGATGCTATCAAAATTTGAGACGTGACAAATTTGAGGTGCATAAGTAAAATTGAGTAAAGATTAGTTCAAATTTAAGCAAATTCAGAAGAACTAATAAATGTTCCACAAATCATCATGAACAATCTTAATCAGAGTAAAGATCAGAAGAATTAATTAAACTTAGGACAAATTCATATGAATATGTGTATATCCTAGTTATAGATTGTAGGATTTAACATTATTCATTGAGATCCATGCAGAATAGGTGAAACAAACCAAATATCCACATATTCAAATATAAATTACATTGAATTTCATGCATAAGGTCCCTAAATGATTAGCAACAAATTCACATCAAACCACTGAGTGATTATCAGAAGGTTATGAACTAACTAATGGAGACTTGGGATCACAAATTCATCCTAAATTTGTCATATCTTTCAAGAGGATTAAGGTTTGTTGTATGAATTTTTATCTCTATTAATATGGATCTAGAAGGAGGGTGACTCAGATTACTTGCAATTCCCAACAATTTGTCACCCTAATATGCTTTCCCGCTTTCCTCTAAAGAAATACTTTGAATTTCTTAGAATACTCTGAATCTTGTGTATTTCTACAAATATTCCACCAACCTTTGAGAATTTGAAGAATTTGAGCATAAATATCATGTTTTCGTGGATATTTACCCTGATATTTACAAGCAGTTGTCTGGATTGTCCAAGTTCAAGTTGAAAATTTGCATCCTGTACAAATACTTTGCAAATACCTCATCAGTTGAGCTAACTATCCATAAATATCCACTCCTACTAAGGAATTACTCACATCTTTGTGAAGATCCAGTCCAATATCCTGGTCTTAGCTTGAACTTTCAAGAACTAGCTCATCAACCCAACACAAGGTCAATATCTTGTGGACCTTTGAAAGAATTGTCTGTATTTAGACCTAGACCGCGTTTAACCAGTCAACCTAGACCTGCTACCTTTAATCCGCTAGTAGCTCCCTTAGTACCTCCAGTACAAGTTCCAATGTCTTTCTTCGCTGTTGAGTCTCCGCTCCACTTTAATGCATATAATAATCTTCCTAAAAATATGGACAAGATTTGTCCTAAGTATCATCCATATCAAGATGTGGATGATCATATCCGAACCTTTAAGGAAGCTTGTTTTAGGGATAGAATACAACATGAAGATGTTGTTTGTAGATTGCTTCCTTATTCATTAGGAGAGGAAGCATACGGCTGGTACGTCAGTCTTCCTCAAAATTCCATTAGTTCCTAGGATATGTTAGAGAAAGCATTCCAAACAAGGTTCAAGATACCTATGGATGCAACTACCATGTATCAACACTTTGCCACAATCAAAAGAGGCAAAAGGAGAGTTGATCTCCAATTTCAATGCTCAATTTTAGAAGATGTACTCTAAGTTGACAACTCCTTATAATGTTCATGATGAGGAAGCTAGATTAGTATATTACTCAGATTTGGACCCTCTATCATCAATGTTCATCAAAAACACCCACCCTGCAATCACATCTTTGTCAGCTGCTTTTGTAGAAGCTGTCAAAGTTAACCTACAGTTGACACTAGGACTTGCTCCAAACTTAGGATATCCTGCCTTTCCTAGCCAAACACAAATTAGTGGATCTTTGATGCCCCCTATTGTAATACCTAATATTTTGTAAGATTACCCCCTCATCATCATGCCCCCCCAAGGAAATGGTCAAATTGTGCCACAACCTAGACATGCACCTGTAGATGCTGGACATAATGGAAATGGCAGCTCATTTTTCCAACCACATCAGGATACTGTAGTAGCAAAAGTGCAAGAAGAAAAGGAGGATATTAAGGAAATATCTTCTCAATTAAGGAAGCTATCGATTGAAGTCACTCACTTGAGAAATTAGAACTTCTATTCTCAGTCCAATTCACAAAACTAGAATAGATGATAACCTAACAGAGGATATGGTAATAACAATGAGAGATCTGGATATCCTGACCGAGGGTACAATAATGAGAGGAGCTACAATAACAATGCTCCTAGGCCTCCAAGAGTCTAGAACACCATACCTAACAATAGTTCATTGCCTTTACCCCTGGATAATCAGCCTCCTCCTGAACCTAAACAGACCACAAGGGTCAATTTATCTGAAGCTGCACTTAATAATTCATACAAGATACACAATACAAGTATACATGCTGAGTTGGACTGTCCACAGTTTAAGATTGGAGCAAGTATCTTCCAAGAATAAGTGTCAAACACTACAGGGGAAGTTTCTTTCCTTGAAGGTAATGAGATAGTGCCTCTTGGATATGAATCAACTTTAGTACTTGAGAGTTCTAAGGATCATCAGCATTAGAAGATGAGCACAATACATGAAAATTACACCTTGGCATGTGAAGCGACAGCCATGGCCTTTGAAACAAATTATGTTTTTTCATTTGAAGATGAGAATGAGTTTGAGCAAGAGACTGAGGAAGTCCATGTGTATCAATAATATTAGAGAGGACACAACTATAATTTAAGGAGTAATGCCAATCGTCCTACTGGTCCCTTGACTAGTTTCATTCCTCCTAATAATTTCAACACTCCTCCAGATCCTAAGGCCAGCAACAATCACAGACCTCCAAGGGTGAATCAACAACATTTTGCCTCATTTGCACATGCAACAATAGCAAAAGGTATGAATCAGCTACCTGAATCAAATAAATTCATTTCCTATCTTGCTGACGAGATGAAAAGGATTAAGATCATCTTATCATTATCTGGGTTGCTTAAGACCCCTACTATTAAAAGAGATTTTCTTAAGTCTATAGAGGAACCTGTAGTAAAAGAGGATACCCCTAGTCATATCCCTACCAATATCCCTATTAGAGAACCTACACCTAGGAATACTATTGCTAAACCAAAAGAAAAGGCTTAAGTCCATGCTGCAGATACAACACAGGTGACTTTATACAAAGAGAAATCTGAGTCAACCCGCTTCTTGCTCACACTTAGGATCTTTGGAAAGAATTTGCACAATTGCAGTGTAGATTCAAGTGCTTCCACCAATGTAATGCACTTGTCCATATGTAGGACATTAGGTTTGTCCCCTGCAAAATCACTCAAGAAGGTCACCCAACTAAAAAAATAAGAGGTTAGTGTTGTAGGAGAATTGACACATATTCACATGTAACTAGCATCTAATCCAAGAGTGTAACACTACATAGATATCCAGGTCATTGACATCCCTGATACATATGACATGCTCCTAAGTAGGGATTGGTCTAAAACTTTAAATGGCTACATGGCCACTAATTTTTGTCACATGTGGTTGCCTTGGAGAGGCATTCCTAATCAGCTCAGAATTGAGGCAGAACTCAGAATGAAACATATGATAATTGAGTACCATCACAACAATGAGGTATTGTATCTGGATGTAGAGCTAGGAGTCTACTCATTAAGGCCCCAAATGATCAAGATAGAAGAAATGTTAATGTGCACGCAGGTGCATACAGAAGACAAGAAGGAAGAGGTCCTACTAGGCACACATCTGATAATAGAATCTAATCATAGTTCATTAGATGAAGATGCCTCTTTGAGTTTGAAAGGTACCTATCTAAAGAGGTTTAGAAATGCCATCTGATAGGAACATTTGTTAAGAATATACTCATGAGAGGCTGGTGCAGATTGCATGAACAGTCACATTTAGAAAACAACTATGAAGCATGTATGGATGTAATAAAGAAGATATGCATAGAGGACAAGCAGTCTTCATCAGAGGTAAGTGAAGTGTTTAATGTTGATGACAATAATCATTTGTTATTTCTTCTAGATGCAGGAGAATATGATGAGGAAAAGTGCAAGATTCATGTCCCAATGCTTAGTATAGAAGAAATGTTGGTATGCAATGATATACATTCCAGTGGTAAGGTAAATACAATCACACCAGGGATAGACTGTTTTATTGAGTTAGATTATGAGTTATCATATGAGGATAGGAGAAGTCATTTGACATAGTTTGAAGAGTTTTTATTGAAAAGTGTCCAGGGACATATCCTGCAAGGAATCCCACCTAACCAGGTAGTAATTGAGGGATGGTGCAGCCTACACAAAGCTCCCCATTCAGAAACAACTTGTGCTTTATGTTTGCACATAGTGAGAAAAGAAGAGCGGTTATGTTCAAATGATAGATTGGATAGAACCAAGAACATCCTTGATGAGATAGAGGAAAATGCTTTAACATCTCTTGATAAGGGATATGAAGACATCAAGTGTATGAAAAGAAAAGATATTTAATAAGGTGATGCTCAAAAGAAGCAAGATGTAGATGTTTTAGTTCCATAGAAACATCTGGATGTAATAAAGAATGAACCACATAAAATCAAATGGATATCTACAAGAGCAACTACACGTGCCAAAAGAAATAAGGAAGGTCTAGACAAACCTTCAGCAGAAGACAAACCATGGACATTGAGGTTTGATGGCTCCAAATCAAAGCAAGGAGCTGGAGTAGGGGTGGATCTCATCAATCCACAAGGGAAATCATTCCTAGCAGCATATAGACTATAATTTCCATGTACAAACAACATGGCAGAGTATGAAGCTGTAATCCATGGCCTATTATTTGCATTAAGGAAGGAAGTGAAAGTTTTGCATGTCTTTGGAGACTCAAAACTAGTAGTAAAGCAAGTAAGAGGCATTTATACATGCAATTACAATAGGCTATCTAGTTACAGACACAGAGTCTAGGACTTGATAGAGAGTTTTGATGCCTTTAACATCATACATGTTCCAAGAGAACTCAAGCACCATGTGGATGCACTAGCACAAGTTGCTAGTACACTGGAACCTTTGTCCATATCAGGGATGAAGAGATTTTCAATAGAGCTGGTGTCAATACCATCAATTCCAAACAATGTCACAAATTTCTAGGTATTTGATGACGACCAACATATTTTGGATTTTATTGCTAATAGAGATGTTTTTGAGGCCCAGATAGTGGATGAAACTAATCTGGAGGATCACATCTAGAAAGAAGAAGAGATAATTGATTTACCCAGTACCAAGATTCCTAAGGGAATGGTTAAATTGGAAAGAACTTTCGATCTAGATAATATGATCAAGCAGAAAGATCTCCCTAAAATAGATGGGGGTGAATACGAGCTGGTTAACATAGGATAGGATGAAGATAAAATAAATGTCTTAATTGGCAAGGTTTTCACTACAGAAGAAAAGACAAGGATAACCCAAGCTTTAAAAGATTATATTCATGTCATAGCATGGACTTATGATGAGTTGAAGACCTATGACACATCTATCATAAATCACACAATCCCTTTGAAACCTGATGCTCAACCATTCAAGAAGAAACAGAGGCCAGCCAATGCATTACTGGAGCCTCTTATATTTGAAGAAGACAAGAAGTTATTGGCTGCAAGGATCATCTTTCCAGTTAGACATTCCATCTAGGTTGCTAATTTGGTCCCTGTCAGGAAGAAAAATGAAGATATACGCTTGTGTGTGGATTTCTGAAACTTAAATAGATCATCAGATAATGATAACTATCATTTGCCTTCTTTGGATGAAGTCCTCCAAATGGTGAATGGTGGATAGATGATGTCCTTCTTGGATAGTTTCTCAGGCTACAACCAAGTAATGGTTGATAAAATTGATAGATTGAAAACAAATTTCACCACTAAGTGGGGAATCTTCACCTAAAGGCATATGCCATTTGGTTTAATCAATGCTAGAGAAACTTTTTAGTGATCCATGGATATTGCATTTAGAGGACTGGTAGGTTAGTGCATTGTGATATACATGGATGACCTAATAGTGTTTTCAGAATAGAGAGGTCATGATCACATTGAAGACCTTAGAAAAGTGTTAAAGAAGTATGAAAAATATGGCATATCCTTGAATCCAAAGAAGTGTATTTTTGGAGTGACCACAAGCAAGCTGCTGGGTCATGTCATATCTGAGAATGGAATAACCATCGACCCCGCCAGGATAGATTCAATCATGAAGTTGCAATTTATGGAAAGCAAGAAGGAACTAAAGTCTTACTTTGGTAAGATTAACTTTGTTAGGAAGTTTATCACTAGATTTGTTGAGATAGTGAGACCTCTGAACGCTATGTTGAAAAAATATGCTAAGATTGAATGGACTCCAGAGGCAAAGGTAGCCTTTGAAGATATAAAGAAAGCAATTGTAGATGCTCTAGTACTGATCAATCCTAATTACACCAGGGACTTCTTCATATATTCTTTTGCATCAAAACACACATGTGCAACTATTTTAACTCAGAGGAGTGAGATACAAAAAGAAAAACTGATTGCATTCATGAGTTCCCCATTCAGAGTTGCCAAGTTAAGGTATATGGACGTAGAAAGATAGGCTCTTGCCTTAGTTAGAGTAGTAAAGAAGTTCAGGCATTATATCCTGAGAAGCAAAGTTATATTAGTAGTACCTAATTCAGCTATGAAAATGCTCCTAATGAAAAGTGAACCAGGTGAGAAACAAGCTAAATGGATTATTGTCCTACAAGAGTACAAATATGGACATCACACCCATGAAATTAGTTTGAGGCCAAGCACTTAGTCAGATGATTACAGAGATAGATCCTAACCTGACAAGACAATAATATGTAGTAAATTTGGAAAGACATAATGATTGGTATTCCAACATAAGGCATGTCCTAATCACAAGAAGATGTCCACCTAATATGCAGGCATCTCAAAGAAGAGCTCTACGGATCAAAGAACAAAGATACATGATCAAAGGAGGAATCCTATTCAAGAAAAATTATGAGGGGATATACCTCAAGTGCTTAGATAAACAAGAAGCTGCTAAAGTTCTTCTTGAGTTACATGACAAGTTTGGTACAACCCATGGATCACATCTGGCTACCACACATGCTATTTTAAGGGCTAGGTATTATTACCCCACCATATTTAAGGGTATAGTAGAGAACATCAAGTTTTTCCATATGTGTCAAATTGCTTCTAACAAAGAGAAGTATGTAGCTCAACCATTACAGCCTATGATGGAGATGTGACCATTTGCACACTGGGGCATGGACTTCATTGAACCTATCGGTCCTCCATCCTATACCAAACATAGGTATGTTCTAACCATTATTGATTACTATACCAGATGGACATAAGCCATCAACAACAAGACATGCACATCAGATGATGTGATCAAGTTTTTGGAAAGCAATATCATCACAAGGTATGGAATTCCATATGCTTTAGTTTGTGACAATGGTCCTACATTTGCATCTCTAAAATTTTCAAGTTGGGCATTTGATCATGGCATAGTTTTAAAATTCTCATCGAATTACTATGCCTAAGGTAATGGCCTAGCTGAATCCACTAACAAAAATTTGTTGAATATCATTAAGAAGTTAATTGAAAAGAACCCTAGGGAATGCAATACTTTGCTCAAGTATGCCCTATGGGTAGACAGGACAAGAGTCAAGACTACCTTAGGAAACTCTCCCTATCAATTGGTGTATGGGGTGGACCCTATCCTCCCTGTCAACCTATAAATCCCAACATTACAATTTGCCCATGAGTATCTAGGCATAGACAATAAAATGGAAATCAGACTATTGCAATTGTTGCACTTAGAAGAGAAAAGAGAGAGGGAAATTGACCATTTTTCCAAACATCAAGCTATTATCAAATGCTGGTTTGACAAAAGAGCCAAGGTAAAGGTGTTTAGAATCTCAAACCTTGTATTATCTTGGGATAAAGCCCATGAGAAGAAAGGTGATCATGGTAAGTTTGATAAACTGTGGAGAGGTCCCTTTCAGATATCAAAAATATTATGTGACAACACCTGTAGTGTTACATCCCCAACTTACAACTAGACTTAATCATTAACTTAGTATGATAATCAGGAGGATTAGACAGTTAATTGATTCGATATTGTGGAAATATCTAATTTAACTCTTGATTATGAAATAGTTATTGATGATGATGATTTGTTTTATAAATTGATTAAATTAAGTTATGAAACATGATGATGGTACACTGATCATGATCTTGTGGTCCTGAGTGTGAATAGGAAAATGAACGTCCTTCGAAGAAGGAAGGAGAGTATCATCCTAGAGGAATGGTTAGATGTTGTGAAAGAAAAGGGTCAAATAGCCATTTGAGTATCGACTTTTATGTCCTTCACCATTCGTAAGTAGGCATGTGTCATGTCTCTTTTCTTAGTTCTCATGTCCTCTGCAAGTTGTTATGTCTTGGATTCCATTTAGACTAGTCAAGAAGACCAGTCGATGTTCTTGAAGCATCATCTCATGTCGAGGGACAATCATGTAGAGAGAGATAGAAGTCTCTTGTAATCTTTTGTTCTCAAGGATAATGTTCCTTAGTCTCTCGACTAAGGAGGATAGTCAAATTCAGAGGAGAATCTCTCGACTGACATTCGATGATCTAGATGAGTTCTTTTATTCTTCCTATTATTCAATTTTAAATCCTATTAGTAAGGATTGAAAACCCCAATATAGGTTAAATTGCCATAATAATAATAATATTATTATCTCTTTTGTTATTTTATTCGATCTTAATCGAATGCTTTTAAAACTGTTGTTGGTCAGTTTAGTGAAGTGATGGAGAGATTTAAGCTCATCCATCTTTGAGCATGATGCTAGATTTTAGCCACCTTATGAGGAAACTAATCGGGTGGGAAAGGTAGTTACCCTTCTTTTTGGTATGCGAAGGGTCGAGGGGAGTTAGGAAGATGGAAGTGAATGCTTTTGGGGAAGGCAATTTTTGGGTTTTTGTTTTTGCTTTTGGGTGGTGAAGTCATTAGACGTGGTGGACTGGTTTTAGAGTTGAGTGCAGTTGCAGGAGTCTAAAACTGGTACGATGACTCCATTGATATCATTATTTAGGTATTACAAAGATGTAATCCTATTCTTTATTATCAATTTAAACGTATAAACAAAGAACTCTGTTCATGAGCAATCTTTATAAAGATGAAGTTAATGTTTTTAACTCAGAGGTGTTAGGAATTGCATGCAGAAGATATCAATTAAATGCAAATAAAGATTAAACAGAGGAATGGAAATACACAGAAATAATAATAGTGAGAGACAAGTTTTAACATGGTTCACCCAAACTCGGGCTACATCCACCAATAGTGAGTCCAATATTATTATCCAGTAAATCAAACCGATTACAACCAGTAATCCTTCCAACTCAATACCACTGCAAATGCTACAATACAATATCAATGAAAACCCTAACCCTTAGCCACTTTTAGCAAGCCTTACGTAGGTTACAAAATTAGGGTTTTTTATGTCGGCCAATAGAAAAATAACTCCCGATGCCTTTATAAAATAATAGGCAATTTTTGCTTCAGGGACACTACCCCCGAGCCCTCAGCTAGGGGCGCTGCCCCCAGTAGCCACTACTGGGGGCATTGCCCTCAGACCCCCACTGTGGGCTCTACCCTCGGGCCTCCATTGGGGGCATGGCTCCCTGGGCCTCGCAGGAGGGGCTCTGCCCCCCTTGCACTCCCCTGTTAAATAATTTGGGGGGAAACTGCACCGATAAAAGTGGGGAAAATTTAACCTCTAAGTTTGATTAGGCTCCATATAACAACAATCTCCCACTTGGAGACTAATTAGACTCCACAACATATCGAGAGGCACGAGGCCAGTGAGGCTATGCCAGTACTTTTAAAAATATTTATCTTGTTGTGGCTTGAGGCTGTTACAGTTGAGCATTTTTGGTTTCTAAGTGTTATCATTCACAGTGGCTCCAGGCTTAAGGCCAAGCATGCTAAACGTTATGACATGAATAAGCTCATAGCCTCAATGGCTGAGCTAGCATTACCAATTTAACGTCAACCGTTGAGTTGAGTTTGAACTTGTAAGAATCTTATTATACTTCTGTAGGTCGTTAGGGCAATTATTTAACATTGAAAACTCATTTTAAGACAACATTCCTGGCCATATGGCTGAGACAAGGAAATGTCATATTGCTATCGGTGGGTGGGATCAAGGCTTGAAGTCGAGCTTTGATCATCTTTTGTAAAGTCTCTATTTCTCACTCAAGGCCGTATGGCCGAGTCTTTTGTAAAGACTATGTTTCTTGCTCAAGGCTGCAAGGCTGAGTCATTTGAAGACTATGCTTCTTGCTCAAGGCTGTATGGCTGAGTCTTTGATAAGGAATCCTTTTTGTGTCTATGATTGGGTCTCACGACCCATCTAAGATGCTTTTTATATCTTATACTTTGTAAAGAATAACCAGAGCCTGAGCCGTATCGGCTAGGTTGATTGCAAGAAATGATAACTCACATCATTTATTGACTTGGATAGAGTATAAAACCCTCGAATGGAGCAAGAAATAAATCCATATCGATTGTTATCATAAGTTATTGATATAGTCATGTGCCTGTGGTCTCAGTTGTGAAGGCATTACCAATTCATGATATAGTCACCCAACTATGATGACAGTTGGGGAGGCACCTGAAAAATAGTGTGTTTACAACACCACAATTTACACCAATCAAGCTTATATGAGAAGCCGATTGTGATACACTTTATGAGTTACCTTGAATTATCAAGATTATATACTCATATCCTCAAGTATAGAGGTGGAAGAACCATTGTGAACATGGTCTCATTTTGGAATCATTGAAATGAATTTATTTAAGAATGCTTATATCTATTCATTATGAGTCTGCATTTAAGACCATTTGTTAAATGTTATGAGTTATGAATTTTATACTTCTACTCTATTAAGGTAGGGTATGCCTTGAGTACATGTATACAATTTCATCATATAAGATGACTTGTTTCTAAAATTGTGAACCATATGTGGCCTAGGGGTCAAATGGTCAAACTTGATGTGAAATAAAACAAACCGAGTGGTGAGGAGTCACTAGAATCTTGTTATGAAAATAACATGTACTCCAATTGTAACCAACCTATAGAGGAAGTCAAATGTCCAAGCATCGATAATGATTAAAATTGATCCCACTCACACAAGACCTAAAGAATTGGGTCATTAAGAACATACTGTAGGACATGACAGCTTATGAGTCAAGTTAGGGTGGTGGACACACGACGATGTTCATTGTGTAACATATTTGTATGAAAAACTTTGGCCAAAGTAATGCATCCATCTCTGCATGCATTGCCAGTCCACAGTGTTCTAGATGGCCTATTGTCTCCAGTAGTGTCATACAAGTTAGAGGGGATCTATAGTGTGTGACCATGAGACATTAGGAAGGACACAACACCAGATCCTCAGATGGCTAACCTATTGGGTTCCAATGTCTAACCTTTCTATGAAGGGTAGGGTCTCTTCTAGTTAGGAAGATGAGTGGGGGACCACAGGTCCGTGGTTGGAGGAAAGCACCAGGATGATGCTCTCCTTCCCAAGCATGAGACAAGCCCAGGCTTATGAAGATAGATGTCATTGGTTCCAGATACAGTGTTTGCATTTTATGACTAGATGGTTTATTGTGATGTAAAAACTTGATTAAGATTCCTTGAGCATATATTGTATTTGATTAGTGATGGTTACTCACTAAAGATTGGAATGGTTACTGGATTGTAAATTTTGTTATATCTTGATTTGTTTAACATGCTTAATTGATGGGAAAAATTGATTTCTTTAGTATTAATTTTGATCATCTCTATCAAATCTTAATTAATGACATGTTTAAGTTATATGTGAAAGTATAATCTTGAGCATATTGGAAAGTGATTGTTACATTTAGGCTTAAGACCTTAACGCATGAGGATATCCCAATGTCTATCAATGGACAATTCCTCAAGCACTATTTCCAAGCCTAGGTAGATTAGGTCAGGATTATGTATTATATGTATATATTATACATTTTATTGTATAGCTTTCTTTGTGTGCTTTGCTTTGTTTGTGTGTTATTGAGTCCTTGTTTTGATTAGACAAGATAGAGCACTTTTCCACTGTAAAAAACTAGTAAAATTGTTAGAATTCAAGAAAAGATTATAAATTCCCACATAGGTAGTAACTCCTTCTAGCTTAAGTATTTTTTATTAGGTCTGTGAAATCATATTCATCAATAGTAACTTTTTTGTTCAAGGAGATCATCAGATGAATACACCTAATAGCCTTTGGATTTGTTGAAGATACTAGTGTCTATGTTAAGTGAAAAATCTAAAGGTTTTCCCTTGCTACTTTTGCAACTCTCAGCCTAAACAAGCAAGTGCCTACACCTTGCAAATGAGCTTACAAGATCACATGTTATGAATAAAAAGAAATAAATATATTGAATATCAAAAGATAGAAATTCTTAGGTCATCCAAGTAACTCTACCGAGGCTATGGATGCCTGAATCGCAGTGAGGCTCTACTTGGGAGAATTGCAAAGATAACCTTGTCAGGGCTATAGACGCCTACTGGAAGCAAGGCTCTATCCAAGGTTGGCTTAGAGGGTTAAATTTCTAACTATGTATCTTAACACTAACTACTAGTGTTTTCACCTTTTCTTCAAGATGAAGGAAATGAATCACATGCACACACTTGATTCCTTCTCATTACATTTTTGTGTTGATGAATATGATCTCATTCAGAAAGGTCAGGATGCTTATGTTTGATAGGAGTTAGAATTTTAAGTCCTAATTTGTCTTCCTTTCTTGAATTATTAGAATTTGGGTTGTTTTCTTTTGGTGGCAAGTTGTTGTGTGGTTACACAACATGCCCCATTTTGCCCTAGCAAAACAGGGACCCAATTTTTCTACTCTTGCTTGGCTTGCTTGTTTCTTTTGCTTTGGGTGGTATGGTAAAAACCAGTAGGAGATATATGTTAGGATCTTATCCTTGGCATGTCAAGATCTTGAAATAGAGATTGAAAAAAAAATAAAGTTAGAATTTCTCATCAGGAACCTTGTCAAATGAAAGAGAGTAAAATTCTAATCAGGTTTTCCCTTTGAAGCACCTAGAAATTCCTTAAAACAAAGAGGTTACACCCAGTCAAAATTTGGTCAACGGGCCACATGGATGTCCTAATATCCAGACATTAGTTCAATGTCCTGAACCAATAAATTGCTAAGTAAAGTCGAATAGGCAGACATTCGCAAATGTGCAGACGTCAAATTTCAGCTCACGATGTAACAAAAAATGTCGTGCGCATAAGTCACTTAGTGTGGATACTAGTAGGTGAGCATATTAACATCCAAACCTTAACTTAATGTCCAAACAATCGTTAATATCATGATGACGTGTCCCAATTGACTTTTCAACTAGACGTAGACTATGGACATTATACTTAAACACTTAACATCCAAACCTTGCCTAACATCCTGATGATGTCATCCAATCTTGCCATAGAGAAATAACAAAAGATGATGACATCACTCAGACATTAAAAGGATAGGATATTCAACATTTCTTAACATCCAAAAATTAACTTAATGACTGAACTTTCTTTTTTCTTTTTTAGACTGCAGGAATCGGGTAGCCCCCCCTAGAAACTGTAGTGTGCCTGGTAAAGATTTTTTGCATGACCGGTGACGCTGGCATAACACGCCCTCCAATACCATAGGGATGGGGGAGAGACTAGACCTCATGACCTTCTTTACTGCAATAAGAATTTTTATCCAATCGAGCCAGGGCCCCCGCCCTTAATGTCTGAACTTTCACCAATATCATTATGACATCATTTTTCTCTAGCTAAAAGAACCACCTTAAACTATGACATCATCAACACATTAGACCCAAGATATTTCGTAAAGCTTAACATCTAGATATTTCTTGATATCAATATCCATGTTGTTCGTGAATAGAAATTATGACACGCCATGAGCCAATCGGACAATGCCACGTGGCATGGATTTGACTTTTTTCAAAGTTGACGTCTTAATGTCCAGACGTTTAAGATTAAGGGTAAATGCCTTAAGACATTAACTTCCTGATATCCACCCTTGGTTAGCATTGACCAAATGTCTATATGACGTCATTAGGATATTTGGATATTCTGAAAAGAAAAGCATATTATTCAAATATCCAGACCTTCTTTTATATCCTAACCTTGCAATTAATACCGTAAAAATGAGGCGTTGGCCATTTAAAATTTCAAATTAGATGTCACCACCTATAGCGATCTTAGGGAACTTTAAACAGATGTCCATACCTGATGAATTTAGTATTAGTTACACCCTAATTTTGTAATTTCAATGCATAAAAGGTAAATCTTGATCATTTTAAACTCACCTAAGCATTTGTAAGAAAGATTTATAGAGCTTTGATGAATTAAAGTGACTGTTGCAGAAACCTTGATCTTGAACGGAACGGTGTGCATATTGAATAACGTCTAGTAAATAGTGATCATATAGTATAAAACGCACATCGAGACATATTTAATCAGGTTTAAGCCCAGTAAAAAGGTATGTAACAGTGAAACCCTACTTTTGTCATTTATGGTAACACATTAAAAGGTAAATTTTGTAACTAGGGTAAATCTTAGATGCATATGCATGCATTGTGCTCTATAAATGATGAAATGTGAGGATATTGAGAAAAATGGCATGAAACCCATAACATGAAATGCATCTTGAGACATGTGCATCTATCATTGCAAGATACAATGGAAGCTAGAAAGCTTAAGAATGAAGCGAAATTCATGTTTGTATCGTTAGGAGGTGTAGGTTTCTGTTTTGGAAAAATAGGTGATACTCATGCAGACAATACAGATGTAGATGAATGGATGGAAAGGTCTATTCAAGTCAGTGGACATCCAATTTTACAAAAGATATACAATTTAGGGATGTGGCATGTAGGGGGTTTCCCATATGTTGTAGACGCCGTTGAGTTGATAGTGGCTTGTGTAGAAAATTATGACAAGGAGGCTAGAAGAGTAGTGAAGGATGATAGAGTATATGCGGATTTCTTTGTGAAAAGAATTTCAAAGGCATTTCATTTGCCTGTAGGTCCTAACCTTTTCAAGATAAATCTTGAAGACCTTTACAAGAGTTTGAGTAAAAAAATTCATGATTTTCAAATTAAATTTCCTATAACATAAAAATAAAATCTAACAATTACTAAGCATAAGGATGTCATTTTCCTTAACTACAACACACAAAACAACAAAGCCATATGCATCACTAATTGAAATGGGAGGATGAGCATACACACACATATTATGTTCACATTCAAATTTCCTTCTCATAAACATAAATAAAATCATACATGTCTTTCCTAAATATATGGTAAAATTACAAGGAATACATTTTTATTTCTAATGAATCTAAGGTTAGAAGGTTGTAGATCTTTCCAATTCCAAGAAGAATCAACAAGGAAACTTCAAATCCCTCTTCAATACACTTCCATTATTTTTCCAAGCAAGGGTTTTCAAGAAAATATCATTTTTTTGGCTCTCCAAAACTCCTAAGGAAAAGAAAAAGAAGAATAGAATGAATATCTTTTGCATATAAATCAATATTTAAAATCTATTTCCCTTTAGATCCTTTTCACACTCACTTTTTTAAATACAAGATAATAGTTGATTTCTAACAAATATCTATTTTCTCTCAAAAATATCTAATATGACCTCTTTATCATGTTTTGAAAGTCAATTTTCACTTTTTTATAAATTAGAAACCTTTATAGAGTATACACATGGGAAACTCACATCATTTTTATAATAAAAGTATGAAAATAACATTTAAATAAAAGACCTTTAAATTTTCTATTTTAATCCCAAATATCCATCTAATGATTTCAAATGCTTTCTAATATTTTACACGACTATTTAATTACTTTCCTTCAAGGAAACCAATATGCATATGCAAAAGTAATGAAAGGGCAAAAGGGAATGCAAACATTTCACTAAACCTTTTAAATCAATTTTACTTAAAGTAACTCAAATTCACATAAGGAAATAATGAGAGCATGTAAGAAAGCAAACATGTTAAATTAGGCTAGCACAATGGGGATCCAAAATTGTAATTGATTCAGATATTGGTTTTACAAGTTTCAACATCTTATCATGTCCTATTACTCTTACATGGAGCAGGATAAGTTTACATCAAACAAACCATGTGTTCGTCTTTAATTAACCACCATTGAGATTTTACACGTACTTGCACATTTTAATCAAACATTATGCACACGTGTTCAATATCTAACAATAGTTGAGGTGAAAGGTAAAATCAACCAATCAGAATAATATAGAAAGATATGATTTAATCATTTATGAAACAAGAGGGGGCAAGGGTTAACATAGGTAGACATTACATAAACATAACACCAAAGTGCAAAGACTTGTGTATAGTTGTCCTAGGACCAAATTGTAAGATGGACCTATCAGCTAAATGCTTGATTTTGATTTTTCATTTAAAAATATCAAGAATGTGTTTGCGGGGAAGACCTTGTACCAAACACAACTCGGGTCAAATAGTCAAGTTGGATTTTTGTTCAATAGGATTGGATTAATGATCAAAATTAGACAAATAAACCAATTAGACTAGGATTTTATGTACATAAGCATGGGGATAACCAATAAGCATACAACTAAGTGCAAAGAAAACCATACACACAAACCCAACTGTACACAAAAGTATGCCATTTGTAATTATATAAATATATTAAGACATTACCCCAAATTAAACACAAAACTAAATGAAAAATGCATTGAATTTCACTATTACAAAAATAAGAGAATCATTCACAATAAGAATATTTATGGTCTATCATGGTCAATTTCTCTAAGGCCAATTTACATAGAATATACAAATTCCCTCACAACTCAAAACTCATGCAAGTCTAGGTTACTCAATAGGTTTTGCTCGGCCTATCATAGTCAGTTTCTCTAAGACCAATTGACACAGAATATACAAATTCCCTCAAACTCAAACTCATGCAAGTCTAGGTTACTCAATGGGTTTTTCTATTCCATTAATGATTTGTTTTTTATTACGTTAAGCTAGGAAAGGGTCCTAGACCCATACAAAATACAGATCAGTAGAAAAGCACAGAACAACACAGACACTCCTTGATAATAACCCAACAGGGTCAGGGAGCCATCAGAGAAAAAGACTTACAGTTTCATAAACAAGTTCCAAAAAACCGCCCATAAAAGTATGGAGCACCATTAATGATTTGTTAGAGGGATGGGTCGATGAAAAAATACATATGTAACGAGTGAGTGAGTGTGAGAATAGTATATCATCATAAGTTTCATGGTAAATGTTAGAAATGTGATGCATCAAATTGCTTTAAGAAGAGAACGATACAATATGTGGAATAATAATAACTAATCTCCAATTATGCATAAGGAATGTAGAAATGGGATTCTGTTATCCTTTCCAATAAGTTTATATTTATATTTATTGAAAGCACGTCTTATTTCAAACTCCCAATAAACTCCACCATGATTTCCACTTTATCCACGCCAACCACAATCACGTCTAAGTCCTGTAATATGAAAATTTCATGATAGTTTAAGTTTTATTAAAAACTATAAATTTCTATCTTAAGTAGAATATTATAATTAATTTATTTGTTCTTGAGAGCTTCAGGATTTAACTGTGTGTAAGTTTTTTATCTCAACGTTTCGGATCACACTCCGTGATCTTTCATTCTCTTTTCTAGCTCTCCTGATGATGGATCACGGAGTGTGATCCGAAACGTTGAGATGAAAAACTTACACACAGTTAAATCCTGAAGCTCTCAAGAACATATTATCATGGACTGTGGAAATCTGATGTCTTTTAAGTAATTTATTTATTATTACAAACCTGAGTAGGGAGGACCTGTTCCATTCTGGGTGCTGTCCGGATGCAATACACAGGAGGGGTGCAGAATAAAATTGCAAGACCAGCATATATAGCCGTCCGCGTGCCCATTCTCTCCACAACCGCTGCAAGTATACACATATCCACGTTGTGCAAAATAGCTTAGTCTGTGCTGCTCACAGTACCATGGGTGTATGTTCTGCGACATCTTTAACTTAAATCAATAACAGCTGCTATACCTAAAAGAAAAGAGAAGACGATGCTTTATAACGGAAAGCTTGAATGGGTATCATTAATAAAGCGTGCGCAGTCTCTACGCACACGATTAAATTCTTGTTCTATTCCCACAGAATTGGTAAAAGCCCACTTTTAATAAATTTGATCCCATTCGGATTGATGCTAGGTTATGATCGTATGCCACCCAAATTTTCCTGTCTACGCGAAGTGATAGACTAGTCGTTGATAGCTTCACGAGAGATGCGTTTATGTTTAAGCACAATTAATTCGACTTCCATTTATGTTGGCAATGGACTGGAATTTTTTTTAATGGAAACAAATGTAATTGGTATTTTATTGATAGACATCAGATTTCCACAGTCCATAATGATTATAGATTAGTATTTCAGGATTTAACTGTGTATGTGTTTTTTCCTCAACGTTTCGGATCAATCATAGGAGAAAATAGAGCAAGAGATGTGAAAAAGTGAAAATAAGATTGGTATTTTTTTTTTTTTAGCAAGTGGATTATAACATGATGAGTAACCCCATGTCCCCATGCTGCTGCTTAAGCTATTTTTCTGCTTAAATTTAAGCGTTGGAGTGGCCCCATGGAAATTTACAATTATGGGAAAAGGATAATATAGAATCTTTCCCTATTTTAGGAATTGCAAATAAGTCGTGGAAAAAAGGGAGGCTGGAAATAAGAAGCCACTCTATAATGAAAAATATGTCATGTGGTTGCATATATTTCCTTCCCCCCCCCCCCCTTTTTATTTTTTTCTAAGATAATTAAAATAATTACTCTTACTCTTCGTCTGTTGGGGTTTCTATTGTTCCACCTCTGTGTGAGTAAGCTGTTTCTTTCATTGATGGTTTCTTGTCTTTCAATTCATTGAATGATTGCACATTGTATTTGAGTTTGTCTGTGTTCTTCTACCAATAGGAGGACAAATGGATCTTGTTGTGGCAAGGTAAGTGTCTCCTATTGTGGTCGCGGATAGATCTCCCCAATCTTGTCGAGGACTGTCCTTACCCACTCACCTCTTAACCCTAGGCACATTCATGAGCCAAGATAAGAGATAAATGTATGAGGACTAACCTTGACTAGACTTAAGGTTTTGACCTAGGGTTTAGATGTGCTTTGACCTGTGTTGACCTTGTGAAATTATCAAAGGTTTGATTGAATCATTGTTCGTGGTTTACCTTCTGATGATATCAAGGGTTTGCAATGTATCTAAATGTCAAATGTTTTTTTTGTTATTTTCTAGGTTTTTATGCATGCAAAGCTATATGAAATGCAAACTTATTTTTGTGCTTTTTTGATATTTTGGAAATGAAAAGTGCTTTTTAATCTAAGTAAGGAAATATGAATGTAATTTAAAATGAGTTTTACCTGATGCAATTATTCTATGTTTTTGGGTTTTCGAATATTTTGAAACAATCTAATCTAGAAAAGGAAATTGCTTTCTAAATAGGCTAGATCTAGGAATTTGAAAACAAATTACTCTAACATGCAAGATCTATCTATCAAGGAAAAAGCAATATGTTACTAATCCCAATAGCAATGTTCGATTTTCTAATTACTACTAATTGAATAAAAGCATAGTGGAACCTAAAATAATGAAGATTTGTGTGACTCCACTACCTCATAAATCCTTGATGGCAACCTCGTATCTTCTTGAAGCAACAAGAAGACCTCTTGACAAAAAGACAACACAAATGGTGCAGGAGCACCCCGAGACACTAAGAATCTGAGGATTCTATGCATTTTCTGTTCTGTCCAAAGTGTCATGTTGTAAGGCCTTAGCACCATATTGAATCATGCTTAGCCAAGTAGCGGTATAACGTGAGTCTGTATATGTTGCATTAACATGTTGTAACCGAACTGAGTGGATGTAATTGAACGACAGAGGCGGATATAAGGCGGTTCGCCTTCCATCTTGTGTAACTACCGATACGTGAGTCTATATAGTTGGTCTGTGTTCGTTGAGAGAGACACAGAGAGGGAGAAAATTGATTTGTATGTATATTTTCTGAGGAATAAGAAATTCTATTTTGAGTAAGGTTCTGTTGCATGGAATGTAGTGAGGAAGCATTCCACTAGTTGAGATTTCTTCGAAATCAGTGGAATGACTTCTTTAGGAGTAGAGTGTTTTCTGTTCTATTGAATTTTGTTGTTTTTGTGTAAGTTGTTCAGTTGCAGAATTACTGAAGTGTCATCGGTGTAAGACAGCCCCTCGGGGAAGTTTGTGGAAGTCATATCGATCCAAGGTGTCAGACCGATAGAAAGTGTATCGGTGAAGAATGAAGTGTCGGGTTAGTCAAACAAAGTCTAATGGATCGGTACATCAGCGAAGCTCATTTCTAATGTGCCAATAGTGATCGTATTCTTGATAAGTCAGAAGTGCGGAGTCTCCCATCGAGGAGAGTTACAACATTGGAGTAACCAGTTCGTGATCGACCGATGGTAAGGTTCTTGCCAATAGACAAAGACTGTATAAGTATCACTGATGTTAACCATATCGGTGTATCGGCAAAAGGATATAAGTGTTTGCTGAAGACCAGTGTCACACCGACAGTTGAGTTTGAAGGTGTCATCAGTGTGTCGGCCAGAGTTTGTAGGCATTCGCCAATGAGAAGAGTCTGGCTAATAAGTGGTGGTTTGAAGGTTCCATCGATATGATCGGTGCGTCGGAGGAAAAGTATTTGGGTTGGCCGATGATACATGGTCTCGCTGATAGTGAAGAATACGTGTGTTTTAGTATTGTGTGGTCCTTGTGAAGGGTATTTAAAGCTGTTTGAGCATTACACCTTCTGTATTGTGGGTTAGATGGGTATCCACCCCTATTTTGAGTGCTTCCAGTGTGCACTCTGCATCAACAAAGAAGCAAAAGAAGCTTGTACAAGCTTGAGAGAGCTCAAAGAGAGCTTTTGATGAGCACAATGGCATTGATTGAAGCAACGTAACGATTCTTGAAGAGCTATATGTGAAAGCTTGATGAACAATGAACAAAATAAAAGGCACCTTTATCCTATGTGAGCATGAGAATGTTGATTGGAAAGAAAAAACCTAGCAAGAGCTGTGTGCACAATGAATTTGCCTCTGTGGAAGAGCTTTGAAGCTATGCAACAATGAAAGCTTTGAAGCTTTGGAAAACTAAATAAAGAAATGAAGAAAAAGGTTCAAAGGCATGTGAAGAAGCTTGAAAAAACTTGTGAAGATGAGAAGAGTATTCTCCAACTTGCTCAACTTAGAAAATAATGAAGAGAGGAGGGGTATTTATAGGTTAGAAGAAGGGATGAGAGGTGGAATTGATTGAACCCAGTAAACTCAGTTAATTAGAGAGTGATAAATCAATAATAGCTTGTCATTGAAGAGGAAATAGAGTTAGAAGAATGAATGGAAATGCATGAATTGTTAATTGGAGTTAAAATAGAGTCAATTATGCATGTGTGGGTGCATGAAATAGTTAACTCTTTATTGGGGATCAAAAACCATGCAAACTAGAAGAAAAACTAGCGAAAACAAAGCTTTTTTTAGTGAGAAACTCAAGTTTTTGTACAGATGAAATCGTGATTGGGTCACCCCTTTTGCGAGTAGGGTCACCCATGGGGAGAACAAGGTTGCTCCATGGGGCGATCTTGAAGTAATAGGGTTTCCCATTGGGCAATCCTGAAGTAATAGGGGGTGACCCTAGAATAGTTTTTCTGAATTGGTCATCGAACTTCCGGGAGCTTGTTCAAGCAGATACGGACTCCTTTTTAGGTGCCATTTTTTTTTAAAGTGCATGATTTTTTGAGGGATACATAGTGGTGCTATTTTTTTTCTTGAAAGTGTCACGAAATTATACTGTAAGACCAATTTTATCAGGGTATCTTGTCAGTCTCTCAAGCCCTAAAAAGTCTGGTAACTAATTGGAAGGTGAGTTGGATGGGTGAGGAAGAAAGAATGGATGGGAAAGGTCAATTACAAAAAATAGATGAATACAAGGCTTAGGGATTAAGTCACAAGCACAGGAAACAAGAATCAACAAGTGTGGAAAAGGTGTTGAAAAGCGTTGACGACAGGGAGAGAGAGAAAATGACAAAGAGGAAACAACACAAGATGAGAAAGAAGACACATCACCAAGAGGTTTGTTGCTTAGAGGACATCATTTCATGCTTACATGTACATGACAAGGATTAAAATCATCATAGGGGTCCTCATGGAGGTTGTACCTAATTTTTGTGCTTACAAATATAGGGGGATGTGTCCCTAGTAGCCCTCAAAAGCATGTCCATGTCCCCCTTGGTGTTTCAGGGATGGGGGAATGGTAAGGGACATCCCCTAGCCGTCCAAAAAAAGGAAATGTTCCCGAATGTGTCCTTGATTTAGGAAACAATGGGAGACATTTAGGGGATGCCCATCTATTCTTGAGGCAGTCAAGGACATCTCAAACATCCCTCGACCATCCCGAGGATGACTAGGTGTTCCCAATGGCTAAAAAATATTATAACATGTTTTAAAAAAAAGTTTAGTTTACAAGAAAAAAAAAACATTTAAAAAGGGGTGTGGGGGTCCCACAAACCCTCCCACATCCCTTATTCTCCCTAAATGCAAAGGAAATAAGGATTATTTCATTTCATTTTGATGCTTGATGTTTTGGACGGGATACTTGGTGACTATTTTTGAAACCTTGTGCCCTACTAGTTACCAGTTACCATAGTCACAATGAAGATCCAAAGAACATCTTTTGAAGTTTGAAATTTAAACTTGAAGATTTCAATGTTCATTGTTCAAAACAAACTCAAGGACAAGCTCTAAAACTATTTTTATCTCTGCTTCAATAGCTTGCAGGTATGTTTTTTTTTTTTGTTTTAAAAAACAGAATTTTAGTATTAAATTACTATTAGGGAAGATTTTAGGATTGTACTTAGTTTTAAAAAATTTCAAAATACAAAGTTTGAACCTCTCAAACATAAAAAAATCAAAATGAGCAATAGCAACAATGATGAGAATGTGAATGAGGTGAGTAGTGAAGAAGTATAAGTAAACATAGTGGAACAATCTAAAAATTAAAAAACAAGTTCTATTGGAAGTGGAACTCCAAAAGACCATTTTGTATGCCTTTCATCCTCTTTTCAATAATATACAAAAGGCCCTTTCAACCCCAAAAAACCCTTGCTTCAATTTGCCACCAATTTAACCACTAATAAGCCTAAAAATTTAGGGAGAAGCAGGCATTGGTTGTGTCATATTTGCAAAATTGATTATCATGGGAGCTATAGTAGGGTTGAACACCATTTATTGGGTGAGAGTAGCCATGGGGTTAGAGTTTGTAAAGATGTAGCATTGGAAGAACAGGTTGAAATTTGTAATTTAGTAGGGGAGAGTGAGGAAAAGCATGTTACTTCTATTACTAAGAGTAAGAAGAGTTCATCTAGAACAATGCAATCCATTGATGGATATTCCTATCTATTAGTTGGAGAGGGTTGTGATAGAGGGAAGAGGAAGGTCACATAAAAATATAGTGGTAGGGTTAATGTCAAATATGCAAAAACATGAGCACGCCAATGATTCAATGGTAAAGTTTTTCATTTGATTTCATTTGGCAAGGTCTCCTTATTTCAAAGGTATGTCGAGAGATGTAATGGTAGCTAGACCCTCTTATGTTCCCCCTGAAGGACATAGATTTCGTACCTCCCTTCTTGACAAACAATATTAAAAGGTGAACATATTGATGGAGGAGATGAGACAAACATGAATTAAGACTAGTTTTTACATTGTCATGGATGGGTGGACTAATATTCAACATCGACCACTCATCAATATTATTGTTACATATCTTGGTGGTTCATACTTTTTTAGAGCTATTGATTGCTCCAGGAAATGAAAGGATGTTGATTACTAATTTTCCCTTTTGAAGGAGGCCATAAAGGAGGTTGGCTCTTTTAATGTTGTGCAAGTTGTGATAGATTCAACTCATGTTTGTAAGTTGGCTAGTTTGATGGTTGAGAGTGCTTACAAACATATTATTTGGACTCCCTGGTGTGTACATGCTTTGAAATACATTGGCAAAACATATTGGGTAAATATAACAATGGTTGAAGCTAAAGACATACAAATGTTTGTATGTAACCATCAGGATTCACTTGCATTATTTTGATTCTATTCAAAGAAAGAATTTATCAAACTAGTTGAGACTAGATATGCTAGCTATTTTATTTTACTGGAGAGGATGGTTGAGGTGTAGGATGCTCTACAATCCATGGTGATTTGTGGAGAGTGGAAAAAGTGGGCTCCATCAAAGATAGAAGACAGGAAGAAGGTGACAAAAATTGTGTCTAATGATAATTGGTGATCCAATATTAGATAAGAAATTTTTATTTATTATGTTTCTAACTTTCTACTTCATTTTTTCTTTAAATTTAATTTAAAATTTAAATTATTACTAGTGTTAATGTCTTATAATTTTCAATGTTTCTTGCACATATATTTGCTCTATCACATCACTTATTGTAGGGGTGATTAGGTATGTAGATACAAAGTCTCCTAGTCTTGGAGAGATTTATGAGACTTTTAATAGCATGCTTGATCAAATGAGGTAAGCAATTTGTGTCAAGGATCTTGAATTATAATTTTTTGAGCAACATATCAGACCTATTATCACAAAGAGGTGGAACACAATGAACACCCCTCTTCATATGGTTGCCTATGCTCTTAATCTGAAGTGGTACGCACCTTGACCTAGACGAATTATTCCTTCTAAGGATGATAAGGTAATGGAGGGGTTTATGACAACCCTTCATAAGATGTATAGCACTGAGGAGGCAGCCATACTTCGAGAGTAGTGGCTTCAATTTTCTGATCTTCATGGTCCTACATTCAACAAATCAGAGGCTAGGATGGATAGGGCCATTATTGTATAAAAAAACCCCATTGGATGGTGAAAATTTCATGGGAAGGACACTACCGAGTTGAAACAACTTGCTATTCGTTTACTCTCATAGATTGCTAGTTCCTTTGCTACAGAGAGGAATTGGTCCACCTATGGCTTCATCCACTCGATCAAGAGGAATAGCCTTACCTCGAAACAAGAAAAAATGTTAGTTGCATTTCGTACTACCTTGAGACTTCAAGATTGATATACTACTGAGTATCGACAGACTCCAGTAGCATGTTGGGATGTTTATCCTAAATATGTTAAGCAAATTGACAAGGAGGAGGTGGAACCAAGATTAGTCAGGGTTCCATTGGATGATCCACTCTAGGTAGAGAGAGACAGTGATACAGAGAGTTCCTTTGATATTGATAGCCCAAATGAGGCATAAATTGTTGTATTTTAAAGTTTGACTCTTTGAGACTTTGAGTTTAACTTTAATTCTAAACTTTAAATGTTATAATTTGAACAATGAAATGCTATAATACTATTTTTGTACTTCTATCATGATTAAATTTCCTATTGTTTATAGTACTATAATTAACTATCATTAATTATATTGCTGCCATGATTAATTTTATTGTTGTTTATAGTTTATACTACTATTAGATTGTTGTCATAATTAATTTTATAACTTATTAATGCTTATACTATTGTTATATTGTTGTCATGATTTATTGACATACTAACATTGTTGTTATTGACATATATATATATATAATATTTTGAAAAACTCATATATATATATATATATATATATATATATATATATATATTGAAAAATTCCTATATTGTCATCCCCTACCATCCAAAAAAATGACCCTCGGACATATATATATATATATATAATATTTTGAAAAACTCATATATATATATATATTGAAAAATTCCTATATTGTCATCCCCTACCATCCCTAAAACATATCCCATGCCATCCTCCCGTCCCCATCCCAAAATGCCATGGAACATAGTTTTATATCAAACCCACAGAATCATTTAGCTACTCAATATAGGAGCACGAGCCTTGCATTAAAACCTCTTTGAATGAGAGCAAGGACTGAGGGGTATATCCAAATGTTCCACCAATGTTGTCCAAGGTATGATTTCGACCTCATCCCTTATGGTGTTGGGACCTTGCACTCATCAAGACTTGATCCCTAGTGCTCTCATTCAGTACCATTCAACTTCACTAGTAGACCAAGGGCTCATTTTCATCACTTCTTTTAATTGTTAGTCCCTACAGGTAGGTATGGATACAAAATTCTTCACCTTTAAATACATTTTGTACTTTGTTTTTGATTAAGTTGTTTGGAAAACTATGCAAAGAGAAATATTAATAATTTTATTATAACGTTGTTGTTTTTCCTCATTTAAAAAAAATAGTTGTATTTTAATTTTTCACAGCCCTGTTCAAATTTTGGTGGGTGGATTTATAATTTTTCTTTGACAAAATTAGAGAAAAATGATGTCCTTTGAAATCACAAGTGGAGATGGGGGATGGCAGGGGGATGTCTCCTAGCCATCCAAAAAAATAAAATCAAGAAACATTCTTGAATGTGTCCTTGATTTAGGAAACAATGAAAGACATTTAGGGGATGCCTATCTATCCTTGAGGAATTTGGGGACATCTCACACATCCCTCAAACATCCCATGGAGGGCCAGGCATCTTCGATGACAAAAATATTATAATGTGTTTTTTTTAAGTTCAATTTAGAAGAAAAAACATTTTAAAAGGGGTGTGGGAGTCCCACAAACCATCTCACACCCCTTATTCGCCCTAAATGTAAAGGAAATAAGGATTATTTCATTTCATTTTGATGCTTGCTATTTTGGATAGGATACTTGGCGACTATTTTGGAAACTCTGCACCCTACTAGTTACTAGTTAACATAGTCACATTAAAGATCCAAAGAACTCGTTTTGAAGTTTGAAATTTAAACTTGAAGATTTCCATGTTCATTGTTCAAAAGAAACTCAAGGCCAATCTCTAAAACTATTTTTTATTTCTGCTTTAGTAGCTTGTAGGTATGTTTTCTTTTTGTTTCAACTTTTTTATATTTTTTTAGATTGAGAATCTAGCACAAATTATATTCAAAATAAAAGTTTAGTTACATCATTGTGGTTAAGAGAACCACTTCAAAATTGTGTTGCCACTTTAGTCAATCCAAAAAAAGACATTAATTCACTAATATATACAAACAGTTTGCCATATTTCAAAACTAAAGTATATACTAGAGAGTCCATGCATATATATCCTATTTGACATTAGACATTTATATAAACAAGTATATCTTCAAACTCCTTGGTAGTTTTTTACTAGCTCATTTTGTCCTCTGCTTCTGTGATCAGGTCATCTCTTTTATTATCTCTTTCTATTTCTTTCTCACTGATGTCATTTCATGTGGCCCTGCTTTGTTATGTTACCTTGTCTTCATCTTTGTCTCTGTTCATTTCAGTTGCTAGTCCTTCTTTTTCAATTTCCGTATATTGGTAATAAAATCCTTGCCTATCGTCTAGTTCTATTCCACATCTTTCTTTTTCTTGCCTTACCTTTCTGAATTCCCACCTTGAATCTTCAAATAAGTCAATTTCATGATCCCAAATATGTTGCCTGTTGTCACTTTCAGATTCCATGCATGGAAAATCTCCAAAGCCTAAAGAATTCCTCAATTGTTCAGTACTCAGGCTAAAGTTTTCATTTGTATTCTCCCATTGTTTCTGCAGTTCACTTATTTCTAATTCTCTCTGTTTATGCTTAGCATACAGTGCCTAAAAATCTGTATACTCATTGTAAAACTTTGGGTCAAATTTCCTCATGCCTCTAGTACAAAAATTTGCCTCTTCAATATCTTCTTTGTAAACCATGGTGCCAATCTCCATCAGCTCCTTGAACTTATCTATTGAAAACCCCATAGCAATTGTTAAATCTTCAAACAAATTGTAATATGTGAGACAAAAGAATGTCCCAGTGAGTGATCTCTCCCTGCCCTGGAACCTTTCTTCATTTCTTTTTTTCCAAATGAACCATAGGATTTCAGTTGACAAGACAAACCAAAATATATTAGCATTAGGTTTAAGACCATCAATGAAACCACATAAAATTTCTTTCCTAGTTGACACTTCAGTCGGGTTCCACATATGAATATTCCCCATAAAGAATGACCAAATCTTTTTAGCATACAAACAATTAAATAAAATATGAAGCACAGACTCTAAGACATTACAAATTGGACACAAAACATTGTCTACTTCAGAACACATCTTGTTTAAGACTAACAACTATCTAAAATAGGCTTTCTTTGGCTCTAATTTTTTTTACCATAGCAACTTAAAAACTTTGCAGGAAACATGGTGCCCCATGGTGTCCCCCCAAGATGCAAGTATATGCTGGAAAATACCTTAGGAGTTGGAGATCATATTATATATCAATTTAGGTTTCACATTTAGAAAGTTGGTCCCATCCACCCATTTTAACTTTTCAATGCTCTCTTCTCCAAGTATGGTTACTATCGACTGAATTTTTCTTAACAATACTTTATTTAGTGTGGAGTATGTTCTGAATTGATTATTATTGAGATGAAACTCTTCCTTAATTTCTTGCCAAGTTTTAGGATTGCCTTCAGCAAAAAGATCTTTTAGGTTAATGAGGCCTTTTTCATTATACAATCTAGCAGAGCATCCTTGCAATAAGGCAAGATATTTTCCCTTATTTTCCACATTCCACCAAATGGATCTTTGACCCCAAACTTTACCATCTCGCAGATTAACAGCTTCTCTACCTTCAATTAGAACCTTGGCATATTCCCATGCTTTCTAAATACTCCTAAACACTACAGATCCCCTTAGGCTTAGACTTGAAATCCCCTAATAAGGCATCTTGGAATTGAAGCTTCCCCCAATTCTTTTTGTTCCCTGGAGTAGACCTTTCAATATTGTTTCTAACTAACACTTTCTAGGGCTCATCACCCAAAAGGGAATTGACTATCCATTTTGTTGCCAAATCAACATCCTGCATCTTCAAGTCCTTGAGTCCAAGTCCACCTAAGCCTTTACTGAGACAGCACCACTCCCATTTTATCAAATGCTTTTTCTTTTCCCCTTTCAATTTGACCACAAAAATCTTCTAATTAGTTTATGAATGACCTCAAACTGATAGTTGGCAAAAAGCCACATTGAAGAATAAAAGATAAAGTATGTAGAAAGGATCTTTTGACAACTTGCACTCTTCCTACCAGAGAAAGATGCATTCTGTCCCAGGTTAAGATCTGTCTTTCAATTTTAGCAAAAAGCCAATCCCACATATGTTTCAAAGATGGGTAAATGGAAAAAGGGATCCCAAGAAACCTAACCTATTTTGTTGGGCCCCCCCACTGCCATTTGCTAGAATCAAGCCAATCTTGGGGGCACTGATCCCAGGTCAGAAGAATAGATTTGGTAGAGGAGATTTTAGCACTAGAGGCTAAGCAAAAAAGCTCTAGCCTCTTACCCAATCTTTCTAGTTCCAGCTTCCTAACTCTAGGAAAAAGAGCAGTATCATATGTAAATTAGGCAAGGAGATTCCTTCAATTCTTCCTTCAATAAGATTTGTTCTCAAAATATAGAAGAGGGCTTCTGAAGCAATTACAAATAAGGAAGGGGCAAGGGGACATCCATGTCTAATGGATATACCCATGCTGAAGGGAGCATAAATCTCACCATTGACTTCAACTCGAGTAGAGGTATCTTGGAATAGATTTTCTACCATCTTGCAAAAGACTTCAGAAAAACCAATAGCTCTTAGAATTATAAAGATAAAAGACCATTCCACCTGGTCATAGGCCTTTTCAAAATCAAGGAGTAAACCAACATTTTTTTTAGTCTTATTTGCCAAATGAAGAGCTTCCCAGTTTGTAATAATATTTTCCAAAATGTATCTGCCTTTTATGAACCTAGTCTGAGTTAAGTTAACAATCTCCAGCAAAATGTCTCTTACTCTTAGAGCCAACACCTTGGCTATAACTTTGTAGGACACATTCAATAATGTAATGGGTCTCTAGTTCCTAATTTCAATTTTTTTCTCCACCCTTGGGTAAGAGTTTGATGATTCCTTTATTTATTTCCTTACCTAGAGTACCTTTATCTATAGCCTCCTTGTAAAGTTCCAACAAATCATCCACTTTCCAATCTAAGTTGGCCTTATAAAACTCAATAGGAAGGCCATCAGCCCCAAGGGACTTCCCATTTCTCATGGATCTGATTGCCTTTTCAATTTTCTCTTCCGAGATTCCTTTTTCTAAGTTCTTCATCTCATTATTTTTTTTTCTTATAGATTTTGCTGCAAAATTCTTGAGCGTCCCAACATTTATGGTTGCAATCCTCATCTTCAAACAACTTTTCATAGAACCTCCTAAACACATCTAGAATTTCCTCTTGTTTTCTCAGACATTCTCCATTGACCACAACCACTTCAATGTTTTCTTTAATATTTTTATATTTGAGCAGATTGAAGAAGTATTTAGAACCCTTGTCTCCATCTTCAAGCCAATTCAATTTTGCTCTAATTTTTGCCCCTTGAGCTCTTCTAACCTGGCATTTTTTTAATCTATGTTTGATCTTTACCAATTCCCCAATTAGCTATTCATCCTTTGGATTGTCTTGGAGTTTTCCTTCAACATGGAGAAAATCTTCTTGTTGCAAGGTTTCTTCTCTTTTCCTGTCTAGAGCATACTTTTTTCCCACTACTTGGAAGATTGATTTACATGATTCTGTCAATGTATTCTAGTATAGGATCATTTCTTCATTTCTATATAGGGACTTACAAATGTTTGTCAAGGTTTTAATGCCATTCATATTGTCTTGATCTTTTAATAGATCACGGTTGAGCTTAAAAAAACTACTTTTATTTGACCTGGCCATATGCTTTTGTTTTTTATTAGAACTATTGTCTTAATCAGGTGATGGTCTGATAAAGCATTAGGGATTACTTGGACTTTGTTTCTATCCTTCACATTCTAAATTAAGGAGTCCTTCTCAACATAAAATCTATCTAATCTGTAGTATATCCTCCTGTTAGCCTTTTGGAAGTTTGACCAGTAATACCAAATTCCCTTGCTATTTTTCGTATCTCCCTCTAGAGGGTCTATCAATTTTAAGGATTTTTTTAACCTTTGCCAGAAAAGTTTTTCATTTCCTTTCCACTCCATGGGGATGCTACCTTTTTTATCTTCCATCTGCTCTATCATGTTAAAATCCCCCCCAATATCCAAAGTATAGGTTAGGAAGTTCCACTACCATCAAATTCTAGAGTTCAGCCCTCTTGAGATATTCATTAGGGGCATAGATAGAGAAAATGCCCACAACCAAGCCCCCCAAATCCAGTGTTAGCTAGATACACATATTGCATGGTGAATGTCCAGAGTCTCTAAGAAGATATTCCCATTTTCTATTGAATAGGATGGTAGTACCACCCTTGCCCTTTTCATGCTTGGTGGCCAAAGCCAAAGCATCTTTCCACACAAATCTTAATGTATTTTCCATCATAAACCCTACAACTTTTACTTCTTGAATCATTAATATGTCCATATCTTTTTTTATTGCAGAAGTCTCTAACAATATATTTTTGTCAGGAGACTCAAGACCTCTTACATTCCAACTAAAACAGTGAAAGCTTTTCATATGATTTTCTATTTAGGTGATTTTAGGGTTCTCCCCTCTTCTAAAGCTTTCAAAGTACTTAGGGATAAGCTCATCCTTTCCCTTCTTTCCTGGTTTCACTGAGCTATTAGTTCTGCTCATATTTTTTCCTTTTTTTCCCTTCCTCTTCTGATTTATCTTCTTCTTGAAGGTGGTTACTTCTATCTAGTCTGCCTTGAGAGGCACTCTTGTCACCATCAGGGGCAAAAGCCACTTTCAAGTTACCTTGCTTGGGAATTAGAGTCTACTCCTCAAGGATTTGCTTCCTTCCTATTCTTAAGGAATTTTTCCTTAAGCTTATCTAATTTGTTCTTTTGTTCAGCTACTTCTCTAATCTTGTCAAGGGCCAACTGTTGAGCATTTTTCTTCCTACTCACATTAATAAATTCATTATCATAGTTATAGCCTTGAATATTGTTGTTTGGCTCTTTAGGTTGCTCCTTATTAGAAACCCCCTCTCCCATCTCAAAGAGGGCATGAAGCTGAGTTTCTTCAATTTGAGAAACAAAAGATGGATCATCTTCCATCAAACTTTCATTATCAATTCCTTCCAAAGAGAATATACTGAGACTGCCATCTTGAGTGTTGTCAGAATCCCCATCATCTTGGGTATCACTGCCCAGTACCATAGAGTCTAAAACCCCATTACTAGGGAGACCATTAGGTTTAAGAATTTCTCCCTTGCCTTTCTCTTGTTCAAGATTAATAGTTTTTCCATGTGTGTTTATCAAAGATTCAGGGGGAAAATTACTGGGACCTCTATCTTTGTCCCTCGGATCCCCTGCCTCGCCAAGATTGGGGGAGTTCTTATCTTTGGGTTCAAAACCCAAGTTATCTTTTTTTACTTGCTTGTTTAAGATAGGGTAGTCCCTCCTTTGATGAGCATCCATTTTACATAGGAAAAAAGAGTTTAACCCTCCTAGCCCCACAATTTCACATTGAACCACTTTATTTTCCTAGTTTATTTTGACAATGTCTAGTATTTGAGTCTCTATGTTAAAGGCAACTAGAGATCTTGCATTTAAATGGGGGAGAGTAGATCTGGTCTCGTCAATCTTTAGAATTTTCCCAAAAGGTTTGATAATTTGGGGTAGGAAGTTCCAAAACTAAACTGGAACATTTTTAATCAATACCCATCTGGGTATCGATAAAAATTGAATTTCCTTGTGGGTAGTGTCCAAGGACCAGACAAAGGCTTTAAATAAAGCTGGCCCAATATTCCAAAAAAAAATTGTTACCCTCTTCTGCATGTTATGATTTTTGAAGAATATAACAAATATGCCCAGTTGAATCATCTTACAGATGGAGTAGTGAATACCAAGTTTTTTGCCCCATACCGAGATTAACCAACTTTTTTATATTTTTTATTTTTTTAGTATTATAACAATTAGGGAAGGTTTTAGAATTGTAACTAGTCTTAAAGGATTAGATTTTAGTTTTCTCATTGCTATCAAAAGACCTCAAAATACAAAGTTCAAACCTCTAAAACATAAAAAAATCAAAATGAGCAATAACAACAGTGAAGAGAATCTGAATGAGGTGAGTAGTGAAGAAGTTGAAGTAAACATAGTGGAATGATCTAAAAATCAAAACACAAGTTCTATTGGAAGTGGAACTCCAAAAGACCATTTTACATGTCCTTCATCCTCTCTTTAAAATTATACAAAAGGCCCTTTCAACCCCAAAAAACCCTTGCTTTAATTTGCCACCAATTTAACCACTAATAAGCCTAAAATTTTAGGGGGAAGCAGGCATTGGTTGTGTCATGTTTGCAAAATTTATTATCATGGGAGCTATAGCAAGGTTGAACACTATTTATTGGGTGAGAGTGGCCATGGGGTTCGAGTTTGTAAAGATATAGCATTGGAAGAACAAGTTTTAACTTGTAATTTGGTAGGAGAGAGTGAGGAAAAACATGTTTCTACTATTACTAAGAGTAAGAAGTGTTCATCTAGAACAATGCAATCTATTGACGGATATTCCAATCTATTAGTTGGAGAGGGTTGTGATTGAGTGAAGAGGAAGGCCACAAAAAAAATATAGTGCTAGGGTTAATGAATATGCAAAAACATGAGAAAGCCAATGATTTAGTGGTAAAGCTTTTTTTGCCCATGCCATCCCGTTTCATTTGGCAAGGTCTCCTTATTTCAAAGGTATGTTGAGAGATGTAATGGTAGTTGGACCCTCTTATGTTCCCCCTAGATAACATAGATTGCACACCTCCCTTCTTGACAAACAATATTCAAAGGTGAACATATTGATGGAGGAGATGAGACAAACATGGATTAGGACTGTTTGTTCCATTGTCATGGATGGGTGGACTAATATTTGACATCAGCCACTCATTAATATTTGTTACATGTCTTGTTGGTTCATACTTTCTTAGAGCTACTGATTGCTTCAGGAAATGAAAAGATCTTGATTACTAGTTTTCCCTTTTGAAAGAGACCATAGAGGAGGTTGGGTCTTCTAATGTTGCACCATGCAAGTTGTGACAGATTTAACTCGTGTTTATAAGTTGTTTGGTTTTATGGTTGAGAGCACTTACAAACCTATCCTTTTGACTCCATGTTGTGTACATTCTTTGAAAGACATTGGCAAAATAGATTGGGTGAAGATAGCAGTGGTCAAACCTAAAGACATACAAATTTTTGTATGTAACCATCAAGATTCACTTGTATTATTTTGATCCTATTCAAAGAAAGAATTCCTCAAACTAGTTGAGACTAGATATGCTAGCCATCTTATTTTATTGGAGAGGATGGTGGAGGTGTAGGATGCTCTACAATTTTGGGGGGTTTGTGGACAGTAGAAAAGTGGGCTCCATCAAAGACAAAAGAAGACAAGAAGGTGACAAAAAGGGTGATTAATGATATTTGGTAGTCCAATATTAGGTAAGAAATTTTTATTTATTATGTTTCTAACTTTCTACTTTGTTTTTATTTAAATCTAATTTGAAATTTCAATTATTACTAGTGTTAATGTCCTATAATTTTTTAATCTTGCTTACAGATATATTTGCTCTATCATATCACCTATTGTGGGGGTGATCAATTATGCAAATACAAAAGTTCTCCTAGCCTTAGAGAGATTTATAAGACTTTTGATAGCATGCCTGATCAAATGAGGCAAGAAATTCATGACAAGGATCTTGAATTACAATTCTATTAGCAACATATTAGACCTATTGTCACAAAGAGGTGGAACACAATGAACACCCCTCTTCATATGGTTTCATATGCTCTTAATCTGAAGTGGTACACACCTAGACCTGGTTGAATTCTTCCTTCTAAGGATGATGAGGTAATGGAGGGGTTTATGAAAACCTATCATAAGATGTATAGAACTGATGAGGCAACCATACTTTGAGAGAAGTGGCTTCATTTTTATGATAGTCATGGTCCTACATTCAAAAAACCAGAAGCTAAGATGGATAGGGTCACTATTGCAGAAAAAATGCCATTGGATGGTGGGAATTTCATGGGAAGGACACACCAAAGTTCAAAGAACTTGCTATTCTTTACTCTCATAGATTGTTAGTTCCTCTACTGTAGAGAGGAATTGGTCCACCAATGGATCCATCCACTCGATCAAGAGGAACAAGCTTACCTCAAAATGAGGAGAAAAATTAGTTGCAGTTCATAGTGCTTTGATACTTTAGAATCAATAGACTACTGAGTATTGACAGACTCCAACAACATGTTGGTATGTTGATCTTAAAGATGTTAGGCAGATTGACAAGGAGGAGGTGCAATTGGGATTGGTTGAGCTTCCATTAGATGATCCACTTTAGGTAGAGAGTGACAGTGACACATAGATTTATTTTATATTAATAGCCCAAATGAGGCATAGATTGTTATATTTTAAAGTTTAACTCTTTGAGACTTTGAGTTTAACTTTAATTCTAAACTTTAGATTTTATAATTTGAACAATGAAATGCTTTAATATTGTTTCTATACTATTGTCATGATTAAATTTCATGTTGTTTATATTACTATAGTTAACTATCATTAATTATACTGCTATCATGATTAATTTTATTGTTGCTTATAATTTATATTGTTGTTAGACTATTATCATGATTAATTTTATAACTTATTTCCTACTTATACCATTTTTATACTATTGTAATGATTTATTGACGTATTGATATTATTTTTTTTTACCATTGTTATACTATTGTCATGATTTATTGACATATTGATTATTTTTTTTGACATAAATATATATATATATATATATATATATATATTGAAAAATCATATATATATATATATATATATTAAAAAATTCCTCTATTGTCATCCCCCATCATCCCCAAAAAATGGCCCTTGGACTGCCATCCCTGAAACACATCCCATGCCATTCCCCTGTCCTCATCCCTAAAACATTGTGGAACATAGTTTTATATAAAACCCACAAAATTATTTAGCTACTTATTACAAGAGAATAAGACTTATGCTGAAACCTCTTAGGATGAGAGCCAGGGATTGAGGGTATCCATTTCGCCAGTCACCCAAGGCATGATTCCAACCTCATCCCTTATGGTGTTGGGGCCTTGCACTTAGCAAGACTTGATCCCTAGCTGGCTCATTCAAAACCATTCAACTTCACCAGTAGACCAAGGGCCCATTGACATCACTTCTTTTAATTGCTAGTCCCTACCTAGGTAAGGATACTAAATTCTTCACCTTTAATGACATTTTGTACTTATTTTTTGATTAAGTTGTTTTGAAAACTATGCGAAGAGAAATATTAATGATGTTATTATAACGTTGTTTTTTCCTCATTTTTTTAAAACTAGTTGTATTTTAATTTTTCATAGCCCTGGTCAAATTTTGGTGGGTGGATTTATAATTTTACTTTGACAAAATTAGAGAAAAATAATGTCCATTGAAATGACAAGTGGTATGTTAGTATTTACCATCTATCTAGCTTGAACATTTACTATTTGTGAGTGGTTAGTTCAGATTTACTCCAAGCCTATGCAAAAATGGGAGCTTTTGAGTAGGATATGGAAATCCATCAAAGCATAAAGGATAGAAGAATATTTCCAAAAGTTTTAGTTTACACTTCACTAGTCAACATGAATGCAAAATGTAGAAGCATGTAGAAGGCCAAAACCACATCCATTCAAATATGATCTAGCAAAAAATTAAACTATTTAATAATATTTATACCTATACATATTGATTGGTATGTTGAAGTACTTGCCCAACATAGTTCACATTCAGTGGTATATTTCTAGCCTATGCTAGAATGGGAGCTTTTGAACATGGTAAGGACATCCATCAATGCAAAAAGGATAGTGCAATTTTGTCAAATGTTGTAGTTGACATTGCCTTGGTAGACATTAATGTAAAATGTAGCATACACAAGGTGCAAAAGAGTATTGATTGCCAATTTATTAAAAAAATATACAAAATGGCATTTTTAGACCTTTGTTTCATAATTCCCAACAAGAAATACATTTTCTTCAAGTTCTATCACTATACTGATTGATAGTGTGAATTTGTGCCATGTCATGGAGTCATTTATTCAAAGACACAACACAAACCAATGCTACCATTTCTATGTGATTTATTTTCCTCACTTGATTCTCTATATTAAAGGGATTTTTTTATGATCTGTGAACCTAAAATTAGAAGAAGGAAAGGAGTAGATGTGGATAGGAAATAGAGATAGTGGATGATTGCAAGCTTGGGGAGAAGGAACGACCACCTTGCTAAACCCATATGCAATTTGGGGGTTGTGGGAAGAAGCAAAACCACTCCTTTTCTCCCTTATATTTTCCCCTTTTATAATCATTTTTTTGCTTGCTAAATTTTATTGCCAAAAATTTTATTCACCTTTTGCATTATTATGCATCTAGTCATAGAAGGACCCATGATTCCAATTTTCATAAAATTTTAGAGAAAGATAAGAATTTATGTGCATCCATGTTACAAGTTTTAGAAGAATGTTTAATGCTTTTGCATACCAAAATAGTGCCTAATCATTCTTTTGGTTGTTCAAAATATTGGTCCTTATTAGTGAATGCATTTTCCTACAAAACTATCTCTCTTTATAGCCCATAAATTCCCTACCTGCCCAGTTTTGGTTAGTAGTTAAGAAGGTAAATATGCCTTGATCATTATATATTTAGAGAATTTTTTATTTATTTTTATGTTCTATTTTAATATATTTGAGTTTGTGATTTCTTTATATTACTAATATGTGTCTATCTTTTATACCCATCTTTGACCTGCATAGTACATATATGTTTTCATTGTGAGTGTTATAGTGTTTGAGTTGTAATTCATGGAATGTCTTTAGGAAATCTAACCAATTTCATCAAGATTCATTAGTTTTGATTAGGTCAGAACTTCAATTTTATATAACTTTGTTCCATGAAGTCTTCTCCAAAGTTTAACTATTTAAAATGGTTGTTCTCCTATAATGATTTGTTAATCAAGAATATTAATTTTAGATTAAAACCATTGTTTGTTTCTTTTAGGTGGGGTTGGGTGTGGGAATGTCTGTGTATCTAATGGTCAAAATTTTAGTAGAAGGTGGACTAGTAAAATTTTAAGAGACAAAGGCCTGATAAAAAGGAATCTTATTTCTTTAGTAGGGAGACCCATCAAAGTATCTAGTGTCACAACCACTCCCAAAATTATCAACTCAAACATAGGTATTGCTTCTCTGTATTGTAGGGATTTTTTTGTGATCTGTTAACCTATAATTTATTTTAATTTTTATGTTTAAAATCATTTCCAATGACAATCCCCTACTCTTTGTATCTCTATTACAACTTGTGTGTTAAAGGCACAAGACAACTAAGAGGGAGGGGTGAATCAGTTGTATCAAAAATTTCAAACCCTCATAAGCATAATCACATCCACATTAGTTTACTTAAACCCTTAATTTGTTATGAAGTTTAAACAAGAAAATCAAATAACATAAACTTAACCACATCAACACCATGAACAAGAGAACACCAGATTTTTACATGGAAACCCTAAAAGGGAAAAACCATGGTAAGGATTAGATCACAATATAAAGTAGTAGAAACATCGAATTACAAGAGGCTCACTACCATACAAAGAATGATCAATACAAGGGACTCACTGTCCAAGTGGACTCACTACCCACTAAAAAAGAAAGAATAAAGAAGAGGAGGTTCACTTATAAAATTGTATCTAACACATGCATGGGTTCAGTTCCAATGAAGAACAACAACCATCACCTTTGCATCTATACCAAAAGATAGTAGACACCTTCTGCACACTACATCTAGTCGTCTAACTCATGAAAGCTCTTACTGCCCTTTAACACCTTCACATCACAAACTTCATCTCTGCCATATGTGCATATACATGCACATGAGCTCTTAACACTCATTTATATCACTACCAACTTTGAAACAATCTTTAACGTTGGCAACACAATCTTCAATCCTTGAAACAGTCTCCAAGGTCGGCAAACATACAAAATTTGAATTAGGTCTAGACCTAAACATTCCACAATGCAATGGAATGAAGGTGAACCACTCTAAGACCTAGCTTGGACCCAAATCTATCCAAGCATGCTACACAACACTCACATAATCATCAAATCAACTCCTTAATCAGCACAAACTTCTAGGTCGGCCAAACGGTGCAAACATAGGGGATTCTTCATCACACGCTTCCACGATCACAACCATAACTTGCAGACCATGTCCATAGCTTTAATAAATTTTGGAAACATCCATGAACAAATTAAAGTCACCTAGAAAACAACAAATTCATCCACAATAACTTTCACCTGAAGAAGGCTCGTTGTCTGCTCACAACCAACACTATCAAACTCTACTACACAATAACTTTCTTTCTGAAGCATCATACCACAAATATTTTGGATAGAAGGTAGATAAAGAAATTATAGGCTTAGATATAGAACTATAAGACTTGAAACCACTTTACAGATAAATGCAGAGAAAAATACTTTCTCCCAAACACATCTGCACAAATCAGAAACACTGTCAAAACCTGTTCTCAAACTGGTGAACATAACTTTCACTTCACAGCGATCCAAAGCACCAAATTCTAGATTTAACAACTTACACCAATTCTCAACAACATATCCAAACTATACACTCATATCTCCAACACAAAAGAAATGCGGAGCAAAAACTTGAGCAGTATATTGTAAGCCAAAAGACTCCTTCAACACACTATTTTTAGTATTATTCAAATTTTCTCAAAAGAACTTGGAAACCCAACTACATAGACATATTCTCAACACTTTTAGCATCTATACAAGGCATTCAAACCACCTTTCAGAAAAGCAACTAAATCAAACTACACTAAACAACACTAACTTCATCAAAAGACACAGTTGACATCAATGATAACACAAACATGTTGACATCAATGACAACACCAATTAGCACATACTTGAAAAACCATCATGACACAACTCTGCATTAATCTCACTCTCACCCTTTCTTTTACACATCTTTCTCTCTTCCTCTACCTTTATTTTTTCACATGAACTCTCTTCCCCTTTGACATCAATGGAAAAGGGTAACATACTTTTTCAAAACTCTCTTCCTTTGATTGTTATACTGCACATACTTGCACTATCCTCAACCTCTCTATATACTTCCCCTATCTACAATAATTATTAACACCACTATCTACTCCCCCTGAGAGGTAGCCTCCATCATCAGTCCAGAAAAGAATGAATCTTGAATCACACTGGACTGATGCATCTCCTTATGCATCTAGTTCAAAGAAGAAGGGGAAATAACCCCTAAATTCTCCCAAAGATACTCAAATGTATCCTTAGGAATAGCCTTGGTGAATATGTTAGCAACCTAATCCTTTGTAGGCACATACTCAAGCTTCACTTCATTCTCTGCAACGTTCTCTCTCAAAAAGTGATACCTAATTGAGATATGCTTTGTCTTTGAATGCATCATCAAATTCTTTAAAATGTTAATGGCACTAGTATTATCACAGAAGATAGTAATTGGATCATCATACTCAACTTTGATATCCTTCATGGTTTGTCTCATCCATAACACCTGTGTACAACAGGATGTTGCCACAATTTATTCTTCCTCTACAGTAGATAAAGATATTGAATCCTACTTCTTTCTTAGCCAAGATACATCTCTATCTCCAAGAAATAATGCAACACCACTTGTACTTTTTCTATCATCTACACATCCAGCCCAGTTTGCATCTCTATAAGCACTTAGGTTAAAGTCATTGTTCTTGGGATACCGTAAACCATGATTTGAAGTGCCCTTCAAATACCTGAATATCCTCTTCATTGCTATGACATGTGACTCTCTAGGATCTACTTGAAATCTTGCCACAAGATAGACCACATGCATGATATATGGTCTGGTAATAGTTAGGTATAGTAGTCCTCCAATCATTGATCTATAATTGTTTTGATCAGCCTTAAGGAATTCATCATTCTTGCTCATCTTGCAACCAGTTGTCATGGGGGTACAAACTAGTATAGAATCTTCCATTCCAAACTTCTTCGATAGTTCCTTGACAAACTTTGATTTGAAATAAAAATGCCCTTATTTGTCTGATTGATTTGCAACGCAAGGAAGAAGTTCATCTCTCCACACCTTGACATCTCAAATTCTTTTTGCATTTCATTTGCAAAGTCCTTACACATGCTTTCATTTCCACCAAAGATTATGTCATCCAAATAGACCTCAATAATTAGGATTTGATCTTTACTTACCTTGATGTACAAATTACTATCTGTAGACCCTTTATTGAATCCCTGCTACAACAAATACCTGTCTAACCTTGCATACCAGGCTCTAGGATCTTGCTTCAGTCCATACAGTGCCTTCTTCAATCTGCATACCATATCTAGTTTGTCTAGCAACTAAAATCCATCTAGTTTCTCTATGTAGACTTCTTCCAACTCACCATTCAGAAAAGTAGACTTCACATCCATCTGATATACTTTGAAATCCTTATGTGTTGTAAAAGCTAGAAATAGTCTAATAGCCTCCATTCTTGCTACCGGAGCAAAGGATTCCTCATAGTCTATTCCTTCCACTTGTGAGTACCCCTTACACACAAGTCTTGCCTTGTTCCTTACCACTTCTCCAATCTCATTCAACTTGTTCCTATATACCCACTTAGTTCCAATCACATTCTTATTCTCTGGTCTTGGGACAAGTTCCCAAGTCTGATTCTTCTCAATCTGCATTAGTTCTTTTTCCATAGCTTTGATCCAATACTCATCCTTGCATGCCTCAATTACTGTTTTAGGTTTAACTTTTGAAAGAAAGCATAAATTTACCTGATCTTTAGTAGCTCTACTTCTTGTCAGTACACCTTTTCTCTTGTCACCAATAATCTAATCTTCAGTGTGATGTCTCTACACATATTTGGGAGTTTTAGGAACTTTTTCCGTAGCTTCTTATTCTTCAACTTGTACTTCTATTTCTGAAGTTTCTTTAGCTTCAACCTACACTTCCTTTTCTTTGGTCTTTTCTTCTTCTTTGCAAGAAGACTCATCTGATTCATATCGATTAATCTCTAAAAACTTCTGTATATCTTCATCAACCTTAACATTAGAACTTTCAACAATCTTTCTTAGCCTCTTATTATAGCACTAGTAAGCTTTGGTTTTGTTAGAGTATACAAGGAAAATACCTTCATCACTTCTTGCATCAAGCTTTCCTAGTTCTTCATCTCTTTTGATATAACATTTGCTTCCAAAAACTTTGAAATATTTAACAATGGGAATCCTTCCATACCATAGCTCATAAGGAGTTTTTGTATTATTTTCTTTCACTTGTACTATGTTCTATATGTAGACAATAGTATGAATTGCTTCTCTCCAGTAGACTTCCAGTAGGTTTGCTTCCTTTATCATTGTTTTTACGACTTCTTGAATAATCATGTTCTTCCTTTCTACCACTCCATTCTGCTAAGGAGTTCTGGGGGCAGATAGATGCCTCTTTATCCCATGATTCTCACAAAATATATTAAACTCATTAGAAGTAAACTCTCCACCTCTGTCAGACCTCAAACATTTGATTTTCATATCCAATTCATTTTTAACCATTGATTTTAAAGCTTTAAACTTATCTAGGGCTTCTAATTTTTCCTTAAGAAAAGTGACCCAAGTCATTCTAGAGAAATCATCAATAAATAACATGAAATACCTATCACCTTGAAAATTCCTTACTCTGGTAGGACCACACAGGCCTATATGCACCAACTCCAACAATCTGGTAGATGACTGATCCTTGCTTTTGAAGCTTCTTCTAGTTTGTTTTCCAAACTAACATTCCTTACAAACATCAGTAATAAGCTTTGTTAACTTTAGTAGAGCTCTCATAACTTGAACTAAACTTATCCTTACCAGGCTATCAAAATTGATGTGACACAATCTCCTATGCCATAACCAACTCTCACTAGTTTGAGATGTAAGACAATAACTAACACCACCTTTGAGATGATAAACATTTCCACCTGTCTTCTTTTGAGTAGCAATTACTATTCCAGAGCCTTTTTTGATCTCACACCCATCATCTTGAAACATAAGATTGTACCCTTTACTACACATCTATCCAACACTCAAGAGATTATGCTTTAAACCTTTGACATAAAGAAAATTGTTAGTATTATGCTTTCCATCAAAACTAATTGAACCTTTTCCACAAATCTTAGCAGCTTCATCACCACCAAACCTAACTAATCCACCATCAAATTTTTCAAGTTTAATAAACTTTCTCTTATCATCTTTCATATGATTTGAGCATCCACTATCAATGACCTAGTCACCCTTCTCACCCCTAGCATGAAAAGTATATATTACAGTGCCTTTAGGCTTAGCACATGCCTTTGGACTCCTTTCCTTCACACATCTTCCAGAGTTAGCAGAACCAATTTAATCTCTTATGGCAATAAATAAGCATTCATCATCAATATGATCTTCACAATTTGATCATTATCAGAAATACTTGCATAGTAGTTTTTCTTGACTAACCTTCCTCTATTTTCCTTATTCTTAATTCTCAGAGCTCTATCTAGACATCTTGAAGCATAGTGACCTATTTTACCACAACTGAAACATTTAAAAGGTAACTTATCACTAAACTTACTAGTACCTTTTTTCATTCTTCTCACAAAGTTACCTTCTACTTCATCAAAGTTTTCTAGATCTGATTCAATAGTCTTCTCTATCTTGTCATCTTTAAATGTAGTCCCATCATTTGTAGTTCCACTACTTGTGCCAAACTCTCTTATTTCAAAAGCAGTTAGAGTGCCAAGCAACTATTCTTTGGTAAACTAATTCAAATTTTATAATTCTTCAATAGTTGAAACCTTATGACTGTAAGCTTTAGGAAGAGTTCTAAGTACCTTCAATATCACTTCTTGATCATCTATCTTCCCACCAATTCCTTTTATGCCACTAACAACTTCTTCCACCTTTTGCAAGTAGCTTGTAATGTTTTCAACTTCAGACATTCGCATGGTTTAACAGTTTTCAAATCCACAACTCTCACCAATTCAGAATTAGTAAGTCCACTTAAGAGAGTATGTTTTTCCTTACCATCTATTTCCACACCTTTAATTTCATCTTCAATATTTATACCTTTCTTAGGTATAGTGTAATTAGACTTGACACATGTCCAAAGCTCATAACCAAGAGAAATTAGAAAGGCTTCCATCCTTACCTTCCAAAGTGCATAGTCTGATCCATTAAACAAGGGAATACCCTTCTTGTGCACCATCCTGGATCTACCTCAAGTTGTTAAACTTTCTTTAAAGGAATCTCACTTTGATACCAATTGTTGAAGGCACATGACAACTAAGAGGGAAGGGGTGAATCAGTTGTATCAAAAATTTCAAACCCTCATAAGCATAATCACATCCACATTAGTTTACTTAAACCCTTAATCTGTTATGAGGATTAAACATGAAAATTAAATAACAAAAACTTAACCACATCAACACCATGCACAAGAGAACACCATATTTTTACGTGGAAAACCCTAAAATGGATAAACCACGGTGAGGATTATCTCACAATACAAAGTAGTAGCAACACTGAATTACAAGAGACTCACTGCCATACAAAGAATGCTCACTGTAGGGGACTCACTGCCCACTAAAAAAGAAAGAAGAAAGAAGAGGAGGTTCACTAATAAAATTGCATCTAACACATGCATGGGTTCAATTCCAATGAAGCACAACAACCATCACCTTTGCATCTATACCAAAAGATAGTAGACGCCTTCTACTCATTGCATCCAGTCGTCTAACTCATGAAAGCTCTTATTGCCCTTTTAACACCTTCACATCAAAAACTTCATCTCGACCATCTGTGCACACACACAGAGCTCTTAACACTTATTTATATCACCATCAACATTGAAACAATCTTCAATCCTTGAAATAGTCTCCAAGATCAGAAAACATACAAAATTTGAATTAGGTCTAGATCTAAACATTCCATGATGCAAGGGAATGAAGGAGAATGACTCTAACCCTTAGCTTAGACCCAAATATATCCAAGTACACTACACAACACTCACATAATCATCAAATCAACTCCTTAATCAGCACAAAATTCTAGGTCAGCCAGACAGTGCAAACATAGGGGATTCTTCATCACACGCTTCCACAATCACAAACATAACTTGTAGACCATGCCCAAAGCTTTAGTATATTATAGAAACATCCACGAACAAATTGAGGTCACCTAGAAATGAACAAATTCATCCACAATAACTTTCACCTGAAGAAGGTTCACTGTCTACTCACAACCAACACTGTTGAACTCTGCTACACAATAACTTGCTTTCCAGTGCATCATACCACAAACCTTTTAGATAGAAGGTAGATAAGGACCTTATAGGCTTAGATCCAGAACTACAACACCTAAAACCACTATGCGGATAAATGCAGAGCAAAATACTTTCTCCCAGACACCTCTGCACAAATAAGAAACACTGTCAAAGCCTATTCTCAAACTAGTGAACATAACTTTCACTTCACAGCGATCCAAAGCACCAAATTCTAGATTTAGAATCTTACACAATTTCTCAATAACATATTGAAACCACACACCTAGATCTCCAACATAGAAGAAATGTGGAGCAAAAACTTGAGTAGTATATTGTAAGCCAAAAGGATCCTTCAACACATTGTTTTCAGTATTATTCAAATTTTCTCAAAAGCACTTGGAAACCCAACTACATAGACATATTCTCAACACTTTTAGCATCTATAAAAGGCATTCAATCCACCTTTTAGCAAAGCAACTAAATCAAACACCACTAAACAATACTAACTTCATCAGAAGACACAGTTGACATCAATGACAACGCCGATAAGCACATACCTGCAACAATGTGTTGTGTATTGCTTAATTAGTCAATTGTGAAACCTGCAATTTTTTTTGTTTTGGTGGTTGTCGATTTAAAAAAATTGGAGCTTCTATCTGGCTAATGTTTTTCTAGGATTCCATGGAAAAATACATAGTGACCCTACTATGTCTATCTACAATTACATTCTCTTCCAAAATACTTAAACTATATATTCAAAACAAGCTGCAACCAAAAGTTATCATGCATATCTTCTAAAAGGTCACTATCTTTGCATAGTTTTTGTGATAGATGTATGGTATAAAGTAATAAAATATAATTTTAAAAGTTTGGCACTAATTTATTCCAAAAATTTATTGGCAGTTTAGTGATCAATCTTGATCTCATTAATAGAACCTACTTCCACAATTCTAAATAAGTGAACCATATCTTTCAAATGAGTTTGTATTTTTTGGTTTGCATAGAAATGGGTCTCATGTATGACTCACATGAATAGGTTTTAGATATATAGACTATACTTTGATGGGCTTTATCAATTAGAATATGTTGAGATCAGTTCCATTCATGGAAGGGTTTTCTAAATAAGATTTAATTTATGCATTGGGATGGGCTTTACTTTTGTGGATTTCAATGAAATTGGTCTAATTTTGTTGAAATGAGTTTCTTTATTTTGATGATTAGATCACAGTATGTCTTAATAGACTTTTTATCTAGTTTTTTGTTTAGTGGATGGTAGTTTTATTTGTTTCTTGAGTGTAACATGATTTATCAAGGTGATGGGTGTTACAGATTTTGTCAATGCTACTAAATAGGAGCATATAAATTGATGCCTTAAATATATATATAAAAATAAGTGGGTGTCCAAGAATTATAATAAAAAATATCAACAATACTCATTTTGGCTATAAATTAGGCTTCATACAATCAGGAAAAAGCACAACACACAATGCAAATAACCCTTTTTGGACACACTTGGTTCTTTGTAATCATAGTATAAAATAACATAATATTACCCTTGCCAAGTCAACAATAGGATTTTGATGGGATTCATTTCAAGTCCTTGTAATGAAATGGATTGGAGTTTTACATACAAAAGAAAATTAATGGTGAACATGTATGCAAAATGCATCCTTATAACCTATACAAAAGTGGGTGCTTTGGAACATGGTATCTACATCCATCAAAGCATAACAAAAGAATGATTTTTTCCAAATGTTGTGGTTGCAAATTCCATGGTAGACATTTATTCAAAATGTTATCAAAATTTTCTTCTTTATTATTCTTTTCTTGTTAAAATGGCTTCCATCTAGTCTTCTATTCATGTTGTTGGTTTTGTTACAATGGTTTATACATTTGAGAGCTTGAAAGTTCACAATGTCCATACCTATCTAGTTATGTTAGTTACAATTCATTTGTGAAAATTTGGAATTCAAAGTTGTTCTCACTTAGAAAAGGCATTTAGTTTCAACTTTGGAAAGCCAATTCTAGTTAAGCTTTTTAGCATTGTAGTGCTCACTTTCTTGTACTTTGTGGTAGTTAGAGGCATCCTTTGTTTAGAGCATAAGCTTGGGGCTTTCCATGGTATGGTTTTGGTATCATTTGGTAAATAGTTATATTTACCAAAAAATGTTTTGAGGGTTTGTTAGTGAACAAATTTGTGACCAACCTCTCTATATGATCTTCCCAATTAAATGATGACAAATATACTAATAGTTGAATGAATTACAAATGGATGTTTGTAGCTATATGGGTACGCTTTTAACTTGAAAGTGGGAAAGGCAAATTTTTAATAATATGGAAAACTAATTGACCACTACAAATGCCCAACATACTTACAGAAAATGATTTTCAAAATAAAAATAATGATCGTAGCTTCACCCAAACATAAGAATGGGAATAAAACCTAGATGTTAAACCACTTGATTACAATAGTATTGTCACAATACCATGCAAACATAAGAATGCAAGTATTCCAATAGTATAAACTATTAGATTTAGGGCAGACAACTGAGAGGGGGGGTGAATCAGTTGTCCAAAACTTTTCTTGTTTCAACACTTGCATTCACTTTGCATTAACAATAAATCAATCATGAAAACTTAATGTAATTAACCAAGAGCAGAAAACACATCTACACATGAGACACCAAGATTTTGACATGAAAAACCTGATTAAGGAAAAAACCACGCGGTGACTAACCCAAGATATTAATCTCTGTTAAAAGAATAGAAAGAATAAGATGGCACATGCCAATTAGGGCTCACTGCCAGAGCACACTTCTCACAAGAGACTCACTACCTACAAGTGACACACTATCTACAATAAATGAGTATTACATATTTGAACTAGTAAATAGCATCGTCACCATGCTTGAATCAGTTCCATTAAAGCCCAAATCATTCTGCTCTTCCTTTTGCTCTTCTCCTCGCTACCACACACTCATCTCCACAAGTACACTCTTGAAATGACTTCGCAAACCTTTATTTATACACGACATCAAATTAGGAACAAACATCTAAGTCGGCAAGCAACCACAAGAACATTCGCAAGGTGTATAATTCATCCGATTGGCCAATTACAGAAAGAACACCTTCATCCGGAAGTATTTCTTCAATTCCAGGCTCCAATTCTAATGCAAACCATCTACATGAACTGAACATAATCCAAGGACCTTCACAATCTTTCCTGAATCATCAGGAATATCCGCACTTCCTCTACTTACTGAAATCCTTCTCTCCTACATCCAGAACCTCAAGAACATAGTCTGTTATCACTGTCATAAAGGAATAGGTTCTTCTGGAACTTCAAACCACAAACCAATCTACTTAACACTTCACAAGGACATCTTAAACACTTCCTCAAATCCGTAGAGTGGGATAATGCATTACCGGACCTTACCAGACCTATCTGTCTCACTCTGTCACCACTGAGCACTTGTCAAAACTAGTTCTACTTGAGCGACCATAACTTATTCAGATCTTCATGCGGATCCCTGAAAACATGATTAGAGCATCTCAAGACTTATATCTACAAACCCTTTAAACCGCATTCTCTGATCCTCAACCTATCTTGGACTTTTACCTTGTTATCATCACTGTTCTTCATTGTTCCTGATTGAGACTCATTTTCTCAATATCCTTAGCACACAGCTCATCCAATCCTTCTAATTAATGCAACATGAGTATGTTGACATCAATGACAACACCGATTCAACCCATACTTGCAACAATCTCCCCCTTTGTCATTGATGGCAACATATTATGTGCAAAACCATCAAGACAAGAACTTCTCCTTACTGTCATAGCTCCCCCTATCAACAACAACTATTCACATGTCTTCTCTTCCTGTACTGCTCCCCCTTTGATCATCAACCACTTGTTTTTCACATGTCTTCTCTCCCCCTTTGACATCATTGGCAAAAGGCCTATACTTGCAACTTTATAATCACGCCTGCTGCTCCCCCTGAGTAGTAGCTCCCCAACACCAATCCAGACTACAAGATATGATTGTGATATCCACCAGACTTATGCACATTAGTGCATCCTAGTTCATCACCGAAGGGGCAATGACCCCTAACTTCTCCCTGAGATACTCAAAAGAGTCCTTGGGAAGAGGTTTAGTAAAGATATCTACAATCTAATCCTTGGAGGACACATACTCCAATCTGACTTCATCCTTGTTCACTTGCTCTCTCAGAAAGTGAAACTTGATAGATATGTGCTTGGTCTTAGAATGAAACACCAGATTCTTAGAAATATTTATTGCACTTGAATTATCACATAAAATTGTGATAGGCTCCTCATATTCTACTTTAATGTCTCTTAGCATCTGCTTCATCCATAAGATTTGAGTGCAACTACCTGCTGCTACAATGTACTCTGCTTCAGTTGTAGACAGAGATATTGCCTCTTGTTTCTTGCTTAGCCAAGAAACCAATCTTTTTCCCAAAAAGAATGCTCCACCACTGGTACTCTTCCGGTCATCCACATCTCCTACCCAATCTGCATCTGTATATGCATGAAGAGAGAAATCATGATCTCTAGGATACCATAGACCATACTCAACTGTCCCCTTTAGATATCTAAAAGTCCTCTTGATTGCCATAACATGAGATTCTCTAGGATCAGCTTGGAATCTAGCAACAAGACCAACAGCTTGCATAATATCTGGTCTAGTTTGAGTGAGATACAACAGTCCTCCAATCATTGACCTATATTTTGTCTGATCAACCTTGGGACAGTCATCATCTTTGCTTAATTTGCATCCGGTTGCCATTGGAGTGTTCATTGGCTTTGAGTCTTCCATCCCAAATTTCCTCAACAATTCTTCCACATATTTTGACTGAGAGATAAAGATTCCTTTCTTTGTTTGAGTAATTTGTAGACCCAAAAAGAAATTCATTTCTCCAAGCATTGACATCTCAAGCTCACTTTTCATTTGACTTGCAAAAGTTTTACACATACTGTCTTTTCCTCCAAAAATGATATCATCAACAAATACTTCAACAATTAAGATATTTTCATGATCAATTTTGAATTACAAATTACTGTCAGCAGTACCTTTATTGAAACCAATCTTCAAGAGATGCTTGTCCAATCTTTCATACTAGGCTCTTGGGGCTTGCTTCAGTCCATACAATGCCTTTTTTAATTTATAGACCATGTCACTATGATCAGACAATTGAAATCCATCTAGTTGCTCAATATACACTTCTTCTTCCAAATTTCCATTTAGGAAGGCAGATTTGACATCCATCTAATACACCTTAAAATCGTTGAAGGCAGCAAATGCAAGAAATAATCTGACTGCTTCAATTCTTGCCACCAGAGAAAAAGTTTCTTCAAAATCAACTCCTTCTATTTGAGAGTAACCTTTGCAAACTAATCTGGCCTTGTTTCTGATTACTTCATCGGCTTCATTCAACTTGTTCCAGAAGACCCATTTGGTTCCAATCACATTTTTGTTTCTTGGTCTGGGAACAAGATCCCAAGTGTGATTCTTCTCAATTTGCATCAGTTCTTCCTCCATTGCCTTAGTCCAGTTTTCATCATTGTAGGCTTCATTTACTGTCTTAGGTTCAATCTTTGAAATTAGACAATAGTCATCTGAATTTTGAGCAATTCTCCTCCTTGTTTGCACCCCTTTGCTTTTGTCACCTATGATCTGATCTTTAGAGTGGTTTAGAGTTACATACCTTGGAATTTTGGGAGTCTCTTGCACTTCTAACTCTTGATCAGTCTCATTGAGACTTATCTCTTCTTCCTGTCTTACTGAATCAACTTGACTTTGTTTCTTAGAAGAGACTTGGATACCTTGAATCTGAACACCATTCTGATCATCTTCATCATGTTCAAGAATTATTGAGGGTCTTTCAATTTCTTCATCAACCTTCACATTTGTACTTTCTACAATCTTTCTTAGTCTCTTGTTGTAATACCGGTATGCTTTGCTTTGAGTAGAATAACCCAAGAATATTCCTTCATCACTTCTAGCATCAAACTTTCCTAGATCTTCATCCCTTTTAATGTAACATCTACTACCAAAAACTTTGAAGTATCTTACAGTGGGAGTAATGCCAAACCAGAGTTCATAAGGAGTCTTACCGGTATAGTTTCTAATTTGAACTCGGTTGAGAGTGTAGACTGCAGTGCTGACAGCTTCTCTCCAATAGATCTAAGGAACATTTGCTTCCATCATCATGGTCCAGGATGCTTCCTGGATGGTCTGGTTCTTTCTCTCAACAACTCCATTCTGCTATGGAGTTCTAGGGGCAGACAACTGTCTCTTTATTCCATGTTTCTCACAAAAGTTTATGAGCTCACCAGATATGAATTCTCCACCTCTATCAGACCTCAGACACTTCAATTTTAATCTGGTCTCATTTTCCACCATAGCCTTGAATATTTTGAATTTCTCAAGAGCTTCTAATTTCTCTTTCAGAAAGGTTACCCACATCATCCGGGAATAGTCATCAATTAGCAACATGAAGTATCTATCACCTTGCACACTCCTGATTCTTGCCGGACCACATAAGTCAGTGTGAACCAAGTCTAATAATCCAGTAGAAGATTGTTCCTTTCTTTTGAATGAGATTTTGCTTTGTTTTCCCAACTGACATTCTTTGTACAAACTATTTGTAGGTTTTACCAATCTTGGAAGATCTCTTACAGCCTGAGTATTACTTATCTTGATGATATTATCAAAGTTCACATGACACATTCTTCTATGCCATAACCAACTCTGATCAATTTGAACAAATAAGCAACTTTTACCAGCACCAGCTAAGTGAAAGATGTTAGCTTTTGTTTGGGTACCTGATGCAATCTCTGTTCCAGAACTTTCAAGGATTTTGCACTTTCCATTCTTGAATCTGAGATCATAGCCTTTGTCCACCAACTGTCCCACACTGAGAAGATTGTGTTTCAATCCTTCAACATATAATACATTACCGGTTTTGTTCTTTCCATCAAAAGAAATAGTTCCTCTACCTCTAATTCTACCTGCAGAGTTATCACCAAACTTTATCACTCCTCCTTCATACCTTTCCAAATCTATGAACTTGTTTTTGTCACCTGTCATGTGGTGAGAGCAGCCACTATCAATGACCCAATCATCCTTTTCTTCAACTTGGGCAGCCAGATCTTTATGATTTACGGATTCATAGGGTATTGGATCTTCTTCCTTGATGGCAATGAACACCCAGTCACTTCTAGATTTGTCTTCTTTCTCTGATTCATCATCTGTTACTCCTTCAACATCTCCTTCATGAGTATATTAACAATTCTTCTGGAATCTTGGTCTATTACTGTTTGGCCTAGAAAATCTTTCCAGACACCTTGATGCAAAATGACCAATCTTGTTGCAGTTAAAACACTTAAAAGGCAATTTTCCCTCATACTTACTGGATCCTCTTGGTAGTCTTTTTGCAATAAGAGCTTCAAGATGAGCAGTTTTAGCTTCTTCTTCTTCCAAGTCTTTTCTTGCATTTTCATACCATGATGATTTCCTTGAAGAGTTTTCTCCTAGATCAAATCTTTGTTTTCCTTTTACCAAGGCACTTGCTTTGAATGTAGATTCAGTCTTTGGAGGATCATCTCCAAACTCGGCCATTTCAAAAGCAGCTAGCTTACCAACCAATTGATCCCTTGTGACTGTTGTGTGAGCTCTGAATTCTTCGATTGCAAAAGCTTTGATTTTATAAGACTCAGGAAGGGATCTGAGAACTTTGCCAACTATCTCATCTTCACTCAGGGTTCCACCTGCATTTTTGATTCCACAAACCAGTTCATTCACTCTTGGCATTAAAAGAGGTAATATTTTCATCATTTCTCATTTTCAGTCTTTCAAATTTCCCTTTTAGACTCTGTAATCTTACACATTTAACAAACTGGTCTCCTTCATGCAAAAGTTCCAATTTCTTCCATATCTCAAAGGTAGTTGGTAGATGAATAACATTAGAGAGTTTTGAGTTAGATAATGTGCTTAAAAGAGCCTCTCTAGTTCGCAGATTGTTTTCAACATCTGTGATTTCATTTAGGGTTGTCAGACCACCCTGTGGAGGTACATAAGCCTTTGTCACCATGGACCAGTATGCAAATCCCATGCACTGCAAGTGACATTCCATGTGACCTTTCCAAAGAGCAAAGTTAGTTCCATCAAATTTTGGACTATCCTTCTTGTAGGATGACATCCTAGATCTCCTCAAGCGGTTAAGCTCCTTTCAGAGGAACTTGGCTTTGATACCAATTGTTAGATTTAGGGCAGACAATTGAGAGGGGGGGTGAATCAGTTGTCCAAAACTTTTCTTGTTTCAACACTTGCATTCACTTTGCATTAACAATAAATCAATCATGAAAACTTAATGTAATTAACCAAGAGTAGAAAACACATCTACACATGAGACACCAAGATTTTGACGTGGAAAACCCAGTTAAGGGAAAAACCACGAGGTGACTAACCCAAGATTTTATTCTCTGTTAGAAGAATAGAAAGAATAAGATGGCACATGCCAATTAGGGCTCACTGCCTACAAGAGACACACTGTCTACAATAAATGAGTATTACATACTTGAACTGGTAAATAGCATCGTCACCATGCTTGAATCAGTTCCATTAAAGCCCAAATCATTCTTCTCTTCCTTTCGCTCTTCTCCTCGCTACCACACACTCATCTCCACAAGTACACTCTTGAAATGACTTCGCAAACCTTTATTTATACACAACATCAACTTAGGAACAAACATCTAAGTCGGCAAGCAACCACAAGAACATTCACAAGGTGTATAATTCATTCGGTCAACCAGTTACAGAAAGAACACCTTCATCCAGAAGTATTTCTTCAATTTCAAGCTCCAATTCTAATGCGGACCATCTACACAAACTAAACATAATCCAAGGACCTTCACAAGCTTTCCTGAATCACCAGGAACATCCGCACTTCCTCTAGTTACTAAAATCCTTCTCTCCTACATCCTGAACCTCAAGAACACAGTCTATTATCACTGTCACAAAGGAATAGGTTCTTCCAGACCTTCAAACCACAAACCGATCTACTTGACACTTCAAAAGGATGTCCTAAACACTTCCTCAAATCTGCAGAGTGGGATAATACATTACCAGACCTTACCGGACCTATTTGTCTCACTCTATCACCACTAAGCACTTGTCGGAACTGGTTCTACTTGAGTGACCATAACTTCTTCAGATCTTCATGTGGATCCCTAAAAACTTGACTGGAGCATCTCAAGACTTATATCTACAAACCCTTTAAACCGCATCCTCTGATCCTCAAACTATCTTGGACTTTTACCTTGTTATCATCACTATTTTTCACTGTTCCTGATTGAGACTAATTTTCTCAATATCCTCAGCACACAGCTCATCCAATCCTTCTCATTAATGCAACATGAGTATGTTGACATCAATGACAACACTAGTTCAACCCATACTTTCAACATAAACATGAAATGAATGGACCTTCAACACTACCTATATAGATACACCATGCAAGACTTCCTTTGTATCTAATTTGTTACTAACTCAACATAAAAAGAAATAATAACATAATAGCAAGATATATATTGATTCAATGCCAATCTTCCTCTCTATTAATAAATAGAGGCACATCACAATACTTTGCCCTCCTCCCAGAAAATATTACACAACAGTTGTATGTATGTCAAAAACCCCAATGTTTTAAAACCCAATATTTTAAAACATTACATTAATTTTCCAATCAACCCAAAAGAACACTATTCCTCTCTTCCCGAAAACCATTTATGGAGAGAGAAGAACCCTTACAAATGAAAAATCCCCCCATTTTAACCTTTCACCTTCACCCAAGTAGTTTTTGTTGATAACTGAGAGGGGGGGTGAATCAGTTATCCTAATAATTTAACTTTCTGTGCTTTCTTAATAGTTATTGCAACATCAGATTCTATAAGCAAGCATAATCATGAAATGTAAATAACACCAATACACATGACACAATGATTTTGATGTGGAAACCCTATTAAGGGAAAAAACCACGGGGTGATTAACCCAAGATATTATTCTCTGTTAGAAGAATAGAAGATACAAAATGGCATTTGCCAATTAGGGCTCACTGCCTGAGCACACTTCTTATAAGAGGCTCACTGCCTACAAAAGACTTACTGTCTACAAGAAGAAAACTTGAACTGATGAAAAGCATCGACACATGCTGAAGTTCAATTCCGGTTTAAGCTCAATAGACTGATCTGCAGCACTTCATTCTGACTCTCCTTGAGTGCTGCTGTCCTCTTACATTCCGAACCTATTTTCTGCCTTTTATATATTCTTCTCCTTTTATTTGCACTTAGACACACACAACACACCACTTCACATCTAAATCCATCTTGTATATATATCCGTACAAGTGATTTCAACGCTTTTCTAGTCGGCATCCAGAATAGTCAATATTATCTCAAACTCTAGTCTGTCGGCTGAATCCTTGCATACCAAGTACTGCAGATCAAGGATATGCTTGTAGAAGTCTTTAATCATGTCAGCCAATCATGAATGATACCTTAGGAACCTTTATCACCATCAATATCTCATCCGGAATAACTTCTGATGCTCTGACTATCAGTTCTTCCTCTGTTTGTTCTACCAAATCGGACCCCAATACTTGAATGCTTATATCTCTTTATTCTTTCATCCCCGGAGGCTCAATTCTTGGAATCTATCAGTCAAGGTACTCCTCTTGACTTTACCAAATCTGCACTTCACTGAAATACTTCCTCTCAGAGATCTGGACCTGACTGTCGAACCTTTCCACATACTTTGTTCTTGCTTACTAGACCACAACACTCTTCAATCTGACTTCCGGTATAGACACACCATGTCCTGCGGATGTGTGGGATGAACTTTGTTGCCATCAATGAGAACAATCATGAAGCTCCAATGTGTCTCTTACCAAAAATCTCCCCCTTTGGCATTGATGGCAACACTTAGTGAAAAATGACTAAGTGTTATACTATACTTCCCCCTTGGCTAGTGCTCTGTCTCTATGTACATTTTCTGGAGCTCCCCCTTAGCTGGATTCCTCATTTTTCACTGCTTATCACTCCCCCTTTGACATCAATGGCAAAGGGTAGGGTTCGTACATCAAAATTTTCAAAATTTTAACTATACTTGGCCGCATAAGTATATACATATAGCATACTTACATATACTGAAGTATGTCCGCAAAAGTTGTCTTCAATTGGACGAATTATGTTGCCCAACTTTGTTTCATCCTGTCCAAAATTGAGATGTGACCACTCAACAAGAATGCAAGCGCGTCTATCCTTTTTAGATCTATTGGATCACTGGTCTGGGCTGTGGTTTGAGCTTCTTTTATGGCCTCATGCATGGCCTCTAACTTAGGGATAATTATCCCTCTAAGTTCACCCAACCTGCTTATTCTATTTTTATTTTTCTTCTCAAGCTTCTTGATTTCATTCAAGACTGCAATAGTTTTACATTCCTGGTTTATTATAGATACAGTGAGAGGGTCAAACTTTTGAGAGAGGCTTGATAATTTATCTTCTTGTTCCTTTACTTTCTTCTCAATATCCGTTGTTACTTTGGTCCAGGATATACAAAATTTGTATACATCTCCTCCATCCTTAAGAGCATTTTCCAAGCTCTTTATCCCAATATTCATATTCCTCCTATCATTAGCTATTAACCCTTGTACCTCTGATAACCTCTTTGCCAAGAATTCCTTCCAGACCTTATCTTCTGTTGACCTCTCTAGGGAATCAAAATGTGTGCTAACACTATTGACTAGAGATTTGAGATTACCAGATGAGGAGGCTGAGGGATCCTTATGAAAGGATGGCATGATCTTTTCTAAAACACCGGATGTAGCTTCTATTAGCTCACAGTCTTCCATGTGAGACTTCAGGAGTTTTTCTTTTGCCTTAACATTGGCAAATGAAGTTATCTTCATTGTTTGAACCGGGGAGAGACAATCAAAGTTGAATGGACCTTGAAGTAACTCTAGTTCATCAATCTCCATCATTTCTTTTGTCAAGAAGTCTTTGATAGTTTCTACAGTGTCTCTTGCTAGAGACAGAGAGTTTTTCCCTTCTACACTGTCACTTATGTTCTTCTCATCTTGACTTTCTTCTCTTCCTTTCGCTTCTTCATCTGTCTCCTCTATTCTTTCTTCTCCTTTAGATCCGAAGACTGGAGGGGAAACCAGAGGAGAGATATTTGTTTATTCATGGGCCACCTCTTCTAGAGTAGAGGATTCCTTGTCCTTACCTTTATCTTCCCTTGTCTCCTTAACCTCTTCTGCTACTGTCTTAGTAGCTTCTTCTTCAATATCTGTAGCCGAGGGATCATCACCTAAGTCCTCTATGATAGGAATGTTGAATCTTTTGTATACATTCTGGAGGATCTCTTCTGTCTCTTTTGCTACTTCGTCAGTTTTTCCAAGCATAAGTTGATTCATTCTAGCTTTGCTCTGGAATTCATCCTTACAATCTTTGAAAATCATACTCTTCTGCTTAGGAGTGATGGAGGGATAAAGCTGAATAGCTATCTATTCCTGGATCTCCATATCCTTCTCTTTGGCATTATTCTTCCTCAATTCAAGTTCCTTCTCAAGGCTTTTAGGAATTAAAGATACAATCTCAATGAAAGCCTTGTTGTAAATGTTTAGATACTTAACTGTGGCATCCTGCAGAATCTTCTGATCAGCTTCACTACATTCATCATAGAATTTTGTTAACGGCTTCAGATTTCCATCCACAGTTATTGCCTTAACTATATCATCTAAGGACAGGGTGGTCCTTTCAACACACTCTTCTATTTCTACCTCCATGGTTTCACTGGATACTTTCTTCTTCTTCTTCATCTTCTTTACTTCCTCATCTGATTTTGTCTCCTCTTCATCCTTTTGGCTTGTTTAAGACCTTGTTGCCTTTAACTTGGTTCTCTTCTCTCCTTTTTTGGATGATTTTGCTTCCAGTTTTGATGCCTTTGAGCTCCTTACAGTGGTGGGTGCAGAGGTCTTGGAGGATCTGGTCCGGGAGGGGACTTCCACCGGAGTACCTTCTTTTTCTGCTTTTTCTTTTTTCTTTCTCTGCCCTTTCTATCTTCTCTCTACTTGCATCAAGTGCTTCTTTTGAAATTCCATGCCTTTTGGCAAGCTCTTCTACTTCCTTTCTCACTTTTCTTTTTATTTCTGATTGTCTTAACTCCACATGGATCTTCACACTTAATTCTTCAAAGGTTCCAAACCTTTCTGCCTTAGGATCCTTGGGCTAACTTAGCATGTGCTGAACATGCAACTCCACAATTTTCTCATCCACTTCATACCCCATTGGCATGATCCATACTATTCTTGGCTCCACAGCCTCCATGAGGCACTGATCAGTTTCTACCATAAAGCACACTGTATCTTTGTACTTCTCAACTAGAGATTGAGGGATTCTTTCTCTAGTTTGCATCATACTTTGGAAGTTCTTGAAATATCCCCACAAAGCTATATTTCTTGCCTTACCATCCCCAAGCCCATGTAGGTAGTCTCTAATTTGGATTGCAATAGGTCTATCATTCTACCAAACCCAACCATTGGATCTGGGAAGCTCATGCATGAAGTAGAAGAATAAACATAATATCAACCCACCATACTTGAATGAGTTGTTCTTGTCCTTTTTGATCTTTTGTAGGTTCTCCAACAGTTGGCTTAGAAGAAGTTCACAAAGATCATAGTCAGCATTTTCTCTTAGCATCTGATAAGCTATATAAACTGCAGTTCCCAGTACTAAATTTTCCCTATTGGAGTGATAAATCTTGTAACCAATTATCATGGATGCAAATTTGATATCCGGATCAGTGATATCTTCAATTGTCATAGCTCTCTTGTCAAATTTTGATCTGGTTACTTCACTCACTGTTTGATTCTTAACAGATTTGAGAATAGGTATCACACCGGATGAGTGCAAACTAGTTACTACCCTAATTGCCTCCTTCGTGATCTTAAATGGTCTATTCAACCATAGGAAGTTATCATGCACTCTGCTCAACACATACCGGACCCATTCATCTTCTTCAAAATAGGGGAAATGAATGTACTATACAAAATGCTTATCCCGAATGGCCTTGAATTGAGGTTTGAGCTCAAAAGAATCATCTATTAACTGATTGTGATAGATATTAGCCAGTTTAGATTCCCAAATTCTTCAATATTCTCATGAATATATGCCCTAACATCTTCTACATGTAAAATTCCATGCGGAGTGCTTGAAAAGGCACCTAGGGGATCAACTTCTATGGATTTGTATGGATGTTTCTTGAATTTAGGGTGTGGCCTCTCAGTGATCTTTACAATATTCGGTGTATCCATCTTCAAAAAGATTTACAGAGAAATATTCAATAACAGAAAGTACCTTTTGCACATCTAGGGTTCGTGAAGAGATCTAGATTGATTCATTGGATGAATCGTCTTCTGCAGATGACCTTTGATGGGCTTCAGGAGATTTGTTGTAGAGCTCTTTTTCACTTCTTCTCGAATGCATAATGAACAAGGTTTGATAAGAAAACCCCTATATTATTTTGCAAACCCTAATACCAAGTTGCAATAAATGCTCGACCTAAGTCATTCTGGTTTGCCTTATTCTGATGATTTGAAGAACTGGATCAATCTTGATCTAAACATCTTGCGGATCTTCCAGATCTTAACCATAGGTTATTTGGATGTTTCTCTTATGAACCCTTTAATCCGCAACTCTCCTTGTGCCAGTTCTGGCACCAATTAACTGGTTGGGGGAAAAGGTTTTCCTTGTGTCTCCCCCTGAGCCAGAGCTCACTTTTTAATTTCTGGAAGGAATATCAGCACCAGATTCTGGTGCAAATTCATCCCCTGTATTCTCTATACTTTTCTTCATCCAAATCTTGTTCATCTCACTTTTAACTTCATCCGCATTCACTTTTTGTTTTCCCTTGTCTTGATTCTGATTATGATGTACCGGACCTCTTTTGTCCTGATTCTTGCTTTTACAGAATTTGGCAATATGACCAGATCTATTGCAAATTTGGCAAACAACATTTCTTTGTATATTCAATTGATATCCTCTTGATCTACATTGATTAGCCCTATGACCCATTCTATTGCATGCAAAGCATCTACCATTGAATGAACTGTTCATCTGCATATTCCTGCATTCATGAGATTTGTGACCATACCTTTTGCAATTGAAACACTGTCCAAAGAAGGATGTATTAGTCTAATTTATTCTCTTTATGCACTAATTAGCTTTATGACCAAAGTTATTGCAGTTGTGGCAGTATCCATTGAAGGATGGATATCTTTGAGCATTAGGCTACCTTACCAGAGGTCTTCTAGGTCGGTTCCTTGGATTTTCTGATCCAAAATTCTTCTGACCAGATCCGGAGCTTTCACCTTTTTCATATCCCAGGCCACACTTGTCACCTACCCTCATTTAGCTTTCGAGGAGAACTTCAAGTTGAGCAGAGCTTATCTTGAATTTCTCTTTGTATTCATTTGCTGTTTGAAGATCCCTTTTAAGAGAGACAATTTGATCCTCAAGTTTTTCTTCATTGTCTTTAGCATCTTCAAGATCAGATTCAAGATGTCTGATTATTCTATCCATCTTGTGGCAGTCTTCTGATTTTTCCTTGAGAGATTGTCTTAGATCATCTTCAAATTTTCTTCTTTCTTCAATTTCTTGGGTAAACTTCATAACTCCTGATTCCATTTCATGTCTTACCATGATGATTTCTTTTGATAACTTTTCACATAGCTTGGTTTTCTCTTCCAGATTTTCATTTGTATCATTGGCTTCACCTTGACCTGCCAATTGCTGAAGTAGCTCCTTTCTCTTTTTCATAGAGAGACTCAGTTTGTCTTTTAGTTCTTTTATGAAGTCATCAGCCTATTTGAGTCTTTCCTTTAATTCATTGACTTCAGAATTTGACTGCTCAAGATCATCAAGGGTAGACTTAAGTTGCTCCCTCATACCATACACATCCATTTGAATTCCCAGATGTTCCTCAAGCTGTTAGGCTCTGTTTGGAGGATCTTGGCTCTAATACCAATTGTTGATAACTGAGAGGGGGGTGAATTAGTTATCCTAATAATTTAACTTTTTGTGCTTTCTTAACAGTTATTGCAACTTCAGATTCTATAAGCAAGCATAATCATGAAATGTAAATAACACCAATACACATGACACAATGATTTTGACGTGGAAACCCTGTTAAGGGAAAAAACCACGGGGTGATTAACCCAAGATATTATTCTCTGTTAGAAGAATAGAAGATACAAAATGGCATTTGTCAATTAGGGCTCACTGCCCGAGCACACTGCTCACAAGAGGCTTACTACCTACAAATGACTTACTATCTACAAGAAGAAAACTTGAACTGATGAAAAGCATCCACAAATGCTGAAGTTCAATTCCGGTTTAAGCTCAATAGACTAATCTGCAACACTTCATTCTAACTCTCCTTGAGTGTTGTTGTCCTCTTACATTCTGAACCTATTTTTCTACCTTTTATATATTCTTCTCCTTTTATTCGCACTTACACACACACAACACACCACTTCACATCTAAATCCATCTTGTATATATATCCGCACAAGTGATTTCAACACTTTTCTAGTCAACATCCGGAATAGTCAATATTATCTCAAACTCTGGTCTGTCGGCTGAATCCTTGCATACCAAGTAATACAGATCAAGGATATTCTTGTAGAAGTCTTCAATCATGTCAGCCAATCATGAATGATACCTTAGGAACCTTTATCACCATCAACATCTCATCCGGAATAACTTCTGATGCTCTACCTTTCAGTTCTTCCTCTGTCTGTTCTACCAAACCGGACCCCAATACTTGAATGCTTATATCTCTTTATTCTTTCATCACTGGAGGCTCAATTCCTAGAATCTATCAGTCAAGGTGCTCCTCTTTACTTTACCAAATCTACACTTCACTGAAATACTTCCTCTGAGAGATCCGGACCTGACTGTCGAACCTTTCCACATACTTTGTTCTTGCTTACCGAACCACAACACTCTTCAATCTGACTTTCGGTATAGACACACCATGTCTTGCGGATGTGTGGGATGAACTTTGTTGCCATCAATGACAACAATTATGAAGCTCCAATGTGTCTCTTGCCAATTTTTTTTACAACTACTTTTCTTTAAGTCCTCTTTTTAAAATTCTTTTACCCACCTTTTCCAGCATATAATTTTCATGTGCAATTGTCCTTTGCACTTTACAATGTAAAGTAATTATTTAAAATAATTAATTTACCTAGACATGGAAAATTCACCTTAGTGCACGTAATTCTATTTTACACGACTATAGTGCAAATTTAATTACTTTACACAATATAATAATCTTTAATTCTAAAAATAATTAAATTCATTAGCCTACTCATTTTTACCCCTTTGAAAAACATTAATTTATCTCCGTCACTACTTCAAAAACTAAACCAATTAATTCAAATAGAATTAACATGATTTAATTTTAATAATTATTTTCCTAATTCATCAATGATATTTATTTTATCAACTGGATAATAAGGATTGCAAACTTGTGTTGTGACCACTACATTGTCTTTATCCCATTGCCTCGATGATTTAATCCTATTTCAACTTCAATTAACTTGTTAATTCCTCATAAAGTGTAACCAAAGAGTTATCCTAAATTTGTTAAAATTGGGGGATAACCATGGCTCTAATTGGGGACTGCATTCCTTGGAAGAATGCAAGAGAACTCGAGAATCTTAGTATATTAGATTCCTGCCTCATCCATTAGACCATAGAGTCATCCTATTTCTTCAATTTTGATTTCCAGCCTCTACATGTTCAGCCCATTTATTTGTGTACTTCATGGTACTACTCTTACCATCATACTTTTCACCCACTTTTCATGCCAAATATGAGCATGAACAACTTCCAAGGGAATGCTAACATCTGTTTGACACCATTTGTCAGGTGTTCTACACCTATATCTTTCCACCACCTTGATCCATCATGATTAATGTCATTTGTTACATTTGTAGACTTATCATGAACTTGGTCCAAAACTGAAGATGTTTTAGATGCATGTTTTGAAATGTTTGAATCAAATGTCAGCTCAGAAATACCTTCTTTTCTAGTAATAGCTAAGTTAGTGGAGAGATTACAAGTGTCAACATCTACAATTTCCATAAGTGACTGAAGTGGTGGAAGAGAAGGCACTACCCTATTCTGGGAAACCAAAGTGCCTCTGGAGTTTTAGTAGTTTCTACATGTACTATACTCTGAAAAGGTATGTTCAAAGCTGCCAAAGCTCTCTCTCTCAAGGACTTTTGCAACAAGATTTTCATGTGAATTTAAAGATTTTTTGGTTATAAAGATAGAGATGGTATATTTTCTCCCTCCTTAATAGAGGGTGGAGCCCAAGACCAAAAATCTAGACTAGGTGTATTGCTGTGAATTTTTTATGGAGGTAAAGATGATGCAAAACCTAGACTCTTCCTTTCTTCTTACAGAACTGCAACACCATTTACTTTTTCCAACAACAACCCTTCCCCATTTACTAGAAGGTCCTAAACAAGGGTTTTATGCTATCAAAACTCTAGCTGATGCAATAGTTGCAGCTACCCTATCAATCACTTGAATTCGCAAGGCATGGTTCCTTTCCTCAGTAGGAACTTGCTATATTTTCTCAAAGTGTAAACCATGAACTCTTCCACCTATAAATGTACTTACTTTATCTACAATTTTCTACAGACTTAAAACCTTGAAAGTACAATTATCCCCAACTAAAGACTCAATGAATATGCTCAAATTCAAGCCCCAATACGCAATTAAAAAGATAAAAGTGCAGGTAAATGATGTGCAAACAACATGAGAGAAGAATTTTGAATGCCTTCTACAATGGTGTGACAATCCATAACAGAATCCAAATGATCTAATTCACCATTTTTTGGTTTTGAGTTCATTAAATAGTGCTTGGAGTTTGCACTAGAAATCTAGGTTGCCATCAATTTTCTAGCATCTGACATATAATCTACTCTTACAACATCCAATAGTTATAGTCTACTCCACAAACCATCATAGATTATTTGATCTCTTCTTTTCACTTACTTTAAGTCTTTCAATAATTTGATACAAATCAACTACAAGCTCAAGCTTCCCATCAATCCAAATAGAATAACTGGTGTTGGGAAAAATCCTATGAAGAAACAACTTTGGAATCTTTCCATTGCACCATGCACTCGAATAAGGTAGATTATGAGCCACCACTACTCTCCATAGTCCAATCATCTTTGAATTTTCCAAAGCAATAGTTTTCCTTAAGACTGTTTTAGTTGTCTCATCAATGAACATGAAAATGTAAATATCACTTTTAGATTTATCGCTAATATTTTTAGGCTATTGTATCTAGTCATAGTTTCCAAATACAACTAAAGGAACAACAATCCCATGACACTAGTGCATATCAAACATATCCTCTTTATCAAAATCAAACCCAATTGCATTACCTAGTGTAGATCCTTTGACCAAACCATAGTGCACCCAATTGCATTACCCAATGTAGATCCTTCGACAAAACCACAATGCACATGCATAGACTCCTACAAGATAAAATAATCATCTCTCTACTTTAATGTTGGATAGCCCCCAAAATTGGAACCACCACTGCCTTGAGTTGGCATAGCAGGTGCCACTTCAGTAACATATGTCAAATTCTTAACAAGAGTAGTAGAAGGAATAGTAGGTATAAGATGTATTGCTTGCTCAACAGGGAGGTAACAAATTTGGCATGGGCAAGGTCCTATTCGTTTCTTGTCAGGTGGTGGAGGAGGTATAGTGAAATGTTGGCATGGGTGACCTAGTGGAAGAGAAGGATCTAAGGAAGTAACATGAGGATGAATCTCACTCTGATTTTAAAATATCAGGTGAACTATAGCTGAATCATTATTTTTTATTTTTGGTGAAATCTCCATATTTGCTGAATTATTTGAACCAGTAGGATGATCCAAATTGTTAAATTGATCTGGAATAGGTTTCTTAGAGAACCTAGATGATTGACCACCAGGAACCTCACTTAATAATCCATCTCTTCCAACACATATGATACCATTAGTGCATGTGTTCAGATCAACTTCAGAGGCCAAATTGTGTGCATGACCAACATATATTGTTTCAAATACCTTAAGCTTGAAACCTATAAACTTAAATATTAGTTGAACTTTGTTTTAAAACACCTTACTTAACCTACCACATCCTGAATGAGGATTAAGTATAACAAGCTATTATCAAGTAAAAAGTAACGTCATGCCTTTTTACCTCCCCATGTTTATATTATGCAAGTTAAATACTAATCCTGGAGCAATTTCCCCTGAAACCCATGTCAAATGGGACATAGGGGCCTATTCTAAATCTTAATCAAGACCAAATTAGAGCCTTGGGACTTGGGCACCCATGCCCAAGTCCAACCTAATTTGTTGGGATGAAAATTATTGTATGTCAACTTGGGCCCTCTCAAAAGGTTTCCCTATGTTGGTGTATTCAATTTAAATTATGAATGTTAGTAGGAAAGCATATATAAGTAAGTTTATGACTTCATTTTATAGCTAGATGGATAATGCAAACTTGTGATATTGAGCAAAGGGATTTCAAGTTCTTCATTGTGTTGTACAGCAAAATTGTGTTGTTATTGTGTTTTTTTTTTACAGATTTGGCTTCATCAATCTATCTCCTCATGGTTTTAAATATCTTCATCTCCGTGAGGGCTTCACCTCTAAGGTGACATCAATTTTTGTTTCAATCATTTCATTTCATCATTGGATTTGGCGTCTTCCCTCCTTGGACATGCACTCTATCTAACAATGGTATTGGAAAACTTGAATGTCCTTTCATGGCATGACCAAGACAAGCTCCTAAACACCACAACCCCCAAACCCCTCATTTTGTGATTATAGGTTACAAGTGCAGGAGTTGGAGAAGTACAAGTGCAGAGAAGCATTTTGAAGGATAAGGATTTAGGATCTAGAAGAAACCTGTTGATATTCCTCCCTCTTGAACTAGGGTACCCTCCCTGTAGTCTTCTTGATAGGCTTGGTTCATAACTCAGGAGAAGGATACAGTCCATAACATCTTTCTACTCTGAATCTATAGAAAAAATACCCTATCAGACTTGGATGCCCGTCCCATAGTCCACAAAGTTCTTGTTTCCAAAAACTCAATTCCTAGTATGTTTTTGATCATCCCTAAGTGTCTTCCTATATGGTTTCCTATAGAATTTTGTCTGTCTATACTCAATTGTGGTGCAGTCACGGTAGGAGGGTTCACAGAATGAACTGTCTAGACCATGCAGCAAGTGTAAACACAATGGAAAAAACTCAAAGAAATAGAACAAATGTAGATTCAATCATTTAGTATATCATAGAATTCAAATAGAGATCGGCTGGCAACATGCGGGCTTACAATTAGGGCTCATGGGCCTGATTACATACATGCGCAAGATAAGGCTTTGAAGTCCTCTCGCAAAGGAGCCAACTATCTAACTTCTAAATCATGAGAACTATGTTAACTACTTTCCTAAGGATCTATTACATCAATATAAATCATCTCCGGACCAATAGATTCCTCCATGTCAGCCAAGGAAGATCACAAATTCCAAAGAAGAGATGTAACATGTGAACACAGATAGGTTAGACCTAAATGCATAGAACACTTCTGGTAAATGAATGGAATGATGTGTGGATCTCCTAGGAAGGTCGGCCATGAACTAAAGATCATTGAATGATGTGTCATTAGGCTCCAAAGATTGGGAAACGCTTCTGCAAGTTTCTCCTTCAGCTGGTTGCTAGTGAATATCATGATGTTCTACTCTAAGAAATAGTCAACTTCTGATAATGATATCTTTCCATTATTGACATGTGGATCTCTAAATTTTGGATATGATGTAGATGAATGAATGTAGATGCTAAATCTAGCTCCACATGATTTGAAATGCAATTGTGGAGAAATGTCAAACCAAAAGTAAAAACTGCTTCTGACTGAACTGCCTAAACTGAACTATAAATGAAAAGAAACAAACTAAACTGCAAACAAATTGAAATGCAAATATTTTTGGTTGATGCAAGATTGCTCTTGAACCAAGGATGCTCCTTCATCATACATCCGGGGTTATTGAAAAAGTGAGTCCCTCACTTTGCTGGGACTAGGGGAGAACCAAGACAGTCCACCTCAGCCTAAGAAATCCATGATGAATCTTCTTCCGGTCTACCTTTCCACTTCACAAGATATTCTTTGTATTGTCTTCCTCTAGTGCTACATCCAACTCTGTTGTCCAAAATGTCTTCAATCTACTCTGGTGCTTTGTATGGTAATTGCTTCTTCAAGTCTTCTTCCATGCTTTCACTGAACTCTACTTCATGATACTAATATAGGTCTGCAATGTTGAAAATAGGTGATATACCCAATGTCTCCGGTAACTCCACTTCATATGCATTTCCTATATCAAAATTCCTGAGTATCCTACAAGGTCCAAACTTCTTCATCTTCAACTTGTTATATGTCCCAACTAGAAATCTTTATTTTCTCAAGTACACCATTACTTCATCTCCAACTTTAAATTCTTTATGTCTTCTCTTCTCATCAACTTTTTCTTTGTACCTACTATTCATATCCTCCAAATGTTTCTTCACCTGATTATGCACTATCCTCATATGATCTACAAATTCTTCTGCTTCTACACTTCTCTTTTCCTCTGTACTGACGTCTCTTAGTTCTGCCACTCCTCTAGGGTTCACTCTGGTAACAATCTCGAAAGGTGTTCTTTTGGTACTCCTATTCACTAAATTATTGTATGCAAAATCTTCTTATGAAAGAATCAAGTCTCAACTTCTAGGTTTCTCTCCAACCAAATATCTCAACAAGTTTCCCAAACTCCTATTCACTACCTTTGTCTATCCATCTGTCTGTAGATGAAAAGTTGAACTGAACTTCAAATCTATCTTCATCTTCTTCCAAAGTGTCTTCCAAAAGTATCCAACAAACTTTATGTCTCTGTCTAAAACTATACTCTTAGATAATCCATGTAATCTCACAATCTCCTTGAAAAATAGGTCAGCTACATGCACTGCATCAGTTGTCTTCTTGCAAGGTATGAAATGAGCCATCTTTGAAAAATTGTCAAGCACTACAAATATTGAATCATGTCCTCTCTATGTCTTAGGCAATCCCATCACAAAATCCATGCTTATGTCTTCCCAAGGTTTCTCTAGTACTGTCAAAGGTTTATACAATCTAGTGTTCTAACTACTCCCTTTTGCAACTTGACAAAATCTACAACTCTGTACAAATCCCTGAACATCCTTATGTATCTGAGGCCAAAAGTAGTTTTCGCTCACCAAAGTCACTGTCTTGTCAATGCCAAAATATCCGGCTAATCCACCGCTATGTTTCTTCTTGATTAAACTATCTCTCATTGAACTTATAGGTATGCACAACTGGTTTCCTTTGAACAACATATCTTCTTCAATGAAATAGTCCAACCACTTACTCCTATCTATCACAACATGTTCCTTACATTCTTTCCAAGGTTCTACAAAATTAGTGTCTCCCTCATACATTTTCTTCAATTCATCAAAACCCAACACTTCAACTCTCGTCTTGGTCAACAAGTTTCTTCTTCTACTCAATGCATCAGAAACTTTGTTTGATTTTCCACTCCTATGCTTCAACACAAAAGTATAACTCTGTATGAACTCTACCCATCTCATATATCTCTGATTCACCTTACCTTGACTATTCAAATATTGCAAAGCTTGATGATCTATATACAACACAAAATCCGTAGGCAACAAGTAATGTCTCCACTTCTTCAAGGCTTGAATTATGGCATAGAACTCTTGATCATAAACTAAATATCTTCTCCTTGCATCATTCAACTTCTCACTGAAATAAGCTATAGGTCTACCTTCTTGACTTAACACTACTCCAACAGCATTCCCAACTTGAAATACCTTATTGAAATCTGGTAATGCCAAAATAGGTTGTTTGGTCACTTTTTGCTTTAACAACTCAAAACTTTTATCTACTCTAGATGTCCACTTGAAATCCTTTATGTCACCTCTCATTGTCTTTGTCATAGGGTTACAAACTGAACTAAAATTTTTGATGAACTTTTGGTAAAAACTAGCCAATCCATGAAATGATCTAACCTCTCCAATGCTCTCTGGTGTAGGCCATTCCACAATTGCTCTCACTTTCTCAGGGTTCATCTTTAATCCTTCCATAAAAATCACAAATCCCAAATATACCAATTATTCCTTCATGAAACTACACTTTTTGATGTTTATCAGTAATTTCTCTTCTCTCAATCTCCACAAAACTTGTCTAATATGCCACAAATGTTCCTCCTTTGTCTTAATGAAAATCAGAATATCATCCAAATACACAATCACAAACTTACCAAAGAATTTCTTCAAGACTTCATTCATCAACCTCATGAAAGTACTAGGTGCATTTGTCAATCCAAAAGGCATCACTAACCACTCATATAATCCTTCATTTGTTTTGAAAGCAGTTTTCCATTCATCACCTTCTCTGATTATGATCTGATGGCATCCACTCTTCAAGTCTATCTTTGTGAAATATTTTTATCCACTCAAACAATCCATGATATCATCCATTCTAGGTAAAGGAAATCTATACTTAACTGTGATCTTATTTATTGCTCTAGAATCAGTACACATTCTCAATTCTCCATCTTTCTTCGGTGCAAGCACAACAGGTACTACACAAGGACTCAAACTTTATTTAATCAAACCTTTCCTCAACAATTCTTGTATCTATCTATTCAATTCTTCATTCTCTGTTGGTGTCATCTGGTGTGCCACTTTAGTAGGTAAACTTGCTCCTGGTATAAGATCCATGTGATGAATGATACTCCTTACAGGTGGCAATACTTTAGGCACATTATCTAATTTGATGTCTTCATATTCTTTCAACACCTCCTTTATCTCCTCCAGTTGTGATTCTTCAGTCTCTTTCTTCAATGCTTCAAGTTTCTTAGGAATCAAGGCATAACACATATTCTCATGTCTCAAACCATCTAGAAATTTTCTTCCATCTACCAAACAGATTCTAGCATTTCCACATACTTCACTCTTAGGATCATCTTATAAAGGAATCAAAGTAATTCTCTTTCCATTTGGTGTTATAGTATATGTATTCTTTCTCCCATCATGTATAGCTTTTATATCATACTGCCAAGGTCTACCCAACAAGATATGACATACATCCATAGGCATAATATCACACAAGACTTCATCATGATAATATCCAATATGAAATTTCACTAAACATTGTTCACTCACCAGTACCTTATGATCATCCTGAATCCATGCTATCTGATAGGGCTTAGGGTGTTTTAATCTTTCCAACTTTAGCTTAGTCATCGTCTCCTCTGAAAGTAGGTTATCTGAACTACCACTATCAATCACAACTTTACAACACTTACCTCCTAATTTGCATCTAGTTCTGAACAAGCTCTTCCTCTACGGTGGTTCCTCATTTGTCTCTACTTGAAATAGAACTCTCCTCATCACCAATGATTCTCCTTTCTCCAGTTTGCCAACAGAATAGGGGTCATCTAGTTCAACAGGTATTTCTTCAACATAGGCTACTCTTCCACTATTTTCTATCCTCTTACGTGTAGTACCCCGATTACACTCAAATGCTCTATGTCCTTCATCTTCACACTTGAAACAAGTACCTCTGAATGTTCTCTTATTTAATCCTCTTCCTTCCCTTCTATATCCTTCATTCCAATATGCATTAGGGTTTCCTCTCTAGTAAAAATTTTTGTCACCTCTCTGGTAAGCACTGTTATCTCTATCATCCTTCTTAAATGGGTTGTCAAACTTGTTCTACTATGGATGTGATTTGTCTCCTCCAAAAAATGTCTTGCTTCTCTAAAATTTACCTCCTCTACCTCTCTGTCTCTGATCATGTCTTTTATTCAGCTTCTCTTCAACCTTCAAGGCAAACTGATATGTTTCTTCCAAAGATGTCATCCTTACCAAGCTTAGTTCCTCTTGAATGTTCAACCTTAGTCCATTGATGTATCTAGCCACTTTCTCCTTGCTTGCTTCACTATGTCCTGTCCTTATGATCATCTTATGGAATTCTTCAGTGTACTTCACAGATTTTTCCTTTTGTCTTAGGTTTTACAATCTTTTCAATAGCTCCAACTCATAGTCAACAGGTATAAACTAATTCTTCAACTTTGTCACCATCCTATCCCATTTTGTAATCTTTTCTTCTCCTCTTCTATTTCTTTCCAACTGAACTTGTTTCCACCATATAGTAGCATGTCCTTTTAGCTTTGTCTTTGTAAATTTCACCTTCTCCGGATCTACAATTTCCTCATATTCAAAGTATTCTTCCATGTCATTTATCTAGTCAATCAATTCTTTAGGGTTCAAATTACCAGTATAGTTTGGCACATCAACTCTAGGTCTCTTTCCAATCTTTGAAATAGCTCGCAACATCTTTACTTGATCTTATTCTTCTTCTTCTTCACCTTCTAGGGTTTCACCAATTTGTTCAACAAATTGAAATTCTTCTTCCTCATCGCTTTCAACATTAGGTCTCGGTGTCAATCCTCTTCGCCTATCCTCCTCAACAACATCTAATCAAATTCATGTTGTTTTCATTATCTCCATCATCTCATCTATTCTACTAGCCATTGTTCCAACAGCAGCAACTCTCCTTGGCGGCATTCTTCCTAGGATCAAGTGTAAATTGCCTCAGGTTTGACGATTAGGCTACAAGGTGACAACTGGCTCTCAATCGGTGATCAGTTGTGACACAAGTAACCTGCCTCAATTCAGCAATCTCTCCACAACAAGATCTTACAGAATTCCCTCGCCAACTTTGCTCAATTCACTCCCACAGATTCAAACGTTGGCTTTGATACCATTTGGTGCAGTCACGGCAGGAGGGTTCACATAATGAACTATCCGAACTATGCAACAAGAGTAAACATAATGGAAACAACTTAAATAAATAGAACAAATGTATATTTAGTCATTTAGTATATCATAGAATTCAAATAGAAATCGACCAGCAACATGCGGGCTTATAATTAGGGCTCACAGGCCTGATTACATACATGCACAATATAAGGCTTTGAAGTCCTCTCGCAAAGAAGCCAACTATCTATCTTCTAAATCATGAGAACTATGTTAACTACTTTCCTAAGGATCTATTACATCAATATATATCATCTCCGGACCAATAGATTCCTTCGCGTTGGCCAAGGAAGATCACAAATTCCAAAGAAGAGATGTAAAATGTGAACACAGATAGGTTGGACCTAAATGCATAGAAGACTTCTGGTAAATGAATGGAATGATGTGCGGATCTCCTGGGAAGGTTAGCCACAAACCAAAGATCATTGAATGATGTGTAATTAGGCTCCAAAGATCAGGAAACACTTCTGCAACTTTCTCCTTCAGCTAGTTGCTAGTGAATATCATGATGTTCTACTCTGAGAAATAATCAACTTCTGATAGTGATATCTTTCTAATACTGACATGAGGATCTCTAAATTCTGGATATGATGTAGATGAATGAATGTAGATGCCAAATCTAGCTCCATAGGATCTAAAATACAATTGTTGAGAAATGCTGGACCAAAAGCAGGAACTACTTCTAACTGAACTACCTGAACTAAACTGGAAATGAAAAGAAACAAACTAAATTGCAAACAAACTGAAATGCAAATGTTTTTGGTTGATGCAAGATTGCTCTTGAACCAGGGATGCTCCTGCATCAAATTGCCTTATAATTAGGGTTTGAGGCTTATCTGAACTAAGGTTTAACAAATCTCTTAATCTAATCTATTTTTTCCATATAATTCCTAAGTACATAAACCTATAGCCAAGTCCTCATTCATCTGTAGTGACTTGGCTCAGTTCTTGTCCTTGAATGTTATTGTGAAAGGAGGGTTTGGTTTGATAGACTTTGACACCATCCACCATCTTCCCACTTTTCATACATAACATTTTGGTGAACCTGGAATAGCAAGAATTTTGCATCTTTCTGAGTGTTATAATTAGTCCTTGCATTCATTCATATCATATTTACTATCTTTCATTGAAACATCTTACATACATTTGAAAAAATATAAAAGTAAAAACAAGCATTCTAGGCTTGCATAAAGGCATAGTTTTGCATGTTTTGCAATGCATGTGATAAAAAGATTCAATTCTCTAATATTTTCATCAGATTTGATCCATATTATAGTAAATCATCATTTCATCATATCATATCTTGCATTTCAAGATCTCACTTGCTAGGGTTTTGGTTAAAAAGATGTATTTTTCATATAACCTAGTAATTCCAAAAGCTAGGGTTTGTAGTCAAAATCTTATTTCAGATTTTTATGCTATCATAAACATCTTTCAATTCAGATCTAACAATGATTTAAAGAATTTTTTCATTGCTCATTTAAAAATCTTGCATCATTTTATAATTTACTTTGAAATTTTCACATGTTTGTAATTACACTGTGTATTTTAACATAAGCAATTTAACCTCTCTCTAACATTTCTTTGCACGAAATCTTAAAAGTGGTCTATGCTACCTTTTGTGCATAACTTTTTACATCATTATCACTCTGTTTGTAAGGACACTAGTGTGTTTTTGTTCTTGGTAACAAGCTTCAAAAACCTAGTTTCCTCAAACTAGTGTTGCGGTGTACAAAAGTCTCTCATATTGGTTGTATTTGCTAAATGAAAAGATCTTATTGTGCATTGCTATTTGAAGACATTTTATTATGGCATCTTCATCTCATTTCTCTTTGGTATCTTTACATGCATATATCAAAAACTTTGAGAATTTCTACAAATTCTTTAATGTGAATCCTCATACTCTCACTCATATACAATCCATGTATCATAAAGATATATTTAAATGCTCTTCATTTGAATCCTTGATTATGTCTCTGATTTGGAAAAATTCATAGTTCTCATGAATACTTGCACTTCAGCATTAGAAGATCTAACCAAATACATCTCCATGAATACTCATGAGAAATATGAGTGTGAAAGTTCTTCTATTAATGCCTTGAAACTAATATCTAAAATACATGATGATGATGATTCCATGAGTTATCCTATTCCTCCTTTAGTCAAGTGTTCAAACACCTTAGACACCACTAAGGAAGTGAAGACCTTTGATCTTCCTCCTTTGGATGAATGTTCAAGAACCTTGGATATCTCTAAGGATGTGAAGACCTTGGGTAGCTCTTCTTTGGTCACATGTTCAAATCTTTTGGACATCACTAAAGATAAAACCATCAATAATTCCTTTAACAATACTTTCCCTTCCCTTCATTCCAATTCTCTCCCTTTAAAATATGAAGCATTGGTGGATGAATAAAGGTCCCTCACACTAAATTCTTTAGGGATGAATGTCAAGCTTAATCAAAATCAAAACAATGTTAATTCAATTATCTTTAACAAAGTTCTTCCACCCACTAAGGGCATAGTAGAAAAGTGTATTAATATTCCTAAGATGATTATACAAGGGGAACCTAATGCACCTTCTTGCTTAAAACCAATGATTACAGTTCAAGGTGATCCAAAACACCTCGACTCCCATGTTACATTCTAAATTATGCAAGACAAATCACTCAAAGAAATCATGGTGTGCCATAGCATCACATGATTTCTCACACATACAACACCCATAATAATAATCAAAGTAAGAAAGCACCACATGTGCCTATCCCTCTTCCATCTTCTCAACCTATGCTTCCTCAACCACCTCACCTTACTCATAAAGGTGGTCAAGAGTATGATCTTGTTGAATAACTTCATGCTACTCCGGCTAAGATCTCTCTTTGGGATTTAATACAAACATCACCTACAAACCACAAAATGCTCCAAGAAGCTTTACAAAAGGTGATTGTATGACCTATTGTTAAGCTGAATGATGTAGCAGCTCTGTTAGATTGTATGTATGCGACAAAAATGGATATTTTGTTTCAATAACATGAAGTATTGTCAATTGAAATTAAAGAGCAAAATTATCCCCTTATAATATTTGTCACAATAAATAAAAAGTTGGTAAAGTGAGTTATGTTTGACAATGGATCGACTCTTAATGTCTGTGGCATTGATTTTCTACACAAAATTAACATTGATAAAAAGTCAATTAAATCAGACAGGTTTAACATCTGTGGCTTTGATAATATTGGTAGACAATCCCTAGGTACCATAACTTTACCCTTAAAGGTTGGACCTATGACATTATCTACCCTTTTTCATGTCATGCCTAGTTCATTTTTATACAATATGATTCTCAATAGACCGCGGATCCATGCCATGGGGGTAGTTCTGTCTACCCTTCATTGATCAATAAAGTTTATTTATGAAACAAGCTTCACACCGTTGAAGCTGATCCTGAACTGAATAGTTGTTTACATATTGAAACACAAAAACAAGTTAACAATCATAAGAGTCTAAATAACTTATGAGTTGATTCATCAATACCTCTTGCCATAGATAATGTTGTGCAAAACTCTAAACCATCGAATGCACTTTTTGGTGACAATTGGGGTTCATTAGATTTTAATCCTTTCTTTACGAGGGTATATAAACTTAATACCTCTAATCTTAACACATCAAAGTTTGCATCGATCTTATCCAAGCAATCTTTGGAAACATCTGAGAAACCTAAAGTCTCCTTGGTAGAAAATAAAGACAATACTTACACTACAGAATATGAGACTTATGAGGACCCTCATTCTTCTAAAAATATGGAATCTCTCTATGGTCATGGATTTCAAATCCTTTACAAAAATTGCAACTACATAGGCAATGGTTGTGGTGTAAACCAACAAGGAATCAAAGTACTTTTACAAGCTTCTGTAATTAAATGCTCAACAAGTATTGGATACCATTGTTTGAAGCCCACCAAAGCTTATCATCATCCTAAAGTTAATGTTAATACAATATCAACAAGACAAAAACTTAATGCGATACATCCTATGATGATAGACATGGATTGGTTGCCAAGAAATATCCCATTGAATTAGGTAAGTATTTCTCTCTCCTTTAGCCACAGTTGATATAGCACCTATTATAGTTTCTCTCAAGGGTGGCCTCCTTCTATATATATATATATATATATATATATATATATATATATATATATATATATATATATATATATATATATATATATATATATATATATATATATGTTGATGTGTTGTGTTCCCCCATGTTGTGTTATATGTTGTTTAGGTCGTTTTGGATGACCCTTGACACTCTTGTAAGGTCAAGGATACAATGGGACCACCTCTATCATAACATTCTTCTATACTCCTCTCTCCTCTTTTTTATTGTTGTGTGTTGTGCCTTGGGGGCATAACATTGTGAAGGGTGTTTTGGGGGCATCCTCCTATGTGGTTTTCCTAAGGCGCTTTGTTTCCTCTCTCATTTTTATTGTTTCCATTCTTATGTGACCTTATTAGTCGACGGATGACAATAAAAAATAAATATTGATAAGGATTGTGTCTCCCTTTAGCAAGTAAGCAAAAATGGACCGAGTCCATATATGAAGATGGGGTTGATATAATGTCGATGCTTGACTATTAGAATCACTTTGTGTTATGTGTTGTGAAGAATCATGTAACAAATCCTTTACAATACTAATTTGCTCTACACACTTTGATATGTCTTCAACATGTTTTATGTCTCACCTTGTTGTTACACTCGGTTCCGCGATACCTGTAGTATAGCCTAACAACTATACTTGGTTCCAAACCTATAAGTGTAGCCTTGGTCTTTGATGTGATCTAATATATGATTTATACATAGCTTTCATGAATTAATTTGATTTTTATCTTAGAGTAATATTTTCTAACTGAAGTTTATATCTTGATTGATTATCTTAGCAAATAATATCAATGTGTTTTTGGGAACATTCGATGATCATGACACATGTCACCTTTGGGGCATGGGATTTAAAAAAGCTCTTGTTCCCTCACATGTTTTCATTCTAGTTTAATGTACTTGATACTGGAAAGCAGGATCAACCACCTTAAGGTGGGGGCATATATAATGGTATCTGTCTGATTACTTTTACACTAAAATAGCATGTTTGAAAGCTCTCATCACGAGGTGGGATGGTGTATCTCTCGAGCTAGTGTGTATACTTTTATATGGTGTATCTCTTGAGCTAGTACACATCCTTTTATACAAAGTCCTCTGTGGAGGAGGGGTTGGATCTTGAACTATCCACCCTTAAGTGTGTTTTTGGTGGTTGTGGTAGCGTAGCTCAACTGTCAGGTGTGTTTGGTGTGTTTTAGATGGTGTGACTTAGCAATAAGCTCCTTCCCATCACTTGTGGCTGCTGTGTATAAAATGTATAGTATGTCAATGACATATTATGTCGTGCTTGTGTATTCCATGTGTCTTCCTTACATGTTTGTCATGTCTTCCCCCCAGTGTGGTCTAAAGACGTGTAGCGATGAGATCCCTCCACATTTGGGTTTTGTTTTGTGTGTCTTCCCCCTGGTGTGATCTAAAGGCATGTAGTGATGAGCTCCCTCCACATTTTAAGTTTTGTTTTGTGTGTTTTTGGCGATCTAAAGGCATGTAGCGATAAGCTCTCTCCACCCCCTAGTTTTAGGATTTGTTTAGTTGTTAAATCAATGTATACTTTGTGTATTGTGTCAATGCTCTCATGTCTTCTTCATGTATTACGTGCTTCACTATATTCTCTATGTTTTGTGTGCTTCATACTATCTTTCGTGTGTCTTGCATGACTTCTATGTGTTTTCTAGTTCTTACTTGAGACTGGGGGCTAGAAATAGTTTTTTAACCTTTGGGTATGCCTTAGCTCTATATACTTGGTGTGTTTGAATGTGTTAGATGTGCTTTGATTGTACTTTAATGCATGTATTGAATCGTAAGATCATATACATGTTGCAAGTATGGGCCTAACCAGTGTTGTCATTGATGTCAACATACTCTTGTTGCATTGATGATAAGGAACATAGAAGAACAGTGAAGACAGTAAGGTAAAGATCCCTGCTAAGATGAAGATCAGAGGATTCACTTCAAAGGGTTTGTAGATATGTGTCTTAAGATGATCCAATAAAGATTTTAGAGGTCTGCATGAAGATCTGAAGAAGTTGAGGCCACTCAAGTAAAACTAGTTCCAGTAAGTGTTCAGAGGTGACAGACTGACACAGATAGGTCCGGTGAGATCCAGAAATGCAATATCATATTTTGTGGATTTGAGGGAGTGTTTAGGAAGTCAATGTGAATTAACAAATCAATTGGTCCATGGTCTAGAGGTCCGCAAGCATCTATTCCATTGTGACAGTGATGACAGACTATGTTCTTGAGGTTTCAGATGAAGGAGATAATGATTTGAATAAGCAGATGTAGTGTGGATATTCTTGATGATTCAGGCAAGCTTGTCGAGTTCTTTGGATTGTGTCCATCTCATGTTGGTGGTCCGCATTGGAGTTTGAGCTCACAATTGAATAATTACTTTTGGATGATGGTGTTCTTCCTAAGTCTGGCCAATCGGATGAGTTACACATCTTGCAGATGATCTTGAAAATGTTATGTGAAGATCGGCGTGTTCCTAGAAGAAGATTGAAGTCTCAGATCTGTGTGGCTGCCAGTGTGTCATTCTGCATGGATTTGTAAAGTCATTTCAAAGTGTATCTTGTGGAGATGAGAGTGTGGTAGTGAGGAGGAGAGCGAAAGGTAGAGCAAAAGTATTGGTCTTAAATGGAACTGACTCAAGCATGGTGAAGATGCTATTCTCTAGTTCAAGTATGTGATACTTATTACTTTGTAGACAGTGTGTCTCTTGTAGGCAGTGGACCTTTTGTGAGCAGTGTGCTCAGGTAGTGATCCCTAATTGGCATGTGCCATTTTGTTCTTTCTATTCTTCTAATAGAGAATACAATCTTGGGTTAATCACCCCATGGTTTTTCCCTTAACTAGGTTTTCCACATCAAAATCTTGGTGTCTTATGTGTTGGTGTGTTTATGCTCTTGATTTAATGCATTATGTTTCCATGATTGATTATTATGCTGCTAAATTACAAAGTAGATTTAAGTGTTTAATTGAAAGAAAGTTTTGGACAACTGATTCACCCCCCTTCTCAATTTTATGTCCTAAATCTAACAATTAGTATCAGAGCTAAGTTCCTCTAAAAGAGCTTAACCACTTGAGGAGATCTAGGATGTCGTCCTACAAGAAGGATAGTCTGAAGTTTGATGGAACCAATTTTAATCTTTGGAAAAGTCGCATGCAATGTCACTTGCAATGTATGGGAATGCAGTATAGGACCATGGCTACAATGAAGTATACTCCTCCACAGAATGGCCCAAAAACTGCAAGTGAAATTACAAATGTTGAAAACAATCTATGGACTAAAGAAGCTCTTCTAAGTGCCTTGTCTGATTCAGAACTTACAAATGTTGTTGACCTACAAATTGGTTTTGAGATTTGGGAAAAACTGGAACTTTTGCACAAAGGAGATAAGTATGTTAAATGTGCAAGGCTATAGAGTCTGAAAGGAAAATTTGAAAATCTAAAAATGAGAGAAGATGAAAATATCACTACTTTTATGCCAAGAGTAAATGAGCTTGTTTGTGGCATTAGATGTGCTGGTGGAGTCTTGGATGAAGATGAGATTGTTGGCAAAGTTCTCAGATCCCTTCCTGCTTCTTATAAAATCAAGGTTGCTACCATTGAAGAATTCAGAGCCCATTCAAGTGTCACAAGAGATCAAATGGTTGGTAAATTGGTTGCATTTGAATTGATCGAGTTTGGAGATGACCGCCCCAAGAATGAATCTACATTCAAAGCTAGTGCCACTGTAAAAGGTAAACAAAGGTTTGATCTGGGAGAGAACTCTTCAAGGAAACTATCATGGTATGAAAAGGCAAGAAAAGACCTAGAAGAAGAGGAAGCAGAAACTGCTCCACTTGAAGCCCTTATTGCAAAAAGACTACCAAGAGGATCTAGTAAGTATGAAGGGAAATTGTCTTTTAAGTGTTTTAACTGCAATAAGATTGGTCATTTTACCTCAAGGTGTCCGAAAAGATTTTCAAGGCCAAATCGTAACAGATCAAGGTTTGAAAAGAATTGTTACTATGTTCATGAAGATGATGATAATGAAGGAGTAACAGATGATGAATCAGAAATGGGAAACAAATCTGGAAGTGATTGGGTGTTCATTGCCATCAAGGAAGAAGATCCAATGGCCTCTATATCTATCAATCATAAAATTGTGGAAAGAGCTCCGACTGCCCAAGTTGAAGAAAAGGATGATTGGGTCATTGACAGTGGATGCTCTCACCATATGACAGGTGACAAAAATAAGTTCATAGATTTGGAAAGGTATGAAGGAGGAGTGGTAAAGTTTGGTGATAATTCTACTGGCAGAATCAGAGGAAGAGGAACCATTTCTTTTGATGGAAAGAACAAAACCAGTAATGTACTATATGTTGAAGGTCTGAAGCACAATTTTCTCAGTGTTGGACAGTTGGTGGACAAAGGCTATGATCTCCGATTCAAGAATGGAAAATGCAAGATCTTTGAAAGTTTTGGAATAGAGATTGCATCTAGTACTCAAACAAAAGGTAATATCTTCCATTTAGTTGGTACTGGTAAAAGTTGTCTATTTATCCAAATTGATCAGAGTTGGTTATGGCATAGGAGGATGTGTCATGTGAATTTTGATAATATCATCAAGATAAGCAACACTCAAGCTGTAAGAGATCTTCCAAAATTGGTGAAACCTACAAATAGTTTGTGCAAAGAATGTCAGTTGGGTAAACAAAGTAGAGTCTCATTCAAAAGCAAGGAACAATCTTCTACCAAATTATTAGATTTAGTTCATACTAATTTATGTGGTCCGACAAGAATCAGAAGTGTGCAAGGTGATAGATACTTCATGCTACTAATTGATGACTACTCCTAGATGATGTGGGTAACTTTTCTGAAGGAGAAATCAAAGGCTCTTGAGAAATTCAAAATATTCAAAGCTATGGTAGAGAATGAAACCAAATTAAATTTAAAATGTCTGAGGTCTGATAGAGGTGGAGAATTCACATCTGGTGAGTTCATGGAATTCTGTGAGAAACTTGGTTTAAAGAGACAGTTGTCTATTCCTAGGACTCCACAGCAGAATGGAGTAGTGGAGAGAAAGAACTAGACCATCCAGGAAACATCTAGGACCATGATGATGGAAGCAAATGTTCCTCAGATCTATTGGAGAGAAGTTGTCAGCAATGCAGTCTATATTCTCAATCAAGTACAAATCAGAAGCAATACCGGTAAGACTCCTTATGAACTTTGGTTTGGCATCACTCCTACTATGAGGTATTTCAGAGTCTTTGGTAGCAAATGTTACATTAAAAGAGATGAAGATCTAGGAAAGTTTGATGCTAGAAGTGATGAAGGAATATTATTGGGTTTTTCTACTCAAAGCAAAGCATACCGGTGTTATAACAAGAGATTGAGAAAGATTATAGAAAGTACAAATGTGAAGGTTGATGAAGGAATTGAAAAACCCTCAATGTTTTATGAATATGATGAAGATGATCAGCATGGTGTTCTAATTCAAGGAGCCCAAGCTCCTTCTGAAATTTAGATTCAAACTGATCCAGTAAATCAGGAAGAAGAGATAAGTTTGAATGAGCTTGATCAAGAATTAGAAGTGCAAGAAACTCCCAAAGTTCCCAGGTATGTAAGACTGAATCACTCTGAAGATCAGATCATAGGTGATAAAAGCAAATGTGTACAAACAAGGAGGATTGCTCAAGATTTAGAAGAGTATTGTCTAATTTTAAAGATTGAACCTAAGACAGTGAATGAAGCTTGCAATGATAAAAACTAGACTAAAGCAATGGAGGAAGAGCTGATGCAAATTGAGAAAAATCACACTTGGGATCTTGTTCTTAGGCCTAGAAGAATGTGATTGGAACAAAATGGGTCTTTCAGAACTAACTGAATGAAGTTGGTGAAGTAATCAGAAATAAAGCCAGATTGGTCTACAAGGGTTACTCTCACATAGAAGGAGTTGATTTTGAAGAAACTTTTGCTCTGGTGGCAAGAATTAAAGCAGTCAGACTATTTCTTGCTTTTGCTACCTTCAAGGATTTCAAAGTATATCAGATGGATGTCAAGTTTGCCTTTCTAAATGGAGACTTGGAAGAAGAAGTATACATTGAGCAACCAGAAGGATTTCAATTGTCTGATCATGGTGATATGGTCTACAAGTTGAAGAAAGCACTATATGGACTAAAGCAAGCCCCAAGAGCTTGGTATGAAAGATTGGATAAGCATCTTTTGAAGATTGGTTTTAACAAAGGTATTGCTGACAGTAATTTGTCCTTCAAAATTGATCATGAAAATATCTTTATTGTTGAAGTGTTTGTTGATGATATCATTTTTGGAGGAAGAGATAGTGTGTAAAACTTTTGCAAATCAAATGAAAATTGAATTTGAGATGTCCATGATTGGGGAAATGAATTTCTTCTTGGATCTACAAATCACTCAAACAAATAAAGGAATCTTCATTTCTCATACCAAATATGTGAAAGAATTATTGAAGAAATTTGGGATGGAAGAATCAAAACCAATGAGTACTCCCATGGCAACCAGATGTAAGTTGAGCAAAGATGATGACTCTCCTAAGGCTGATCAAAAAAAGTACAAGTCAATGATTGAAGGATTGTTGTATCTCACTCAAACTAGACCTGACATTATGAATGTTGTTGGTCTTGTTGCTAGATTTCAAGCTGATCCTAGAGAAACTCATGTCATGGCAATCAAGAGGATTTTTAAATATCTAAAAGGGACAGTTGAGTATGATCTGTGGTATCTTAGAGATCATGATTTTTCTCTTCATGCATATTTAGATGCGGATTGGGAAGGAGATGTGGATGACCGGAAGAGTACCAGTGGTGGAGCATTCTTTTTAGGGAAGAGATTGGTTTCTTGGCTAAGCAAGAAACAAGAGGCCATATCTCTATCCATAGCTAAAGCATAATATATTGCAGCAGTAGGTAGTTGTACTCAAGTTTTATGGATGAAACAGATGCTAAGAGACATCAGAGTGGAATATGAGGAACCTATCACAATCTTATGTGATAATTCAAGTGCAATAAATATATCTAAGAATCCAGTGTTACATTCAAAGACTAAACATATATCCATCAAGTTTCACTTTTTGAGAGAGCAAGTGAACAAGAATGAAGTCAGATTAAAGTTTGTACCTTCCAAGGATCAGATTGTAGATATCTTTACTAAACCTCTACCTAAGGACTCTTTTGAGTATCTCAGGGAGAAGTTAGGGGTTATTACCCCTCCAATGATGAACTAAGGTGCACTAATGTGCATCAATCTGGTGGATATCACAATCATATCTTGTGGTCCGGATTGATGATGGGGAGTTGCTACTCAGGGGGAGCAGCTGGTATGATTCTGAAGTAGTGGAGTTGCAAGTATGTGCCCTTTTCCATTGATGTCAAAGGGGGAGAGAAGACATGTGAAAAACAAGTGGTTGTTGATCAAAGGGGGAGCAGTAAAGGAAGAGAAGACATGTAAATGGTTGTTGGTGATAGGGGGAGTTGTGTCAGTAAAGAAAAGTTCTTGTCTTGATGGTTAAAACAATTTTTCACATCATATGTTGCCATCAATGATAAAGGGGGAGATTGTTGTAAGTATGGGCCTAACTGGTGTTGTCATTGATGTTAACATACTCCTGTTGCATTGATGATAAGGAACAGAGAAGAACAGTGAAGATAGTAAGGTAAAGATCCCTACTAAGATGAAGATCAGAGGATGCGCTTCAAAGGGTTTGTAGATATGTGTTTTAAGATGATCTAGTAAAGATTTTAGAGGTCCGTATGAAGATCTGAAGAAGTTGAGACTGCTCAAGTAAAACCAGTTCTGGCAAGTGTTTAGAGGTGATAGAGTGACACAGATAGGTCTGGTGAGATCTAGAAATTCAATATCCTATTTTGCGGATTTGAGGGAGTGTTTAGGAAGTCAATGTGAATTGACAAATCAATTGGTTTATGGTCTAGAGGTCTGCAAGCATCTATTCCATTGTGACAGTGATGATAGACTATGTTCTTGAGGTTTCGGATGAAGGAGATAAGGATTTCAGTAAGCAGATGTAGTGTGGATGTTCTTGATGATTCAGGCAAGCTAGTGGAGGTCTTTGGATCATGTCCAACTCATGTTGGTGGTCCGCATTGGAGTTTGAGATTGTGATTGAAGAATTACTTCTAGATGATGGTGTTCTTCCTAAGTCTAGCCGACTGGATGAGTTACACATCTTGCAGATGATCTTGAAGATGTTATGTGAAGATCAGCCTGTTCCTAGAAGAAGATTGAAGTCTTAGATCTGTGTGGCCAACAGTGTGTCATTCCGCATGAAGTATTTTTTAATTAGTCATGATGTATTTATGTATTTGCTCTGTAATGTTTGCCAACTTAGATGATCATTCCTAAGTCGATGTCTTGTATAAATAAGGAGTTGTAAAGTCATTTCAAAGTGTATCTTGTGGAGATGAGAGTGTGGTAGTGAGGAGGAGAGCGAAAGGTAGAGAAGAAGTATGGGGCTTAAATGGAACTAACTCAAGCATGGTGAAGATGCTATTCTCCAGATCAAGTATGTGATACTTATTACTTTGTAGACAGTGTGTCTCTTGTAGGCAGTGGGCCTCTTGTGAGTAGTGTGCTCAGACAGTGAGCCCTAATTGGCATGTGCCATTTTGTTCTTTCTAGTCTTCTAATAGAGAATACAATCTTGGGTTAATCACCCCATGGTTTTTTAGGTTTTCCACCTCAAAATCTTGGTGTCTTATGTGTTGGTGTGTTTCTTCTCTTGATTTAATGCATTATGTTTCCATGTTTGATTATTATGCTACTGAATTACAAAGTAGATTTAAGTGTTTAATCAAAAGAAAGTTTTGGACAACTGATTCACCCCCCCTCTTAGTTGTTTATCCTAAATCTAATAATACATACATTAAAGTGGGGGCTAAATGTTATGGAGTAAAAAGTAACCTCATGCCTTTTTACCTCCAAGTTTAGCTCCTAGGTCCCTGTGTTTACATTATGCAAGTTAAATACTAATCCTATAGAAATTTCCCCCAAAACCAATGTCAAATGGAACTTAGGGGCCTATTCTAAATCTTAATCAAGACCAAATTAGAGCCTTGGTACTTGGGTTCCTGTGCCCAAGTCTAACCTAATTTTTGGGGATGAAAATTATTGTATGTCGACTTGGGCCCTCTCAAAAGGTTTCCCTTTGTTGGCATATTCAATTGAAGTTACGAATGTTAATAGGAAAGCACATATAAGTAAGTTTATGACTTCATTTTATAGCTAGATTGATAATGCAAACTTGTGATATTGAGAAAAGGGATTTCAAGGTCTTCATTGTGTTACAAAGTAGAATTGTGTTGTTATTGTGTTTGTTTGTTCCAGATTTGGCTTCATCAATCCATATCCTCATGGTTTGAAAGATCTTCATCTCTATGAGGACTTCACCTCTAAGGTGACATCAATTTATGTTTCAATCATTTCATTTCATCATTGGATTTGGCCTCTGCCCTCCTTGAGCACGTACTCTATCTAACAATGGTGTTGGAAGACTTGAATGTCCTTCCAAGGCTTGACTGAGGCAAGCTCCTAAACACCACAACCCCCAAACCCCTCTTTTTGTGATTGTAGATTACAGGTGCATGAGTTGGAGAAGTACAGGTGCAGAGAAGCAATTTGAAGGATAAGGATTTAGTATCTAGAAGAAACTTGTTGATATTCCTCCCTCCTAGACTAGGGTGCCCACCCCATAGTCCTCCTGACGAGCCTAGTTCAAAACTCAAGAGTAGGATACAATCCATAACATCTCTCTATTCTGGATCTATAGAAAAACTACCCTATCAGACTTGGGCACCCACCCCATAGTCTGCAAAGTTCCCGTTTCTAGAAATTCAATTCTTGGTATGTTTTTTATCATCCTTGAGTGTCTTCCTGTACTGTTTCCTATATCATTCTATCTGTTTGTACCTGATTGCCTTATAATTAGGGTTTGAGGCTTATCTAAACTAGGGTTTAACAAATCTCTTTATCTAATCTACTCTTTCCATATCATTTCTGAGTACATAAACTTGTAGCTGAGTCTTCATTCATCTATAGTGACTTGGCTCGGTTCTTGTCCTTGAATGTTAATGTGAAATGAGGGTTTGGTTTGATACACTTTGACACCATCTTCCCACTTTTCATACATAACACAAGCATTTTAGGCAAAGTTTTACATCTAAATTCCTATCTAGGAGCAAAATCTCTTGCATCCATAAATGATCCCTATTGCTTAGATGATAACAGAGGACGTGGTAGGCAATTGAAAAATAATTATTTCCCAACAAAGGCAGTAACCCACCATAGTGCATCCTCAGGATTTGAAGCCAAAAAAATGAAGAAATTTTAGTTTCTCTATGATTTTCCAAATGCACATGGCAATCATGTTGTCTTTACCAATGGACATGAATGCATCATAAAAATGCCTAACTCCCTCATTTTAGGAAAACAACAATGATGTCACTAAGATCAAGGCAATGTGAACCCCAAAAAAAATCCTTGATTGTGAGCTTTGCATCAACCTCAGCCTTAACTATTTTTGAATTTGAAGATTTATTATAGAGAGTTGAGCCTGAGTTTTCTATCAAGTACCATCTTTCTAGAAATTAAAAACTATCCCAATAAATGAGAATTTTCATCTCCAATATCAATCTTGTGTTCATGTAATTTTTAATGTGTTGAATTCTCACTGGATACATTCTACTCTTTTGTCTTGGTGGACTTCACTTTTCTATGCCTATCAAAAATGATTACTAGAGAAGAATTTTGCCTAGAAGTCACCTGAGAAGAATGAATATTACTTAGAGGCTCTGATATAGCATGGAAATGATTTCGTGACAATGCTCCCAAGATGACCTGTAAAGTAGTACTCTTATCAAAGCCATATACTTGATTCACATTTGCACCATAGGCTAATTAAATTGATAGAATGTAATTTAGCACATCTATGTGGCTATAAAGAGAGGCAACCATCAGAGGAGTCCTTTGTTTGAGAACCATTCAATTAGAGCCATTATGCCTACAATACCAAAAGTTAACTTCATTCACTTTTGACCCATCTTTTTGCATGAAGGTGATTATTATCAAAAAATCCCATAATGATGACATTGCAAGGGTCATTAAGTTCCCAAGTGTATTGTTCAGACTAAGTGATAGTGCATAGAAAAATGACAACAACTGTGCCCAATGCTTAATAAGCTCATCACTGACTACAGATGGTGTCAACACACCTAAGTCTATGAACAAGAGAGGGAGATATTGTGGGGGAGTGTAATTTCTTGTAAAAGAATTTGTTGGAAACAATGTAGATAACTGAGAGGGGGGGTGAATCAGTTATCATATATTTCTTTAACTTTTTCTTTCTTTAACAATAGTGCAGCATCAAAACATATAAGCATAAAAGAACATGAGAGCAGAAAAGAAATCAACACACATAACACAAGGATTTTTTACATGGAAAACTTTGTTAAGGGAAAAACCATGGGGTGACTAACCCAAGATTGTATTCTATGTTAAAAGAATAGAAATACAAAATGGCACTTGCCAATTAGGGCTCACTACCAGAGCACACTGCTCACAAGAGGCTCACTACCTACAAGAGACTCACTATCTATAGGGTATATAGAATGTAACCAGTTGATTGAACTAATGAGAAGCATCCACATATGCTGAGGTTCAGTTTTGATTAGGCTCAATACACTAATCTACTGCACTTCATTCTTCCTCTTCTTTAGTGTTGTTGTCCTGTCACATACCGGACCTGTATTGCTGCTTCCACACTACTCTCTACTTTTCTTTGCACTTCACAACACACAACACACTACTTCATACCAAAATCAATCTAGTATATATATCCGCATCGAGGAATTTCAACATCTTCCTAGTCGGCATCCAGAAAACTCAAGATATTTCCAAACTCTGATCTGTCGGCTGAATCCATGCTTACTAAGTGATGCGTATCAAAAAGATAGTTATAGGAGTCATCAATTATGTCAGCCAATCATGAATGATCCATTAAGAAACTTGATCATCATCAATTTCTCATCTAGATTAAGGTCTGATGCTCTGTCGGTCAGTTCTTCCTCAGTCTACTCTACCAAACAGGAACCCAACACTTAGGTGCTCATATCTTTTCATTCTTTCATCACTAGAGGCTCAATCTCTGGAATGTATCAGTCATGGTACTCCTCTTTACTTCCCCAAGTCTGTACTTTGCTAAGATACTTCCTCTAAGAGATCCAAACCTAATTGTCAGACCTTGTTGCATGCTCTGTTCTTGCTCACCAGACCAAAATACTCTTTAATCTAACTTCCGGTATAGTCATACCATGTCCTGCGGATGTGTGGGATGGACTTTGTTGCCATCAATGAAAACACTCATGAAGCCACATAGTGTTTCTTGCCAACAAAATTCATGTCAACTGATAGAGGGACAAAATCTCAAAAATTAATTAATCCCATAGTAGAGGACATGTCTGAAATCTATCCATGGTAACTTCTACTTAGTGTGAAAATGAGGGGTTTGGTAATTTCAATGGTTTATGTGGAATCCTCCTTTCACACCAACATTCAAGGACATTCAACAAAGTAGAGAAGTCTACTACAGATCACCTATCACTTGGAATTAAGGGGAAGATTGGAATTATGTGAATTTGTTGTTCAATTAAGCCCGATTATGCTCAAAACCCTAATTTCATAAAATCATAAACAAATAGACAAATCACAGAAAATGATTACACACAGAAATATTAAATGATAATCAAATACATACCAGATTTCAAAGTTTGGTATATAGAAAAGTCAAGGACTAATGAGCAGGTGAATTAGTCCAATGTACCTATTTCTATCAGAATCTCTGAAGAATGTTTGCAACACAATTATGTTGTCACAGAGATTTCACCACATTGGAATCCAGAGGACCAATGAGTAGGTTCCCTAGTCCAAGCCCTAATTTTATTCTTTGCTCTACACTTTTGACAGTCTGTAATGCCTCCCTACAACTCCACTTCTTCTGCTTCCCAAACCTATAACCTAAAATCACAAAAAAGTGGGTTGGGGGTTGTGGTGTTTAGAGGCTTGCCTCGGTCAAGCCTCAGAGAGACATTCAAGTCTTCCAAACATTGTTGTCAGATAAAGAGTATGTATCCCTATGGGATAGAGGAAAAAACCAATTGATAAATTATTGAAAACATAAATGAATATCACCTTGATGGTGTAGCTCGCATGAACATGAAGATCCTTCACATCATGAGAAGATGAAGCCAAATCTGCATAACAAAACAATACTACTCTGCAACAATGAATACTTTGAAATCTCTCAAACCATAAGTATGCCAAAATTTCATAATCATCTTCTTGTTCTAGTTTACAAATGAATGCCTAAACATGCTTATATATGCAACTCAACAAATTTCTGCCAAGAAATTCATAATTCAAACTTGAGGTGTCCGCATAGGACCTAATAACAGTCACATAATCGACACTGAGATTTAGGTCCTGACCCAAAATAGGGTAGGACTAGGGCACGGGTGCCCAAGTCCTCCCCTACTTTAGGCATGATTCATCATAAGTACATCCCCTAGGTCCCATTTGCCATAAAACTCAGGGTTTTCTTCACCAGAAGTCATCAATAACATGCAAGATGATCTAAATGCATTCTAAAGGACCTAGGAGCTAAACATAGGAGGGGAAATGCCCTAGGGAGACATTTTATGACGTAACATTTAGCCCCCACTTTAATGTATGCATGAACGTGAGGCCCATACATGTATTAAAGTATGGTCAACAAACACAACAAACACACCAAGCACATAGAGCTAATGCATACACAAAGATTGAGAACTACTTCTAGCCCCTAGTCTCAAGTAGACATTAGTGAAGACACATCATAGACATGCCACAGACATGCCAAACACAATGAAGATTGTAACAGGCATGAAAAACACAAAGAAGATAGTAACAGTCATGCAAGCCACAGAGAAGATAGCATTGAAGACACGCAAAACATAGTGAATATGGTGAATGCAGTGATTATTTCTTTTCTATTTTCATTTTTCCCATATGAATGCAAATGCAAGTACAAGAAAAGTAAACACACAACCCATAATGCAAGAGGGACTCATCGCCACTAGTCTTTAGACTGTATATGGGGCAACAGACACACAATACAAATATTAGAGTGCATGAGGGACTCATCGCCACCAGTCTTTAGACTACAATTGAGAACGAACACACCATGCAAATCCCAAACCATAGGAGGAACTCATCACCACCAATCTTTAGACTATGCTTGGGAACAAACATGTCATACACACACACATGGAAGACATAGAGAAAACAAGGCAAACAAGCAATGGAAGGAGCCTATTGATAGGTTTACCTCCATCTTAGGAATATTACAGGTACACACCGATGATTGGACTTTACCACAACAATCACCGAAGACATGCTTAAGGGTTAGGATAGTCTCATATCTGCTCCCCACCTACTCGGAGGACTTTTTGAAAATGACAGGATTGTGCAATCTCCTCGAGAAATACACCATCCCCACCTTCAGCATAAGGGCTTAAAATAAAAGCATATGCATGATATCCCACCTCCAAAGAGGGATTACAAACATGTTTTGTTAGTATCATAATCATCAGATAGCTTACATTTATATGCCCCCACCTTAAGGTGGTTCATATCATGTACTGATATCAAGCACGTTAAGGTAGGAAGAAAACACACAAGGGAACAAGAGCTCTCGCAAAGCCCATGCCCCCAAAGGTGACATGTACTTTATGATCACCAAATGTTCCCACAAACACATTCTTGCAAGAAAAGAGGTTAGAAATCATTCCATAAGATAATAACCACATCACATGATCAAAAGCAATGCATGAAAATAATCACATCAAAAAGCCAAGGTTACATTATGGATTTGAAAACCGAGTATAACCGTGGGGCTATACTGCAAAGATCTTAGAATCAAATGTAAACTAGGCAAGATTGAAAGCTAAACAAAGTGCACGAAGTGAATGTATTATTATAGTTTGTTAGTATGATGAGACAACATCAAAATATCACACAGGGTGATTCTACTAGCCAAGCATCAAATAATATATATCAACCACATTGTCATGTATGGACTAGGTCCATTTTTGCTTACTCACTGAAGGGACACTTGGTCCTTATCATTCTTATTTGGTTTTCATCATCTGCCAGCTAGATAGAACCACTAGAGGAAGGTAAACAATAAATCAAGAGAGGAGAACAAGTACCTTAGGGACAATCATGTAGGAGGCTACTCCCAAGTCACCAACCGCAATGCTATGTCCTTAAGACACAACATACAACAATGAAAATAGAGGAGAAGCAATATAGAAGAATGATTATACAAATAGAAGGTCACAATAGAGGCAGTCTCCAGATATCCTTGACCTTACAAGAGAATCAAGGGTTGTCCTAGGAGACCTAAACAACAGATAACACATCACGCGGGGAATATAACACAAGAGGCGAGGTCACATAAACAAGCAAATAATGCTACAACATAGGTGACCACCAAGGTTAGAAATACTTACTTGTAAGTAAAACCGGTCTAAAATTTGGAATTTGTGAGCATCTTAGAGAGATGCTCCATCAAGTTTTGTGTAAAATTTGAGTGGTTCACCTTAGATTGTTCTTTGTTCTCAAAATATCCATGTGATTCTTGTTTCTCATAGCCTTGTATCTATGATATCTTTTGTTGCTTGTGAGGAGGAGAACCACTATTATTTCCAACTAATGATAATCATCTTACTCTTTTTTTATTTTTAGCTAGCTTATTTTGTTGAGTTCATCTATCATTATCTTGCATGGTTTCAATCTTTTCTTTTGTCATGATTTGTTGCTTTGGTTGTTCTAGTCATTTTTCCAATGCATTTTGGTTATCTCCTGATCCTTGAATGGATAATGGAGGAGGAACCTCAACATAAATACCATGTATCCATGGACGAGGTGTGTTATCCAACTTTTCCTTATCCACTAGTGTTGTATCTTTTGAAGAGAGTGCATAGAAATGAAGAGAAGCTAAGGTGTTGTGAGGATGATTATTAATGTTTGTATCTTTAGTGATGTTTCATGAATATGCAACCAAAGGAGATGTATCCACAATTTTCACATTCTTAGTGATAGCTAAGGTACTTGAACATTCAACCAAAGGAGGGACATCAAGAATCTTCCCTTCCTTAATGATGTCCAAAGTACTTGAATATTCAACTAAAGAAAGGTCTATAGGATGATCCATAGAGGCTTCATGCACTATAGTAGGAAGAGAATTTTTATTATTGTTATATGAATTCTCATTATCTATCCATGGAATATTCTTTGTTGGAGTGGGTTCTTCATTCACTAATGCTTCATCTTGGCCAGAGAGAGCATTGTAGTAAAGATACGGTGGTGGTTCTTCATTCACTAATGCTTCATCTTGGCCAGAGAGAGCATTGGAATAAAGAGATGGTGGTGTGATATTAAGGGATGTGTCAATAAATTCATCCTCTTGTGCTAAAGTGTCCTCATAAGTGGGAACAACTTTGGGAGAAAGACCATAAGGTAGAACTAAGTTACCATCACATGTATTAGAAATAGGAAGCGTAGTGGAATGTTCAATAGAGATAAAGTCATCTAGGGCTTCATCTAACATGTTGAAGTCATCACTACTAAATGATGCAACATATATATTATTATCTATGAACTTAGTGAGATCATCTAATATTAGAGGATATGTTCCCATGAGATTTGTGAAACTATCAAAATCATATATATAGAAAAGGATTTCATATGTGGAACACATAAATATCAACATCATAGATATATGCAACTTGTTTTAGAACTTGAGGATATTCATGAGTAAATTTTAAAATTTATCAATGTCTATGATGTATGTAAATAAAGATTCCAAAGATGAATAAATTGAAGTATCCATGATATAGGCACGAAAGTAAATGCAAAACTATGTATCTTTATGGCCTACAATGCTTGATTTTTCACTTTTTCACAATTTTTCAATGCAAATCACTAAAAGAAGAGGTGTTGTGAAGAATTTTATGAGGGGAAGAAAATAATAAGCCTAATATAAATCCAATAATGCAATAATATCCTTCACAACACGCCTATAATGCAATTCTAGAGAGATGACAAGGCAAAATCTAGTGAAAATGCAAGGTTTTCAAACCCTAGACATGAAATTTTGCAAGAATGACACTATGATGAAACACTACAGTTAGAAATCAAACCTAAATGAGTGCTTAAAATAGTAGTAAAATTTGAAACAAGATTTTAACTACAAACCCTGTCTAATGCAAAAACCATGCTTTATGAAAAATGCACAATTTCAAGCAATTTCTAACAATTTAAGCATGAAAATGAAATGCAAATGAATAATAAATGATGAATTTCTATAATTTAAATCAGATTTAATGAAAATAACATAAATTAAATGAAATTAAATGCAAATTAATTCAAATTATTTGAAAATGCAAGCCTAAAATGCTAATTTTTTTTGTAATTTTTCAAGTGCAATAAGATGAAAACTAAATGAATGAATGAAATGAATGAAAATCTGAAGTACAACATTCAGCAAAGTGCAAAATTCATTAAAAACATGGGTTCACCAAAATGTTTAGTGTGAAAATGAGGGGTTTGGTAATTTCAAGGGTTTATGTGAAATCCTCCTTTCACACCAACATTCAAGGACATTCAACAGAGTAAAGAACTTTGCTATAGATCTCCTGTCACTTGGAATAGAGGGGAAGATTGCAATTGTGTGAATTTTTTGTTCAATTAAGCCTAATTAATGTCAAAACCCTAATTTTGTAAAATCATAAACAAACGGACAAAACATGGAAAATGATCGCACACATAAATATTAAATGACAATCAAATACATACTAGATTTCAAAGTTTGGTGTACAGAAAATTCAGGAACTAATGAGTGGGTGAATTAGTCCAATGTACTTGTTTCTATCATGATCTCTGAAGAATGTCTGCAACACAATTATGTTGTCACAGAGATTTTACCGCATCAAAATCTGGAGGACTAATGAGCAGGGGCCCTAGTCTAAGCCATAATTTTCTTCTTTTCTCTGCACTTCCAATAGTCTGTAATGTCTCCCTGCAACTCCACTTCTTCTACTTTCAAAACGTATAACATGCAATCACAAAAAAGTGGGTTGGGGGTTGTGGTGTTTAGAGACTTGCCTCGGTCAAGCTCCAGAGAGACATTCAAGTCTTCCAAACACTGTTGTCAATAAAGAGTGTGTATCCATATGGGATAGAGGAAAAAACCAATTGATAAATGATTGAAAACACACATGAATGTCACTTCGATGGTTTAGCTCACATGAACATAAAGATCCTTCACATCATGACAAGATGAAGCCAAATCTACATAACAAACACAATAACAAAACAATACTACTCTATAACAATGAATACTTTGAAATCTCTCAAATCATAAGTATGCCAAAAGTTCATAATCATGTTCTTCTTCTTCTAGTTTACAAATGAATGCCTAAATATGCTTATATATACAACTAAACAACTTTTTGCCAAGAAAATCATAATTCAAACTTGAGGTGTCAGCATAGGACCTAATAACAGTCACATAACCGACATTGAGATTTAGGTCCTGACCTAAAATAGGGAAGGACTAGGGCATGGGAGCCCAAGTCTTCACCCCTATTTCAGGCAGGATTCATCATAAGTACATCCCCTAGGTCCCATTTTCCATCAAACTCAGGGGTTTCTTCACCAAAATTCATCAATAACATGCAAGATGTTCTAAATGAATTCTAAAGGACCTGAGAGGTAAACATAGGAGGGAAAATGCCCTAGGGAGACATTTTTTGACGTAACAACTTCTTGTTTGACACTACCAACATGAATGTTCTAATCTAGTTTATTTATCCTATTACCAGTGGGATTCAATTAGGGACTGTAAATTATTTTTCTTTTCTTCAATATCTCCTTGATAGAAATGGGTTTTGGTAACCAATAAATGAGGAAAAAGCTGGCTAACATAGCACTGGGTAGAACAAAATATTTGAAGGCACAAACATAAGAAAGGGGGAAAACACCATGAAACTATTGTAGCTTATTGGAAACACACAACACAAAATAAAAATAAAGACAAACAAAATTGAAAGCAGACTATTTACAAAGAAAAGAAGGAAGAAATAGGGCTACACATAACCATTGACGGGCTGAGTAAAATATGGGCCCTTCCAGAATAATTTTGGGTGATAAGAGGGAATCCTTTGCAAGGATATGAACATCAACAATAGCAAGATTTTAATTGAATCAATAGGGAAAGCATGAGTTATAGGTGGGAAAACAAATATTGATTCAAAAGTTTGACCATGGATAATAGGGATAATTAAATTACTTTCTTCTATGACCAAAGACATGGGACACACAATTTCCTCATAGATTATTGGAATATCAACATCATTTACATCTATAAAAGGATGTATGGCAGGAATATTTCCCTCCACAAATAAAACTAGATGTTAAAAAAATTTCTCATACCTTCACAATATTTGGCTAATGGCTATTCTTGTGGCTCTTCAATTGTGTTTGGATGAACCAAATCTTCCTTGAATGCCTCCAATTGCAAATTTGGGGCTTGAACTTTGAGAGGCTGAAAACTTTCTGCTTCTTTATGCATAGGCTCTTCTTTGTTCATTTCTTTAGGTGAGAAATATTTTCTTCTTTTGATTGGCACCATCCCGTAGAAATTTCGTAAGAACTACACCTCCTTTACCAAATTACCCACTACCTCAATGATTTGATTTGTCTTGAAGGGGGCAATAATTAGAAAGAGACCTTCATCTTCATTGCTTGCATGAATCCAATCTTTCAATACTTTTGGATATTTTGTAGGCATCTTCTGGTATTCATCTTCAATAGAGCCGCCAACCTCCATCCTAGGGGAGGTACCTCCAAATTTCTAAGGAAATAAAAATGCACCAATACTTTGTTCCTGTTCCCAGTAGAGTCACCATAAATATGTTAGTGAATAGATTTGTCACCAACCTCTCTACATGATTTTCCCATTTAAATGACAACATTTACACTAATAGTTAAACAAATTACAAATGGATGTTTGTAACTATTCTTTGCATTTGAAAAGAGGTGGCTCCCTTTTTAAGATAAAATTTTGATTTTATGGGTACGCTTTTTACCTAAAAGTGGGAAAGGCAATACTTTAAATAATATGGAAAACTAACTAACTACAAATGCCCAACACACTTACAAAAAATGTTTTAATAATAAAAATAATGATCGTAGCTTCAACCAGACATAAGAATGGGAATGAAACCTAGATGTTGAACCACTTGATTACAATAATACTATCACAATACCATACAAACATAAGAATGCAAGTATTCCAATAGTATAAACATGAAATAAATGGGCCTTCAACACTACATATATAGATATGTCCATGCAAGAATTCCTTTGTATCCAATTTGTTACTAACTCAACATAAGAAGAAATAATAACATAACAACAAGATATATTGATTTAATGCCAATCTTCCTCTATATTAATGAATAGAGGAACATCACAATACTTTTCCCTCCTCCCAGAAAATATTACACAACAGATGTACGTATGTCAAAAACCCCAATATTTTAAAACATTACATTAATTTTCCAATCAACCTAAAAGAACACTATTCCTCTCTTCCCGAAAACCATTTCCAAAGAGAGAAGAACCCTTACAAATGAAAAATCCCCCCTTTTTAACCTTTCACCTTCACTCGAGTAGTTTTTACAACTACTTTTCTTTAACTAGACTCTTTTTAAAATTCTTTTACCCACCTTTTCTAGCATATAATTTTCATGTGCAATTATCCTTTGCACTTTACAACGTTAATTAATTCTTTAAAAGAATTAATTTACCTAGACATAGAAAATTCACCTTAGTGCATGTAATTCTATTTTACATGACTATAGTGAAATTTTAATTATTTTGCATAATATAATAATATTTAATTCTAAAAAGAATTAAATTCATTAGCCACTCATTTCTACCCCTTTTAAAAACATTAGTTTATCTCCATCACTACTTCAAAAATTAAATCAATTAATTTAAATAGAATTAACATGATTTAATTTGACTTAGTTATTTTCCTAATTCATCAATGCTATTTATTTTATCAACTAGATAATAAGGATTGCAAACTTGTGATGTGACCACTACATTGTCTTTATCCCATTGTCTCGATCATTTAATCCTATTTCAACTTTGATTAACCTATTAATTCCTCATAAAGCGTAACCAAAGAGTTATCCCAAATTTGTTAAAATTAGGGGATAACAGGGTTTGAAGCTTTATTGTGTGCTAGTTATGTGAAAGATGCTCAAAATTTTTAAAAAAGGAGTTCAAGATTTACATTTAGTGTGACGTTTAATTATTTTGCACAATATAATAATATTTAATTCTAAAAAGAATTAAATTCATTAGCCACTCATTTCTACCCCTTTTAAAAACATTAGTTTATCTCCATCACTACTTCAAAAATTAAATCAATTAATTTAAATAGAATTAACATGGTTTAATCTGACTTAGTTATTTTCCTAATTCATCAATGCTATTTATTTTATCAACTAGATAATAAGGATTACAAACTTGTGATGTGACCACTACATTGTCTTTATCCCATTGTCTCGATCATTTAATCCTATTTCAACTTCGATTAACCATTAATTCCTCATAAAGCGTAACCAAAGAGTTATCCCAAATTTGTTAAAATCAGGGGATAACAGGGTTTGAAGCTTTATTGTGTGCTAGTTATGTGAAAGATGCTCAAAATTTTTAAAAAAGGAGTTCAAGATTTACATTTAGTGTGAAGTTTAAACATTAAAATATTTACATTTGTAGTCAAACTTCTAAAATATTTATTCAGCAACCAAAAATAGCCTACATTCCTTTTTAGAAATTTATTATTCATCCCTGATTACCATTGTAGTCAAACAATGAGTTCATTTTTCCATCATTTCCATGCTCTTTTTTTACTAATGTCAATTGTCCTCTATACTAATATTATCATATCTTGATTTCATAATAAACTATACATCCCTAATTACCTTTGTAGCTTCCAAAGGATGTGTTTATTTCTCTATTATTTTCATGTTTTTTTTGTTAAACTAATTCCCATTCTCCTTTGTACTAATATTATCATAAATTGATTTCATAATAAACTATGTATTGAAACCTCTGCTTCTCTTTAAAAATGAGCTAATTAAATATGGAATGTTGTATATCATATATGTCTTATGATTGTTGTTGTACTTTGATTTAGTGTAGAATCCTTAGCTTTTGTGACAAAATAGTTATCTTTTTATCCACTATGTACAAAACTAAAAATTACATTTGACAAGTTATTCTAATTTGTATTATATGTCATAAAACAAAATACACCAATCTTCTTTGTAAGTCCATTCAATTTCAAAAAAACCACAACAATCACTTCCAAAAATTGTGACATTTCTTCAAACCCTCATAATTTTGTCACTAAATGTAAATATTTGACAATTCCATCAAAACTATATTATGGAAAACCCTAAAATAGAGCATTAGAACCCCAAGAAACCAATAAAAATAGATAGAAACATAGATCTCCTACACGAAACTACACAACATTAATTGAAAGGGATGTTTTCCATTAATGTCTCCCAAGGTGTGCTGACAACTAGAACATCTAACAAAAATTCTCCATCCTTTATGGTCATCAATCAAAGAGTAAAGGATATGGACATACATCAAAGAATAAAGTACAGAGGAATTCCATTAGATCTTTTGCTTGCCACTACCCTAATAGACATGTATGTAAAATCCAAAGGCATGCACAAGGGGAAAAAGAGTTTTGATTGCCAATTTATAATAACAATTTTGGATTGTCATTTCATAATTCCTAGCAACAAATGCATTTCTTCAATTTTTGTCATTATAATGTTCACATATAAAATAAATTTTCAATCTTACCTTACAAAACATGCTCCTAAATTTTATTGTGAAGTAAGATTGTGTTTAATGTTCCTTTTAGTTCATGTTGTGTAGTTTTGTGTGAGAGACCTTTTTTTTTTTTTTTATTTGTAGTGGCTTCCTAGTGTTTTGATGCTTATTTTGATGTGCTTGGAACAACTAGAAGGTGTGATTGGATGGAGCACAAGTTTGGTGCTTTCCATGATATGGCTTTGAAAAAAATATTAACTATTTACATTTAGTGGTAGAATTTTGAGGGTTTGAAGCTTTGTTGTCATTTTATATAGTAACTCTTCCCATCTCAACTTAGGGAATTCCTTGAAGTTTAGATTAATTTGGAATTCTTGAGTGAGGTGATACTTTTAAGTTTACTCAAATAGTAGAAATTATTCTTAATCATTTATATTGTTCATGTGAAGGTATTACAAGTCGCAATTATTTCTTGAGTCCATCTATTGCTTTTAATCAATATTATCTTTTTAACAAGAATAAAATGCATGGTTGGTAGAAATACAACACCATTGGTAATAAAATATGTTGTATTCCCTTTAAATAATTCACATTTGATAAAATGTCTAGAAATTTAACACTAAATGTAAATATATATAATAGTTTTATCAAAACCGTACCATGGGAAGCCCCAAAAACAAGCATTGTAATGCCAAGAAACCACTACAAATAGATAAAAGCATAGGTCTCTCAGACAACTCTGCAAAGTAGCAGTGCCAACTACAACATCTAACAAAATTGCTCTATCCTTTATATTTGATGGAAGTTCATGTCATATTCCAAATCTCCCATTTTGACACAAGCTAAGAGTGCACCACAAAATGTGAATTTCTCAAGTTGCATATAAGTTGGGTGAGTACTTCAACGTACCAACACAATTTAATATACATGTAGATATAAAAATAGAAAATAGTTTAATTTCTTGTCAAACATGATTTGATTGGATCTAGTTTTTTTTGTTAATGAAAAATTATAAATGTAAGAAACAACATTAGAAAACTATATATGATTTTTTCCTCTTGCACAATTTTCTAGGAAACATTAGAAAACTGTATTAATTTTTCCCCTTGTAAAATTTTCTAGGGAAATTATCTAAAAAATAAAGTACCAAAAAATATTAGAGGTGGAGACTTTAGCAAGGATATTTTGTTAAAGTATCTTATATTGTGTAGATGAGATTAGAAGATCTTTTTTTTTTTAATTTGGACTAAGCTAGTGAATTACATAAAATACACATGCTTTGCATTGTGGTGTGATGTTGTATGTATTGTAGTTTTTACAAGTACTTATGCATCACAGAACATTATGTACTTTCTATGCATTTGATTTTTTGTGTTTAAACACATTGATGTAGTTGCAAGTTCCTTGGTAGACATGTGTACAAATATTTTCTTTATAAACTTTTATAGCATCCTTGCAACCTATGCAAAAGTGTGAGTTTTGGAATAGGGTATGTACACACATCAAAGAATAAGAAAAGAAAGATCAAAATTTCATAGTCATTGTTTTTAGTCTTGTCAAAATGACTTCACCATGTGCATATCTGGCTATTTATGTTAGTTACAGTTCATTTCTAGTATGAAGTTTGGAAAGAAGATTCTACTTAAATTTCCTAGAAACCTAATACTTATTTTTTTTCTTGGCAATAGTTGTAGGTGTGCATGGTTTCAAGTGTAAGATTGTGGCTTTCCATTGAATGGTTTTGGTACATTTATTAAATATTTACATTTACTAGTATAATTTTGAGGGTTTGAAGCTATGTTGTGTGCCAATTATGCAAAATATGCTTAAAATTGTGAAAAAAATTAAGTCCAAGGTTTACATTTAGTGCAAATTTTGAAAAGAAATTTCTTATTAGTTTTGTTTGATAAGTAGGATCTAGTTGATTTTAAAGTAAAATTCTAGTTATTTTTTGATAAAACACTAAGATAATTAAATTTGGAGTCAAACTTGATGGTGATTTATTGAGCAACCATAAATAACCTCCCCTCCTTTTAAGAAATTTAATATTCATCCCTAATCACCATTGTACTCAAACAATGCATTTATTTTTCATTATTTTCATGTTTTTATTTTTAACTAATTCCCATTCGCCTCTATAATAATATTATCATATCTCGATTTCATAATAAATTATATACCCATAATTACCATTGTACTCAAAGGATACATTTATTTTTCCATTATTTTTGTGGTACTTTATAAAACTAATGCCTATTATCCTATGTACTAATATGACTATATCTTGATTTCATAATAAAGTTTATATTGAAACCCCTATGCTTCTCTTAAAAAAAGATAATTGAATATAAAAAACTAATTTGAGAAGCCTTAAAAGCATAATTGAAACTAGATTGTAGTAGTTGCAAGAGCCACTTCATGGACCTTGAAAGTGTAGGCAAATTTGGAGATGTTTCCAAGATGATAAATTATAAAATATGTAAGTTGGTCTTGATCGTGAATTTGACAAATTGTGTTTTTATGAACTAAGAATTTGTTCTCTTCTAATCATTTAATATAAATATTATTTTCTTTGTTATATCATGTGTTTTTTGAGCTAGATTAGATTTATATTTACAGGGTGGCTTTCTAAACCCATGGATTTGCAGGTTTAGAAATGAAGACAATTGTACAATAGTGTTGCATAGCATATTTATCTTTTGACTCTTCAAGTACTTTGATTTAGTAGATAGTTTGGGAAACCACACTTCATGAGCTTACAAAATTAAATACTTATTTCATGTGACTCCAGAAAACTAAATATGCTTAGTTGTTCCAATAATAGAATTGTTTATTATTCTTATTATTTTATTTTATTTTATATAATTTGCACTACTATTGTAATTTTCCTATTCTAGGAAAAAAGACATTATATTTCTTGCAATAGACTAGATCAATTATCTAGATGAGCAAGAGCCATTTGATATTGTCTTGCACAAGGTGAGATATTACTATAACCTATAAATTGATTTCCAAATTTATCATCTAAAAATGGTCATTCTATATTGTGTAACTTTCGTTAAACTTAATGTTTGTGATGAACATTAGAATTGATTTGATATTGCAATATTCAATAATGTGAGAGGTCTAATGTCCAAGTTGAAATACATATAGGATGCTTGTAACTATAGTGAAAAGGTTGTGTTAGAAGCTTGAGATCTAGGTGCTAAATTTTGATGTCATATAATGTCTTTCTTGTCTCAAGTAAGAAACTAGAATTTCATGTCATTAGAATGATGAAACAAATTCAGTCAAGTGAACAAGATATTTGGATTCTTTCATTTGATTATGATACATATTATTGTGTTCTACTACAAGCATATTGATTAGCTGTTGGCAAGAGACATTGTGTGGCTTCATGAATGTTGTCATTGATGGCAATAAAGTCCATCCCACACATCCACAAGACATGGTATGTCTATACCGAAAGTCAAATTGAAGAGTATTTTGGTCTGGTGACCAAGAATAGAGCATGCAGCAAGGTCCGACAATCAGGTCCTTATCTCTTAGAGGAAGTATCTCAGCAAAGTGTGGACTTGGGTAAGTGAAAAGGAGTACCATGACTGATACATTCTAGAGATTGAGCCTCCGGTGTTGAAAGAGTGAAAAGATATGAGCACCTAAGTGTTGGGTTCCTGTTTGGTAGAGTAGACTGAGGAAGAACTGACCGACAGAGCATCAGACCTTAATCTGGATAGAAATTGATGGCAATCAAGTTTCTTGAGGTATATTCATGGTTGGCCGACATGTTTGATGACTTCTATAAGTATCTCCTTGATACGTATCACTTAGTAAGCAAGGGTTCAGCTGACAGACCAGAGTTTGGGAAATTATTGAGTATTCTAGATGCCGACTAGAAAGATGATGAAATCCTTGGTGTGGATATATATACCAGATAGATTTTGATGTGAAGATATAAATGGTGTGAAGTGAAGTGCGAAGAAAATCAGAGAGCAGTGTGGAAACAGCTATAGAGGTCTGGAATGTGACAGAACAGCAGCATTAGAATAGAGGAAGAATGAAGTGCAGTAGGTCAGTGTATTGAACCTAATCAGAACTGAACCTCAGCATATGTGGATGCTCCTCATCAGTTCAAGTACCTTGTTTTCTTTCTATAAACTATTGTAGGTAGTGAGCCTCTTTTAAGTAGTGTGCTCGGGTAGTGAGCCCTAATTGGCAAGTGCCATATTGTACTACCTTATTCTTTTAATAGAGAATATAATCTTGGGTTAGTCACCCCGTGGTTTTTTCCTTAATAGGGTTTTCCACGTCAAATCATTGTGATATGTGTATTAATTTTATTTCTTCTTTCATGGTTATGCATGCTTGTATGATTTGATGTTGCACTAGTTGTTAAAGAAGAACATAAAGTTAAAATAATGAAGATAATTGATTCACCCCCCCCTCTCAGTTATCAAGAATTGGTATCAGAGCCAAGTTCCTCCAAATAGAGCCTAACAACTTGAGGGGGATCTAGGAATCTCAATGGATATGTATGGTATGAGGGAACAACTTCAATCTGCCTTAGATGATCTTGAACAGTCTCACTCTAAAGTCAATAACCTAAAGGATAGACTCAAACAAGCTGATGATCCCATAAATGAACTAAAAGAGAAACTGAGTATCTCTATGAAAAAGATAAAGGAACTACTTCAACAATTAGCAAGTCAAAGTGAAGCCAATGATACTAATGAAGATCTGAATGAGAAAACCAAGTTATGTGAGAAGTTATCAAAAGAGGTCATTATGGTAAGACATGAAATGGAATCAGGAGTTATGAAATTCACCCAAGAAATTGAAGAGAAAAGAAAAAGTGAAGATAATCTAAAAAAATCTCTCAAGGAGAAATTAGAAGACTGCCACAAAATGGATAGAATAATCAAGCATCTGGAATCTGATCTTGAATAAGCTAGAGACAATGAAGAACAACTTGAGAATCAGATAGACACTCTTAAAAGGGATCTTCAAACAGTAAATGAATACAAAGAGAAATTCAAGATAAGCTCTGCTCAACTTGAAGTTCTTCATGAAAGCCAAAAGAGGGTAGATGACAAGCAAGGCTTGGGGTATGAGAAAGGGGAAAGTTTCAGATCCAGTCAGAAGAACTTTGGATCAAGAAATCCAAGGAATGGGCCTAGAAGACCTCCAGTAAGGCAACCAAATGCTCAAAGATATCCATCCTTCAATGGATGCTGCCACAATTGCAATAACTTTGGTCATAAAGCAAATTAGTGCAGAAGAAGAATGAATTAGACTAATTCATCCTTCTCTGGACAGTGTTTTAACTGCAAAAGGTATGGTCACAAATCTCATGAGTGTAGAAATATGCAAATGAACAATTCATTCAATGGTAGATGTTTTGCATGCAATAGAATGGGACATATGGCTAATCAATGTAGATCAAGAGGATACCAATCAAATATGCAAAGAAATGTTGTTTGCTATAATTGTAATAGATCCGGTCATATTGCCAAATTCTGTAGAATTAAGAATCAGGACAAAAAGGGTCCGGTGCATCATAATCAAAACCAAGACAAAGGAAAAGGAAAAGTGAATGCGGATGAAATTCAAAGGGAGATGAATAAGATTTGGATGAAGAGAAGTACAAAAAATGTTGGGGATGGATCCGCACCAGAATCTAGTGCTGATATTCCTTCTGGAAACTAAATAGATGAGCTCTGGCTCAAGGGGAGTCACAAAAGAAAAACAATTTCCCCCAACCAGTCAATTGGTGCCTGAAATTGGCACATGGAAAGTTGTGGATTAAAAGGGCTCTCAGAGAAACATCTAAATAACCCTTGGTAAAAATTTGAAAGATCTATAAGAAGTTTGAAAAGGTTAATCATCCAAGATTAATCTGGTTTGATAGTCATCTGGCAAAAATAGGACTTTCATAGTTAGATCTGGTATAATTCAAAATTGCAATATTTTGATTTGCTGATTAGATGGAATGATTGGAGAAAGGAAGATACGTTGTAAGTTATCATTCTAGGTGCATCTCAGTGATCTGGAAAGATCACTCTCAGAACAAGGAAAACAAGGCAACTGGAATAACTTAGGTTGTGCATTTATTGCAAAATAGAATTTGGGTTTACGCAGAAATAAAAGGGTTCTATGGTTCATCATTTGTACATTTGCTTTCAAGAAGAAGAGAGAAGGAGCTCTGCAACAAATTGTCTCAAACCTCTCAAAGATCAACTATAGAACTCGATTCATCCAGCAATCCAATCCAGCTCATATCATGAACCTTAGAAGCATAAAAGGTATTTTCTGCTCTTGAATATCTCTCTCTGAATCTTTGAAAGATGGCTACTCTGAATGTTGTGAAAATCACTGATAGGCCGCACCCTAAATTCAAGAAACATCCCTATAAATCCCTAGAAGTTGATCCCCTAGGCGCATTTTCTAGCATTCTGTATGGAGTTCTACATGTAGAAGATGTTAGGGTTTACATACATGCAAACATTGAAGAATTTGGGGAATCCAAGCTGATGGATATCTACCACAAGGAACTGATAGATGAATCATTTGAACTCAAACCTCAGTACAAGGCCATCAGAGATAAGCATTTTGGACATTGCATTCATTTCCCCTGTTTTGCTAAAGATGATTGGGTCCGGTATGTTCTGAGAAGAATGCATGACAACTTTATGTGGTTGATGAGGCCATTCAAGATAACCAAGGATGCAATTAGGGCGGTAATCAGATTACACTCATCCGGTGGGTTGCCTACTCTTAAATCAGTCAAAAACCAAACTGTCAGTGAGGCTACCGGATCAAAATTTGACAAGAGGGAAATGACAATAGAGGACATCATAGATCCAGATATCAAGTTTGCATCTATGATAATTGGCTATAAGATATATCACTCTAGTAGGGAGAATTCTTTACCTAGAGCTACAACCTATGCTACTTATTAGATGTTAAGGGAGAATGCAAATTATGATCTTTGTGAGCTTCTTCTGAGCCAATTGTTGGAAAGCCTACAAAATATTAAGAAGGACAAGAAGAACTCATTCAAGTATGGTGGGCTAATACTGTGTTTGTTCTTTTACTTTATGAATGAGCTACCTGAATCCAGTGGTTGGGTATGGCAAAATGACAGACCAGTAGCCATACAAATCAGAGATTATATGCATGGGATTGGTGATGCCAAGGCACAAAGCACAGCACTCTGGGGTTACTTCAAAAACTTCCAAAGTATGAAGCAGGCCAGAGGAAGAATCCCCAAATCATTGATTAAGAAATACAAGGATACAGTGTGCTTTATGGTAGACACTAATCAATGCCTAATAGAGGCAGTGGAACCAAGAATAGTGTGGATCATGCCAATGGGGTATGAGGTGGATGAGAAAATTTTAGAACTACATATCCAACACCTACTAAGTTAGCCTAAGGACCCTAAGGCAGAAAGGTTTGGAACCTTCCAAGAACTGAATGTAAAAGTTCATGTTGAACTGAGACAGCCTAAGATCAAGAGAAAAGTGAGAAGGGAAGTAGAAGAATTCACCAAGAGGCATGGAATATCAAAGGAGGCAGTTGATGCCAACAAAGATAAGATGGAAAGGCCAGAGAAAGAAAGGCAAGAAATAGAAAAGGAAAGTGCTCTGATCCGAGCCCCCTCTCGGACCAGATCCTCCAAAATCTCTACACCGGCCACTTCTAAGAGTCAAAAAGCCTCAAAACCGGAAGCCAGGACATCTGAAAAGGGAGAGAAGAGAAATAAGACAAAGGCCACAAGGTCTTACACCAGCCAGAAGAATGATGAAGAGACAGAATCTGATGAGGAGATCAAGAAAATGAAGAAGAAGAAGAAAACATCCGGTGAACCCTCTATCGGTCATAACAAGGATGAATAAGCAGAAGAATTCGTTGAAAGGCCTACTCTCTGTATTGATGATATCATCAAATAATTTACTATGGATGGGAACCTGCAACCAATGACTAAATTTTATGATGAATATAATGAAGCTGATCAGAAGATCTTGCAAGATGCCACAGTTAGGTATCTAAACATCTATAACAAAGCATTTATTGAAATTATATCTCTGATTCCCAAAAGCTTAGAGAAGGAACTTGAAATGAGAAAGAACAATGCCATGGCAAAAGACCTAGAAATCTGGGAGCAGATTTCTATCCAACTCTATCCTTCCATCACCCCTCAACAAAAGAACATGATCTTCAAGGACTACAAGGATGAGTTCTGAAGAAAAGCAAGGATGAACTAGCTTATGCTTGGAGAAATTGACAAAGTGGCAAAAGAAACAGAAGATATCCTCTGGAATGCTTTTAAAAGATTTAATCTTCATGTTATAGAGGACTTAAGTGATGAACCCTCTGCCATGGATGACGAAGGAGAATCTACTGTGAAAAATGCAGAAGAGCCAAAGGTCATAGGTGAGGAAAGGACTTAGGACTTGGATTCCTCTGCTTTGAAAGAGGAAGTCCCTGAAGAAGTAAACATCTCTCTTCTGGATCCCCAGCAGACTCTAGAATTGAAGGAGAAGAAAGAAAAGAAGAGAAAATTAGTCAAGAAGAAGAAGTGAAGGGAAGAGAAGGAGATCAAATAGAGAAGACCACAGGTGGCAGTGTTGAGGCTGTAGAAGGGAAGAAAACTCTGTCTCCGGCAAGAGACACTATAGAAGTAGTCAAAGACTTATTGACAAAAGAAATGATGGAGATTGATGAACTGAAACTGTTTCAAGGACCATTCAATTTTAATTCCCTCTCCCCGGTTCAAACAATGAAGATAGCATCCTTTGCTCAAGCAAAGGCAAAAGAAAAACTTCTAAAGTCTCACATGGAAGGCTATGAGCTGATAGAGATTGCATCCGGTGTATTGGAGAAGATCATGCCATCCTTCCAAAAAGATCCTTCAGCCTCCTCATCTGGTAATCTAAAATCTCTTGTTAATTCTGTTAATACACATTTTGACTCTTTAGAGAAAGCAACAGAAGAGAAAGTCTGGAAAGAGTTTTTGGGTAAGAGATTCTCTAAAGTACAAGGGCTGATAAAAAATGATAGGAGAAATATGGATATTGGGATAAAGAGCTTAGAAAATGCTCTTAAAGATGGTGAAGAAATATATAAATTTTTTTTATCCTGGTCTAAAGTGACAAAGGATATGGAGAAGAAAGTGAAAGAACAAGAGGATAAAATGTCAAGTTTATCTCAAAATTTTGATCCTCTCACCACATCCGTAATAAACCAGGAATGTCAGACTATCGCCATTCTAAATGAACTAAAGAAACTTGAAAAGGAAAGGAAGAATATAATAAGTAGGATGGGTGAACTTAGAGGGATAATTATCCCTAAATTAGAGGCCATGCATGAGGCCCTAACTGATGCTTAGACCATAGCTCGAACCAGTGATCCGACAGATCTAAAGAGGGCAAAAGCTTTTGCATTCTTGTTGAGTGGTCACATCTCAATTTTGGACTGGATGAAGCAGAGTTGGGCAACATAATTTGTCTAGTTGAAGACAACTTTTGTAGATATACTTCAGTATATGTAAGTATAAGATGTACAGATACTTATGCAACTAAGTATAGTTGGATTTTTGAGAATTTTGGTGTGCGGATTCTACCTTTTGCCATTGATGTCAAAGGGGGAGTGAGGAGCAGTGAAAAATGTGGAATCTAGCTAAGGAGGAGCTCCAAAAAAGTGTACATTAGAACAGAGCATCAGCCAAGGGGGAGTATAGTGTGACAGTCATTTTTCACTAAGTGTTGCCATCAATGCCAAAGGGGGAGATTGTTGGCAAGAGACACTGTGTGGCTTCATGAATGTTGTCATTGATGGCAACAAAGTCCATCCCACACATCTGTAGGACATGGTATGTCTATATCGGAAGTCAAATTGAAGAGTATTTTGGTCTGGTGACCAAGAACAGAGCATGAAGCAAGGTCCGACAATCAGGTCCGGATCTCTCAGAGGAAGTATCTCAGCAAAGTACAGACTTGAGTAAGTGAAGAGGAGTACCATGACTGATACATTCCAGAGATTGAGCCTCTGGTGATGAAAGAGTGAAAAGATATGAGCACCTACGTGTTGAGTTCCTATTTGGCAGAGTAGACTGAGGAAGAACTGACTGGCAGAGCATTAGACCTTAATCCGGATGAGAAATTGATGGTGATCAAATTTCTTGAGGGATCATTCATGGTTGGCCGACATGTTTGATGACTTCTATAAGTATCTCCTTGATACGCATCACTTAGTAAGCAAGGATTCAACCGACATACCAGAGTTTGGAAAATTATTAAGTATTCCAGATGCCGACTAAAAAGATGATGAAATCCTTGGTGCAGATATATATACCAGATAGATTTTGATGTGAAGATATGAATGGTGTAAAGTGAAGTGCGAAGAAAATTAGAGAGCAGTGTGGAATTAGCTATACAGGTCCGGAATGTGACAGAACAGTAGCATTAGAATAGAGGAAGAATGAAGTGCAGTAGGTCAGTGTATTAAACCTAATCAGAACTAAACCTCAGCATATGTGGATGCTCCTCATCAATTCAAGTACCTTGTTTTCTTTCTATAAACTATTGTAGGCAGTGAGCCTCTTGTGAGTAGTGTGCTCGAGCAGTGAACCCTAATTGGCAAGTGCCATTTTGTACTACTTTATTCTTTTAACAGAGAATACAATCTTGGGTTAGTCACCCCGTGGTTTTTCCCTTAACATGGTTTTCCACGTCAAATCATTGTGTTATGTGTATTGATTTTATTTCTGCTTTCATGGTTATGTATGCTTGTATGCTTTGATGTTGCACTAGTTGTTAAAGAAGAACAGAAAGTTAAAATAATTAAGATAACTGATTCACCCCCCCTCTCAGTTATCAACATTAACTCCTTCCATTCCTTTGTTTTGTGCAAGAGTACCAATACAACCTCCAAAAGCCTAGAATTTATTGACCTAGTGACTAATAGTCTAAAACTGAATTCAAGGAATCCAAAATGTAAGAGATCTACTTAATAGTAGTGGAGATTAATAAAGTTAAAAGTGTACATGCAAGTAGTCCTCACTTTCAGAGGAACTTGGAACCACCATTCAGATGATATGTTATAAACTCACAAAATTAGTCTTGGAGAATAGCTAGGAGTTTTTTGTAGATTGAATTGCATGTGTTAACTCTAGCATTGATGTGGATCTACAATATGAACTTCAAACCAATATAGATATTTAATATTAGAGCAACAAGATTTTTTGGTAACTGTGATGCTCTTTGACTATTCTATTCTGCTTAAAAGTTTGAACAATTGAACTTTTCTTCTAGTAATTGGTGAGTGTCATATCATGTTATAAAAACACTTGCTATAAGAATTTCATGTTAGCCTACAAATTTAGCATGAAAAGAGATAGGTTTCATCATTTTAGCCCATGTTATTTTCTATCTTTTTGGCTAAGAATGAACAATACTACTTAAGATAAAAATAAATATCTCAAACATTTGAAGGTTGTGCAAGTAAAATTTGAAAATGTTTGTGGAAAAATAAAAACTACAATTCATGTACATTGTAATGCCTCGTGCTTTAACATTCATATTCATGAAGATTCTTGTGATCTTTTGACTATTAATGGTGAACTAATAGTAATTGGGATGACATGTTTAGATTCATTAGACCTACAACACTGTATGTATCCTATCTCTGAGTTTTGAAATAAATGTCAAATTTTATTTTATTTTATTATTTATGAATATTGAATCATTTTTGGTTTTCTAAATTTTTATCAATTTATTTTCTAAGTAAACCTAGGTTAAGCACCTAAGAGCCATGAAATAGAGAAATTAATCCTGGATTTAGGTAACTGTTAGGTTCACCAGATCTAACATTATACAAATATATTTCTCACAATTCTAAATAATCTCCAAACCTAACTGACCAATGATCAATTGATTAACCATTGACTCAAATATTAAAAAAACACCCCTTTTCAAAGAAGGGAGACTAAATATCTAACAAATCATACCCTAAAAAACCACCATGTACAATGATAAAAAACTATGACTACGAAACATTTTTCCTCACATTCTTGGAAGACTTGAGATTCATTTTATGATTAGACTTCCCCTTAGAGAATTCCCTCTTCTCTTTCACCTTTGTCCACTCTTTTTCAAAACACTATTTATCTTGAAAATCTATAATCAGAATAATATCTATGGAATTGGTTGTTTCAGCTTTTAAGGCCTCAATCCTCACCTTTGTGTCTTTGACCTTTGAAGGAGACTTAGATGTCATATCTAAATGTTTCTATTATCATTTGTTTCTATGGGAAAAGTTGCATCTTCCCTTTTCATGCCTAAAGAGACCCCCAATACTTCCTTGCCACCAAGATTTTATTGTGAAATCTAAGACCCCTCACATTCTTACCTTAGGAAAATAGTGAGATGATTGATCTTAGCCCCTTTCCAACAAGTCAGTTGAGATGAGATCTTCTTCTTGAAATATTCAAAATAATAAGATCCCCTTTAGGACAAAGGGAAGCTTAATGAACATACACATAATAGTAGCAACACCAAAAAGGAATATTCACATAATCTAGTTTTTGCACCAAGGTCTACCCCCATTTTTCAAAATAATTTCCTCAAGTAGTCTCTTCTTCAAATATATTTCTATAAAAATTTGAGCATAATTAGTATGGGAATGGTCTAAATTTTCTTGAGCAACATCCAAGAATTATCCCAAAGAATCCCTGATAATCGCAAAGCATTAAGTAACCTAATATTGTGAAGGTCGATATGTGAGACGAATCCAAATATGAATAGAGGAAAAATACTCATTCAAGGGGTTGAAGGAGGGGTAAAAGGTTTGAGGATGAAGATGTATTCTTCCTAGAACCATGGCCCTACACTAAGAATTATATTTTTTTCATCCGATGACATAAACTCCACAATGAAGAATCCTTGAACACATGAAAAGATGTCATTTTTTCTTTCACTAGGGGTTTCTAAAATTCTTTGATCCAACCACATAAATTATTAAAATGTGGCAATAACCCATTAAATATTTGAATTAAATCATATTTTTGTAAAGTTTTTCCCAAAAATCCTCTTTTTTAATCATGGTCCAAAACTAATTTAGGAATTCAATTTGCCTTTTTCGCAACCATACCTCCCTTCCAGATGCAAGATTTCCACCCCTTCCAGTGGGAAGCTATAACTAGAGGGACAAAATTCCCTCTAGTTATAGTATCCTTTGAGACCTTACTATTACAATCCTCATTCCTAGAAGAAAAATTCTTTTTTTTCGCATAGGGCATCCTGAAATGATTTGGACAAAGAACACTAAGGATCCATCACAGATCGACACAAGTTTCTTCTACTAAGATCAAAGGAAAATTGAGAAAAATGAAGCCACATCTAACTATGCTCATAATCATGGGTAATTTTTATAAGGTCATGAAACTAAAGGTCAAGCTTTTTGAGTCGATGTCACCACTAGAAACAACACCTGCTCCATGTGAGATAGAATTAGGTCACATGAAGATCCATGAATTGATTTGATTTCATGAATATCTAACACCTCATAGGAAATTTTATTTGTGGAGACTTAAACCTAAAAAATGTAGAAATCATAATAGAATTTTAGGAGTGAATGACAAATATTCTATGTTTGTGACCATTATATACAAGTACCTTATGTACAATCCATGCTCAAGTTTTTAGACACACTTGGTCCCTTACAATAACAATATAAAATACAACTCTATTACCCCTACCAATTCAGTAATAAGGCTTTGATGGGATTGATTTCTATACCTTATAATGAAAAGGATTGGAGTTTTAGATACAAAAATAAATAATGGTGAATATGTATGCAAAATGCATCCATGTAACTTGTAAAGAAGTGGGGGTTCTTTGGAACAAGGTATGGAAATCCATCAAATCATAATAGAAGAATGATTTTTTCCAAATGTTGTGGTTGCAAATGTCTTGGTAGATATTTATGCAAATTTTGTCAAAATTTGCTTCTTCATTATTTTTTCTTATTAAAGTGGTTTCTATCTAGTTTTCTATTCATGTTGCTAGTTTTGTTATAATGGATTATACATTTTGAGGGCTTGATTTTTTTGATATAGAGTAAAAAAGGGTTTTTTAAAAGGGCCCTATTATGCCCTGCATAATCACCTCCATCCTTGAGATAGATTGGGACCCCCCTTTTTTGGTTCACTATTACTTTTTGCTTGTGTGTCTTTTCCTCTGATGATCTGGTATCATCTTCCCTCTCTAAAGTGTTTAAGAGTTTGTGAGCTTTTTGCCCCAAAAACCTATGTTTTTGGGCCTCTTGGCTGAGCCCCAGGATTTTTCTTTTTCCTAGGCTCATGGGTTCTTGGGCCAATTTTGGCTCTGGGGAAGATGTCCTTATGACTGATCGAGACTCGTGACCCCAATCAACCCCTTGCGTCTAATCAAGACCGTGGCCCCGGTTGACCCTTGGACTCCAGGTCCTCTTTTCTTCCCAGTCCTTGGAGTCCCTTTCCCATTTTTGGCCCCACTCCCAATGACTTTTGCCAGGACCACGGGGCCTTGTCAGCCTTTTGGCCATTTTGTTGTGTGTCCTCAGGACCCTTTTCATCCTGAGTCCCTGCCCTAGCTACCACATTAATGGTGGTCCGAGGTTATACCTTCTGGGTATTTAAAGGGTTGGGAAGCCCTTTTCACCCATTATTTTCCTGTCTCTCTCTCTCTCTGCCTGTGAACAAGATTTGGAGCAATTTCTATTGCTTTGACTTCAAAATGAATAATTTGAAGCTATCAATGCTAAATTTGTAGGTGTCTATGAGGATTCCTGGGATTCTACTCTTTCTCCTCATTCCTGCACTCCATCTTTGATAGGTAGGGTTTCCATTGTCTTTTCCTTTATCTATTTTTTCTTCTTCCTTTTATTATTGTTGTTGTGTCTCTTTTCTTCTCCTTGTTTGTGTTCCTTTTTTTTGTTTCTGGTGTTGGCTTGTGCCTTGACTTCCATTCATTTTTGTTGTCTCTTACTTAGTTTAGTTCTTGTTTTCTATTTCCCAGGGTTTATTTTAGCATAGATTTTCAATCTCGAATAAATGGACTAAATCAGGCTTGAAACCATTCCCAAATCACTCAAAATTTTAGAAACTTAACCAACCCTTTTGGCCCTTGGGCCTCAATTCTGAAATTGTTTAAGCCAACAGAAAGGTCAAACTAGTTTTCGCGCCCTATTTTCATAAAGGTCTTTACCGACATAGTCGAGTGCCTTTGGGACATCAAGTCTTGAAGGGTTCTTCAGACTTGGAATCTCAGGGTTTGAAAGTCACTTTTACCCCCACCCCTGAAAATGAACTTAAGGAAAACTTTATTTCAGACTCTTGTCGGGACCTTGGGCCCCGATGGCCACTTTGACCCCAAAGACTCAAAATGGACCCCAGTCCGCCTTCTGCCCTGCAACCTGCCATCTGCATGAAGCATCCACTTTGGGACTTCGGGCCTGTAGGAGACTTTTGGCCTTAGCCCCCTTTTGACCCTAAATCGTAAGAGGGTCCTTAAACCATTTTTGGTCCCGTGACCCACTATTTGTGTAACAGGTGTCCATTTTGGGACTTCGGGCCCATAATGGATTTTTTACCTTGTCTTTTAGATCCAAAAATTCAAAGGGTCCCCAGACCACTTTTTGTCCCATGGCCCGCCATATCTGCCATGTGTCCACTTCAGGACTTCAGGCCTGTGGTGACCCCCCGGCCCTTGCAAAGCCTTAATGTTGGTTTACACCCATCTCCTTGGGGCCCGATTGAGCTGGCGGACCCGCATACCAAAATCGGCTTAATGTCCAATTTTCCAACTTAGGCCTAAAATCCTACCAAAGCCATAAAACTCTCAAAATACTCAATTTTAAATGATCTATTTGGTTTTCATTTGTTTTTTATTCCCTCTTTTCTGCTTGTAGGATAGATAAATGTCGGGAGATGAGACTTTTGATGAAACACTTTCAGGATCTAAGTTTGTACAAGAACTTGAGCTAGGAGCAAGAGGGTTAGAAGGTAGAGAGACAACTTCAAATCAGTCATTGAAGAAACCAGTTAAATAGATGAAGAATAAGGAACTCCCAAGCATAATGAAATACCTAGTCCAAGGGGTTCCCGAGGATTCTAAGTTCAAGAATGAACTTATGAATATCACAGACACTAAGTTGGGACATATTTACTTAGAGGTCTTTAAACATGATACCTTTGGAGATGATGTGAGTCCTAGAGCAAGGCAGATTGCTCTATCAAGCCTAGGACACATTGCTTGTTTTCCTCCTGCAGAAAAATGCCCTGAACTAATCATGACTTTTGCCCATCACTACAGTCCTAAGGAGAGAAAATGCCTCAATTCCAATGGAAATCTTCTATTGGATATTACACTAGAAATGATTAGAACAATTTTTGATTTGTTAGTATATCAGCAAGCCCATACATTATCAATTGTTGATGCTCTCCAAGCCTACAATCAAGATGTCACTGGCAATAAAGGATATGTGAATCAGCATCGATTGAAGAAGAAGAAATCTACCTCTAAAGTTCTAGATAGACTGGTCAGATTAGATTTTCAAGGAGAAGTATCAGATGTAATCACATTGTTGAGAAGAGCATTCAGGTGGTAAGAATCCATAACATATGAACCCTAGATATTCCAATATATTTTCTTTACTTTGAAAGCAAACAGTTGGTTAGATTGGGCTTAGATGGTTTCATACAATATACATTCCCAACTTATGTCTGTGGTGTAGTTAAAAAAGTTTTATATGACATCATATGTTGTGTGGTTGGCTACCAGAGTTGGAAATTTCCTTGGATTGATCAGAGTAGGAGTAAGAGGAGAAGCTCTAGGACAAAGCAAGATCTACAAGTTCTATCCCCAATTAGAGTTAAAGGAGGTTCAGAAATACTTCAAAAGGGTAAATGATGCCTTTCTTTAGCTACAATATTGTAATTAATAGGGGATCCTACTTTTAGAATGTCTGCTAAAGCAATGGATCTTATTAGGCCATGGGGGTAGTGGTTCATACAATACCCCAAATCTACATACATAAGAGTAGCAAGCTTCAAAAGATCCCCATTTTTGCTCCCAAGGAATTGTAGTGATTAAATTATTCTGATAGGATTCTCCTGCCAGATCAGTTAAGTCCATTTGAATCTGTCTAGCAAGCACAAGTCTGGGTGAAATATCCTTTTGATTTGGGTTTTTATGAATATCCTTGAATCATTACACTAAAAATAGTAGTAGAAGAGCTAAATTCTCTGAACCTAAAAGTATATGAGCCTCGGGAGGATTTTGATCCTATTGGAAAGTTAAATCAACTTTTTCCTACTATGGATTTTCAGCGTAAACATCCTTTAGAAGACTTCTGGGCAAATTGCCAAAATGACTTCGAGGTAAGAAACAAGAAATATACTAGACTCATGGATTTTCAATTAAGAGAATTTGGGTTGAGAGATGATATTCCTGAGGAACTTTCCAATGATGGGATAGTTCTAGATCCAGTATATGAACTTGATTTTGTAGATAAGAAAAGTTTGCCACCTATCAATTGGTCAGAGAAGGATGACAACTCTATTAGAGAATTTAGCAATTATGTAATTCAAAGGAGCATGGAATGGATAGAGCCTAGAATTAGAAATTTTGTCCCTCCTAATACACATACAAGAAAAAGAGCTAAAGATCATGCTTCATCCTTAGGGTCCCTAGCTGCTAAGAGGCAAAAGACACAAGGTAACCCTCCTAAAACTACAAAGACAAGGGTGTCCTTGGAAGATGATTCCCTTGAAGTTATACTCAAGGTAGTACATGAAAAATTTGTTGAGTCCTCAATGATGTAAAGGAGAGTGCTGCAAGAATCACATCTAGGATTGGAATCAGACCAATGGCCCAAATTATACCTCCTTGAGAAACCATTGGGCAAATGCCAGGTGCAGGACAACAAACTAGTGAAGAAGAAACTTTGTAAACTACTTTTGGTATAGTTGTGTTCCCTCCTCCCTCATTAAAGCAACAACCAAAAATTAAAAAAACAAACTGAAGAAGAAGATGTTGCTAAGGATGATAAAGGTTCAAAGTCATTACATGATGTCTCCAATGAGGAATAATTTGAACAAGAACAACTACAACAATATGAGAAACCAAAAGAAGCTGAAAATGAAGAAGAGGAGAAAGAAGATAGAGAGGTGCATGGGGCTGAATAGAATGTCCCTTCAGAAGAAGAAAGAGAATAAGATATTAATGAAGAACATGTGCTCACAGAGTAGGAATAACAAGAAATAATTGAAGCCACTGAATGGGCAAAAAGGGACAAGGTTGAATCTCCAAAATCTACAAATGAACTGCCAAGACAAGAGCAACAACAGGAAAATATATCAGGTGAACAAATAGATCAGCCAAAACAACAAAAAATTCAAAATCAATAGGATCAAAATTTATAGTCCCCAGTTGCACCTTCATGGTTGAATTTAAACTTTGGGAAAAGGCAGCAAATTGTGTCAATGCTTTTGAGTTTTTAGGAGATGATGGTCGAGTTGGAAAAGGATAAAACTAAGAAGAAGGCCAGAACCTTGTCAGTTATCTGCGTTAATTACCAAGGGGAAAGAATTGCACAGATCATGACCCAGGTAGCTAACAAGGATGATAGAGAGCTACATGTAGAATATTATCAAATCACAAGAGTAAATCCAGGTAAAAAAACCCATGAGGAGGAACTAGCTTCTTTTGATTCTGTGTACACTACGGTGAAATCTAGAATGCAAAATGACAAACAAGATAAGGGTAGCTTGAAGCTACAATTACACCAGATGAAAATGTTTGTCAAAGGTCTTCTTGCATCGGTGTCATAGAAGCCAGCTCCCACTGATGTACCAATTTTGATGATTAAGCAAGAGGTAGATACTCTTCAGGCAATGAAAGAGAAATCTTATGTTCTTGACAGATGGGTTTCAAAGTTTTTAGTAGAATCTTTTAGCATTTTTGACAAATATTTTATGTTCTATGAAGAATCATGTGAGCTTGAGAAAGGAATAGAAGATTTTGTGGAAAGACATGAGATGGAGAATAAGGAACTGGAACAAATTGTGAGAAATCTGAAGGTGATTGGAAAGATGACTCAACAGGAGTTAAATGAATCATGTATATTGCAAGATGAAGAGCCCAGTTTTGTGGATGATAATATCAAAATTGTTGAATACAAGATAGAACAAATTGTGGAATATCACCCTACGTTAATCACATTGCAGCATGACTTTTTCAATATATTGCTTTTGTTGAGACTTTTGTCAAGGCAGTTGTGGGTAATGATGCATTTTCAGATGATAAACATAGATTGGAACCTGTGAATAAAGTGAAGGAAGCCTCTAAAAAGAAGATGGATGACCTATATCAGGCTCCAAGTTTTGATGAAAATAAGTTGAATAGATTTGTAGAATCTAAAGCTCATTTCAAGTTGGCATTGGTAGATGTTGATAAAATGGAGAAAAAGTGTGAATGGGTTGCCCAACAGTTGAAAACTTTCAAGTTCAAGTATGAATGGTTAGATGGGCTTGATATGGACAAGGTAAAATAGCTTCTTTCAGATTATGCTGAGTACAAGAAGGCCAAATTTGTTGGTGGAGTGTCTAGTTCTCACTAAGTTCATTTTTTGGACATAGTCAATTTTGATGAAATTATGTAAAACGAAATTGTAATAAAACACTTTTTGTAAAAAGGGGCTCATTGTTTTTATAAAGTGGGCCCTACAAACATTTCCTTTTTTCTTTTTAATAGTTTTGAGTTGAAAAGTCAACTTAGAAATAGACAGGGAGAAACAATTCTATTTTTGAAAGTGCTCTTGAGTTGCATGGAGTTGGTGATAAAAATAATGATAAAGGGAATTGCATGTAATTTATAAGTGTAGTAATTATTCTTTTGGAGAGCCTATAAAAGGAATGGACTCCTTTTGATGAAGGGTCTAAAAGTTGAAGAATTAGGTTGTCAGTCCTTAGATTTTTATGCTTTTATTTCAGTAGATAGTAATTTTTACAACATTTCTAGAATAGAGGAGATTGTACCACTAGAAACAGATCCATATTTCTAGTCTTCATGTTGGATCTACTTTCTTGTATTGAAGTTCAAAGAATTTAATGCAAGATGGCTATCAATTTTGTGGGACATTTCTTCATGTTTCTGGTGTAGTGCATTGAACTTCTTTACTTCCATATTTATCTAAAAAATTCTGAAATTTATGCTTTAAAGTTTTGAATTTATTTCTGATTTTCTTATGAAACATAGTAATCAAAAACTATAATTCTAATCATATCAATTTTGGGAATCCTTTGATTGTAGCATCATAATATGAATGATTAGGTTTATTAAAACTGATTTTAATATTGTGGTTAATGAATTTGTGGGATAAATGTGTTGATATAAAGTTTGAGATTCACTGTATTGCATCATTTACTTTTTTATTCTCGTACTATCTTTTGATCTTTTTTTTCAAAACAACATAAAAGAATATTGATTCATATTCAGTTTGATTAATCATAAAAGTAATTTTTGTTGCAAGTATGAGGTGAACCAGTGTTGTCATTGATGTCAACATACTCATATTGCATTGACAAGAAGGATTGGATGAGCTGTGTGCTGAGGATATTGAGAAAATTAGCCTCAGTCAGGAACAATGAAGAACAGTGATGAGAAGAAGGCAAATGTATTGTATAGGTTGAGAATCGGAGGATGCAGATTAAAGGGTTTGTAGATATGAGTCTTGAGATGCTTCAGTTAAGATTTCAGAGGTCCGCATGAAGATCTGAAGAAGTTGTGGCTGTCTGTGTGGAACCGGTTCCGGCAAGTGTTCAGAGGTGATAGAGGATCACAGAAAGGTCCAGTGAGGTCCGGAATTGTATAATCCTAATCTGCAGATTGGAAGGAGTGTTTGGGATGTCCTTGTGATGTGTCATCTCGAGTTGTGTATGATTTTGAGGTCCGAAAGTACCTTTTGCATTGTGACAGTGGTGACAGACTATGTTCTTGAAGTTTCGGATGAGGAAGAGAAGAGATTCCAGTAAGTAGAGGAAGTACGGATGTACCTGGTCATTCAGGCAGGCTTGTGAAGGTTCTTGGATCATGTTAAGGTTGTGTTGTTGATCCTCATTGGTGGTAGAGCCTGGAATTGAAGATATTCTTCCGAATGAAGTTCTTGTTCAGACTAGCTGACCGGATGAGTTGTTCATCTTGCGAATGTTCTTGTGGTGGCCAACCGGATGTATTAATCATCTTGCGAATGTCCTTATGGTTGATTGCCAACTTAGATGATTGTTCCTAAGTCGATGTCTTGTATAAATAAGTGTTTGAGAATTCATTTTGATGTGTGGATTGTGTGGATGAGTGTGGTATAGCGAAGGGAAGTGCGAAAGGTAGAGCAGGGGTTTTTGGGCTTAAATGGAACTGATCTGGACATGGTAGAGATGTCATTCTCCAGTTCAAGATTGTGATTCTTATCACTTTGTAGACAGTGTGTCTCCTTGTAGGCAGTGGGCCTCTTTGTGAGCAGTGTGCTCGGGCAGTGAGCCCTAATTGGCAAGTGCCATTCTTTTTCTTATTCTTCTAACAGAGAATAATCCTTGGGTTAATCACCCCGTGGTTTTTCCCTTAACTGGGTTTTCCACGTCAAAATCTTGGTGTTCAATGTGTTGATGTTTATCTGCTCTTATGTTTATACATTATGCTTTCATGGATGATTAATTGATATGCTGTATACTAACAAAGACGAATCAAGTGTTTGAAGTAAAAAGCAAGTTTTTATACAACTGATTCACCCCCCCTCTCAGTTGTATGCCCTAGATCCAACAATTTTAGCCCCTTGTGAATTGTCCATATCAACCTTGTGCTTGCATAGCGTAGTTGTGACCCAACCCCCGAGACCTTGGGGATGGTTGATTCTCTTTTGGATCATCTTTCCTTTTAGGAGAGGCAAGTTGAATCTCACCTTGCCTATGTTGCATGCATGTGTAAATGGGCCATCAATAGAACTAGCACTAGAAGGAGGGCCTAAAATCTTTTAAACTTCAAACTGGAGCCTATTAACTCTTTTTCTCCTTAGAGATTTAGGAGAATCCTGAGATCTTCACCTAGGAAGGGAGATTTATTTGAACTGGGGTTTCCAACAAGAGCAAGAAGCATGAGAGTGAGACATAACAATCAACCCATTTCTTCTCCTTCAAACCAACAACCCATAGCAAATCTGCTAGGTTCATCAATTCTACCTCCACCGATGGCTTTCTTTACCACAGAAAATTCTCCCTTAGGGACCGTGCCAGGAGGAATCCATGAATTACCTAGGAACCCAAATTTTTTTTGTACTAAATATATCTATGGAAAAAGCAAAACAACAGAGGAACATATACAAGCCTTCAAGGATGTTGCGATTCAATCACAAATAGCTCATCAGGATGTGGTCTGTAGGTTCTTCCCTTATTCTTTAGGAGACTTTGCATAAAGTTGGTAACTGAGTCTGCCATCAAATTCAATCTCATCATAGAAAGAACTAGAGATAACCTTCATTAACCAATTTTGGACATATGTTGACTCAGCTATCCTTTACCATCAATTTGCCACCTACAAAATGGAACCAAACAAACCTATAACAATGTTCAACACCCGAATTCAAAGGCTATACAAAAGGTTAGCTACTCCTTATAGTGTAGTAGAGGATGTCACCATTTAGGTCTATTTTAGAGAAATAAATCCCCTAACCAGTCTATTCTTGAGAATAACTCAAACCCCTACAGACATAGACTCCCTTGCCAAAACATATAAACTGGCTATCGAGCTACAATATCAAATGGATCCCTCACCAAGGGGAATTGGTGGTTCTATGCCATCATTGGGGTGCATAGGAGGGCCAAATCAATTGCCTACAATAAACAATGTTCTCGCCAATAACATGCCTTTGTTGAATCCAATACCCTTAGCCATGCATCATCCCACAAACCAAGCTTTTGTTGTGCCTGTAATCACATGGCCTAACAAGAACAATTATCAAATACCTATAGCTAATGCTAGAAACATAGTTTTCAAGAAACCTATCATTACTCAGACAAATCCAAGAAGTATCTAAGCCAATGCATAGGTGAATCAATCCAATGTTGGCCAAAATATGCACTTAACATCAGAAATAGAAGCCCTCAAGAAGACCATATCCCAAGTAACGAATGAACTCACCTAGTTTAGAATGAACCCTCCACTACCTCAGAGTCAGAACAACCCTCAAGCTCAGAATAATTTCTAAAACTAGAATCAGAAAATGAGAGACCATTCAATAGGCAGTGGAACACCAGACCTAACAATGGAGGAGTGACTAATTTGGGAAATGGGTCAAATGAAGGGAATCATGGTAATACCAATACTTCTAACACTATGACTATGGATGAACTCAATCACATGGTTAATTGGTGTAGGTTGCATGATACAGTAGATCATTCAGAATCAGACTGCCCCCAAATGGAAAAGATGGCTAGAATTGCATGGGAAGACTCCTAATCATCTTGTAGCACCACCTAGGAAAATATGAATTCTATAAACATAGCCACATTTCTGGGCAATTATGTCTTCCCTTTCAAAGAATACAACAAACCATCTAATGAAACCTATGAGTTCCAAGTGTTTCAACAGGGGAAGAAAAATTATTTATTAAGGAAAAAAGATCAAGACCCATTCACTACAGGTATTCCCCCAAGTAATGGACCTACACCGCCTGATCCTAAGGCCAGTAACAATCCCTTACCACCCAGAGGCCAACCTGAAGTACAACAAAGGTCAAATCTAATGATAATTATAAGGCCTTAGGTACCTTTAGATCTAAGATATGACATAACTGAGGATCTCAAGAAAACTAAGTCTAATATGTCAATTTTTTATGTCCTTCAGAATTGTCCTACTCAGAGGGAGGCTTTGATAAAAATTTTGGACAAGCCTACTCAACCCAAAGAGAAAGCAAAAGTAGTGGAAACCACTGACACCTACACAACAATGTATGAAGGAAAGTTGGATTCCCCTCCATTTATCCTTAGTGTTAGAATCTTTGGGAAGAATTTACATAACTGTATGGTGGATTTAGGGGCATCTGGTAATGTAATGCCTTACTCAATGTGCTGGAAATTAGGGATGACCCCAACTCCCACCCAGAAAAAAGTAATACAACTGGACAAAACAGAAGTGAATGTGATAGGAGAGCTCAAGGACGTACATATCCAATTGGTGTCTAGTCCTAGAATCCAACAACACATCAACATACAAGTGGTGGACATCCCTGAAGCCTATGGGATGTTGTTAAGCAAAGACTGGTCCAAAAGCCAAAATGGATACTTCGCTACTAATTTTTCACATCTATTGCTGCCATGGAAGGGAAACTGGAATCAAATTAGAATTGAGAGTGATCCCAGGTTGAAACACATGATCACAAAATACAACCACCATAATGAAATTGCTTATGTTGAGGTTGAATCAAGGGTTTACAAGGTAGATGAAATTTTGACTACTCTTGTATTCACTCAAGATGCCACGCCAACCAAGAAAACTAGAGGTGTAGAGTTACATTCCAAATGTGAATAGTTTGTTCAGAAATTAAAACAAAGCTGGGATTCACTGGAAGAAGACACCAAAATCAATTATCTACTACTCCCCAATTGGTGCCAAATCCATAAGTGTACCCATTTAGAATTAACATGTGCAGTATGTACTGCTATAGTAAATGAGTACCTCTTCAAAAAATGACATTCAAAACCTTTATTAGTAGATGATGTTACCTCAGACAATACAAGACTTTTGATTAGACAAGATAGCAATAGAGAGGCAGTCTACACACATACCAACCAACAAATGGGACAAACATGTATTGTCTCTATAAAAGGACTACCTAATGTTGTCGTTATGGATATGTTAGGAGTGAATCCAGTTGACAAAATCTCCTGGGTACATAGTCGGGTAGATCTCACCCAAGCCAAAAAAACTTTAATTGTTCTAGTTGAAGAAACAAACTCTTTAGAAGAAAGTGGAGAGGAATCAAACCTATTTGACAAGGAACTAACTCAAGTGAAAGAAAGACCAGGTATAAAGAAAGAAGAGCTAGATTCCCTTATCTTAGCAATTGAACATGTATCTGTGCAACTCAATCAGAAAGGGAAAACTACCTATGAGACACCAATATTAGAAGAAGATTGAATTTGGACATTAAGATTTAATGGTTGTCATTCTAAACAAGGAGCTGGGGTAGGCATGGAGCTGGTAAACCCAAAAGGAAAAGCCTTCCTAACATCTTACTAGTTACAATTCCACTGTACCAACAATATGACTGAGTATGAAGCCTTGATCCAAGGGTTGATTTTCACCCAAAAAAGGGGGTACAATGCCTCAAAGTACAGGGAGACTCCAAGTTGGTAGCAAGGCAGGTGAGAAGCCAATATGCCTATCATGACAGAAGGTCAGCAACTTAAAGGAATAGGGTGTGGAATCTTATAGAAGACTTCAATGCTTTTGATATAAAAGTTATCCCAAGGAGAAGGAATCACATTTTGAATGTCCTCACAATAGCTGCCAACACTATTGAACCTATGACTCATTCAAGGTTGAGGAGATTTTCTATAGAACTAGTGTCAGCACCGACGGTACCAGATAATGTAATGAATTTCCAAGTTTTCCAAGATGACCAGCATATCCTAGAATTCTTGAAAAGTTCAGGAGTATTCAAAGGCCAAATTGTAGATGAATCTGATCGAGATCCCTTTAAAGATGATGATGGAGTAATCAATTTGAGAACTAACAACATACCTAAAGGCTTGGTTGCACTAGAAAGGATCTTCGACTCATAACCCAGGTCCAAGCAGAAAATACCTTCCAATTTCAAGGGTGGTAAGTATGAAACTTACAACTTGAGAGAAGCAGACAATGAAAGGAATGTCTTCATAGGAAAGACTTACCATAGTAGAGAAAGAGAAGAAATTATTCAAGCATTGAAATACTATCGAGACGTCATTATGTCGAGATATGAAGATTTGAAAACATTTGACACTTCCATTATCACTCATACAATCTCATTGAATCCAAACATAAAATTGTTTCGATAGAAATAGAGGCGAGTCAATGCTTTAATTGAACCTTTGATTTTCAAGGAAGTGTAGAAATTATTGGTTGCTAAAATCATCTTCCCGGTAAGACACTCTACCTAGGTAGCCAATTTGGTGCCAGGCAGAAAGAAAACTAGGGAAATTAGACTATGTGTAGACTTCTGAAATCTGAACAGAGCATTTGAAAAGGATAACTATCCCCTCCCATTGTTGGATGAAGTATTGCAGATCATCAATGGGTCTCATATGATATCTTTAGATTAGATGAATACTCCAAGTATAACCAAGTCCTAGTAACTTATGAAGATAAGATGAAGACTACCTTCACCACTAAATGGGGAACATTTGTATACAAGAGGATGCCCTTTGGTTTAATAAATGCTGGGACTACTTTTCAAAGAGCCATGGATACAACATTCACTGATTTAGTGGGTAAGTGCATCATCATCTATGTGGACGACCTTACAATATTTTCTAAAGTTTGAAGTGACCATGCTGTAGACCTAAGGAAGATATTAGAAAGGTGTAGAAGGTATGTTATATTGCTCAATCCAAAGAAGTGCATTTTTGGAGCCATAGAAGGGAAGCTACTCGGTCACATCATATCTAAGAAAGGAATTTCAATTGACCCGGAGAGGGTTGAATCAATTTTGAAGATGCCCATGTCGGGTAGTAAGAAAGAAATGAGATATTTCTTTGGAAAGATAAAATTTGTAAGGAAATTCATAATAGGGTTTGCCGAGATCATGAAACCACTAAATGACATGATGAATAAAGAGACCAAGATTGAGTGGAGCATAGAAGCTAAATCTGCATTTTCTCAAATCAAACAGTCTATCACTGAGGCACCAGTCTTGATCAGTCCTGATTATCTCCAATCATTCTACATCTATTTGTTTTCCCCTGAACATTAATGTGCCACTATCCCCACTCAGAGGAAAGAAGTAGGAGATGAGAGACCCATTGCATTTATGAGTTCCCCATTCAATAATGTTGAAGTCAGGTATCCATACCTGGAAAAAAAAATTTTCCTCTAGTGAGGGCAGTTAAAGAATTCAGACACTATATCCTCAGGAGTAGAATTTTTGCAATCATCCCTAACCAAGCAGTAAAATCTATGTTGATGCAAAGTGAATTAGGAGAATGACGAGGTAAATGGATGGAAATCTTGCAAGAATTTGATCAAGAAATTTATCCTATGAAGCTTGTAAGAGGGCAAAGATTGTCTCAAACCATGACTGAATTTGATTCCCAAATTGTTTGTCAACAATATATCTTTGCATGAACTTTCCACCACCTTTTTTATATTTTTTCAACTTAGGGAGGAGGAAATAACATAGTTTTCACATTGAATTTGATATATATCAATTCAAGTTTCAATTTTTGTAGTGTTGCAATGTTAATTGTGATTGAATTGTAGGAATTTAACATTATACATTGGTTATTTGTATTGTTGTTAGTAATTCTATTTGAGTGATATACAATTGAATGTTGAAAAGGAAGCAAGTTTGTGAAAAACTCAAATTGTTGAGGAGTTTGATGCAAGAAGAAAAAAAGACTACATAATTGGGTAGTCTCTCCATTTGAATCTCTATTTTTAGGTATGTCAAGTCTTTACACATGTTTTTTACATTTTCCTTAATTCTATTATGTTTCTTTATCATCCTTATCATACATGCTTAGTACAATTCTTTGATTTTGTTATTATGCATATTCCATGTTGATCATTGTTTGTTTCTCATTATAACCTTAGCCCCTCTTGGCACATTTTAAACTACACAATTCTTTACACTTGTCAATTACATTTTCTAGGAAGTTTCAAAAGATTTTTCATGGTGATGGACATGAGACAACATTTCTTTGAGGCATTTTTTCAAACAGCTAATTGCACATCTACGCTAGGCATGGTCACCACACCCTTCATTATAAAAGGGTTATGTCTTTCCTATTCGAAGGGTCACAACTTTTCGCCTTTGAAATGTCAGAACCTAAATCATATCATCACTATTCGTGAGAACCTAAATTCATTTATTTGCAATATTGCCTAAGGTTGTATTCTTAATTGTATTCTTCAAGGATGTTATGGATGTCTTTCTCAATGATAAGTTGCTCTCCATTTTATGTTAGTGCTTATCAACCCAATACACGAAGTATAATGCATACATGTGAATACATGTAATACATGAAGTATGCACAAGAAACATGAAGCATACATGTGAATACACATAATACATGAAGTCTACATAGGAAGCATGAAGCATACACATGAAAACATGAAGTATACATAGGAACCATGAATCATACATGTGAACATGTGAAATATACATAAGAAGCATGAAGCATACACGTGAATGGTAGCATGAAGCATACATGTGGAATGGTAGCATGAAGCATACACATGGAATGGTAGATGTCTTCCAAGAATTATATGACAAACTTAAGAGGTATGAGGTCACATGTAATAATGTCTTGCTCATTTTTAGTTGCATACTTCAAAGTGCATTGTATAATTACATGAATTTCCTTACCATACTACAATGATCCTACAAAGTATGGGCTTAGATGTGTAGTGGTAGAGAGACATAGGTGTTAGATTGCATCATGTATTATTATCTTCATATGATTGAATTAATGTTCAATAATATTAGAGGAGAATAATGCTCAAACTTTATATATTTACAATTATATAAAGGAAGAGTGCATGTAATACAATTAGACTTTAAAAATTTGAAGTAAACCATCTACAAATATCCATTGAAGCGTGGATTTATAACGTAAATATAGACACCATCAACAAAAAAGATGTGTATTAACCAAATAGCCATATAGGCATACATCAATATCTGTCGATATAAGTATAACATATATACAAAATAGCCATATAGGCTTACAAGAATGCCATATAGGCATACAATCTCAACTATATGCAATACAAAATATATGTCCACAAATGTCATATAGGCATACAACAAAGAAACCTAATAAAAAGCCATTCCCCTCTAGGTGAAGAAAATAGATCATGGGTGGCCTTTGATTTTTGAGGGGATGGAGACACATATGAGAGTGGTCTACTTCAAACCCAAGGGATGTTCCTCCTATTTAGTTCATCATGGAGCTTTAGCTATTACAATAAAAAGTATAAACATTAATATATAGAAATTAAATTATAAAAAATGAAATATTTAACAAAATAATCACTTACCACTACCAGATAATCTCTCTCCTCATTTGCCACAATAGCAGGATTAGGTTGTGGCATTGTAATGTCCTATAGAAACCATCTAGATAGAAATTAAACTTCAAATCAATAATCATTTGATTTTTCAATAATAAACAACTATAACAATGAATGTAATTTGAAATTTAATAATCTGCCACATACCCCTATCAAAGGCATGGAGCTATCAATTGAGGAAGACACACCATGCTCCATTGCCATATGAACATCAGGAGGTGTCTTCACCTACATCATCTAAAAATAAAATAACATTATTCAATTACAAAAACTAGAATAGTGATGCAGGTCATGACTTATAATGTATGATATAGTCAACAATTTTTTGAGTACTTTGGTAGACGTGTATGCAAATGTGGGAGCATAGACAAGGCAGCACTGTTTGAAATTTTTTTGAGAGAATTGTTTGATAAAATGCTTTGGTAGACATGTATGTAAAATGTGGTAGCATAGAAAACGTAGTTAGCTATTTGAAAAAATGCCTTAAAGAAATGTGATCTCATGGTGATGGACATCACCATGAGATCACATTTCTTTGAGGTATTTTTTCAAACAGCTCATTGCCTTGTCTATGCTATTGCTTACTATTATGCTTTGATAGATTTTTTCCAAGCATCCATATTTTGTACGAAAGAACTTGTTTTAAGCTTTTAGCCATAGCATCAAGGAAGTGAATTATTTGATAAAATGCTTTGGTAGACATGTATGGAAAATGTGGTAGCATAGACAAGGTAGTGAGCTATTTGAAAAAATGCCTCAAAGAAATGTGGTCTCATGGTGATGGACATATAACATGGTGATGTACTTATAAGAGTGGCATGGATCCTTCAAGGGGAACAAATATACACACATGTTCACCTAAACATGGAAGTACACACAATAAAGCACACAAGTCACATGCATATATACAAATTAGATGAATTGAACTCCTCATCCAATAAGTCATCCTTATCCCAATCGTGGTCATATGAGGATTCATGACTATTGTGTGGTATAAGGGTCAACAAAGGGGGGACCATAGTAGCATCAAGAGAAGTAGAAAGGGGACATTTTTTAGATGCAACAAGATCAATGCCCTCCTGAATATCTATAGAAGGAATTATGGTCACTGAACGAGTGAATATTACTAATAACATGTGAAAATAAATAATTAAGTCAAAGAGACACCCACCAACTACATGGGTTGATAGCTCAGGTAGAGAATATTCCACTAATCTCTGATCCTCTATGATTTTAGTAGACATGAGCATACTAGGATAATGAGGCTTTAGAAGAGGAGCCACCTCAATTAGAGAGATAGTAGATGTAGAAGAAGTCAGAGAGGGAGTGAAGGTGTTAGTTTAGGTTTAGGTTGGTGGTAGGGTGGGGTAGGGTAGTGCTCAAATTTTTGTTTGTTTGGTAGTGATGGAGGTAGGACAATGCCTAAGCTAGATGGTTTTAAGATGTCAGGAAAAAATTGGTGATGGGAATAAGGGGTAGAACAAGGGATACAAGGATGTCACTAGAAATCACATAGACATTAGGTAAGTTTATGTGTTTATGGGAAGGATGAATATCAAGAGTTTGTGGGATAATAGGGGGGAGGAAAGATAGGACAAGAAAAACCTTATTTTAAAAATTTCTTATCATTTTCTTTGTCTTGAGGTTTATTAGGGGGTGGATTAGAAGCAAACTAGGTCTGGGACGTTTGGTAGGGGTAGATTAGGAAATAGGTAGGGTAAATATGGGTTGGTTAGTAGGTTAGGTGTAGTGTCAAGGGGATGTTTCTTAGGCCTACTTTTAGAAGTGGATGGGGAAAGGTCCTACATTTTTTCTTTTACTTTATCTTGGAGGAGTGTTAGAGGGGAGATAGAAGTCAATGAGGAAGGTGAAGTAGTAATAGGTGGGATAAATGGTGGAGAAGATAGGGGCGTAGCTAGTAGAGTAGGTGAAGTAATAGAAAGAGGTTGTGGGGTGGGGGGAGCAATGTGTTTAGAGGCATAAGATAGGTAAAGGTGAAAGAGGATATTGGTATGAGGTTGAGGTGGACCAGAAGGGGTTGACAAAAAATCATCTAAGGAGAAGTTTCTTAAGGTAACAGCTAGTTGGTATGGGCTATGAGAAATGGTAAAGACATGACCATCATGGGGAATTTAAGGCACTAGTGGATGACAGTTCAGGGACAACCCACATTGCAATGAGCCAAGGATGACCTAAGAGAATAGATAGTGGTCTGAGGTGGGGATGATATGATGTGAGACATCTAGGCATTTAGGTCCTACCTATATTAGCAAGGTAAGGGAGCCAAAAGTAGGTATAGAAGTGTCATTAAGTGTACACTAGGATATATCTGAGGGGGATAAGAATATCTTTACAACCTAGTGATGTATAAGTGTTCCTTTGTAACTACATTAATAAGTGTTATAACATTAGAATTGTAGCTAATTTTTGGCCCCCCATTTTTTTGCACCTGCCCATTAAAACACTTCCATTGATCACAACTAGTGTAGGGAAACACATGTCCTCCTAGTGTAGTGTCGACTCACACAATGCCTAAAGAAATGTGTAGCATGCAGGCTATTAGATCTGCCTTGGTCCTCCAAATTAGAATGTTATCATTGATCTCCTCTTGTCCTCCCAGGGTGGACATGTGTCATCCTATCATACTATCGCATTACTCATTAGATAAGTAAGATCTTCAAATGCAATGAGTACATTTCCCTGACATCTTGTTAGGATTTTTTCATGTGGTGGCGCTAGGATGGAGCATATGACATGACATCATTCAGATATTCTCTGCCAATCATAACAAAGCAACTTGTAAATACAAGAACCATTAAAGCGGGGACCACCCTAGTTACAACTGAGAAAAGGATGACACGTGGCACATCATTATATCTTCATGGTCAACAATATTCATTGGGGATTAGCAACCTACGCAATATAAAAATTTGCAACTGGACCAATTAAAAATTGCCATTTGTTAGCCCACTAATTAGGAAGGATGGCATTGCTTAAAAAAAGATGTAGGCATCTTATAACACCTAATTCTGAGATAGATGAAAAACTCTCGCTGTAGTGTAGGCCTTAAAAAAGAACCCTAGACTTGGGTTGCGATGTGTGTGACCGAGTCCTAAATAAACACTTGGCATATGATGATTTACCTAGGACATTATAAAAGTAATGAAACACAACAGGGTAAAAGTAATAAAAATGGGATAGGTAGGTAACAGTTAGGACAAGGGGCTAGTTAAGCTATGACCAAAAGGGGGATAATATGTTGTAGCGTCGTAAAATGTGTACACTACCATTTTACACCTAGTTTATCACCCGGGTGGACCTAAAATGTTTACACTTGTTACTTAGGACCTATTTTAACACCTTTTGAGCATTAAATGTGTAATTCTTGATCTTAATGTACAAAACCTAGAAAATTAATTATAAGGTGGGGTTAATGAATGCTTTAATTGCCTTATCCTGAGAGTTTGGGGCTAAAGGACTAGGATGCCCAAGTGCCTAGTCCCCTCTTTAGCCCTGACCTAAACTATTGGTTCATTAGCTTAGGACATCTTAGATGATTCCTAATGTTAGCCTAATTTGGTTTAATTCTCTAGAAATCAACAGGAATGCATATAAAAGCAAGTTAATTCATTCATTTGAACATCTATGCAATCTAGACACTCTTGTACTCTTTCTTCTTCTCTCTCATACTCTCTACTCTTTTTTAAATCTCTCTATTAAGGATTATTATTGTAGCACTAACTTATTACAGGTCTCGTGAAGATCTTTCTACTTCTTGGAGGCTACACCAACTTCTTGAGTCAAGTTGTGATTCCGCATTAGGCATGCAAGGGTTTTCATGCACATGGTGACATCTTTCCTTCATGCTTTGTTCTAGCATTCCATTATACTTCAAATTTGCCTCTGCCCTCCTAGGGCATGTGCTCTTTATCTATCATCCTTGCTATTGTGGAGGTGGAAATACCATTCACACAGCTTGACTTAGGTAGGCTCCTAAATATCACCCAACCATTTTCCTTTTTTTGTGTGTGTAGGTCAGATCCGGATGAATTGGCCAAAGATAAGTTGTAGAGAGCAAGAATACAGGAAGGTGAAGACATTCAAGTTATCACTGTTTGCAAACCCTAATCAGGGTCTAGGGTGCCCAAGATTTTATTCTTTGGCCAATGAGAGACACTACATTCAAAGGATTAGTAGACAAGATCAAACCCCTAATTTTTGGTGATATGAAAATGTTACCTATTCCACAATGTAGTGTATCAAAATATCATTCCAACACATGTAAAAACTTGAAAATTCAATAAAATATGCAAAAGCTATAGCATTTTTAAAAAGCAAACCACCTATTTTCATGCAGAATAAACAGATGCAAAAAATAGAGACTAAACAGGTGCAAATCTTGATGACTAAATAGGTGTAAATACTTATTTACTAGTGAATTTATGACTAAGTCCAGTGTAGTGCATCAAACTATCTCTCCAATGATGAGAAATTGGATTGTGTGTTCTCTTAAACCCTATGTGTATCTAGAATTTAAAAACAATGTTCAATATAGTAGTAATCTATGAATATTAAGTCCCTAGTCTATAGGGAACAACACCTTGGCTTGTGTGAATGAGGATAGAGAGGAGATGGATCTCTCAAGGTGCCAACAATGGCACTATGTACACATGAAATCCTACAAGAAATAATAGCTATAAAGAAGCTAAAACAAGAACTTGAACAAAGTCAAATAAAACACCAAGAGTGAAGGCAATAATTGCTATGATCACAATGTATAGCTTCAATAGTTTCAAAAGCTCATGGATGACAATGTAGGAATTAAAAGATTGTTTTTAAAGTGCTTAATAATGCTAGAGAAATAGTGTAGAATACTCAAAAACTAGTGTGCATACAAAAGATAGATGGATGATTTCAAAAATTAGTTGATTAGGAAGATGAAGAGGCATGTAAGAGTGAACTAGCTATTGAGATTTGCCCAATGGATCTAGCAATTATTACACCTACATATTCAGGTAAGGTAAGGTGGAAAATTTAGTGAGAAACAATGATTTTGTGATTACATAATTAGAGGAAGACAACATGCCGCATACACATTCATGCATTACATAGATGTTTATGTGTCACACTATCCTCCAAGTATAACAAGGCCAAAAAATGACATGGAACAGTAGTATGGAACACGATTAACATGGGAAACACATTTACTTACATAGAAAAGGCATAATCATATAAAAACACTAAGCCCGCATTGGCACCAAGGGTGAGACGAAGGCTAGGATAGAGCTAAATGGACCTAAAAATATGCTAGTGGATATGAACACTAAAATGAGTGCAAATCATAGTGTGAAAATTTTGGGGCATGCAATTTCTGACATTACATGATGAAGTTGATTAGCCTCATTATTAATAACAACACTCTGACTACCAACAAATGGGTTGGTACTAGCAACATTTTTATTGGGAAAAGGGACATCTTAGTTTAACTAGTTTGTCTATTAGTAAGGAGTAGGTGAGTTTTAACTATCTTCTACTTATTTAATTCACTTAATTTAAGTGGTGATACTTGGTTTTCTAGAATAGTAGACTTATGCTCTTGTCTAATATTGTTGTTACCTAAAGTTGTCTACAAAGCTTTGATTAGGATCAACCTATTGACCATAATAAACGTTAGCAATAATCCTAGCACAAGTAGTCTCATCTTCTATTTATTTAACTTTTGCCTCCATAAGTCTCATCCTATGAAGGTAATTAGAAACATTTCTACTCATGTATTCCTTAAAGAGTTCTTGTGCACTCATAATTCTATTCTAGGATGGTGGTTAACATTTATAAACCCAATTTGAGAATTTTGGGCTTGTTCATTTCCTTAGGGAAGAGGTTCCTCAAGAAATGCAATATCTAAGGCCATTCTCTTTTGTGATCCCAATTGCACACATTGCACCTTATTTGGATACTTGATATTGCTAGACTCGTATATTGATACTTTGATAGATGATTATAGTAGTTAATTATACTTTTGGTTGTGTTACACATATGTGTGATTTATGTTGTGGATTTAAGATACTCACATACTTGTTATATATTCTCATTTTGATGATTTGAGTTAAATTGAATAATTATGCTTATATATTATTACTAACCCTAATATCTCTATTATTGGTTTTTAGTGAGGATTTAAATGATACTGTGATTCAAAAATGATTTAGATGGATTATAAATGTTAAGGAAATATCATTTTGAATTTTATGTCAATATTGATATGATTTGATTAAAATATTAATTGTAGTTAGGGTAAAAATTGCAAATCAGGGTAAATGTATAAACAATTATAAAACCCTAACAATGCACAATAGAGAACAAGACAACATGAAAATCAAAACAATAAACACAAAATGCAAACCGAAATCTCCATTCTATTCTTGATTGACCTCCATTGCTCTTCTCCACCTCACATGAGAATGTAATATTTTGAAGGTTTGATTGTTGAAATGTATGTTGGTTGCTCAAATCAGTAGCATAACGTTGAGATGAAAGATGATAGAAGAAGATAGATAGATGAGAAGATTGGAAGAATTTTGGCAGAGTGAGGATACTAGAAGAAGATGGATCTCAAATGGATTGTGAGAGGCCATATTTATAGGATGGGGCTGATTTGATTTGATGGCCAAGATTAAAAGTCAAATGTGTTATGTGTATGGCTAGGATTAAAAGTTGATTTTAGTGCCCATGACAGACATTAAGTGGGTTATGACATGAGGCTAAAATTAGGATGTGAGGGAATAAGTGGGATTCTTTTATTTATTTTGGAGGAAAAGATGCTTATGACACACAAATGAGTGGAGCTAAAAATAGGATGTGAGGGGAATCTCATAATTTAAATAATAAAATTATTTAAATTATGTGTGCATGAGAAGAGTTGTAGTCATGTGACACATGTTGCAATGTGGTAAATGGTGAGGGATTAATTCAAATATTTAATTTGAATTATTTTGAGACATGTGAAGGGGAATTAATTAAATAAATGAGATTTATTTAATTAATTGGGAAGGTGATCAAGTAGGATTTATAAGTGGGATGAGTGGGATAATGTAATGACCTAGGGTAAAATATTACAAGATGTTTTACAAGGTCATGTATGACTAGGTAATGTTATGACATGGAAAATTTTGGGCGTCTACATTTTGCCCCTCTTTGAGATGATGTTCAAGATGATGAGATTTATGTCGAGTAACATCATTTCAAAGAAGCTAAGGTATGGATAGAGGAAAAGGATGGAATGGTGTATAGGATGGGATGGTGTAAAGATAGGATGATGATGAAAAGATAGGATGAGGAATGTAAGGATAAGATGATGATGGAAAGATGGGACGAGGATGCCCCCTCGAGAGGATAGGCAGGTTGAACAAACATGGGTATGCTCTTGAAATGAAATAGATTGGTCAAGAAAGAAAGATAAGGGAATGGATAGAACAAATGAATGATGCATTATGCTGCAATGAAAGTGAGCAATCATGATGTTTGATATAGCACTAGACATTATGCACCAAGGTATAAGGACCAAGGTGATGATGTGTCTTGTGCCCTAGCATAATATAACCTTGTCTAGGTACAGGATATGAATATCAGCTAGGAGTGATTCATATTTGATGCAAATGCAAGATAAAAATGATAACACACACAAGCAAGCATGCATGAACAAATGATACAAAAACAAACAAGGTATTGCCCCTGTCAAGCTGTAAACCAATGACTAATTGATGATTAATTGATGATGATAGTGTTGTCATTGCGGGGAATGATATATCCCTAGATCAATGCAAGGATGATGAGGATTGATTGATTTGGTTTACAACAAGGCTAGGATCAAGACTAAGGATGTGATTGGATAATTTGACAAGCTTGATTAACTTGATTGATATGGATACAGGATTGATTTGCATTTGGATTATTGGATGGATGATTATGATGAGATTGATTGGAAGAAGTGATGGATTGATGATTTGAGGAAGTGATTTGATTGGAATGAAGTGATGATTGATGATTTGAGGAAGTGATTTGATTGGAATGAAGTGATGATTGACTAGATTTTAGGTGTGGAAGATAGATGATAGAAGAAATGAGATGGATGGAGATGATGATTGGCTAAGATTAGAAGAAGGATGAAAGATGGAAATGGGCTATCACCTATGCCTGAATTTGGGTACTTCCTTCGTATCCCAAATTGCCTACATACCCTGTATCCACAGGATCAAGGCACTTAATGATAAAGATGAGATGTAGTTCTGATTTGTGATTTATTGATGGTGATGATGAATATGTATAGATTGATCGGGTTATAGATTGATTGGGATTGATGTGATGTTTGATGATGATGTTATTGATGGGATGATATGGATTAGATTGATGTGATTTTGATTTGATGATTTGATTGGCTTGATTTAATTTGATGATTTGATTAGATTTGTTTGGATTGGAATTGATGTGATGGATTGTTTGATGATGTGATTGATCTTATTACTTGGATTTTTTGTTCGATATTTGATTTTTTTTGTATTTTTGGGAATATTTTTATTTTTTTGAATTTTGGAAGTGTTTTGATTTTTTTGGATTTTTTGGAATGTTTTGATTTTTTGGGATTTTTGGAATGTTTTGATTTTTTTTAGATTTTGGAATATTTGTTTTTTTTGGATTTTGGAATATTTAATTTTTTTTGGATTTTGAAATATTTGATTTTTTTAGATTTTTTCAGGACCTTTTTCCTTTTTTTTTTAATTTTTTGGATGGGATAGGTGGATATGAGGGACTCAAGTGTCTAGTTCCATGAAAGGTGATAGTCCCACTAGATGAATGTCGTCGCATGGACCATGTCAAATGTGCCCATAGACGTTGGTAAGGGATGACATGAAAGAGGTAGATGGAGTAGGTAGATAATGGATTATGATGTGGATTATGTAAGGAAGATAATGGATTATGATGTGGATTATATAGGGAAGATAATGGATTATGATGTGGATCATATAGGACTTATGCAAAAGCATGGACCATAGGAATAGGATGGGAAAGATTATATGTAGGATAGTAGTTGAAGGATGGGGAGATGGAGGTATGTGGGAATGTTGCAGAATGGAAGGGAACCATGACCAATGGTTGCACACACTGTGATAAACATTTAAGCTTTTGTTGGGAAGGTGGTGTAGGAAGCAATGGAGATGTTTTCTTAGGAGATGGTTGACAAAGTGCTTTAGGTAGCCACATAGACTTAGTATTTTTACAATTTTTTCTTTGCTTGTGGGATTTAGGAATTTGAAACTTTTGAATGGAATGGGATTTTTGGATGGAAGAGGATGGTTGGGATTTTTGTGATGGGGATGCCTCATTTGAATTGATTTCTTCTTTTTGCTTAGGGACCCATACCATTTTAGTTTTGGATTTTTCTTTTGAAGGTATGGGTATGGATTGCTTTTTAGATGTACTTGGCTTTAACTTTTTGCAATTGTATCTTAAGGCATTAGGACCTTTAGGATTTTTAACTTCATGTGTAGAGGCATCTAAATTTTTATTTTGGAATCCCTTGGGTTTAGTGGAATGAGTGGAAGATTTATGTTTAGACAATGTGTGCATTGATTGGTCATGATCAGGATTTTTAGAAGATTTATGGATAAATAGATAAGGGGATTGGATAATGAGGATATTAGGTGTTGGAAGCAATGATGACAAAGTTGATGGTGGGATATTAGGAGTTGGAAGAAGTGGAGGTAAAGTGGATGGTGGAAGGTGTATGGTCACATGCTTTTACAATTTGTAGGATGATGGAGGTGGAATGGCAACATATGATTTAGGGCTATGATAGGATTTATGATAGGAAGTGGTGGACTTTGAAGGGATGGAGGAAGTGGACGTAGGATGCATGGAGGAAGTACCAACATCTTTAGATTGGTGTTCTTGGAGTGCGTATCCAAGGCCATATGAGCGTGGAGGGACCTTGACATGGATGGGCTCCAAAATACTTTGTTCATGAAGGCCTAAGCCTTTACCTTGGTAGTTGATGTTTTGAAGCATGTGATGGACAATGGGACTAGGTGTGGTTTGAACACTAGACACGAGCTCCTTATTGGATGGAGAAGGTGAGATAGAGGATAATGGTTGTTGGTGTTCTAAGGAGGAGCACTCATGGATGAAGGTGGATAGACTAGTAGGATATGATGGTGGACTAGAAATGGGGTTGATAATGGAGGTGAAAGGATCAATAGGATCTTGATTATGTGCATGTTGATCCAAGTTATTGGTTTGATCTTCAATGTGTACTTGGGAGGCATGTGTCTCATCAAGGGAAATGGATGTTTGGGGATCATGGGTAGGTGTAGTGATAAGCTCTTGATCATGAAATGCATAAAGTTTGGCTAAAAGGAACATCATGGTTTTCATGATCATATACATAATCTTGATCATAAATATGAGCATAAAAAGGATTAAATTGGTTATAAATGGGATAAATTTGCTCATGGATAGGGTCATTATCATAGCTAATAGCTTGATCATAGGCAATATATAAGTCATGGATGTGTGGAAATTAGAGATGTCTTGATCTTGATTTAGATGAGGGTTTGATGTTTCCACATGTTTAGGGTGAAACTCTTGGCATACCTCTTGATTTTGGATGGAAGTGAAAGGTTCTTGGATAGGCTCTTGGTCAACAATATGAGGGTAAGATAGTTCTTGACTTGGGTTCATGATAGGAGGCTCTTCAATAGGATTGGATAGGATTGTAGGAATAAGCAAGGTGTTTGAGGGTTCTTTGATAGGCTCATGAATGGGAATTTGATGACATGGCAATGATTTATTCCTTGCTGATAGCAAATGGATCGCATCCTTTGCAAGTGTATGGGTGGATGGGCAATATAGTGGATGGATGATAAGGGTGGATAGAGTGGTAGGCTTAGGATCTAACACAATCTTACCACAATCTTCTAGATTCTTGACCAATCTTTTAAATTGTGTACAAGTGGATATGAGATGGCCCTCACACCTATGGTATGCACAATATTCATCATCTTTATACCAATTAGGTTTAAAGTGGATTTCTTTCAAGGGTGTTATTGGTGGTAGCTCAATCAAATTTGCTTGGACCAATTTGTCTAAAAGTATCTCCATGGAATATTTTAATGAAGGGTTAGTGGAACATGGGGATGAAGGTGATGAAAGTTGATGGACCAAAGGATTAGGATTGGGATGACATGAAGGTGTTGGGATATGACTAGTTGGCTCATGTGTTGGCATGTGATTGGCTAGTGATGGAGTGGATTCATAGGATGCAAAGTCTAGATCGGTATCTCCCTTGTCAAAGGTTATTAGGTCTTGTAGCATAGGTGGGCTTAAGTCTATTAGGTCTTTCTGTAAAAGTGGACTTGGACTCACTTGATTTATGTACAAAGGGTCACTTGGACTTGCATGTGAATCTTGTGAAGACACTTGGTTGCCTTGTGGATAAGTTTGATGATGAGGTGGAATGGTAGGATATGTAGGTAAAAGTTTTTGGTGTTGAGGTTGTGAATATTGGTTGATATTAGAAGAAGTGGGGTATGGTGATATGACATTGATTTGGAAAGATATGGGATAAGGTGATGTGGGATTGTTATGGGAAGATGTGGGGTAAGGTGATGTGGCAATGATATGATAGGTGGATGAATCATGTTGGTATGAAGGGGAATAAGTTGATGTGGCATTGACTTGATATTGTACAAATTGTTGATGTTGTGGTGGCGTAGGGACTTGTTCCTTTCTATACAACCACTCAAGTGTATCAAGTATTTCATTAGTGCCATAAGGATCATTCCCATAGGTCTTGTTAGGGAATGTCATGTCCATGTTTACAAGTAGTAGATTAGGATGTAAGGATGTGGAATGATGTGGCTTAGGATATGTTGTTATGACAAGTAGGTTGAGGATGATGTGGCAAGTGTTTATAGGAAGTTTGACTTGGGCAATATCAAACACAAAATTTCACATGTAAATGCATGAACACACACACCAAACACAATGTTCAATTTTCCCTTTAAGATTAAATGTTATGATTAAGTAAACACTTGAAGACACATAAACAAGCCCAATGATAGTCAAGTAGGTATGGCCAGTTATGTTTTAAGCTAGGTTACACAAGGTTGACTAGGAAATGGATTGAAAGCGAAATTTTGCCACATAGTCAGGAGAAATGGATAACCCACCCTTCACCTTCACTTTCCAAAGGTATAAAGTTATTTAGGGTTTAGCCAAGAGTGACAAGATTTACAACTCCCAATGAGGGTGTCTTTTGATTCAACCTCAATTGAGGTCATCCCTTGGAGTGATGTGTCTCCAAGCAGGCCTCCTAAGATAGGGTAAACAAAAGCAAACCAAGTGAGCTGTCACTTGATTCACACTCGCAGTTGTTAATTGACCCTTAGAAAATGAGATGTGAGGAAAACAGTTCAAACACTTGTTCTTTTTAGATCCCAAATCAAGATATGATGGAAGACAATGGTTAATTTTAGACTTGATTTTAATGATGTGAAATCAAACAAGATTGATTTTTAGAGCCCAAATTGAAGTGTGCGATCAAACAAGTTGTTCTTTTTAAGGCCCCAAATTGAAGTGTTTTGACAAGCAATGATTAAGAGATGAAAGACGGAATGTGTGAGCCTAATTGTTTTCATCCTCAAATCTACTGTAGATACTAATACCAATGTTGTCCCAGCTCCGTAGATTCACCTGAAATCCACTAAGACCAAGAAAGAACAAGTAAACTTCAATGTGATTTCATATGCATTTTTTTTTACATATCCGAATTAGATTTGATTTTTTCAAGACATTTTTGATCTGAAAACTAAAAAATCAAAGAAGTAACCCCTGCTAATTTTCTGAGAGCTTTCCAAAAACATAAAGAAGTCAGAAAAAATCCTTGTTTTATGCCCAGAAATGTGGATTTATGGAAAAGATATAGTCAGCAAAGATCCAATTTTTTGACACTGTATATGACCTCAAAATTAAATATGTAAAAAAAAAACCCCATTATAATTTTAAGATCTTTCTAGAACTATAAAAATTTCTAACAAATTCACTAATTTGTGCCCAGAAATGTAATTTTATGAAAAAACATAAAATTGTGATAACTCCTACAAAAATGGTGATAAACATTTAATTTTTCTATTGTAGCCTCCTTAGATGTGTTGGATCTAGGGCATACAACTGAGAGGGGGGGGGTGAATCAGTTGTATAAAACTTCTTCTTCTTTCAAACACTTAATTCTCTGTCGTTAGTTAGCAGCATATCAAATAATCATCCAAGGAAGCATAATACATAAACACAAGAGCAGATAAGCATCAACACATTGAACACCAAGATTTTGACGTGGAAAACCCGGTTAAGGGAAAAACCACGGGGTGATTAACCCAAGAATTATTCTCTGTTAGAAGAATAAAAAAAAATGAATGGCACATGCCAATAAGGGCTCACTGTCCGAGCACACTGCTCACAAAGAGGCCCACTGCCTACAAGGAGACACACTGTCTACAAAGTGATAAAAATCACAGTCTTGAACTGGAGAATGACATCTCTATCATGTCCGGATCAGTTCCAATTAAGCCCAACAATCTCTGCTCTGCCTTTCGCACGTTTCTTCGCTATGCCACACTCATCCACACACCACACCTTGAAATGAACTCACAAACCGTTATTTATACAAGACATCGACTTAGGAACAAACATCTAAGTCGGCAAACAACCATAGGAGTATCCGCAAGATGAATAACACATCCGGTCGGCCATCACAAGAACATTCGCAGGATGAACAACTCATCCGGTCGGCTAAACAGAGCAAGAACTTCATCCGGAAGAATAACTTCAATTTCGGGCTCTACCATCAATGCGGACCAACAACACAACCTAAACATGATCCAAGAACCTTCACAAGCCTGTCTGAATGTTCAGATACATCCGCACTTCCTCTACTTACTGGGATCTCTTGTCTTCCTCATCCGGAACTTCAAGAACACAGTCTGTCGCCACTGTCATAATGCAAGAGGTACTTCCGGACCTCCAAATCATACACAAATCAGGATGACACATCACAAGGACATCCCAAACACTCCGTCCAATCCGCAGCTTAGGATGATACAATTCTGGACCTCACCGGACCTTTTTGTGATCCTCTGTCACCTCTGGATACTTGCCGGACCCGGTTCTATACCGGCAGCCACAACTCCTTCAGATCTTCATGCGGACCTCTGAAATCTTAACTGTAGCATCTCAAGACTCATATCTACTAACCCTTTAATCTGCATCCTCCGATTCTCATCCTATATAGTACATTTACCTTCTTCTCATCACTGTTCTTCACTGTTCCTGACTGAGGCTAATTTTCTCAATATCCTCAGCACACAGCTCATCAAATCCTTCTTGTCAATGCAATATGAGTATGTTGACATCAATGACAACAATGGCTCACCTCATACTTGCAACAATCTCCCCCTTTGTCATTGATGGCAACATATGATGTGAAAAACCATTAAGACAAGAACTTCAACTTTTCATATGTCTTCTCTTCCTTTACTGCTCCCCCTTTGATCATCAACCACTTGTTTTTCACATGTCTTCTCTCCCCCTTTGACATCAATGGCAAAGGGCTCACACTTGCAATTCTCATACATCAGAATCATACCAGCTGCTCCCCCTTAGTTGCAGCTCCCCATTAGTCCGGATCACAAGATATGACTGTGATAGCCACCGGACTGATGCACATCAGTGCATCTTAGTTCATCACCGGAGGGGCCATGACCCCTAACTTCTCCCGGAGATATTCAAAAGAGTCCTTGGGAAGAGGTTTTGTAAAGATATCTGCAATCTGATCCTTGGAGGGAACATACTCCAATCTGACTTCTTCCTTGTTTACTTGTTCTCTCAAAAAGTGAAATTTGATAGATATGTGCTTAGTCTTAGAATGCAATACCGAATTCTTGGAAATATTAATTGCACTTGAATTATCACAGAAAATTGTGATAGGCTCCTCATATTCAACTTTGATGTCTCTTAGCATCTGCTTCATCCATAAGATTTGAGTGCAACTACCTGCTGCTGCAATGTATTCTGCTTCAGTTGTAGACAGAGATATTGCATCTTGTTTCTTGCTTAGCCAAGAAACCAATCTCTTCCCCAAAAAGAATGCTCCACCACTAGTGCTTTTCCGATCATCCACATCTCCTGCCCAATCTGCATCTGTGTAAGCATGAAGAGAGAAATCCGGATCTCTAGGGTACCATAGACCATACTCAGCTGTTCCTTTCAAGTACCTAAAAATTCTTTTGATTGCCATAACATGAGATTCTCTAGGATCAGCCTGGAATCTTGCCACAAGACCAACAACCTGCATTATATCTGGTCTAGTTTGAGTGAGATACAACAATCCACCAATCATTGATCTATACTTTGTCTGATCTGCTTTTGGAGAATCATCATCTTTGCTTAGCTTACATCCGGTTGCCATAGGAGTGTTCATTGGCTTTGAGTCTTCCATACCAAATTTCCTTAACAATTCTTTCACATATTTGGTCTGAGAAATGAAGATCCCTTCTTTTGTTTGAGTAATTTGCAGTCCCAAGAAGAAATTCATTTCACCAAGCATAGACATTTCAAACTCACTTTTCATCTGATTAGCAAAAGTTTTGCACATACTATCTCTTCCTCCAAAAATGATATCATCCACAAACACTTCAACAATCAGAATGTTTTCATGATCAATTTTGAAATATAAGTTACTGTCAGCAGTACCTTTGTTGAATCCAATCTGCACAAGATGCTTATCCAACCTTTCATACCATGCTCTTGGGGCTTGCTTCAATCCATACAAAGCTTTCTTCAACTTGCAGACCATATCATTATTATCAGACAATTGAAATCCATCCGGTTGTTCAATGTAGACTTCTTCTTCCAGATCACCATTTAGGAAGGCAGACTTGACATCCATCTGATATACCTTGAAGTCTTTGAAGGCAACAAATGCAAGAAGTAATCTGACTGCTTCAATTCTTGCTACCGGAGCAAAAGTCTCTTCAAAGTCAATTCCTTCTATTTGAGAGTAGCCTTTGCAGACCAATCTAGCTTTGTTTCTGATTACTTCACCAGCTTCATTTAGTTTGTTCCGGAAGACCCACTTGGTTCCAATTACATTCCTGTCTCTAGGTCTGGGAACAAGATCCCAAGTATGATTTTTCTCAATTTGCATCAATTCATCTTCCATTGCTTTGGTCCAGTTTTCATCATTGCAGGCTTCATTTATTGTTTTAGGTTCAATCTTTGAAATCAGACAACATTCATTCTGATTTTGAGCAATATTCCTTCTAGTTTGTACACCTTTGCTTCTGTCACCTATAATCTGATCTTCAGAGTGATTCAGTCTCACATACCTTGGAATTTTGGGAGTATCCAGCACTGCTGTTTCTTGATCAGGCTCATTCAAACCTATCTCTTCTTCCTGATTTACCGGATCAGGCTGACTCTGTCTCACCGGAGAGGATTGAGGTCCTTGAACACTGTCTTGGTCATCTTCATCAAACTCATAAAATCTTGAAGGCTTCTCAATTCCTTCATCAACCTTTACATTGGTGCTTTCTATCATCTTCCTCAATCTCTTATTGTAACACCGGTATGCTTTGCTTTGAGTGGAGTAGCCCAAGAAAATTCCTTCATCACTTCTAGCATCAAACTTTCCTAGATCTTCATCTCTTTTAATATAACACTTGCTACCAAATACTCTGAAATATTTCACAGTAGGAGTGATGCCAAACCAGAGTTCATAGGGGGTCTTACCGGTGTTGTTTCTGATTTGAACTCGATTGAGAGTGTAGACTGCAGTGCTGATAGCTTCTTTCCAAAACATTTGAGGAACATTTTCTTCCAACATCATTGTCCTAGCAGCTTCCTGGATGGTCCAGTTCTTTCTCTCAACTACTCCATTCTGCTGTGGAGTCTTAGGAGCAGACAACTGTCTCCTTATACCCTGTTTCTCACAAAAGTCAATGAATTCACCAGATGTAAATTCACCACCTCTATCAGACCTTAGACATTTTAGTTTCAATCCGGTTTGATTCTCCACCATAGCTTTGAAGATTTTGAACTTCTCAAAAGCTTCTGATTTTTCTTTTAGAAAGGTAACCCACATCATCCGGGAATGATCATCAATTAACAACATGAAATATCTATCACCCTGCAGACTCTTGATTCTTGTCGGACCACATAGATCAGTATGTACTAATTCCAACAATTCGGTAGAAGACTGATCTTTGCTTTTGAAAGAGACTCTGCTTTGTTTACCTAACTGACATTCTTTACACACACTATTTGTAGGTTTCATCAATTTTGGAAGATCTCTCACAGCCTGAGTATTGCTTATCTTGATGATGTTATCAAAATTTACATGACACATTCTTCTATGCCATAACCAACTCTGATCAATTTGAACAAACAAACAACTTTTATTTGAACCAACCAGATGAAAGATGTTACCTTTTGTCTGAGTACCGGATGCAATTTCAGTTCCGGAGCTTGTAAAGATTCTGCATTTTCCATTCTTGAACCGGAGATCATAGCCTTTGTCCACTAACTGACCAACACTGAGAAGATTGTGCTTCAATCCTTCAACATACAGTACATTTCCTGTTTTGCTCTTACCATCAAAGGAAAAAGTTCCCCTACCTCTGATTCTGCCAGCAGAATTGTCACCAAACTTTACCATTCCTCCTTCATATCTTTCCAAATCTAAGAACTTATTCTTGTCACCAGTCATATGGTGAGAACATCCACTGTCAATAACCCAATCATCCTTTTCTTCCACTTGAGCAGCCAAGGCTTTTTCAACAACTTTGTGATTGACAGATTCAGAGAGTATTGAATCTTCTTCCTTGATGGCTATAAACACCCACTCATTTCCGGATTTGCTTCCTAGTTCTGATTCATCATCTGTTACTCCTTCATTGTCATCTTCTTCATGAACATAATAGCAATTCTTTTGAAACCTTTGTCTGTGAGTATTAGATCTTGCAGATCTCTCCGGACATCTTGAGGCAAAATGACCAATCTTATTGCAGTTGAAACACTTAAAGGGTAGTTTTCCTTCATACTTACCGGATCCTCTTGGCAGTCTCTTTGCAATGAGGGCTTCAAGTTGAGCTGTTTCTGCTTCTTCTTCTTCCATGTCTCTTCTTGCTTGATCATACCATGACATTTTCCTTGATGAGTTTTCACCCGGATCAAATCTCTGTTTGCCTTTCACATAGGCACTGGCTTTGAAAGCAGATTCAGTCTTGGGAGGATCATCTCCAAACTCGGTCATTTCAAATGCAGCTAGTTTGCCAGCCAGTTGTTCTCTTGTGACAGTTGTGTGGGCTCTGAATTCATCAATGGCAGCAACTTTGATTTTGTAGGCAGCAGGAAGGATCTTAGGATTTTGCAGACAATCTCATTTTCATCTAAAGTTCCACCAGCATTTCTGATTCCACATACCAGCTCATTTACTCTTGGCATAAAGGTAGTGATGTTTTCATCATCTCTCATTTTCAATCTTTCAAATTTCCCTTTCAGACTTTGCAACCTTGCACTTTTGACAAACTCATCTCCTTCATACAGAAGTTCCAGTTTAGTTAGGATCTCATATGCAGTTGGTAGGTCAATGACATTCGAGAGATCTGAGTCATTCAATGCGCTTAGAAGAGCTTCCTTGGTCCGCAGATTGTTTTCAGCTTCTGTGATTTCATTCAGAGTTGTCGGACCACCTTGTGGAGGTACATATGGTTTTGAAATCATAGCCAAGTATGCTTTTCCCATACATTCCAAGTGACACTTCATGCGACCTTTCCAGAGAGTGAAGTTGGTTCCATCGAACTTCGGACTATCCTTCTTGTATGACGACATCCTGGATCTCCTCAAGCGGTTAAGCTCCTATCAGAGGAACTTGGCTCTGATACCAATTGTTGGATCTAGGGCATACAACTGAGAGGGGGGGGGTGAATCAGTTGTATAAAACTTCTTCTTCTTTCAAACACTTAATTCTCTGTCGTTAGTTAGCAGCATATCAAATAATCATCCAAGGAAGCATAATACATAAACACAAGAGCAGATAAGCATCAACACATTGAACACCAAGATTTTGACGTGGAAAACCCGGTTAAGGGAAAAACCACGGGGTGATTAACCCAAGAATTATTCTCTGTTACAAGAATAAAGAAAAATGAATGGCACATGCCAATAAGGGCTCACTGCCCGAGCACACTGCTCACAAAGAGGCCCACTGCCTACAAGGAGACACACTGTCTACAAAGTGATAAAAATCACAGTCTTGAACTGGAGAATGACATCTCTATCATGTCCGGATCAGTTCCAATTAAGCCCAACAATCTCTGCTCTGCCTTTCGCACGTTTCTTCGCTATGCCACACTCATCCACACACCACACCTTGAAATGAACTCACAAACCGTTATTTATACAAGACATCGACTTAGGAACAAACATCTAAGTCAGCAAACAACCATAGGAGTATCCGCAAGATGAATAACACATCCGGTCGGCCATCACAAGAACATTCGCAGGATGAACAACTCATCCGGTCGGCTAAACAGAGCAAGAACTTCATCCGGAAGAATAACTTCAATTCCGGGCTCTACCATCAATGCGGACCAACAACACAACCTAAACATGATCCAAGAACCTTCACAAGCATGTCTGAATGTCCAGATACATCCGCACTTCCTCTACTTACTGGGATCTCTTGTCTTCCTCATCCGGAACTTCAAGAACACAGTCTGTCGCCACTGTCATAATGCAAGAGGTACTTCCGGACCTCCAAATCATACACAAATTAGGATGACACATCACAAGGACATCCCAAACACTCCGTCCAATCCGCAGATTAGGATGATACAATTCCGAACCTCACCGGACCTTTTTGTGATCCTCTGTCACCTCTGGATACTTGCCGGACCCAGTTCTATACCGGCAGCCACAACTCCTTCAGATCTTCATGCGGACCTCTGAAATCTTAACTGTAGCATCTCAAGACTCATATCTACTAACCCTTTAATCCGCATCCTCCGGTTCTCATCCTATACAGTACATTTACCTTCTTCTCATCACTGTTCTTCACTGTTCCTGACTGAGGCTAATTTTCTCAATATCCTCAGCACACAGCTCATCAAATCCTTCTTGTCAATGCAATATGAGTATGTTGACATCAATGACAACAATGGCTCACCTCATACTTGCAACAAGATGATGTACAAACTTCTATGAAAATCTTGTAGAAAAATTCACATTCGTTTGGAAGATATGATGAAATCTTAAAAAACTAGGGTTTTGTCAAAAAAATGGCAGATCTGCAACAAAAAGTTAATAAAACCTCCAAAAAAAAGCTAATAGATCTAAAAAATCCAAGGGTTAGAAAATATACAAATTTTTATGACAAAAACCTGCAAAAAATCAAGAGATGTGAGTCCCAACGGGCGTGCCAAATGTAGTTAGGGTAAAAATTGCAAATCAGGGTAACTGTATAAACAATGATAAAACCCTAACAATGCACAGTAGAGAACAAGACAACATGAAAATCAAAACAATAAACACAAAATGCAAACCAAAATCTCCATGCTATTCTTGATTGACCTCCATTGCTTCTCCACCTCACATGAGAATGCAAGATTTTGAAGGTTTGATTGTTGAAATGTATGTTGGTTGCTCAAATCAACAGCATAACGTTGAGATGAAATATGATAGAAGATAGATAGATAGATAGATAGATAGATAGATGAAAAGATTGGAAGAATTTTGGCAGAGTGAGGATACTAGAAGAAGATGGATCTCAAATGGCTTGTGAGAGGCCATATTTATAGGATGGGGTTGATTTGATTCGATGACCAAGATTAAAAGTCAAATGTGTGATGTGTATGGCTAGGATTAAAAGTTGATTTTAATGCCTATGACACACATTAAGTGGGTTATGACATGAGACTAAAATTAGGATGTGAGGGAATAAGTGGGATTCTTTTATTTATTTTGGAGGAAAAGATGCTTATGACACACAAATGAGTGGGGCTAAAAATAGGATATGAGGAATCTCATAATTCAAATAATAAAATTATTTAAATTATGTGTGCATGAGAACAGTTGTAGTCATGTGACACATGTTGCAATGTGGTAAATGGTGAGAGATTAATTCAAATATTTAATTTGAATTATTTTGAGACATGTGAAGGGGAATTAATTAAATAAATGAGATTTATTTAATTAATTGGGAAGGTGATCAAGTGGGATTTATAAGTGGGATGAGTGGGATAATGTAATGACCTAGGGTAAAATATTACAAGATGTTTTACAAGGTCATGTATGACTAGGTAATGTTATGACATGGACAATTTTGGGTGTCTACATTAATATTATGATTTATATGGATTAATATTGAGATATGCATGAGTTTATATGTTAGGATTTAATCATGTTGATCCATGAATTTTATATTAATTATGATGATGAGTCATAATTCTAGTAGATATGATTGATCTTGACTATTACAGTTGGATAGTGTAATTCCAATCATGTCTACCTTTGCTATATATTCTTGATGTATTTGATTTGCACAAGAGTGTGCAGGTATATTAATATCTTGGTGAATCAGAGAATGAGATATCAATTATGAACCTTAATTATCTTTCCCACTTCACTTCATGAAGTAATGGGAAATTGATCAATTTTAAATCCAAAAGTGATCTAGAGATACCCTTAGCATAGTGATAAACATCTCCAAACCCTGAAGATAACATCTCTAGATACAACCAACGATTCAACTCATAGACAAATCATAAGCAACACATCCACCTACTACAAGTCCATTATATAGGATGCTACATGTCCACTACATGATGGTTACAAGTCCACAATAGGTATACATTAGGACTACTACAAGCTTGCTATAAGAAAGTTGCAAGTGTACTAGTGTACCACACATTCCTCATATGAAAGATACACTAAGAAACCTATTACCTTCTTCAAAAAGCTAAAGATTATATATCTCTAGCTAACATATCCACATCACTATCAAAGCTTCCACTAAAAGTGATCCAGAGATAACCCATGGTAGATCATGATAACCTTGTGACATATTCACAAACACTATCATGCCATACTAAGATTGTAACTATGCACTCAAGAGTTTCCATGGTATCATGGTCACCATCTTCATCCTAGAAGACAATCTATCACCACCATCTATGTTCTAGCACAAAGCTCCATTTGAACCATGGTTTAAAGTCTCTCATGATAGCATAATCAACTAGTATAGGTTCCCAAATGTTACATCCCCAATTTATAATTAGACCTAATCTTAACCTTGCATGGTAATTAGGGGGATTAATCATAGTTAACTAATTTGATATTGTGGAAATATCTGATTTAATCTTTGATTATGAGGTTAATGATTGATGATAGTTAGTTATGAAATTATTTGTTCATATGGATATTAATTAATTTGAAATATGGATTAAGATGATGATGCACTGATCATGGTTTTGTGGTCCTGAGTGTGAACAAGAAAACACAATGTCCTTCGAAGAAGGAAGGAGAATTTCATCCTGGAGGAAGAGTTAGATGTCAGGAAAAGGGGGTTAATTAGTCATCTGAGTATCAGACTTTGTCCTTTAAACTCTTGCTATTAGGGTGAGTTACATTCTCTCTCTCGACTGGTCAATTAGACTTTACTCAACATCTTTATGTTTGAGTTGTCAAAAGGTGTTAGTCGCAAGGATGTCATGTTGAGTTGTTTGTTGATTTCGGAAGAGTTGCCAGGGACCCTTGGGTTCCATGCTCTTTTAGTGCATTTTGTTTAGTGTCTATGTTTATTTGATTATTTATGTTTTGGGGAGAATGATGATTCTTGGGGGAAGCAATGCTCAACCTCATAGTCACATCGTAAGTATGCAAACTTAACTGATAGAGTTGATATTACTATTGCTTACGTATAACCCTAAACCCTTAAATGGGTGTGTAAGTATAATTATATATATAATTCATTTGGTTGAATTTTCTTGTGAGATCAAATGTGATCAATAATCACGTTATCTTTTTATCTCATATTGTTATAAGTTGGTGGGGCACATAGCCTATCATCACTCACAAAGAGTGGGAAGGAGGGTGGTGGCCAAGTAAACCCCATCTTCATGCCTATATTCTTGCCAACCGATTGATTGATGGAAAGGTGGCAAGCCTAATCATAGAAAAAGATAATCATGTTAATGCATGCATGCAAGAAGGAATCGGTTATGAACGATTGGAGGTATAGAGAGTCTGGTCTTGTTTTTGTTTGGGGGAGTAAGTTGCCTGGGTGGCATGAGTGGAGCTGTCATACGACTCTCGAAAGAGATATAGACAGTCTTTTCTTCGTGCCGGGTTACAGTTTTTACAACAGTAGCTCATGATAGCTGAGCTAGGAATTGAGTCAAGCCTAATATATATTCGATACAATCGAGCAAAACATCAATTTGAGGTACAAATTGAAGCTCTATATTCTTCATCCAAAACCCTTACTTATTATTCAAAACTTTCTTTTATGCATATGAAAGATAAAGTCGACGGTGTCGACATACACAGAAATGTGATGTTATACTGTGGCTTTCAAGTTGTAACGAACTCTTAATTGTTGTTGTGTATTTATAAATGTGAATAATTGTTCTTTTATCATTGTTATAGATGAAAGTATACTACTGTGTATATGTTTAATCCTTGGCCACCTGAGTGATTATCATATGCGTAACGCAATCAATAAGCTCACGATGCACCACTTGACAGAGAACTAATCTCTGCTTAAAACTTTTATGTGATATGTCATCATATAATGATGGTGGTGATGAGTAAAATGCTTTCATCATTCACCTATGTTTGAACCCGATAGGGTTATTATTTTGTTGAATGGCTTCAAGCCTGTACTGCTTATGATATATATTGAAATGCTTGGATGGTAGTCGTGAAGGCTCAGAGTCTTAGTTTAAACTATAAAGCTCGAAAGGGCGACTGCATTTAAATGGCTATGATAGTTGAGAGCCTTGAAATCATGCATTTGATGGCTAGATATTTCTTATGACAGAAGGTAAGGTATGAACCCTTTTATGATATTGTTTACTTTAGTTTTGATAAAGAACTCTCTTGAAACTAGTATTATTAATATTAACACTAATACCCTGAACTGGAAGATGTAAAACATCGACTGCATGTAATGAGTCTTTGTACATGTAATGTACTTGCTTTTATAATGTTTCATATGATAAAGAAAGGTCTCTTTTGGTTATGTTATTATCTTGGGCTCCTATGGGGGAGTCATGCTAGTATAATATGTTATGTGTTAGTTCATGAAAGCCTTCTTTTTGAATGGCTACGATACTTCTTTAAGAATTTTGTAGTCAAGAAGGTCTCTTGTGAAAAGAACCTTGTTACCTTATATTTGGCTACATAATAGAACATGCATACCTCGTTTCAAAAAGGTTGAGTTACTTTTTTATGAGTCACATTTATGAAGGTCTTTTTGTTAGTGTAAGTTTTTTAGTTGGGTTATTTATTTTTCCCTATATTCCTAGGTTTTTCCTACACTTTTATTAATCTCGCTTAGGTTAATAAAGCATGTCTTATTAGGTGAGTGGTTGTGAGGTGTCACCTTCCTACATGTGAGCATCTATTAGCTATCTTGGGAAGATACTTTGCTATCTTTAGTCCAATAGATGGTTGCTCTTCATTGGTCGATGTTGCCACCTCATCCCTCTTCCTAGTCTATATAAGCATGCTACCTGGCATGTATTTTGTATCTTTTGCTTTTGCATCCTCTTAATGCTATTTTGCTTCTAGCATTTACATTACTCTCTTGGAGACTGACTCTATGTTGTTATTTTGATTTCACATCATTTGCATTCATAGTTTAGATATCTATTCATTTGCACTAGTTTGCTGGGTTATTAATCTTTTCATATTCTAACATAGTATCAGAGCTATTCTATGTGCAAGAGTAGATTTTAGTTTCCATATTTGAGAGATTTGGGGGGGCTAATAAATCTTATTACAGTTTTCTAAAAAACCCAGTATGCTCTTTTCTTGCATCTTCGGATGATCTTGAGAATCAGAAAAGTTTGACGGAAATTTTTTAATCCCTGGGGTTGCACATGTGTTTTATAAAATCTAGGTGATTGCAGCATTTTTGGTTATACTGGCAGCATTTCCAGCTGTTCCAACGTGTCTAGGAGGCTTGAGAAAGTCAGATTTGGCTTTCGTTTCATCGAAATCAGAGATCGTCATACACAGTTGCGGAACCGGGGTTTCAAGCTCAAATCTGACAACCAGCTTGCATATTTGGTCTTTTGAATCAATATTGCAGGTTCAGCATCTGATTCAGCCTTTGCATGTCATTTTTGGTTGCTCAGGTCATTTTTTTGTAGCTAGAGGCATTTTGTTTACACTGGAGCAACATCTTTTGTGCATTTGCAAGAAAAATGCCTTCTGGGTTTTGTTCGCAGCATAGAAAAACCATCTGGGTATCTTTCCATTTTTGCATGTAGTTTATATATTTGCTAAAACGCACTCAGAAAGCTACAATAGGACCCCTCTCCGTTGGCAGTTGTAGTTTTGAAGGCAGTTTTCAAATGCTCCATTCTTGCTCATACGGACTCCTTTTCCAACGAATTTTTTTTTATTTTGGCTATTTTTTCGTGCTATATGCACTAGTGTAGAGGTTTTTTAATTTTGGTGCCAAATTTTTTTAGAAATTGCAGATTCTCAGTCGTGACATTGCACGGTTCTTGTTTTGGGAACTTCAGAGGATCATAACTTTCACATACGACCTCGTATCGAGGTGATTCTTTTTTGGAAAGTGCATGATTTTTTGAGTAGATCGCAGTGGTGCTGTTTATCTCTCTGAGTATTGTGCCAAAGTTGTATTTTTAGCATATGCTCTTCATGAGGGTTTTGTAATGCATTGAAATCAAGACCACTTAGTATTTCTTACTAGTGGCAATTGTAAACGCACTAATATAAAGTGCCAAATCATATTTCTTGGGGGGGTTCTTTGATTGAGTGAAAAGGGGGGGTTGTCTTGGTTGGGTTCTCTTCTTTTCAGCACTTCTTCTCTGCATTTCTTCATCATGGATCAAACAAATCTGCCCATCCTAACTCCATACAATTAGTTTGAGTGGAAATCACGCATGACAATTCACTTAAGGAAAGCTGGATTAAATAGGATAACTATGGGACTTGAAACTGAACCTACTAAAGATGAAGATAAGCCTAAGTGGTTTAACAAATGTGATGAGGCATATGGAACATTGTGTTTGTCTATTTCTCCTGATTTTCTCTTTCACATTGAGTCTTTGAATACGCCAAATGAAATCTAGAAAAAGCTAGAAACACTATTTGGCACACAAGATTCAATGAAGGGTCATATGTTGGAAAATGAACTAATTAGTTTAAGTCCAGGTGATTTCAACACAATCCATGATTTCTTCACTAAATTGAAATCACTAAGGCTGTAGTTAAAACAATGTGGAATTGAAAAGAAAGATGAAAAACTAATTCTTAGTATTCTCTCTAAGCTAAGTTCAGAATATTCTGTGTTTGTTTCTACTTTCTATGCTACTAAGGGTGCACTTGGTACTCAATTCGCCATGCCATCTTTAGATGATTTTGCTATCAATCTCACTCGGGAACAGGACAAGCTAATTCAGATGGGCACTCTTAAGTCCTCTAAGTCACATGCCTTGGCTGCCAACCAAGGCACAAAAGAACAAAAAGGACAAAGTAGTAACAACAATAGTAAGGATAAGAAACACAAGAATAGCAAGGAGAAGAAGGATCAGATAACGGTTGCTTCGAAAGTAACTAATGAGACCCAATATTCCAAGGGCGACAAGCCTAAGAAAGAGAGGGTCCAATGTGCCTATTGTAAAAGACCCGGTCATGATGAACATAAATGTCTAAAGAAACAAATTGATCACTTGACACACATTCTTGAGAAGAATAATATCAGTGTTCCTAAGTCTGTCAAACAGAGTTCTAATGAGGGGTCTAATAAGGCAAAAGAAAATAGCAAGGGGAAAGGAAAGGGCAAGGCCCTTGTTCCAGTTGCTTCTTCACCATCCACTTGGGTTCTTGATTTGGGTGCTTCGCACCGCATGGCTTCATCTAAGGAAGAACTTGCATCTTTAGAGCCATGTACTATGCCTTCTATTTTGATGGGTGATGACACTCCTGTTGAGGTGTGTGGGAGAGGGTCTATTGATGTGGGGGATGGCACATTCCATGATGTTCTTTGTGTGCCCTCATTATCAACTAATCTCTTACTGGTATACCAGATCACTCACATAGGTTCAGGCAAGCGGGTTGAGTTCACTCCTGATTTAGTTGAGATTCGTGAGTTACACAGTGGTTCTACAGTTGCAGTTGGGAGAGCAGATCATCAGTCACGGCTCTATCTATTTTCTCACTTTATTCCTGATCCTCCTTCGACTGTTTTGCTTACTCATTCTAATGATGTGAGTAGATTATGGCATGAGTGGTTTGGCCATCTTAACTCCCGCTACTTGTAGTAGCTCAACCAGCAAAGCATGGTCACAGGGTTGCCTTCAGTTCAGTTTTCAGGTGGTGTTTGCCAAGGTTGCATTCTTGGTAAGCATCCTAAGGAAAAGTTTGACAAAGGTAAGGCATGGAGAGCTTCACAGATACTGGAGTTAGTTCACAGTGATTTGGTTGGTCTATTTCAGCATCCTTCTTTCAGCAGGGCTAGATATGTCCTCACATTCATTGATGACTATTCTCAATATACTTGGGTGTACTTTCTCAAATAGAAGTCAGAGGTATTTGATCATTTTCAAGACTTCAAAACTTTTGTAGAGAAGCAATTCGGGAAAGCCATCAAAGTTTTGCGCACTGACAATGGTGGTGAGTATGTCAACCATCGGTTTGATAGGTTTTGCACTTCAGAGGGGATTGATTTGCAGCATTCAGTTCCATACAATCCTCAGCAGAACGGTGTTGCAAAATGGAAGAATAGGTCCTTGAAGGAAATGGCGAACTGCATGGTTCACTCCAGATCTCTTGCACCACAGTATTGGGTAGAGGCCATTAACTGTGCTTGTTATATCTAGAACCGTGTTCCTCACCGAGCCTTGAAGGGAGTCACCCCTTTTGAAGCTTGGAGCGGTCGGAAACCATCAGTTAAGCACTTTCAAGTTTTTGGTTCTCTTGCATGGGCCCACATTCCTGCAGAGAAACGCAAGGCCTTGGATCCACAAAGCAGACCTTGCATATTTGTAGGTTATCCTGATGGTGTGAAGGGTTATCGGTTGCTCCACCCTACTACACATGAGTTGTTCATTGAGAGGAGTGTTCATTTTGAGGAGAGCTCTTCGAGCTCACTTTCTTTCACTTCTCCAACTCCTACTTTGACATTGGAGTCACTTGGGATACATGACAAATATTCTGATGAGTCAAATTCACCTGAGTAGTCTTCTACCTCCACTTCCAATGCAGAGAGTGATTCAGAGGACTCACCTCCTTCCTCTCCTAGTCATCATTCAGAGGTTGATGATTCTCCTCCAGATTCTCCATCTTCCGGTCCACTTTGGGCTAGACAGACCTTGCAGTCTACAGGTGATTGGGTTGGGGATCCATCAGACACCAGGTGGACTCGTTCACAGTTTCAGGATGCTCCGCATGTCTTCATTGCTACTGCCTCAGATCCACAGTCTTTTCATGAGGCTTCTGGTATTCCTGAGTGGGATACAGCTATGCAAGAGGAGTATAGTTCCTTGATGAGGAACCACACTTGGGATCTTGTCCCTCTTCCTAAGGGAAGAAAACTTGTTTGATGTAAGTGGATCTATTGGACAAAATTTGCAGTAGATGGGTCGGTTGACAAGTATAAGGCTCGCTTGGTCGTCAAAGGATTCTCCCAGGTTCCTGGGATTGACTACCCTGAGACTTTTGTGCCAGCTGCCCGAATGAATTCCATCCGACTTGTTCTTGCCATTACTATAGCTAATCGTTGGGAAGTACACTAGATGGATGTGAAGAGTGCTTTTCTTCATGGTGACCTTCAAGAGGAGATCTACATGGAGCAGCCACAAGGGTTCCTTCAGGATTCTTCACTTGTGTGTTGTCTTCGGAAGTCTCTCTATGGCCTCAAATAGGCTCCTCGGGCCTGGTATGCCAAGATGGACTTCTTCCTTCTCTTAGTTGGGTTCACTCGGTGCCATTCTGATCCCAATGTCTACATTCTGTAGCAGGATGATTCACTCCTATTTTTGGTTCTATATGTTGATGACTTGTTGATCACATGGAGTTCTTCATCCACCATTGGGGTTGTCAAAACTGCCCTTCATGACAGGTTTTTGATGACTGACTTGGGCTTGTTGCATTACTTTCTCAGGATTGAGATCTACCAGTCTGCTTCTGGGATCACCATCAACCAGTCCAAGTATGCTCTAGATTTGCTCTTGAGGTTTCATATGGCTGACTACAAGCCTACTCTGACTCCCTTTCTTTCTGGAGTTAAACTTGAGGCTCAGTGTTCTTCTCCACTTGTTGATGGCACTTTGTACCGACAACTTGTTGGGAGTCTCATTTATCTGACTCATACGAGACCTGACATTTCATATGCTATAGGCATGGTCTCTCGATTCATGCAGAAGCCTCATGAGCTGCAATGGAAAGCAGCCAAGTGGATCCTTCACTACATTCAGGGTTCTCACAATTTTGGGATTCACTATGCAGCGGGCATTGAGCTTGACTTGGTGGGCTACACATATTCAGATTGGGCAGGCGATTCTTAGGATCGCAAGTCTACTTCAGGTTACAGCTTCTCACTTGGTTCAGGTCCTGTTTGTTGGTCGAGCAAGAAGCAATCTGCTATTGCTCTATCTTCTATTGAGGTCAAGTATCGGGGGGCTGTGAATGCCGCCACTGAGGCCATTTGGCTTCAGAATCTTCTCACTAAGTTTGGTATCCAGATCAGACAGCCATTAGTCATATTTTGTGACAACCAAAGTGCCATTCAAATCTCACGGAATCCGGTCCATCATCAGCGGACCAAACACATCAAGATCCACATGCACTACATCTGGGAGCTCATCCATGGCCACGTTATCGACCTTCGCTACTGTCTGACTTCCAAGCAGGTTGCTGATATCTTCACCAAACCCTTCACTGAGAGCAAGTTCCTTCATTTGTGAGCTTTGCTGGGGGTGCAGGATGCTTCATCTTCTGGGGGGCTTCTTTCTCTCACTCAGAGTCCTGACTCTCTCTACTTTTGGGGGGTCTCTCTTCTCTCTCTATTTTGGGGGGGGGGGGGGCTTTTCTCTCTCTTTGGGGGGAATTTTATGTACATGGGTACCTCATCAGGCTTGATTTGTCGGCACCCATTTCTACATCCACCTAAGCTTCGCTTATGAGGGGGTGTTAGTGTAGGTTTTTTAGTTGGGTTATTTATTTTTCCCTATATTCCTAGTTTTTCCTACACTTTTATTAATCTCTCTTAGGTTAATAAAACATGTCTTATTAGGTGAGTGGGTGTGAGCTGTCACCTTCCTACATGTGAGCATCCATTAGCTATCTTGGGAAGATACTTTGCTATCTTTAGTCCGATAGATGGTTGCTCCTCATTGGTCGGTGTTGCCACCTCATCCCTCTTCCTAGTCTATATAAGCATGCTACCTGGCTTGTATTTTGTATCTTTTGCTTTTGCATTCTCTTAATGCTATTTTGCTTCTAGCATTTGCATTACTCTCTTGGAGACTGACTCTATGTTGTTATTTTGATTTCACATCATTTGCATTCATAGTTTTCTGGGTTATTAATCTTTTCAGATTCTAACACTTTTAAGACTAAACTTTGTTCACTATAAGTACAAACCATTGACTTTATGAACTAAGTGTAACCGTGGACTATGGAAAGAAAGTAAACTCCTAGCCAGTAAGGCAAATATGGAGAACATGATAGAACCTTTAATTTATGCAACCTTGTGTGGGACAACGTGATGTGGAGTCACTAATTCCCAGTTGCCTGAATAACTAGAACCTCAAGATGGGTTATCAAGACCAAGCCTGATGTCCAAGGAATGGACTAGGACGCTTTTGAATTAAATCATTCTAAACCAAGGATGGTTGAACTATGTAATTGTAGGACATGACAACTTATAAGTCGACTCGAGGTGGTGGACATATGACAATGTTCAATGCGTAACATTTATGTATGTAAATCTTTGGCCAAAGTAATGCATCCATCTCAGCATGCATTGTTGGTCCACAATGCTCCAGATGGCATAGTGTCTCTAGTAGTATCACACATAGTTAGAGTGGATCTATAGTTGTGTGACTGAGAGGCATTATGAAGGACACAACACCAGATACTCAGACGGCTAACCCAACGGTTCATAATATCTAACTGATGCAGGGACTTCCGGAGGTCATAACTTTTGACTCGGATGTGGGTTTTCTATGAAATTTTATAGGTGGATGCATTATGAGGTGGCATGTGATTTCTCAACCCATCCTAGTCGGTTGGACTCTGTCTTGGTACTTTTTCGGGGCTTGAAACTTTCATCTTGGCCCTCAAAATGATAATTTAGTGTTTTTTCCTAGTTTTTTAAAAGTTGCTTTTTTTAATAACTCGAAACTCATGTTTCAAATTTAGGATATTAGTTGTCTTTTCATCCTACCTTAGTTTTATGAAGTTTTTAGGAAAAAATTGGATTCTCAAGATATGAATGTAAAATTACCTAAAATGGCAAAATCTGACAATTGTCGAAATCTGCCATTTTAGGTAATTTTACATTCATATCTTGAGAATCCAGTTTTTTCCCAAAAATTTCCTAAAACTAAGGTAGGACGAAAAACCAACTAACATCCTAAATTTGAAACATGAGTTTTGAGTTATCAAAGATAACTTTTAAAAAACTAGGAAAAAATACTAAATTGTCATTTTGAGGGCCAAGATGAAAGTTTCAAGCCCCCAAAAAGTACCAAGATGGGGTCCAACTGACTAGGGTGGGTTGGGAAATCACATGCCACCTCATAACGCATCCACCTATAAAATTTCATAGAAAACCCACATCCAGGTCAAAAGTTATGACCTCCAGAAGTCCCTACATCACTAACCCTTCCACGAAGGGTAGGCCCACTTCCAATTAGGAAGTTGAGTCAGGGACCGCAGGTCCGTGGTTGGTGGAAAAGCACCAGGATGATGCTCTCCTTCCTAAGCATGAGATGAGCTGAGGCTTATGAAGATAGATGTCTTATATTCCAGATACATATGATGCCTTGAGCATAACTTGTACATACATAGTGAAAGTTATTCACTTGGATATATAAATGATTATTGGAAATGTAACTTTTGTTATATTTGGTTTAGAATAACATGCTTAGTTGATGAAATGATAGTGAATCATTATTGTTTAATTTGAAATGGATAATCATGTTGTTATCTATTCTCTTAATTATGATGAATGTTTATGTTAATTTTTAGGCATTATGGAATGACTTGTTACATATGGTATTAGAGCAACTGGGTTCAATACATGGACCTATGAGCTCACTACTAGATGATTATTGGTATCCAACATTTACAGATGCTAATGTTTGGATGTTCTTTGCCAAAATGGTAAAGATAAGAACAACACCCTAAAAGAAGGTAACAGAACATGGACGTTACCTGCGTCAACAAAAATCTTGAGAGAACGAGCCTCAAGGATGAGGAAACTTGAACTGACTGGCTGCCTAGTAGGAGCATGGTTAACTAATGAGGAAACCTTCATTGATGCCATGAAACGCATCAAGCAGGAGTTAAGGAAAGTAGAAAGGATGGCTGCCCCTAACTCTACTGATGCATCAGTAGAATCCTCTACACCTAAAGCACTAGCTGTGGAAAATAATCCTAAGGATTATGATGTAACTAAGGAGATTGTGAAGGAGTACCTGCATGTACCCTCACCTCCTAAAAATGAAATGATAAATCTCAAGGTTGAGAAATGAATATGGGAAGTTATCCCAAACTGTAAATGACTTGCAGTAGTAAGGTGTAAACAAAATTTTGTAATTTTTGTGGATTATATGTAATCCAATGAAAATCACAATGCAATTGCAAAATTCTGGCAATCTTTCCTTTCTTGTTAAAGATTACTTGAATGAGATTAGATTTGTATTATGAATGAATTAATTGACATGGAAAAACTAATCCATGATTAATCTACAAACTTCAGGAAGAAGTAGATTGCAGCAAAGGTTTAGATTAGAACCAGGATGGGAGATAGCCAGGATGAAGAAGCACCTTCAGGGTACTTCAAGTCTAAGTTAGACTAGATCCTGACTTTGTTGAAAGAAACAAGAACGAGGGTAGAAACTCTTGAACAGGAGGTCAGGGCCTGAGAAGGACCCGAGCAGGATGCCTATGATGGGGGTGATGACAAGGAACATCATAATGACACCACCCAGAGTGAGCATGGAGAAAATAACTCTGACGCTAGGAAAGAAGAGGATAGGAGGAGCCATATGGCTTTAGAACTATCCCGAGACATGAAAAAGGGTATGCCTCCTAAATTTTATGGATCCGTAAGTGGAGATGTCACGAAGGCATGGCTTACGGATATGAAAAATAATTTTGAAACCAGAAACTATAATGAGGTCACTAAAGTTGTGTGCTGAGCATTCCAGCTGACAGGTGAAGTATCCACATGGTGGATGAACAAAAAGATGGAACTAGGCTTGAGGTCTAGAAGCCTTACAAGGGACAAGTTCGTAGAACTTTTTAGGAAAAGATGGTTGCCTCAATTGTTCTATCATCAGAAACTTCTAGACTTTCAGAATCTGAAACAAACTGATATGTCTATGAATGAATATTGGGAAAAATTTACCGAACTTCTAAAGTATGTACCGCAGTACTAACAGGATGAGAAAATCTACATTCGGAAGTTCATAATGGGGTTGAACGCCCATATTGGGGGCAAGATTGATGTTCACGGTCCTACTACAATGGACCAGGTCTATGAAAAGGCCATCAAATAGGAACAGAAACTAAAAGCTATGTCATCTTATAGAGAAAGGTACCTAAAGAGATATAATTGGTCTCAATTCCCGCAATCCTCTAAGAAAAAGGGGAAGAAGCAGGATTATTCTAAGAAAAATGATAAGGGGACCAAGCATAAACAAATTGAGTCTAAGGGAGAGAAAAAGGGGAATAACTACTCCAAGAAGAATGGAGATAATTCTGGCAAACCTCAGGAGAGGCGCGGACCAGTAGGAGGGTGCTACACTTGTGGCAAGATCATTACGCCAACCAATATCCTAACAAGACACAGGGAGCACAACTAAGAGGAAACCCTCTACCCTCTCAATAAGCAGCGTTCCAGCAATGCATTCATGTAGCCTTGGACAATAGGTAAGCTGAATACCAAATAACTCCCATTGAGACAACATGTATTTTATTTGGACTTTCGATTTCAGTTTTGATTGATACTGGTGCTATCGAATGCTTTGTTTCCCCTAAAATTGTTAGTAAATTCCTAGAAAGGATGGATTCATGGCAAACACATGGTCTGTAGAGTATGCAAATCACACCAAGGTTCAAGTAGAGCAATGCCTATTTGAGGCTAGGGTTGAACTTCTAAGCTTTTCCACAGAAGTAAATCTTTATGTAGCCTCACTAGGCTTGTACCATGTTATCCTAGGGATAAATTGGCTATGGAGACATCAAGCCAAAGTGGACTATTATGCCAAAACAATAGAGTGTCTGGATGATTTAAGAAGCAAAGTCTTTCTACAAGGGAAACCTAGGGAAGTCAAACTAAGACAAATTTTTGCTCTGCAAATGAAAAGAGCTCAAAGAAAAGGGTGCCATCTTTTCACTGTCAAAATGGAAAAACAAAATGAGAATGGGGAAACTTAGTTCCAAGATGACTATGTTTTATGAATCTCAGAAACATAATGAAGTTGGGAAGGAGTCCATAGGTCAGGAAGGATCAAATATGGACATGTATCCTTTCCTTAGAGATTTTGAGGATGTATTTGTTGGCAAGAGACACTATATGTATTCATGGTTGTTGTCATTGATGGCAACAAAGGTCATCCCACATATCCGCAAGTCATGGTGTGTCTCTAACGGAAGTCAGAATGAAGATTGTTGTAGTCCGGTGAACAAGAACAAAGCATGTGGCAAGGTCCGACAGATTGGTCCGGATCTCTCAAAGAAAGTGTCTTGGTGCAGTGTGGATTTGGGGAAGTCAAGAGGACTACCTTGAGTAGTATATTCCAAGGATTTAGCCTCTGGTGATGGACAAGGAAAAAGATATGAGTAGTTGAGTACCGGATCTCTGAGAGACAGTGAGAACAGAGGAAGAACTGACTGACAGAGCATCAAACTATTTTCCAGATGTGTTACTGTTGATGGTAAAGGTTGTGAAGGCATGAATCATGTTTGGCCGACATGATTAATGATATCTACAAGTATATGCTTGATCCACATTACCTAATATGCAAGGATTCAGCCAACAGATCAAAGATTGTGAGAAGATAGACTATTCCGGGTGCCGACTAGAAAGATAATGAAATCACTAGTGCAGATATATATAGAGGATGGATTTTGTTGTGAGATGTGTGGTTGTGTGATGGTGTATGCGAATAAGTGCAAAGCAGAGCAAAAGTAGTAAGAAAGATCCGGTATGTGAAAGGAAAGCAGAATAAAGTACAGAGAAAAGATGAAGTGCAGCAGATCAGTGTACTGAGCCTAACCGGAACTGAACTCCAGCATATGTAGATGCTTCCAATCAATTCAAGTATTGTATAACATTCTTTTGTAGACAGTGTGTCTCTTTGTAGGCAGTGTGCCTCTTTGTGAGCAGTGTGCTCGGGCAGTGAGCCCTAATTGGCAAGTGCCATTTTTGTAACTCCTTATTCTTCTAACAGAGAATAATCTTTGGGTTAATCACCCCGTGGTTTTCTCCCTTAATAGGGTTTCCACGTCAAAAATACTGTGTCATGTGTTTCTCATTTCATGGTAATATTTGTTTGTTTGATTCAATGTTGCATTGATTAATAAGAAAGTTCAAAAGAAGAAATAATTAGGATAACTGATTCACCCCCCCCTCTCAGTTATCAACAATTGGTATTAGAGTTAAGTTCCTCTTAATAGAGCCTAACAGCTTGAGGAAGATCTGGGAGTTCAAATGGATGCATATGGTTTAAGGGAGCAACTCAAGACTGCCCTTGAGGATCTTGAACAGTCAAACTCTGAAGTTAATGAATTAAAGGAAAGACTCAAACAGGCTGATGAATTCATGAGAGAACTAAAGGACAAATTAAGTCTCTCTATGAAAAAGAGAAAGGAGCTGCTCCAACAATTGGCAAGACAAAGTGAAGAAAGTAATACAAATGAAGAATTGACTGAGAAAATCAAGTTATGTGAAAAGTTATCAAAAGAAGTCATTATGGTAAGACATGAAATGGAATCAGCAGTTATAAAGTTTACTCAAGAGATTGAAGAGAAAAGAAAAGCTGAAGACAATCTAAGACAATCTCTTAAAGAGAAATCAGAAGATTGCCTCCAGATGGACAGGATTATCAGACATCTTGAATCTGATCTTGAAGATGCCAAAGATAATGAAGAAAAACTTGAGGATCAAATTGTCTCTCTCAAAAGAGATCTTCAAACAGCAAATGAATATAAAGAGAAATTCAAGATAAGTTCTACTCAACTTGAAGTTCTTCTTGGAAGTCAAAAGAGGGCAGATGACAAGTATGGTTTGGGATATGAGAAAGGAGAAAGCTTCGGATCAGGTCAAACGAATTTTGGATCAGAAAATCCAAGGAATAGGCCTAGAAGACCTCCGGTAAGACAGCCCAATGCTCAAAGATATCCATCCTTCAATGGATACTGCCACAGCTGCAATCATTTTGGTCACAAAGCTAATCAGTGCAGAAAGAGAATGAATCAGACTAATTCATCCTTCTCTAGACAGTGCTTTAACTGCAAAAGGTATGGACACAAGTCTCATGAATGCAGAAATATGCAAATAAACAAATCATTCAATGGTAGATGCTTTGCATGCAATAGAATAGGTCATATGGCTAATCAATGCAGATCAAGAGGTTATCAGTCAAATATGCAAGGAAATGTTATTTGCCAAATCTGTAACAGGTCCGGTCATAATGCAAAAATCTATAGAAGCAAGAATCAGGACAAAAGAGGTCCGGTGTATAATCAGAATCAAGACAAGGGTAAACAAAAGATGAATGTGGATGAAGTTAGGAATCAGATGAACAAGATTTGGGTGAAGAAAAGTTCAGAGAATGTAGAGGTTGGATCCGCACCAGACTCTGGTGCTGATATTCCTTCCAGAAATTAAAAGGTGAGCTCTGGCTCAGGGGGAGACTCAAACAAAATCCTATTCCCCCAGCCAATCAAGTGGTGCCGGATGTGGCACAAGATGTGGAGTAAAGGGTTTGAAGATATAAGTCTTGAGATGATCCAGATAGGATTTCAGAGGTCCGCATGAAGATGTGAAGAAGTTGTGATCAATCAAGTAAGACCTGTTCCGGGAGATGCTCTGGAATGACAAAGGATTACAAAAAGGTCCGGAGAGATTCGGAAGTGCATTGTCTTGTTCTGCGGATTGGACAAAATGTTTGGGATGTACTTGTGATGTGTCATCTTGATTTGTTCATGGTTGGAAGATCCACATGATGTTCATAGATCAAGACTGATCCGGTACTCCAAGTTATCCGAATAAGGCAAACCGGAACAATGTAGGTCGAGCATTTATTGCAAATAGATATTAGGGTTTGCGAAACAATATAAGGGATTTCTCAATAATCACTTGATCATTCCACACCCAAGAAGAAGCGAAAAGCAGAGCTCTGCAACAAAATTCATCAAGTTCACCGAAGATCACTTGCAGAAGTTATTACCCACAGAAATCAATCCAACCACTCCGTGTAACCGAAGGTGCATAAGGTATTTTCTGTTTTCAATATCTCACTGCAAATCTTTAAAAAATGGCTACTCTGAATATAGTTAAGATCTCTGATAGACCTCGCCCCACATTCAAGAAACATCCATACAAATCTTTGGAGGTAGATCCACTAGGAGCCTTCTCTAGTGTTCCGCATGGTGTATTGCATACGGAGGACATTAGGGTTTACATTCATGTGAAGTTTGAAGACTTTGGAGAATCAAAACTGATGGATATCTATCACAAACAGTTGATAGATAACTCCTTTGAGATTAAACCTCAGTACAAAGCCATCCGGGATAAACACTTTGCACAGTGCATCCATTTCCCCTGTTTTGAAGAAGATGAATGGGTCCGGTATGTACTAAGTAGAGTGCATGACAACTTCCTGTGGTTGAACAAGCCCTTCAAGATCACCAAAGATGCAATTAGGGCTGTAACCAGTCTGCACTCATCAGGTGGATTACCTGTTCTCAAGTCTGTCAAAAATCAGACAGTTAGTGATGCAACCAGATCTAAGTTTGACAAGAGAGCTATGACAGTTGAAGACATCACTGAACCAGATGTCAAATTTGCATCTATGATAATTGGTTACAAGATCTATCACTCCAGTAGGGAAAATTCAGTACCGGGAACTGTAATTTACACAGCTTATCAAATGCTAAAGGAGAATGCAGACTATGACTTGTGTGAGCTTCTTGTAAACCAACTTTTTGAAAATCTGCAGAAGATCAAGAAGGACAAGAAAAACTCCTTCAAGTATGGTAATTTGATCCTTTGTCTCTTCTTTTATTACATGAATGAGCTTCCCGAATCTAGTAGATGGATATGGCAGAATGACAAACCGGTTACCATCCAAATCAGAGATTATTTGCATGGACTTGGGGATGCTAAAGCAAGAAAAATAGCTCTATGGGGATATTTCAAGAACTTCCAGAGCATGATGCATGCAAGAGAAATAATACCCCAATCCCTTGTTGAAAATTACAAAGACACAGTATGCTTTATGGTAGAAACAGATCAGTGTCTAATGGAGGCAGTAGAACCAAGAACTGTGTGGATCATGCCCATGGGGTATGAAGTGGATGAATAGATAGTGGAGCTGCATGTTCAACACATGCTAAGTCAACATAAAGATCCAAAGGCAGAAAGGTTCGAAACATTTGAGGAACTAAGTATAAAAATTCATGTTGAACTCAGAGAACCGGAGATCAAGAGAAAGGTTAGAAAAGAAGTAGAACACATAGCACAAGGCCTTGGAATCTCCATGGAAGCATTTGATGCTCACCGGAAGAAGAAGGAAGGGGATGAGAAAGAGAAGAAGAGGGCAGAAAAGAAAAGTGAAGAAAGTGTTCCAGTTGAAACTTCCACCTGGACCAGATCATCAAAAAGATCTGCACCTCCCACAACCAAAAGCTCAAAACCGAAAGTCCAGGCATCCGGTAAAAGATCTAAGACAAAAGCCACAAGGGCTTATGAAAGCCAAAAAGATGAAGAGGAAACTGAGTCAGATGAGGGAGTAAAAGAAATAAAGAAGCAGAAGAAGAAAGGATCTGGTAAACCCTCCATAGGCCAAGACAAGGAAGAAATGGCAGAGGAATTTGTTGAAAAGCCCACCCTATCTCTAGAGAGTGTAATCAAGTCAGTCATTCTGGATGGGAATCTTCAACCAGTGGTCAAATTTTATGATGACTACAATGAGGCAGACCAAAAGATCCTGCAAGAAGCTACAATCAGGTACCTCAACATTTACAATAAAGCCTTTATTGAGATTATCTTCGAAATTCCTAAGAGTCTAGAGAAGGAATTAGAAATAAGAAAGAACAATGCTCAGGCAAAAGATCTTGAGATCCGAGAGCAGATAGCTATTCAGCTATATCCTCAAATTGATCCCAAGACAATGAACATAATATTCAAAGACTGCAAGGATGAGTTCAGAAGTAAAGCAAGAATGAATAAACTCATGCTTGGTGAGATTGACAAGGTAGCCATGGATACAGAAGAGATCCTCCGGAAGGCCTTCAAAAGGTTTAATCTTCCTGTTGTAGAGGACTTAGGTGTAGAAATAGCTGTGGACTAGGAATCATCTGCTCCGGAAGAAGTGGACCTTGAATAGACTAACATCTCTCCTCCGGTTTCCCCTACAGTCTCCGGATCCCAAGAAGAAGAGAAACTATAGGAGAAAGAAGCAGCAGTAAAAGAAAAAAAGGTTGACAGCACCAAGGATGCAGAGAAAGAGAAGACTACAACAGAGAAAACCACAACTGAAAGTGGTAAGAATGTGGAAGGAGAAAAGATTCCAAAGGACAAAACTGCAGAAGAGAAGAAACATCTGTCCCCGACAAGAGACACTGCACAAACTGTTCAAAAATTTCTGAGCCAAGAAGCAATAGAGATTGATGAACTGGAGCTTCTAAAAGGTTCATTCAACTTTGATTCCCTCTCTCCAGTACAGACAATGAAGATAGCTTCATTTGCAAATGCTAAGGCAAATGAAAAACTCCTAAAGTCTCATATGGAAGACTGTGAGTTGATAGAGGCTGCTTCCGGAGTGCTTGAAAAAATTATGCCATCAGTCAAGATAGATCCGACAGCCTCCTCTTCCGGTAATCTCAAAACCTTAGTCAGCAGTGTTGATACACATTTTGATTCTCTAGAAAAATTAGCTGAAGAAAAGGTCCGGAAGGAGTTTTTGGATAAGAGATTGTCAGAAGTACTAGGATTAATTTCTAATGATAGGAGAAATATGAGTATTGGAATAAAGAGCTTAGAAAATGCTCTTAAGGATGGTGGTGACATTTACAAATTTTGCATCTCCTGGTCAAAGGCAACAGCAGAAATTGATAAGAAAATAAAAGAGGAACAGGACAAACTACAAAGTTTGTCTCAAAGTTTTGATCCTCTCTCTTCCTCCACAGTGAATCAAGAATGTCAAACTATTGCAATCACAAATGCAATAAAGAACTTTGAGAAGGAAAGGAAGAATATAACTAACCGGATGGGAGAACTTAGAAGGATTATAATCCCTAAGTTAGAAACTATGCATGAGGCCATCAGTGATGCTCAGACTACCGCCCAAACAAATGATCCGACAGATCTCAAGAGGGCAGAAGCTTTTGCATTTTTGTTGAGTGGTCACATTTCAATTTTGGATAGAATGAAGCAAAGTTGGGCTACAGAATTGGTCCAATTGAAGACATCCTTTGCAGACATTCTTTAGTTTATGTGAGTATGTAATATGCGGCTAAGTATAGTAAATTTTTGAAAATTTTGGTGTGTGGACCCTACCCTTTGCCATTGATGTCAAAGGGGGAGTGAGGAGCAGTGAAAAATGAGGAATCCAACTAAGGGGGAGTTCCAAAAATTGTATATAAAAATAGAGCATCAGCCAAGGGGGAGCACAGTGTAAACACTTAGTCATTTTTCACTAAGTGTTGCCATCAATGCCAAAGGGGGAGATTGTTGGCAAGAGACACTATATGTATTCATGGTTGTTATCATTGATGGCAAAAAAGGTCATCCCACATATCCGTAAGTCATGGTGTGTCTCTACCAGAAGTCAGAATGAAGATTGTTGTGGTCCGGTGAACAAGAACAGAGCATGTGGCAAGGTCTGACAGATTGGTCCGGATCTCTCAGGGAAAGTGTCTTGGTGTAGTGCAGATTTGGGGAAGTCAAGAGGACTACCTTGAGTAGTATATTCCAAGGATTTAGCCTCTGGTGATGGACAAGGAAAAAGATATGAGTAGTTGAGTACCGGATCTCTGAGAGACAGTGAGAACAGAGGAAGAACTGACTGACAGAGCATCAGACTATTTTCCGGATGTGTTACTGTTGATGGTAAAGGTTGTGAAGGCATGAATCATGTTTGGCCGACATGATTAATGATATCTACAAGTATATGCTTGATCTGCATTACCTGATATGCAAGGATTCAGCCGACAGAACAAAGATTGTGAGAAGATAGACTATTCCAGGTGCCGACTAGAAAGATAATGAAATCACTAGTGCGGATATATATAGAGGATGGATTTTGTTGTGAGATGTGTGGTTGTGTGATGGTGTATGCGAATAAGTGCAGAGCAGAGCAAAAGTAGTAAGAAAGATCCGGTATGTGAAAGGAAAGCAGAATAAAGAACAGAGGAAAGATGAAGTGCAGTAGATCAGTGTACTGAGCCTAACCGGAACTGAACTCCAGCATATGTAGATGCTTCTAATCAGTTCAAGTATTGTATAACATTCTTTTGTAGACAGTGTGTCTCTTTGTAGGCAGTGTGCCTCTTTGTGAGCAGTGTGCTCGGGCAGTGAGCCCTAATTGGCAAGTGCCATTTTTGTAACTCCTTATTCTTCTAACAGAGAATAATCTTTGGGTTAATCACCTCGTGGTTTTCTCCCTTAACAGGGTTTCCATGTCAAAAATACTGTGTCATGTGTTTCTCATTTCATGGTAATATTTGTTTGTTTGATTCAATGTTGCATTGATTAATAAGAAAGTTCAAAAGAAGAAATAATTAGGATAATTGATTCACTCCCCCCTCTCAGTTATCAACAGTATTTCCGGATGAACTATCGAGATTACCTCCTAAAAGGGCCTTTGATTTTGCCATTGATATAATTTTGGGATCGAAACCTATTTCTAAAGCCCCCTACAGAATGACCACTACCAAACTAATGGAGCTAAAATCTCAATTATAGGAGTTGTTTGATAAAGGGTTGATTAGACCCAGTGTGTCGCCATGGGGAGCCCCAGTCATATTTGTGAAAAAGAAAGATGGTACTTTGTGGTTGTGCATAGATTACCGCATGTTGAATAAAACAACCATTAAGAATAAATACCCATTACCTCGCATCAATGATCTTTTCAATCAAATTAGGGGTGCAACCGTGTTTTCTAAGATCGATCTTTAGCCTGGATATCATCAGTTGAGGTTGAAGGATGAGGAGATCCATAAGACAACCTTTAGAACTAGGTATGTAACTTATGAATTCACCATCCTACCTTTTGGATTGACGAATGATCAAATGAGGGGTGCAACCATGTTTTCTAAGATAGATCTTCAGTCTGGATATCATCAATTGAGGTTGAAGGATGAGGACATCCATAAAATAGCCTTTAGAACTAGGTATGGACATTATGAATTCACTGTCCTACCTTTTGGATTGACGAATGCACAGGTGGCATTTATGAATCTTATGAACAGTGTATTCAAGACTGTCTAGATAAGTTTGTCTTAGTGTTTCTTGATGACATTCTACTCTATTCTAAAAATGAGGAAGAGCATCTACAACATTTAAAAATTATTCTCTTGAGGTTGAGAGAGCATAAACTATATGGCAAGCTCTCCAAATGTACTTTCTTTCAAAAGGAAGTACAATACTTGGGCCACATAATATCATCTAAGGGGATAGGTATGGACCCAGCTAAGATTAAGGCTATTTTGGAATGGTCAATATCGATAAATGTTCATGAGGTCTAAAGTTTTATGGGCCTTGCTGGTTATTACAGGAAGTTCATGAAAAACTTTTCTAAAATTGCATATCCTATAACTTCCTTGCAGAGAAAAGGTAAGAAATTTGAGTGGCTAGATAAGTGCCAGGAGGCCTTTGACCTATTAAAGGAAAAATTGACTTCAGCACCAATTTTGAAAGTACCAAACCCATAGGGTCAATTCATAGTCATTACTGATGCCTTAGGAGAAGGCTTAGGTGGTGTACTAGTCCAGGATGGACAGGTCATCGCGTATGAATCGCATAAACTAAAAAAATATAAACAAAATTATGTCCCACATGATATGGAACTTGTAGCAGTCATTCACACACTTTAAATGTGGAGATACTATTTACTTGGGAAACCTTTTGAGCTGAAAACAAATCATCAGGGACTCAAATATCTATTCACTCAACCACATCTTAATGCTTGGAAAAGAAGATGGTTGGTATTCATCTCAGATTATGATTTTGAGATTAAATATATTCAAGAAAAAGAAAATTGAGTGGTAGATGCTTTGAGTAGGAGAAGACACATCTCCTCCATGATCTCTATACATTCTGATTTTAGGAATCAGGTGTTAAAAAAAACTAAGGGAGATGAGTTTTACGAGTAGGTAAAATAAGCCCTTGAAGAAAACCCCCAGAATCTGAGATATGAAGGATTCAACCTTGAACCATATGGGTTATTAAGGTTTAAAGGAAGGATGTATGTACCTAACTCAGCTAAGTTAAGGAATATGGTATGGAAAGAGGTTCATTTTGCACCATATTCTAGGCATCCTGTGTGAAACCCCTATATTTCTAGAAAGGAATGAAGAGGGATGCTACAAATTTTGTAGCTATGTGTATGGAATGCTAGAGGGTGAAGGCACAACACCATCACCTGACAAGACTTTTATACCCTCATGAAATTCCTGAGTGGAAATGACAAATTATAATCATGGACTTTGTGCAAGGGCTTCCTATGTCAATGAACAGGCACAATGCTATATTGGTTGTGGTGGACAGACTCACCAAAGCCACCCATTTTATACCTGGAAACTTGATGGATGGGACACCTGTCAATATTGCTCAAAAATTTATTCAAGAGATTTTCAGACTGCATGTCATTCCTGAAAGGAAGCTAGGTGTGTAGAAAATGCTTCCTACACTAATCTAATGAGGAGAGGGCTATGCAAATTCAACTTTATCCTAACTATTACAGCAATGTTAAACCATTAACATGAGATATTGTAGAAAAACACAAGAACCAAAAAGTAGACAGAAGAAGAGAGACAAAGATTTACGGTGGGGAAAACCCTTATCAGGTGAAAAACCCCACACTTAGAAACCTGCACAATGTATTAACAAATCAGAAAGAATGTTTACAATACACTTGCAATGCAAGTTTCAATGGTCTTCGACACTCATGTCTGGAGTCAATATGGAAACATAACAGTACCTGTAAACCTGTGATAGAAACTCCATCTCAAGCACCTGTATATAAAGAGAAGTAGTATGAATGGAGGTAGCTTCTAGAGCAAGTCACACAAGGAACTCGTCCAAATCCATGTGGCCCAATTTCCAAGGCCATAAAACATGTGTATGACACATGTAAGTGATTCTCTTTCATCCCTTACAACCCCCCAACTTGGGCACCCCAAATTTACCCAATTAAGGTATGACAGATGCTCTTACAATGTCATAAAATCTGTCATATATGACAACTCTTATAGTTGTAAGAGAATCTGTCATAATTTTCTATTAATAGAAAATTCTCTTACAATCTTGTCATAGTCAAACTTGGGTGCCAACTTCCCCATGCAAGATGCTTTCAAACACTTGTCTTCACCTGTCATATAATCTTCCATTTCTGGCCCTTACATGTCATAGATTTTGTCATAGGAATCTGTCATAACTCTTACGCATCATAAACCTCTTACAACACCTGAAAGATGTTGACACATGGAAAAACTCTTCTAACACAAGGTGGAATGCCTATCTCCTCATATGAGGACAAAAATACATGTGGTCACCTTCCATGTAGGATGACACATCATCGTGCCAACTCCCACAAAGTGACGAAATAGGATTTGTAAATTACAATAATAGGCAAAATAATAAATACAACTAAAAAATAAATGCTAGAAACTTGAAAAGGTTGAGACACCTTAATTCCTAACATTCTCCCACTTGTTGAACACCTTGTAAGAGCCAATAGAAAAAATAGGATTTAACTACTATAGGCTGAGAGGCCCATAGACTCTGAACACCATCTGAACTTCTCTGTGCTCATTGGTTTCGTTAATGCATCTGCAACATTCTTCAAAGTATCTACCTTCTCCAAATTTACCTTTCCATCCTCAACCATAATTCTCACGAAGTGAAACTAAACATCAATGTGCTTAGTTCTAGCATGGAAAGTTGGATTCTTTGCAAGGCAAATTGCACTATGACTGTCACAACTGATCGTGATCTGACCTGCATCAACACCAATATCTAAACACAATCTCTTAAGCCAAATGGCTTCCTTACAAGCATGAGTTGCTGCCATATACTCAGCTTCTGTTGTGGACAAAGCAACAACAGGTTGTCGCTTACTCATCCAACTAATAGCACCACCAAATAGTGTAAACACATAAGCACTAGTGGATCTTCTGCTGTCAATGTCACCTATCCAATCTGAATCCACAAATCCATGAATATCAACAGAATGCGGAGGTCCTAAAACATTACCATGATAGAAAATGGAATACTTGGAAGTACCCCTCAAATATCTGAACACTCCCTTAACTGCATCCCAATGAACCTGTCCAGGATTAGCCATAAATCGACTAAGGACTCCCACTGCTTGGGCAATGTCTGGTCTTGTGCAGACCATAGCATACATCAAACTACCAACAACACTAGCATAAGGTACTATGCTCATGTCCTCCACCTCACTAGGAGATTTTGGACAATCCTTAATAGACAACTTTGTCCCCAAAGAAATGGGAACACACAATGGTCTACAATCTGTCATGCTAAATCTATCCAACACGGTCTTCACATACTTACTCTGGCTTAACCAAAGTTTTCTGTTGGTTCTGTCTCTTCTGATTTCTATTCCTAGAATGTACCTAGCTGCCCCTAAATCTTTCATTTCAAAATGAGCTAACAACTGAGATTTAAAATCAGAAATCATATTCTTTCCCTTCCCAATGAGAAACATATCATCAGTATACAGTACAACAATGAGAATACAATCACCATCAAATTTATAATACACATAGTGATCCAATTTTGATCTCACAAATCCAATTGACAACACAAAGGCATCAAACTTCAAGTACCATCTCCTAGGGGATTGCTTCAAACCATACAAAGACTTTTTAAGTTTGTAAACCAAATTTTCTTTACCTTTTACCATGTAATGCTCTGGATGTGACATGTAGATTTCTTCCTCCAAGTCACCATGAAGGAAAGTTGTCTTCACATCCATCTATTCTACCTCCAAGTCATAAGCTGCTGTGAGTGACAACAGGAATAGAATGGATGTCAGCTTTGCAACAGGAGAGAAGATCTCACCATAATCTATACCCTCCATTTGTGAATATCCCTTTACAACCAATCTAGCCTTATACTTCTCAACACTGCCATCTACACCAATTTTCTTCTTGAACACCCATTTGCATCCAATGGATTTCCATCCAGGAGGCAAAGGCACCAAGTCCCAAGTTTGATTCTTTTCCAAAGAAGCCATTTCTTCCTCCATGGCCTCCTTCCAGGAACCTGCATCCTTCATATCCAAAGCCTCTGATACAATTCTAGGTTCATCACTGTTAGTGATTAAAGCATAAGCACAACTAGAATCAAGCAATGTAAAACCAAACCTTTCAAGTTGCTTTCTTATTCGTGTAGACCTCCTCAAGAGCTAAGGTTGAGGTTCAGCTTCTTCATCTGAGATTTCAGAGCTACTGGAGCTCTCCTCATCATCAGGTCCAACATTGTCTTTCTATTCAGTCTTCTCAGGGGTGAGAGGAAACTGAACAACATCCTCTTTCTTTTCTTTTTCTTCTGGCTGCAAAACAGTGGAAGAAGGTGTAAGCTCTCTGAAGATGACACTTTTGCTATACAACACTTTTTCAGCCATAGGGTCCCAAAGCTTGTATCCTTTCACACCAACACCATAGCCAATGAAGATACACTTAACAGCTTTGTTTTCCAACTTTGACCACTTCTCCCTAGGCACATGTGCATATCCCTCACAACCAAAAAAATGAAGATACCTTACTGAAGGATTTCTACCAGACCACACCTCCATGGGTGTCTTTCCAACAAGAGCTGATGTAGGAGATCTATTTACTAGATAGCAAGCAGTGGCAATAGCTTCAGCCCAAAAATTTTGTTCTAGGCCAGCTCCACTAAGCATACTCCTAGCCTTCTCCATCTGTGTCCTATTCATCCTCTCTACAACTCCATTTTGTTGCGGGGTGTATGGAGCTGTCTTGTGCCTTTCAATCCCAAGTTCCTTGCAATACTTATGAAATTCTATAGAACATAACTAACCACCATTGTTAGTTCTCAAACATTTAATCTTTTTACCAGTCTGATTTGCAGCAAAGACTTTAAACTCCTTAAACTTGCTATAGACTTCAAATTTGCTTCTGAGAAAATAAATTCATGTCCTACTTTAATCATCTATAAAAGATACAATGTATACAGATTTTGATAATGAAGGAACATTAACATGACCAAACACATCATAATGAATAAGGTCCAACACACCAGAAGACTTATGAGAACTTGATTAAAACTGAACACAGTTTTGTTTTCCATAAATGCAATGTTCGCAAAAGTCAAACTCAAGATTACAATCATCTAACCCCTCAACGATGTTCTTATTTTTTTGCGTACATAGACCCTTCTCACCAATGTGGCCAAATCTCTTATGCCATAACATTGTCTTTTCAACAGGAAGTTTAACTTCCAATGCATGATTACAACCATCAAGACTAGAAACAATAGATTTTTTCACTACTTGTTCAGATAGTGGGGATGAAGTGACTGCTGCCCTCTTCCTTGAGTCAGAATAACTATTGCATTGTGGAATGCATGCATCTAGCTAAAATAGAGTACCTCTCCGAGTACCCTTAGCAAGCACCATAGCTCCTCTAGTCATCTTGCATTTGTCTTTCGAAAAGACAACCTGCACACCTACATCATTCAAACTACTTACAGAAAGCAAGTTCCATGCTAAGCCTAGGATGTGCATAACCCCAGAGATCCCCTTCACTTGACCATCAGAGAATCGGATAGAGACTCTTCCACGACCAATGATCTTCAGATGAGAGTCGTCACCAAGATATACCTTTCCACCATCAAACTCCTCATACTTAGTGAACCAGTCTCGATGCGAGGTCATGTGGAATGATGCACCAGAGTCAATTAGCCACACATGATTAGATGCATGGGTTGCCAAGGCTGCGATGAAAGCATCACCGTCATCTTGTGATTTGTCAGAATATGAATTAGGAGCTTTCTTCTTTTTCTTCTTCTCCTCTTTGCATTCCTTTCGGAAGTGCCCAGTTTTAAACCACAGTTCCAACAAAGAGCCTTGGACTTTCCAGGAGATTTAGATCTCCCACGAGATTTAGATCTCCCATGGGATTTGGATCTCCCACAGGATTTGGATCTACCCTTCTCAGCTTTCTTGTCCTTCTTCTTCCCTTTCTCCTTAGGTCTTCCTCAAACTGCAAGGGCCTCTTTGGCTGCCTTAGAAGACTTTTTCTGCTTCTCTTCAGACAACAACGAAGAAACCACTTCTTCCATTTTGAATGTGGATGTGGTGCTTCCAATTGCCATGACAAGATGATCCCATGAGTCCGGTAGAGAACAAAGCAGGGTCATACATCGACCCTCCTCCATCTTTACACCAATAGAGGTCAATTGTGCAACCAGCATGTTGAAAGCATTCATATGTTCAGTAATGGATCCTCCATCCTCCATTCAAAGAGAATACAACTTTTTTCTTAGAAAAAGTTTATTAACTAGGGATTTAGCTTGATACACATCCCCCAACTTCTTCCAAAGGAGTTTTGCAGTAGTCTCCTCATGGACATTTAACAACATAGAATCAGCAAGACTAAGTCTTATGAGGCCCTTAGCCTTTTGATCCTTGAGATCCCACTCATCTTGTGACATTGTATCTGGTTTAGTTCCATTCACACTTTCCCAAAGGTCTCGGTCAACTAACATGTCTTCCATTTTGAGCTTCCATAGCTCGAAATTACTGCCATTGAACTTCTCTACTTCAAACCTTCTTGATGTGCCTGCCATCTCCTTGCTGCAATAAGATATAGCATGCTCTACACAGACTCCCACTCAACCTAAGATTAGCTCAAAAAACCCCTACCCAACAACTAGGACCAAAGGTGATCAAGCTCTGATACCAACTGAAAGGAAGCTAGGTGTGCGAAAAATGCTTCCTACACTAATCTAATGAGAAGAGGGCTATGCAAATTCAACTTTATCCCAACTATTATAGAAATGTTAAACCATTAACATGAGATATTGCAGCAAAACACAAGAACCAGAAAGTAGACAGAAGAAGAGAGACAAAAATTTACGGTGGGGAAAACACTTATCGGGTGAAAAACCCCACACTCAGAAACCTGCACAATGTATTAACAAATCTGAAAGAATGTTTACAATACACTTACAATGCAAGCTTCAATGGTCTTCGACACTTGTGTCTAGAGTCAATCTGGAAGCATAACAGTACCTGTAAACATGTGATACAAACTCCATCTCCAAGCACCTGTATATAAAAGAGAAGTAGTACGAATGGAGGTAGCTTCTAGAGCAAGTCACACAAGGAACTTGTCCAAATCCATGTGGCCCAATTTCCAAGGCCATAAAACATGTGTATGACACATGTAAGTGATTCTTTTTCATCCCTTACAACCCCCCAACTTGGGCACCCCAAATTTACCCAATTAAGGTATGATAGATGCTCTTACAATGTCATAAAATCCGTCATATATGACAACTCTTACAGTTGTAAGAGAATCTATCATAACTATCTATTAATAGCAAATTCTCTTACAACCTTGTCATAGTCAAACTTGGGTGCCAACTTCCCCATGTAAGATGCTTTCAGACACTTGTCTTCACCTGTCATATAATCTTCCATTTCTGGCCCTTACATGTCATAGATTCTGTCATAGGAATCTGTCATAACTCTTACATGTCATAAACCTCTTACAACACCCAAAAGATGCTGACACATGGCAAAACTCTTCTACCACAAGGTGGAATGCCTATCTCCTCATATGAGGACAAAAGTACATGTGGTCACCTTCCATGTAGGATGACACATCATCGTGCCAACTCCCACAAAGTGAAGAAATAGGATTTGCATCCAAATTACAATAATAGGCAAAATAATAAATACAATTAAATAATAAATGCTAGAAACTTGCAAAGGTTGAGACACCTTAATTCCTAACAATTCCTGAGAAGATTATCTCAGATAGGGATGCACGAATGAAATCGAGGTTTTGGGAAACCCTGTTCTCTTCACTTGGAACCAAGTTGAATATAAGCTCTACTTATCATCCTGAAATAGGTGGACAAACTGAGAGGGTGAACCAAGTGCTAGAGGATTTACTAATAATGTATTGCATGGATCAGAAATACAAGTGGGAGGATTATCTTCCTCTAGTGGAATTTGCCTACAATAATTCCTATCACTCAGCTATTAAGATGGCTCCATTTGAGGCATTATATGGACGGAAGTGCTGAACCCCTATAAGATGGGACAAGCTAGAAGATAGGGTTAGCCTTGGTCCAGAAATGCTATCAGAGATGGAAGAGCAAGTCCATCTGATTAAAAGAAGGCTAGCAGAAGCCAACGATAGACAAAAGAGTTATGCAGATGCTAAGCGCATCGAAAGGCATTTCACGGTGGGAGAGAAAGTTCTCCTAAGGGTAAAACCTAAGAAGAGTTCTATTAAATTTAGAAAGCTATCCAAACTAGCACCAAGATATGTTTGTCCTTTTGAAGTTCTCGAAGAAGTCAACCTAGTAGCATACATAATTGTTCTACCGCTAGCTCTAGCCATGATGCATAATGTGTTTCATGTTTCATATTTGAAAAAGTTTAATACTGTTGATAATCAAATTCCTATGCTTGATTGGAATGCTCTATAGGTGAAGGACCCAGGGGTGGTGGTGATCAAGCCCATCAAGGTGCTTTAAATGCATAAGCTACACTTACGTAACAAATAGATAACATAGTGCAAGGTCTAGTGGGACCAATATGCAGAGGAAAATGCCACCTGTGAAAACTATGATGACTTTCATACTAGATTACCTCATCTTTTCTAAAAAACTTATTTATTATGCTCTTGAAACATTTTCTTATTATGTTGATTAACTTTTAAGACAATTAATCATCGAGGACGATGATTCACATGGGGGGAGATATGTTACATCCCTAATTTATAATTAGACCTAATATTAACCTTGCATGGTAATTAGGGGGGGATTAATCATAGTTAACTGATTTGATGTTGTGGAAATATCTGATTTAATCTTTGATTATGAGGTTAATGATTGATGATAGTTAGTTATGAATTTATTTGTTCATATGAATATTAATTAATTTGAAATATGGATTGAGATGATGATGCACTAATCATGGTTTTGTGGTCTTGAGTGTGAATAGGAAAACACAATGTCCTTCAAAGAAGGAAGGAGAGTATCATCCTAGAGGAAGAGTTAGATGTCGAGAAAAATGGGTTAATTAGTCATTTGAGTATCAGACTTTGTCCTTTGAACTCTTTTTATTAGGGTGAGTTATGTTCTCTCTCTTGACTGGTCAATTAGACTTTACTCGACATCTTTATGTTTGAGTTGTTAAAAGGTGTTGGTCACAAGGATGTCAGAGTTGTTGGGGACCCTTGGGTTCCATGCTCTTTTACTACATTTTGTTTAGTGTCTATGTTTATTTGATTATTTATGTCTTGGGGAGAACGATGCTTCCTAGGGGGAGCAATGATTGACCCTGTAGTCACATCGTAAGTATGCAAACTTAACAGATGGAGTTGATATTACTAACACTTACGTATAACCCTAAACCCTTAGATAAGGGTGTGCAAGTATAATTATATATATAATTCATTTGGTTGAATTTGCTTGTGAGATCAAATGTGATCAATAATCATATTATCTTTTTATCTCATATTGTTATAAGTTGGTGGGGAACGCAGCCTGTCATCACTCATGAAGAGTGGGAAGGAGGGTGGTGGCCAAGTAAACCCCATCTTCATGCCTATATTCTTGCCAACCAATCGATTGATGGAAAGGTGGTGAGCCTAATCATAGAAAATATAATATTGTTCATGCATGCATGCAAGAAGGAATCGGTTATGACCGATTGGAGGTATAGAAAGTCTGGTCTTGTTTTTGTTTGGGGAAGCAAGTTTCTTGGGTGGCATACGTGGAGCTATCATACAACTCTCGAAAGAGATATAGATAGTCTTTTCTTCATGCGAGGCTACAGTTTTTACAACAGTAGCTCGTGATAGCCGAGCTGGAAATTGAGTAAAGCCTGATATATATTTGATACAATTGAGCAAAACATCAATTTGAAGTAGAAACTGAAGCTTTGTATTCTTCATCCAAAAACCTTACTTATTATTCAAAACTTTCTTTTATGCATATGAAAGGTAAAGTCGACGGTGTCGACATACACAGAAATGTGATGTTATACTGTGGCTTTCAAGCCATAATGAACTCTTAATTGTTGTTGTGTATTTATAAATGTGAATAATTGTTCTTTTATCATTGTTATAGATGAAAGTATAGTATTATGTATATGTTTAATCCTCGGCCACCTAATTGATTATCATATGCGTAACGCAAACGATAAGCTCACAATGCACTGCTTGACAAAGAACTAATCTCTACTTAAAACTTTTATGTGATATGTCATCGTATGATGATGGTGGTGATGAGTAAACTACTTTCATCATTCACTTGTGTTTAAACCCGATAGGGTTATTATTTTGTTGAACGGCCTTTGAGCCTGTACTGCTTATGATATATATTGAAATGCTTGGATGGTAGCCATGAAGACTTAGAGTCTTAGTTTAAACTATAAATCTTGAAAGAGCAATTGGATTTAAATGACTATGATATCTGAGAGCCTTGAAATCATGCACTCGATAGCTAGAGCTTGCTTATGATAGAAGGTAAGGTACAAACCCTTTTATGATATTGTCTAGTTTAGTTTTGATAAAGAACTCTCTTGAAACTAGTATTATTAATATTAACACTAATACCCTAAAGTGGAAGATGCAAAACATCGACTGCATGTAATGAGTCTTTGTGCATGTAATGTACTTGCTTTTATAATGTTTCATATGATAAAGAAAGGTCTCTTTTTGTTATGTTATTACCTTGGACTCCTATGGGGGAGTCATGTCGGTATAATATGTTATGTGTTAGTTCATGAAAGCCTTCTTTTCGAATGGGTAAGATATTTATTTAAGAATTTTGTAGTCAAGAAGGTCTCTTGTGAAAAGAACCTTGTCACCTTATATTTGGCTGCATAATAGAACATGCATACCTTGTTTCAAAAAGGTTGAGTTACTTCTTTATGAGTCACATTTATGAAGGTCTTCTAAGACTAAACTTTGTTCACTATAAGTACAAACCATTGACTTTATGAACTAAGTGTAACCATGGACTATGGAAAGAAAGTAAACTCTTAGCTAGTAAGGCAGATATGGAGAACATGATAGAACCTTTAATTTATGCAACCTTGTGTGGGACAACGTGACATGGAGTCACTAATTCCCAGTTGCCTGAATAACTAGAACCTCAAGATGCGTTATCAAGACCAAGTCTGATGTCCAAGGAATGGACTAAGATGTTTTTGAATTAAATCATTCTAAACTGAGGAGGGTCGAACTATGTAACTATAGGACATGATAGCTTATAAGTCAAGTCGAGGTGGTGGACATACAACAACATTCAATGTGTAATGTTTATGTATGTAAATCTTTGGCCAATGTAATGCATTTGTCTTAGCATGCATTGTCGGTCCATAGTGCTCCAGATGACATAGTGTCTCCAGTAGTGTCATACATAGTTAGAGTGGATCTATAGTTGTGTGAGCGAGAGGCAATATGATGGACACAACACCAGATACTCAAATGGCTAACCCAACAGTTCATAATATCTAACCCTTTCGCGAAGGGTAGGGCCACTTCCAGTTAGGAGGTTGAGCGGGGGACCACAGGTCCATGGTTGGTGGAAAAGCACCAGGATGATGCTCTTCTTCCTAAGCATGAGACGAGCCAAGGTTTATGAAGACAAATGTCTTATGTTCTAGATACAATGTTTTTCATTTTATGACTTGATAGTCAATTGCAATGTATAATTTGAAATATGATGCCTTGAGCATAACTTGTACATACATAGTGAAAGTTATTCACTTGGATATGTAAATGATTATTAGAAATGTAAGCTTTGTTATATTCGGTTTAAAATAACATGTTTAGTTGATGAAATGATAGTGAATCATTATTGTTTAATTTGAAATGGATAGTCATGTTGTTATCTATTCTCTTAATTATGGTGAATGTTTATGTTAATTTTTGGGCATTATGGAATGAGTTGTTACACCAAAGTACTATTATAGGTATGGTGTAAGTTGAGTACATATCAGGTATAAATAACTTGAAGTACCTCTATAGGTTAGGTACATATTAGGTACAAATCAAGTACAAATGACTCAAAACACCTCTATAGGGTAGGTATAGATCAAATACAAATAAAGTGTAGATCACCCACACCTTAATCATCCATCTTCTTGTCTCTCTAATACTAAACATGCCAATGCACCATGATGGCCAAAAGGAAAAAAAAACATTTGATCCACAACTCTATGGCATTTAAATACTCTATAAAAAATAATCAAGATGGTTAAAAGACCATCAAATCACCACCACCAATATCACATGGTGGATCTTCCTATTGCACACACATGATGTACCATCAACACTTTGTAGATCCACTCCCAAGTTTTTTAGTTCAACATGTACATACATAAACATGGCACCCATAAAACCAACACACATGTGACTTCCAAAGCTAACAATAAGCATGGCCAATACTCCTATTGAAACTAAAGAAAATTGTAAAGCTTGTAGATTTCAAAACGATGCAACTTGGATCAAACAAATTATGTAGACCTAAAAAACATGCAAATTCAACTTTATGTTAATGCAATGAAATAAATAAAATATTGTAGATTCTTCCCACAACACAAACATCATATCTAAAACATCCTAGCATTGTCATTTCCTTCTTTGTCCTCTTTGATTGTTAAATACCTACATCAAATTGCAGAGAATAGACACACTCCCTTTCCCCCCTTTTCCTTTTTATGCATTATATTTTAGTGTAATCCCTAACTTTATAATTTCTAAATATTTTAAAATCTGAAATATATTTGTAATGCTAAAATTTGCATACCTAGGCCATTTCCATTTATTTTTGTGCCCATTTAAAGGAAATGGGTTAATACATATACATGTTGACAAGTGACAATTTTGTGCAAAGTTGGGTTCATTCCCGCTGCCTATACCCATCCATATACACACATTTTTCTATACACTTAGCCCCTACCTTATCCACATTTCCCACATTCACATGTACTCTTCATTTATTATGCCTATATATGCACTTATCACCATACATTTCATTCCCACCTTGATTCTACCACCATTTTGTCTTGAAGGCTGAAAGATAGTTGTCTAGTAGTTTCATCATGACTTTTGAACCATAACTCAAAATTGCAACTTCCTATGTGTTTGAAGTAGAATGACAAGATTTGAATTGGGTTGCTCTTAGAATTTGATGAGTGAAGTCCATGCTTATGAAATCAACCCTATACCCATAGATTTAACCTTCAACATTTTAAAATTCAAATCCAAATTTTGGTGTACTCTTGCCCATTCTTTTTCCACCTAGAGTCGACTAGACACACATTTGTGTGATTTATTGCTATGTACTTGTATTTAAAGGCACTTAATTGCATTCATTTTACACATTCAAAGAGCACTTAATAGTGACACATATTGATTTGGTAATTTAAAAGGAGTAAAGAATCTACATACATTATTCTAGCACCCTTGCCTACTATCTTGAAATCTTTGTACACATTTTTTGTGGTTGACCTAGGAGAATTTGTCTCCTTATGACGAAACAACAACCCTTCCAATGTATTTTAAAATACTAGTAGCCCTTAGATTAGTAGAGGTAGTAGAGCAAACAAAGATCTATTAGGGGAGCAAAATCTAGTAGAATTGCATTGTGTGCAGGGAGAAATATGGACACAGAGGACTAGTATGTGACTACAAACTAGATCTAGCACATATTCCAAAGCACCCATCTCATAGATAAATCTCATTTCCCAAGCACATTTAAGTTTGATATAAAAAATCTTCATTATTGACATGTATTCTTTTGTCATAGTACTAAATACTATCTTATCCCACATTTATTTTTTCTAATTTAAGTGTCACAAATAATCAATTCTAGCCAATATTTAATTAATCTAAACTAATTTATACTTAACAAAAAAATATAATAATTCTAAAGTAAAATAACACAAAGTAAATAAAATAAAATAACTTCCGACATATATTTTAAAAAACTAAAACTATAAAATAATTCTTAAATAGTTATAAAGTAAAATAACACAAAGTAAATAAAATAAAATAAATTAGCTTTTAAGAAATAAAATGTCTTAATTAAATAATAATAGCTCTTAAATTTTATGATTTTATTAATTATATTTATATTTTTAAATTTTATTAATTTAGTAGTTTGGTTATTTTGTTATTTTATTAATTATATATTTTTATAAAGGATGAAAAGAATATAAAGTGGGGTAAAAAAAATGAGAATATTTTTTTGTTTACAATTATAAGTTAGGGTTTTTTATTTACCTTGGTACAACATTGAGGTAGAGGGAAAAACAATCAAAAGAATATGGAAGAAGATAAATACATAAATAAAATTTGCTATTAGTTGCTCATATTTACCTTGATTCCCCATGTTGTGGCCCATTTAGATAAGGGGGAAAACAATGAAAATAATATAGAATGAGGTGAAAAAAAGGAAAACGGTTTAGGGTTTCATGTGTGCATTGCCTATATTTGATAAAGAAAATGGTTTTAAAGTAAAATAAACTAGCATGCCTATTTTTAGAAAAATCTATGTAAAAGGAGTTATCATTCTCGAGGCCCCTATTCTTGACTATATTTGTGATTAAAGTGGGAATACACGCCTGGAGAATGATATCTCTCGACGTCTTTTACATTTTTCTAAAGATAAGCTACCTCATACCGAACATGAGCCAACGGTGAACCTCTTGGACCAAAAGCCTTGGGTATCCATTAACTCTATTTTTACATTTAAGAGTTCCTATAGGTTTCTTAATGCCCTAATCTATTAATAAATTAGTTCATGCTATTACAAATTTTCTATGCCCTAATCTATTAATAAATTAGTTCATGCTATTACAAATTTTCTATGAGAGTGGTTTATTGGCACGTTACGGAATGACATGTTTATCTACTCTAACTAAAAATGAAGGTACTATTTATTAGTGTAGTTATTAAAAAAATAGAGTTAATAAACTAACATACCTATGGTTTTAAAGTAAAATAAACTAGCATACCTATCTTTAGAAAAATCTATGTAAAAGGAGAGTTATCATTCTCGATGCCCCTATTCTTGACTATATTTGTGATTAAAGTGGGAATAAAGGCCTTGAGAATGATATCTTTGGACATCTTTTACATAAATTTTTCTAAAGATAGGCTACCCCATACCGAACATGAGCCTAAGGCTGAACGGTGGGAATAGACGCCTCGAGAATGATTTCTTGGAAGTTTTTTATATAGATTTTTTTAAAGATAGGCTACCCCATACTGAACATGAGCCTAAGGCTGAACGGTAAATCTCTTGGACCAAAGGACTTGGGGGTATCCATTAACTCTATTTTTTTAATAACTACACTAGTACTAGTAACCTCATTTTTAGTTAGAGTGGATAAACATGTCATTCCATAACGTGCCAATAAACCACCCTCATAGCAAATTTGTAACAGCATGAACTAATTTATTAATAGATTAGGGCATTAAGAAACCTATAGGAACTCTTACATGTAATAAAGTAGGTAGGGCTAGGAGGTCATACGGATGGGCCAATAATGCTATATAAAGAGAAGCATGGCGTCCGTCTGATCTTGTACTGCATGAGGAGCGGAAGTCTGAAAAGAAAACGCAGAAATTTCTGGGCTTGAGGGTATACTAAATTTAGAATATTGGGAACACACATGCAGGGATCCTTTTATTTCCTCCTAATGAATTGTTGTGTTGTGTGACAGATATGGAAGGTGGTTCAGGCATTCCTAACAGTATTGATGAAATATATGAAGACTTCAAGAGCCGCAGAGAGGGGATAATAAAAGCTCTTACCATAGATTTTGAGGAGTTATACCAGCAATGTGAGCCAGATAATAAGAACTTGATGGGTCTCTACGGACTTCCAGATGAATCATGGAAGGTTCTTCCTGAAAGAAAAGAGATTCCAATGCTTCCAAATCCTGTATGGGGAATCAATAACAAGAGATTGGTTATGGCAAAAAGCAACTGGAAATATAGTGTTGCTGAAAATAGTCATATATGGCTTCATGCCATAGCCCTTTTCTACTCTGCAAGAGCTGGATTGGGTGAAAAAGAGAAGGAACTACTTCACATTAAGATTGGAAGCTTTCAAGGAATAGAAGAGGCTGTAAAAGAAACTGTAGAACCAGCAGGAAAGCAGTTAATCATAAGGCAACCAAGTAGAAAGAGGAGAGCTTCTGAAGCTGTGGTGATGGTGGAGATTGCATCTCATGAAAGTGAAGATGAAAGTGATCAAGACTATGGGGCACATTGTGCAATTTGTGGAGAAAAGGATGGTACTGGTAAATGGATCTTATGTGATATTTGTGAAGAATGGCTCCATTGCAAATGTGTAAATATTAGTTCAGAAGAGGCTGAAGAAATTGGGCAGTACATATGCCCATTCTGCTCCACCTATGGAAAATCTCATATATGATGGCTACTGGTCTAGGTTTTTTTTGGGGGTTTCTTTCTGTTATCAAAATCTACAGTTTTACAAGATGAAAGCTTTGAGGTTCATGGGATTTTTTTGATGTTTTAATGCAGAACCCTTCAATTTGGTTTCTTAATTTGTTGAGGAGGAAGAGTCAAACGATGATGTCTAATAGCTATGTTGCTAAACTCTTTTTTGTTAAGTTCTCATTATGGTTAAGAATGATTGTCTAAACGCTATTTTCTCAACTTATTTTATTGTTAAAATACTGTAGCTTCATGGGTTATTACTAACATGAGGATCTAAAACAGACTTTACCAATTGCTTTTATTGTTCAAGGCATTCTCACTTTAATGAAGCTATGAATTGTACTTTTTTTTTTGGGGGGGACCTTGATATTCCTCCATTGCAAAACTCTTGAAATTTAAATTTGCTTTCATTGTCGGTGAAACATTGCCTACATTTTTTCTCTCTGAACTTTAACAGTTAATAGACTTGATTCCGATTTTTTTGGAATCTGGAATAACCATTGTTGTCAAACCTGTAAATTAATTCCACCACCTTCCTAACAAATCATAAACACAATACCCCAATAGACTTAATATCGAATTTTTAAGAATCTGGAATGAACACTATTGTCAAACTTGTAAATTAGTTCCACCACCTTCATAACGAATCATAAACAATGTACCCAGGAAGCAGTTGAATTCCTCGTTGTATACTTTTTTTTTTTTTTTGCAGGCTACATTGGAATGGGGATAGCTTTTTCCACGCGTGCAGATCTTTTCTTGAAAATGGGAAATCTATATAAGCTCTGTGGTGTGGATCAGTCTTATCGGTTTAACTAAATTAAATACTTTACAGTAATATATATGTTTTTTTGGGGGGATTTAATTCATAGTTTTAGGTTTTATAGATTGAATACGATTGGTTTACTTAGTAGGGATGATATTTATTGGGAAAGCTAATCTTTGAATCTCCCAATCTTTCAATCTCCACAAAAATGTAGTTATGCCCATCAAAGAGATTCTCGAACGGCTGTTTCTTACCCTGTCTCTGGTTCTCGCGCCAGGGCATGCTCCTTTGAGCTCGGGGATAGCTTTAGATCCCGAATATCATTTTTTTGCGGATGTAGCTAGTCTGGCAGAGATCAAGCAGGGTGGGAGTTATGCCCAGCATACTTCTGCCGCGCTTGCTGGGAAGGGTAAGTTCAGATGGAAATCTTCTTGCTTGTTTTGGGCACTGATCTTTTGACTGAACAAGCTCATTATTAGGTGAAGGGTTTGATCTGTAGATTTAACCATCATTAGCCTAGTTTTCCAGCCCTTCATTCCTAGGTTTTGGAGCATTGGCTACCCTTCTTTTCTAAGTCTGTTGAAATCTATCCTAGCGCACTAGGCTTTTTTGTTATTTTCTGTGCAGCTGCAAGTGATAGAGCGTCAATTGAGAAGGGTCCATGGTTTTGGGGGAAGGGCCCCTGCTCTAGAAACCTTGGTATCCTACATTTAACCCTCTCGGTGCTCCCTGTGTGGGTTTGTCTGCCATATCTCCCGCTTCAGTTTTGTTTTGATTCTTGCTCGGAGGCTGTTGGGAATACTCTGGTGGCTTTCTGGGCTGTCTCTGAAAACCAATGCCCTTTCTCAAGCTACCTTTGCCCGAATCCAAGTGGAAGATTGTATGTAGAAACAACATATAGCTTATGGAACTGTTTTTGTTTGGGTTATTTGGTGGATGTTTGTTTAAAGGTTAAGCCTTACTTTTCCAGTGAGGTCTTTTAGAGGAAGGATACCTATTTTTTTGGAGCACGAGTCTCATGAAACCAAAAAAAAATGTTATAGGAATAGGTGCCTCTACTTTTTAGCTTGTAGATTTTAAGGAGGTGCATTTTTAACTTGCCCAGAGTTTTTAAATTCCCCCATTAATTTAAGGAAAAAATTTGGATGGAAAATTCTTTATTTTAGTCATTTTTAATCTCTTTATTTGTAGATAAACAAAATGCAGAGCATAAAACTTCATGACACCATCAAAGCCTACCCCCACTACAAAATTCATAGGAACACCCACTTTAAAATGTTCCTCAAAAATTTCAACAATACCCACTGAAATAATTTAGGAAGCCCCTCTCCATGAAACTGTGGCCTCATCATTTTACTGTTTGGGGACAGTAATTCTATATTTCAATATCAAATTGAAAGTTAAATATACTGATCTTTATTATTTAATTTCAAAATATTGTGGTTAAGATTGTGGCTTGAAAACTTACCAAAGATTTTAGAATTTTCATTGCTCTCATATCTTGACTTCTCTAATCCAGGTTTTACAGAATCTTGCTGCTTGAAGGTGAAAAAGAAAATTTCTATAGAAGGTTTGAAATGCAGCGCCAATCAGATTAGAAATGTATTGATTTAGCTTGAATTTGAACTTATATTTTATCCCCTGTGTAGCCCTAGTTTTATGGCCTTCTACGGTAATTTGCAGAAAATTGTTTTTAGTTGACCATAGACTTGCTGTTTTATTAGATAACTAGATTTAACAACTAACTTTCCAAATTGACTCTTAGTTTTCTTTACAAGGAAAAATCATAATTTTTTTATAGATTTTTTAATCAACAAATCTATGATTTTTTTTAATTTTTAACTTCTAATTGTGTTTGTCATAGTAATAGTTTTTAAGAGTTGTAAGGGTGAAAACTGTATAGTTATAATTAGAGTGGTGTAGATGTAATAATTAGTTTATAAGTGATATAATTGTGCATGAAATTGACTCATGACATTTCATATTCTGATTCTTTTCATTGCTAATTCTTAGATTTGCATTCATGGTCTCTAGACCTTTTTTTGTCACCCTAGATTAAATTTGTGGGTGTAGACTTGACCTAAGTCTCTTCCATGGGTGCAAATCTCAACTCTTCACTTTTAGAATTCAAAATTCAGATTTGTCCATTCAGTCATTTGCAAATCATCCAGGACATCCTAGAGCATTATGATACAGGAGCATCTAGGTGTACATGAAATCTTGCATCACCAAAAATTATAATAAAATGAAACATGGCTAAACAAGTTTTGAGTTTTGAAAGTGGATGAATAACCTACACAGGTGTACGTTGACAACAACCTTAGAGAATACCTATACAACTAACCTGCAACCAACCTGGTGCTCATAATAACTTGTTGGAGTTGGTAAAGATGACTCACATAACACCTGGCAACTTCTTTTGTCCATATCATGCTAATATGACTTCCAACCTATCAACATGGGCCACCTATATTTTTGTTGTGAATATATGTCAGCATTTCATAAACACTTGACATGCATAAAATTCAATTAAGATTCACTTGGGATTTGCAAACACTTACAGATTGGGATGTCATCTTGTTACTACACAACCATTAAGAAGCCAAAAACCATTTAGGTTTAAGGGCATATCAGAGTTACTGATTAGACACTCTTTCCAGAGTCATTGATTTGGCATTTAGGCCAATATGACAAATCAAAAATCCTATCATGAGACAGTTCTAGAAAATGTGGGCAGTTTATTTAGGCGAGAATCATGCCCTGGGAATGGGGCAGATCTGAAAGGTTCAGGCAAAAAAGGAAAACAAGCAAGGGGTTGCGTGACAACAAGAAACAAACCATTTGAGAGAGAAAGGCAGATAGGGTAAAAATGGAGAGGGCAAGATCTCAGAAGAAAGTCAAAAGGAAAATAAGGAAAGAAGTAATATATGAGTGTGATTCATCCATTCTGGGCATCGAACTAGGTTCTTGAGGTTTTGTAATAAGTTTTAAATTCTTTTCAACATGTTGTAAGCCTGTTGGGGGAAGATTTTTCATTGTTGATGAAATATTGCCTACACTATTTTTTCATTCATCTTAATACATACATATTTCTGACACACAATACTGAATTTGAACAATTAATAAACTTAGATCTCGGATTTTTTGGAATCTGGGATAAGCATTGTTGTCAAACCTGTAAATTAATTCCACCACCTTCTTAACAAATCATAGACACTAAAACCCAATAGACTTAATTTCGAATTTTTAAGAATTTGGAATAAGCACTATTGTCAAAGCTGTAAATTGATTCCACCACCTTCATAACCATCATAAACACTATACCCACGAAGCAGTTGAATTCCTCGTTGTACACTTCCGAAGGATACTTTTTTTTTTGCAGTTACATTGGAATGGGGATAGCTTTTTACGCGCGTGCAGATCTTTTCTTGAAAATGGGAAAGGTATATAAGCTGTGTGGTGTGGAATCACAGTAACGGTTTAACTAAATTAAATATTTTTAGTAGGGGATTTAACTGTATAGTTTTGAGTTAAATTTCATGGATTTATATTTTATAATTTTATTGACTATGAATGGTATTTAGTACATGCTTCAAACCCATAACTTCTCCATTTTATTAGCACATGCTTCAACTAATTGTGATACATAGGCAGTAATGCATTATTTGAAAATAAATGATATTTTTTGCATTGATCATACATCATGATCATACATATATTTAATGGCATAAGTATGTTTTACATGAAAATTAAGAGATTAACTTTCATCGTGAATATCAAATAAATACTATATATTGAGCATGAGTGGTTTATATAGTATTTATTTGATATTCACGATGAAAGTTAATTTCTTAATTTTTCATGTAAAACATATTTACTTATGCCATTAAATATATGTATGATCAAATATCATTTATTTTCAAATAATGCATTACTGCCTATGTATCACAATTAGTTGAAGCATGTGCTAATAAAATGGAGAAGTTATGGGTTTGAATCATATATATATATAGTACTGTGTAAATAAAAATATGAATTGGTAAAAGATAGACTCAAAACTATAGAATTGAATCAAGGCACCAACTAAATGTAAACATTTTCATTTGTTCCAACAACTTCATACCAATCAACTATGTTAAGAATGGACTTCCAACCAACTTTTTTTTTTTAATTCTCATTTTACCTATATATATATATATATATATATATATATATATATATATATATATATATATATATATATTTGTTCCAACAACTTCATACCAATCAACTATGTTAAGAATGGACTTCCAACCAACTTTTTTTTTTTAATTCTCATTTTACCTATATATATATATATATATTAAATTGAAGATTTATTACTAATATAAAAAAAATTTAGACATGTACATTATGTGTGGCTAAGAAAGCCACTCCATCGCCACCAGTCTAAACAAACATCATTTACATAATTTATATACATTACACCAAGGAAATCATTTTCAAAATTTATAGCATATACTAAAGATTAAACATTGTTCATCATCATTGATTGATTGATTTTGCTTTGCCTTTACTAATTTATTTTTCAATTCTGGTGACACCTTGTTTTCCTTTCTTAATTTCAGAATCCTGCACTTCCTCATCTGGTTGTCCTTTTCTAATTTTCTACCTCTTGTTGTTTATCATCTGGAATCGCTAGAATTGGAGATCCTGAACCTGCCATTCATTTTCTTCATCTGTTTTATCTTCACCTATATATGCCCTATTGTCAGTTGCCTCGAAGGAGTCCCAACCTTCAAAGGTTCCAATTGGAGGTGAAATTCTCATATTGTTGTTTTCATTGCCAAAATTTTGAAATGTTATTTCTAGATCTCTCATTGCTTCATCCATTTTTAATTCATATTAGTGTTGTTTGCAATATTGGTTTTGAAAGTCTATATATTCTTTTTTGAATTTCTCATCAACCCTCCCGATGTCATGTGACCAAAACTCCATAGATTTGGCATCTGACTTGAAGATCCATGTTGAACCTTCATCAATTGTTTGCATGAATCTTTCAGTTGGGATCTACATTGTCATCATTACATGTTCAACAATGTTAGAAATTGTGAGTCCACATATAGACTCAATAAGGCTTCTCTTTTTGCCCTGGTAGTGATCATCATTCCTTTTTTTTCCAAAACAACCACAAAATTTTAGTAGATTTAAGGATAACCAAAACATATTAGATTTGACCTTCAAACCACCAACAAAACTACATAATATTTCTTTCCAAGATACACCATTCCTAGTATTCCACTCTTTAATGTTAACCATGAACCAAGACCACATAGCTTTTGCATAGGAATAGTCAAAGAAAATATGTTAGCTTTCAACAACATTACAAATAGAACACAAGATATTATCAAAACCAACATCAAGTTTTTTCAATAGCAACATCCACCTAAAACAACTCTTTTTAGGTTCTATATACTTAGACGAAACTTTTTTGAAGGTTTTAGAAAGAACAGAGTGCTCAAAGTTCTCATTCCATACAGTGTTAACATGCTCATACACCACTTGGGAATCAGTTAATAGTTTATATAGAATTTTTGACTTTATTTTTAGAAATTATGTACCATCATGACATGAATATCTATTAAAGCCTTCTATATCCATTTTCATATTCACCTGCATTTTTGAGAGATTTGCATAAAATAGAATATGTTCTCCTTTGAGATTTAGGATCCCCAAATTCTATCTTCAACTGTAACAAGTGTTTTAGAGAGTTATTATCAAATATATCATTAAAACACTTTACACCTTTTTTATTCTAGTTCATTGCAAAGCAACCCTCTAGCAGAGCCATTGGCTTTGCCTTGTGAGTCAAATTCCACCATATGGACCTGAAACAATATATTTCATCCTTACTTTTATTGATAGCTTCCTTGTACATAACAAGGCTCTTATCTGATTCACATGGTCTCCAAATAATAGAGAATACTGCAAAACCTAAGGGTTTAATTTGAAAATTACCAAAGATAATATAATGCAAGTGTAAGTTTTTTCTATTGTTCTGCTTTTTTGGAACAACTTTTAATATATTATTCTTGACTAGAACTTTTCAAGGCTTCTCTCCCTCAATTAACTTGATGATCCATTTTGTATCCAAAGCTACACCATGGGTCATCAAGTCTTTCAAGCCAATACCTCATTTTTCTCTGCTTAAACAACACCACTCCCATTTAACCACACGCCTTTTTTTCTTTCCTTTACCATCTGACTAAAGGAATTCTCTAATAATATTTTGAATATTGTTCATTTGATAGCAAGAGAATAGGCACATAGAGGCATAGTATATTGAGTAGGCAGATTGATTTTTTTGACAAACTTGAACTCTCCCAGCTAGAGACAAGAAGTGATTGTTCCAATTATTTAGTTTTTTTTTAAATTTTTGTAAACATCCTTTTTAGAGAGGGGTTAATAGAAAATGGAATTCCTAGGAATCTTACATGCTTTTGTGGACCCCCCATTCCTAAGGAGTATACATAACCCATTTAGGAGGTTCATCCTTCCAACCTAGAAGGATTGATTTAGAGTTTGATATTTTTGCCCCTAAGGCTAAACAAAACACTTTCAACCTTTTGTTCATATTTTTTAAGTTTTCCTCTTCTAATGCTGGGAATAGGGTTGTATCATTAGCCAACTATATATTTAGCAATAGGTCTTCATTAGGTAATACAATACCTTTTATTGTTCCTTCAATAAGATTAGTTCTAAGAAAATAATATAGTTCTTTTGATGCAATCACAAATAGTGCCATTGCTAGTGGACACCCTTGCTTGATGGATCTCTCCATCAAAAAGGGTTCAGATAAGTCACCATTAACATCAACTTGTGTAGTGGGATCATGAAATTCCATTTTTACTATATTATAATATTCTCAGAAAACCCAATTGCATTCAGTATGGAAACAACAAATGATCATTCTACCTTGTCTTAAGCCTTCTCAAAGTCCAACAAAAGGATTCCAACATCCCGTTCAATACTTTTAGCCCATTGCATATCATCCCATCTTGTAACCAAATTCTCAAGGATGTAACTTCCCTTGATGAATCCGGTCTATGTATGGTTAATAATCTTTGGTAGAATGTCAATTAATCTTAAGGCTAATATTTTATCTATGATTTTATAAGAGAGATTTAATGGTGTAATTGGTCTCTAATTCCTTTTGTTACTTTTGTCTCCTTTAGGCAACAATTTTATAATCCCCCTATTGATTTCTTTTCCTAATGAACCTTTTTCAACTACCTCTTTATACATTTCATGCAAATCATCTACAACCCAATCTATGGTAGCCTTATAAAATTCTACAAGCAAAACATCGATTCTTGGTGACTTACCATTTTCCATAGACAATATAGTATTCTTTATCTCTTCTTTTGAGATATCCTATTTTAACATATTTGACATTTCTGGACTTACTTTAAATTTTGAAATGATTTCTTTGCACATCTCCTGAGCTTGTCTACATTCATGATTATCATCCTCAGAAATGAAGGGATCCTTATAGAATGCTCTAAAAATTACTTTGATTTCATCATTCTCCTGAAAAGTAATATGATTTTCAACTGTTGGTCCATTTGCCTCTTTACTATTTTTCATTTTTAGCAAGTTAACAAAATATTTGGAACCTCTATCTCCTTCTTGAATCCAGTTAATCCTTGCTCTTACTCTAGCTCCTTGAGCTCTTTTTGTTTGAAATTTCCTAAGCTTATGCTTTATTCCAACTAATAGTTGAATCAAATCTTGATTATTATGATATTTTTGAACCTTATCTTTAGCCTTAAGAAATTCTTCCTAGAGAAAACACTCATTTCTCCTTCTATCCAACACATATTTTTTACCAACAGTATAAAATAGATTTTTGCAATTTTTGACCAAATTGTTCCAATATTGAATTGCACTTGTATTGGGGGACGCCATCTTGTATATACTTCTAAGATAAATTACTCCATCCAAACAATCTTTATCTTTAAGTAGTTATGTGTTGAGTTTAAACACACTGTTCATTCTGATTCTTCTATATGTATTGTGATCTTTGAGTAAGATAGTAGCTTCTATAGGGTGATGGTCTGATAAAGTACATGATAACACTTGCACAAAGTTAGCCTCTTTTCTATTCTAAAAGATGAAGAAGTTTTCATTTACATCGAATCTATCAAGTCTACTATAAATTATCTTGTTCTGTTGTTGACTATTGCACCATGTGTACCAAATACTTTCGTTGATTTTCTTGTTAACCTCCAGGGGATCAAATAATCTCAATAACTTTTTCATTTTGTTCCAAAAGAATTGTTCATTACCTTTCCATTCCCAAGGGGAACTCCCATTTTCATCCTCTTTCTTTTCTATCATATTAAAGTCTCCTCCTGAAATCCATGGAACTTTAGGCAATTCTGATGAACTACCCATTTCCATACTTCGATCCTTTCTCTATATTCACTGGGAGCATATATTGAACATATACCAAATTTTATATTGTCTCTTTCAATTATAATATAGAGGCAACTATTTCAAGGAGAGCACCCTTTTTTAATAATATATTCTACCCATTTTTTATTAACCAAGATTGCATTTCCACCCTTCCCTTTGTTGTGATTTGAGACGAAGCATGTAGCATCTCTCCAAATAAATTTCAAATTATTTTCCAATTGAAACCCTACTGCCTTAACCTCCTACAGCAATAGGCAATCCATTCCTCTTTTTTTATTGCAAAAGTCCCTAATAATGTATTTTCTATCTAGGGATTATAATCCCCTTATGTTCTAGTGTATACAGTTTATATTCATCAAATATCCAGGAGGTGTCAAGCTTTTGGTTTTTATAAATCCTATCAAAGCATTTGGGAAGTTTTTCACCTTTTCCTTTTTTGTCTGGTTTTTGGGAACAATAATTTCTACTAACTTGCTTTCTTTTTCTATTATCATCCTCTTTACTTTGTTTTTTAGTTTCACCTTTTCTTTCCATGATCAATTCTACATCATACATGGAGTCATTCTCCCTTCTTCATTGTTCACCCCACCATTATTCTCACTTGGTAAATCATCCTCTAAAACCTCAGGTTATGCTTTATTCTCCCTATCTATAGGTTGCTTTAAATTTCTCAATTGAGCATTTCTTTTTTCCTTTATTTGTTCTTTCAATCTATCCAAAACATTTTTTTAAGCATTTTTTTATGCCCTATTTGTTTTGTTGTTTATTTGTGTTCAACATCTTTGCATATTGTTGTGGACTCCTCTTTATAAAGATCCTCAGTTAGAGGCTCTTTACACATAGGAGTACCACCATCATTTGTTTCAATTTCCTCATCACCTCCAATTTTCTCATTGTTTGTGATGCTTATGGTTTCTTCTTCTTTTCCCATTATTTCATTATTATCCATAGTTGTCTCATTACAAGAGGCAACTGAAATAGGTTTTTCACTACTAGTATTATTATCATTTTCATCACACACCTTGAGAGAATTTAGAGTGACTTCTATATTATTTTTCATTTTTTCCATGTTTTTCTTTAGGTCATCCCAAGCTTCCTTTGTATTTCCTTCTTGTTTACCAAGTTCTTTTCTAACATTTTCCTCATTAGATGAAGGATTGTTTTCTTACTATGATTGTACCTATTTAAAATAGGATAATCTATTTTTGGTGCCCATCGATATTACACAAGAAGTAGGAATTAAGGCTTCCCAGACCCATTATTTCACATTTGTATATTTTTTCACTTTTATTTCAAGAACCTTTGGAATTTGAAACCCTATATTAAGGGAGATCAAAACCCTCACATCCATGTGTGGTAGGGTATTTCTTATTTCTCTATTTTTAAAATGTTCGCTACTAGGTTTAAGAAGTTGTAAAAATGCCCAAAACTAGGCCAGGACATTTTTAACCACCATGCTTCTTGGTGTAGAACAAAACAAGACCTCGCTATGTGAGGTATTAGGAACCCATGAAAATGCTTTAAACACAGTTTGTCCCATGTTCTAGAAACCTTTATCTAACACCCTTTTTTGCATGTCATGACTTCTTAGGAATATCACAAATAGACCTTTATGAATCATTTGACACAATGATATGTAAATTCCTAATTTTTTCCCCATACAGATAAAATGTAGTTATCAATATATTCCTCGAAGGCATCTTCTCAACATTTAAACATGAAGAAAATGCAATATATTCTTTAACCTATATTCTTCATTTCTTACAAATTTCAACATTTCTTCATTAGGGCTAATGCATAGCATGTCAAGCATGGGAGAAGCCTTACCTTTTTCCATTTCTCCTACTTCCTCCGCCTCTCTTCTATCAATGGAATCTCCACTGTTGGTTTTGAATACATCTTGCACCTCAAAGCCAGCATCTTTGGGTAGAGTCTCAGCATAGTCTACTCCTAGCACCGCCCTATAAGTCTTTTTTTCCTCGTCCCCTTCATTTTCATCCCCATTATTACTACCCATAAACTCTTATGGTCAAGTAGTAAATACATTGGTCGGAGGTTCCCAATACCCAAAGTGGTGTACTCACATACACCACTTTTTTTGAAAAAAACTCCACAATTATTACACCTCTTAAAAATATATGTGGGACATAAATTCAAATTCAAAAAGTAGACTTTTGACAACACAAAAATTTGCAAACAAACTATATGCCCTATATTAGACCAAAAAACACAAAAGCATATCAGAAATCTTCAATCCAATGTCACCAAGGCAACAAAGCATTTATAACAGTGTCACTACTAGGGTGGAAGAGGACTCTACCAAGTTGATCATGAAGGGAAACAATCATTTCCCTCAACTAACCTTAGAGCCTCTTCCCGTAGAAATCCTCTAGCTTTTACATTTTACCTATTATTCAATAACAATATATTTGTAATAGGAGTAGGATGTCTACTGCTTTAGATTTTAAGTGCTCAGACACCTCTCCTGCCCTTCTTTCTCTCTAGAAACTACTATTGGTCTGGGTTCTCTAGATATTCTTGGTTCAGTCTTTTTGAAGTGCAACTCCTAGTTTTATTTGGAGCCATTTTTTAATCTATTGTAGCTTCTCAGATAAGTTTGGTAAAAATTCACTTGTGACTTGTTTGGTGCCTTTTTCTTTAATTTTGAGTAGGGTGTTAACTTCTTTGTTGGATGATGCAATTATGTTGGCCTTGTATTTTCTTGGCTTCTCAATTGTAGATTCTCAAACAACTACTTCTTCCCCTATCTCTGGTTGTCTCACGCTAAGGTATGCTTCTTTGAGCTCAGATACAACTTTAGATCCCCAACATCATTCTTTTTTGGATTTAGCTAGTCTAGTAGAGATGAAGTAGGGTGGGACTTATGCTCAACATATTTCTGCCACTTTTGTTGGGGAGGGTAAGTCTGCTAGTCAAATTTGTCTAATCTCTTGTTCAAAGAAAATCTCCTTTCTTGTTCGGGCATTGATGTTTTGAATGAACAAGCTCCTTATTTGGTGAAGGGCTTGATCTGTAGATCTAACCATCATTAGCCTAGTTTATTAGCCCTTCATTTTTTTTAGCAAATCATTTTGTCGGTGTTAAAATAGATATTTATTTTGACGCTACTCATAGGCCAATAACAAATATTGTAATAGTTGGAGAAATTATTATGAGGTTAACAATTTTTTTTACATTTGAGAGGGGTAGCTCCTTATGATGGAAATTTTGGGGTGTTTTGTACTTTTAACCTCAAAGTACAAAAGGCAAAAGAAAACTTGAAAACAACAATACAATAATGAAAGCCTAGACAAGTTGATAGGAAGCACATAGTCTAGTTTTTCCCCAAAGTAAAAGAGATGAATATAGTTACGTAGTATAAACACAAAGTTTTACACCCTGCACAACAAATTTGAAAAATTTATACAAGTTGATACAACTAGAAAGAAAAGAAGAGACATTACTAAACATAAGAAAAGATATATCCCTTACAATAATTTCTAACACAAAGTTTAGAAAATAACTATTTTCCCTACCTAATATTATAGAATGAAATTATATCTTATAGTAATGACCTATTGCATCCACAAAAATGTAAAGGAGATATTTGAAAATATTTTACAAATTTAAGATAAGAAAAATAAACAGCACTAGGAAAATTGTTTGAAACAAAGTTCAATTGTATTCCTTTATTTCTAAAATCTCAGAGCTTAAAGTCTCTTGAAAACCCTATACAATATCTGTGAGAGTCCAAAAGTCATTTTTTTTTATAAAGTATCTGTTAGGTCTCAAAAATGCAAGTTACTAATCCTAAGAGGATGCCAGGCTCTATATTTGGATTTGCAACGTTTTTGAACTAACTTGACGAAATCAACCTTCAAAGTTTGATGATTTCCTACACTTTAGGTCCTGCTACACCTAGGTGGGTGAACCTTGAAATATTAAGGCAGTCTGAGTGTGGATGAATGGACTAACTAAGTCTATCTACAATGGCATAGGATGTAGGATAGATGACAAGGCTGACTAATTAATTCTACGTGTAATGTTTAATAAGTGATTAGCAGAAATTGTATAAGCAATATCAAAAAAGGTTTTAATTAATGAGTTGAATGAGACCAGTGCCTTGTTGGGTAACAGAGTCAATTTGAAGGACTAAGAACAGTAGTTTCTAAATGGTAATAATTCTAGATATTTGGCACAGTTCTGGTTTATAGCTTGTATAAACGTGCAAGTAAATGACTGACAGACTCTTCTTGATAATCCAACCAAATAAAATCAGATATCTTATAATTCACCAGAAGGTACTTTAATCCTTACTTGAAGGAACCAAATGAAATGAAAAGACAAGATTAATAGATAATATTTTACTGGAGACAGTGTGTCAATCCTAATTATATGGCTCTACTTAGTAATCCCAACTTACTACTTCCAGGCTACTGTGAATAAATCAGAAGGGTTTAATTCCTTAGGATGGACACCAACCGAATTAAGCACACAGATACAGCGAATGTGTATTGACAGATTAAATATATACTTGATATCTTAATCTGAATAACAGGGAAATGCAGAAATGGAGACAGCCACACAATTGAATAATTTCAACAAATAACTGATACCAAAGTAGAAATACTGAATCAGAGAACTTCAAATTTCTTCCTCAAAATAAAATATGCAACACGGTCATTTTGGAATATTATGTATATGTATATATGAATACTTCTACTGCTGATGACTTTTCAGCATAGATTGTTTGAACTTATATAGATATTTTCATGAAGAGATACAACTCTTCAATAAGTCTCTTGGGATTTTAACAAACAATAATTACATAATCTTAATTAGGCTCTGTTTAGCCATAAATAGACTTTTGTTAGATGATCCAAGTACTCCTGCGCACGGTGAGAATCAGTAAGCTCGACTGCACTCCTGGTGATTATATCGAGGGTGACCATTTCCTCCAGTTGCTTGCAAACTTCTGTAGATACAGAGGCTTTATCTTTTAGAGCTCCTGTGGCTTTGTGTAATATAACTTGACAATCAATAGTCCACTCTTCTTTGCTCTTTACTTCTCCATTATCTTTGAATATCCTGGGCACCCCTGCGTCTGATGCATCAGTCCCTTCCTTAGCATCAGCTTTGAGTTTATCATAATAATTCTGATGCCTTTTGAGCAATGCTCTTGCATCAGAGATATCTGTGCTATCAGTGGTATCTCTGTTTTGCAACTCGATCACCTTTTCTTGTATCCTCTGATCAAGCCTCTCATGTTCTTTGACTGCTTTATAATTTTCCGAGTAGTTATCCCAAAACTGGTTTAACCACCGTACCATGTTTGCATACCTGCTCTGCAGTATTGTAACAAATGCATCTATTTGAATTTGTTTGGCTTGATCATGGGATATCTCTTGACTACTTTGTGAGCTCTCACCTTGAGTTATTCTCTTCGTAGATTGCCCAAAGGTGCTCTTAACAGCGTCCTTCAAGTAGTCATTCTCCTTTGTTAATCTTTCACAATTCAGCTTATAAGCATCCCTTTCCTTGATTAACATCTGAGCTTGTGCTTTATTCAATTTTGCAACATTGATACCAATGTCTGCAGTAATTATGGGGTCAGTCTCACCTGCTCTAAAAGTCATTACATGGCCAAAAGTTTTTTCAGTGTCTATGATGGCCGTCTTCTTATGGGGAGGATACAATGCCCATATCATTAAAGAATTTTCATCATTATTGTATCTCGTTCCCATATAGACTTCATTAACTCCTTCTGGAGTAAGCTTATACTTATCATCAGCATTATTCAAAAAACTATCAAAAACCAGAGCAGAATTTAAATCCAAGCCGGGAAAAATCATAACCCCTGCATCTTTAAGCAGCTGTCTGCCTCTGCTTGGTGTCATGTTCTGCATTTCCTTGTCCACTGTCTCCTTTAACATCTCTAATAACTGTTTTTCATTGTCAGCAGAAACATTATCTACTGACTCTCTAATTTCCTTTCCCTTGTATTTATACAGGAATGATTTAAATTCCTTCGAATGAATGAATGTATCATCTGACACAAAAGAATCATAAGCTTTTTGGCGTGGATCTTCATCAGCAGACCCCTCCTCATCATGTATCACAACTGGAGGCTGATATTGTTGCATTTTTCTTTTAGACATTTCTATTGTCTTATCTTGTGGCTGTTCAGTCAATTCTTCCTCTTCAGAGGATACCACTTCAACTTCTGCCAACTGCTTTTTCTTTTCATTCAAATCTCTGTTATATTTCTCCACCACCAAGTCGACTTCAGCCTCTTCCAAATTTCTAATGACATCATCATGTGGATAGTGTATGTGCATGTATCCACTGAGATTTTGTTTTCTTCTTGCATAGTCAATGAAACCCTCAGGGTCAAACCCTTTCCTCACCTCAGCAGTCACCATGTTATAATGCATTAGTTTATCCAAAATGAGACTGTATCCTTCTTTTGAAACCACAGTAAAATCTCCAAAACACAAAGTACTAGGCATGAATGATTGTTTATCATGAGAACTTAGATGCATGACATTGGAACAATGCATTTGCCTAATTATTTCCAGATATGCAATCCTGTCAGGGACAGTTTTAGGCAATATAAATGGAGCATCCTCAAAACCATATACTCTGATCATAGTGGCATCCTCAAAACAATACCAGTCTCCCCAATTATGAGTGACAGCAGGGGGGCCACCAAAATCTTTTGGTCTGAGGAATCTTTTTATTTCATCTGAAATTGAATATTCACAGGGGTGGTTGAAATACCTATACAGCACTTTAACACAATGCTCTTCAAATTGAGCATAGCTGGAGTTAGCATACCTGCTATCCCAGATTCTGGTCCACATTTGTACAGGTATCTTCTCCCCTTTCTTACCTGCAGCAACAACTTGAAGCTCATTTGGCCACAATCCTACTTCCTGGCCGTAGTATAAGACCATATGCATGAGCATCGAGTAATGCTCAAAAGAGCATGCTGGAGCATTGTTTTTCATCGCAGATAGACCAGAGTCTATTCTAGTAGCAACATAGGAGGCATAATCAAACTGTCTGGCATTGTGACATTGAATATCGGAGGTTATGACCATTAGAGGAATAGCCATGAACTCAGGGACCTCTGAGCCAAGGACTTGGCCTACAGAATAGTAAGTATATTGAATGTATGGTTCAAAAATGGATACATGAAAGGGAGGGCCATCATTCTCAGTCAAGGGTATCACTTCTCCTTCAATCCTGGGTCTATGAATGGGTAACCTCCATCCATTGTAGGTTGTATCCATTCTCCAGTATTCTTTATCCAAATCCTCATAAACAACAGGGACAGTGCACAAATCATCCAAATCATACACCTCACAAATAGCATTTTTTGATAGGTGTACAATTGGTTCTCCCTGAGGGTTGCAGATAGCTTTCAGGCCTGAATTGTAATGCCTGGCTAACAGTTGCAGGAGTTCTACATTCAAGAATACATTAGGTACAACCAGTTTGCCTAAATTCATGTGCCATGGGTTTGACACAGGGGCATTTCTAAATCTTCTGTTGTAGTGAAACCTGAAGAGTTCATATCCCCTAATTGGGGTCCAAATATCTCCCAGGCGCTTATGTTTGTCTTCCAATTTTTCTACTTCTGCCCTGAGTTGGGCAGACCTCCTGGCCTTGGGAGCTGACCCAGGCAACTGATCAATCAAGTCCTGATTTAGTTTCCTGTCTTTCACTTTTTCTTCAGGGGTTTGATCAGTTTTTTGCTTCTTTGGTTTACTGGTTTCCCCTTGTGATTTTCTTCCTTTTCCTTTCCCCGAAGTTTCCATTTTTGAAAAATTTGGCAGGAAATTCAAATACAGGTAATATAGTGGTTTGTGTATGTGTACCTGTCGCTCGATGGCTGGAATTGGAAGCCTTTGCTTTTGCCCTGAGAATTCTTCTGTATTCTGCTCTCGGACGGTTTTTTGCAATTATAATGATCGTATGAACTTTGTAGCCGTTTTGTATTAATTATCTGATCAATTCAATGTTCATCGCTGTGAAGTGTCACATCGCCATAACTCTTCCTATCGGCGTGCTTTTTGAAATGTCTGGACGACCTCAACCCTTTTTTATGGCGCGGACGGTCAATCGGCGTGACCCCTCAATTGTATCCCCGATGCCATGTAGTATCATATTTTAAGTGGGTGTGACCATCGGCATGATTTCCTTCATCGCCAAGGGTTTTAGATCTCTCCGCGATATGGCAAGTCCCACCGATATACTTTGCTTATCGGGAAGATTGAGACCATCGGGATACTAAAATTATGTCTCCCCGATCTTTATTGTCTTACCGATAGTCTGTTTATGTATGAACTTTTATCTTTATCGGAATGACATTCTCTATCGGGATAGCTTTCTCAAGATATCCCGATCCAAATCATCTCCCCGATGCCCTTTATCACATCCTTCATCGGGCAAAGCTTAGTGAAGTGTCACCGATATCTTTTGATCGCCGTGACTTATGAATCGGCAAGACTTGCTTCTTTTGTTCCGATATGTCAAGCTATCCCGATGAAGATGCATCGCTGTGAGTCTTGCCGATAACTTTCTTATCGCCAGGACTTTTGATCGTCGGAGACTTACTTGTTTTCTATTCCGATGGTTCATTTCTCACCGATGACCATTGCTTTGTTACCCTCGCGTGCTGTTCGGTGAAACTCTTGCCGAAAGTGCTTCATCGGTGTGATATATACCGTCGGGGCAACTTCTAAAAGATCATCCGATAGATATTTGTCATACCGATCGGCATGACCACTTGCCTTTCTTGCCGATGTAAAGTCATCGGTGTTGCTTACTCCATCGGTGAGCTCCATGATTCTTCTTCCGATCTCTATTTTCACGCCGATGGTTGTTTTCAAACAATTCCTTGTGTATCGGTGTAAGCCACACGACCTCATGCCGATGGATTGATTTTGATGATTTTTGACACTATTCATCCCTAGACATTTTATGAGATACAAAAAAATTTATATTGTGGTCCTTTTGGGATATTCCTTAGGGTTTATTTAAATATGATGGAGTAAGGGAATAGTAAAATTTTGAAAATTTTACTGTGCTAACAGTGGCTCTGTCTGGGATGAATACTCCCTGGGAGTATACAAGGGTCCAGATCTCCTGGGGAAGTAGACCACATCTTTTATTATTTTGGGGTGAGGTTTTATGGAACTGGAAAAAGGAAAGGAACAAATGATGGGGAGCGGGAATGATTCCTAGACTACTGTGCATGGAATAAAATATTTTTGAGAATTATTTGAATGTTGTCCATGCACTGGCAACATTCAATTCTCTTTGTACATGTTTATGAAAAGAACTGCTTCAAGTATTGCCCATGTACTGGCAATTCCTGCTCCTCTCCTGACATATTCTGTACATAGTAAGAATCATCACCTCCCTTGCCAGTGATAACAAAAGGACCCAACCACAGGGCTTCAAATTTTCCATGTTTTCCCTTGTCTTGACATCTTGCATTCCACATTAGTACCAGATCATTTATTTCAAACTTTCTTTCTTTGGCCTTTTTGTCAAAGAGATATTTTACCTGTGACTGTAATTTAATATTCTGTTTCTGAGCCATTCTTCTTGTTTCATCAAGCTCTGCCAATTGTTCCAACCTTTCCTCCATTGGTTCAGGGATATTCAAGTCTTCCTGGAGAATGAATTTGTATACTGGTATAAGATTTTCTAATGGTAATCTTGCTTGGGTTCCATATACCAATTCATAAGGGGATCTCCCAATTGCCCTTTTTATAGTAATCCTGTCAGCCCATACTGCCATTCTTAATTTTGAATCCCAAGCCTTTTTATTTCTATCCAACATTCTTTTTATGATTTTCAACAGACTCTTATTACTTGATTCAGCTTGTCCATTGGCCTGTGGATGGTAAGGAGCAGCATAAGAAACAGTGATACCATGTGTGCTGCAAAAACCTTTGAATTCATCAGATCTAAAGCACATCCCATTATCAGTAATCAGTCTTACAGGAGTACCAAATCTGCATATAATGTTATCCATTAGAAAATTTATCACAACTTTACTAGTAGCCTGTCTGGTTGGGATTGCTTCCACCCATTTTGTAAAGTAATCAGTAGCTACTAAAATCCATCGGTGCCCCCTACTTGATTTCTCTGAAATTTCACCTATAAAATCAATACCCCACTGATAAAATGGAGCCTCAACTTGCATAGGTTTTAAAGGTAGTGCTCCATGATACTTTAACTTCCCTGAGAACTTTTGGCATGCTTCACATTTTCTAGTGTACTGGTATGAATCGTTAAAGACTTTAGGCCAATAGTACCCTGCCCTCAAAATTTTGTGGGCTGTAGTTTTTGCTGAGAAATGTCCTCCGCACATGCCTTCATGCAATTCCTTCATAATATGTTTTGATTGATATTCATCCAAACATAATAGTAGAACCCCATCTCTATTTTTCCAATAGAGATCTCCACCAATGAGTACATATTTTGAAGCTTGTAGTTTGAGTGTCCTTCTTTTGTTATCATCATATCCTTCAGGGCTCTTCATATGTGTTAGATAATATACTATATCAGTATACCATGGAGTATGTTCAATACTGGTACTTGCATCAATATTACATATATGGGAAGCTTCTAGATTATTTTCAGTCATCAATTTGGCAAGACCCTGTCCTCTTACTAATTTAGTGATTTGGATTTCAATGTTGAATTCCTGAATCCTATTGATCCACCTACATCTCCTACCCGTGACCTCAGTTTGAATCAGTACATCCTTGACTGCAGCATTAGGAACATATGCTATGATTTTAGCCCCTACCAAATATGGTCTAAAGTTTTTTACTGCTTTTACCAATGCGTATGCCTGTTTTTCAATAATGTCATACTTCAACTCTGCATTCTGAAGGGACTTGCTAAAGAAAGAGATTGGCTGTTCATATCCATCATTGTTTTTCTGCAACAACACTGCTGCCACTGTATGATAGGAAGCAAATGAAAAAAGTTGGAAAGGTTTGCCGAAGTCAGGGGATATTAAGACTGGAGCTTGTTTGATGGCCTCCTTAATGTTACCAAATGCTTCCATTGCTTCTGTTGTCCATTTCATATCTGAGTTCTTCTTCAGCATTCTTGATATAGGACAAACAATCTCTGCGAAATTTGGTATAAATCTTCTGACAAAATTTATCTGACCAAAAAATGATTGTATAGCTTTTACATTTTTTGGAATAGGGACCTGATCAATTGCCTCCACCCTTTCAGGATCTATTTTAACTCCTTCCTTCGAGACTATATGGCCAAGCAATTTTCCTTCTGTTACTGCAAATTGGCATTTTTTAGGGTTCAATGATATTCCATATTCTAGGGCTTTGACAAATATCTGTTCTAGATGTGTGCAATGATCTTCAGCCTTTTTTGAATATGCTGTTAAATCGTCTTGATAGACTATCATAATCTTATTGATCAATTCAGCAAAAGCTACATCCATCGCTCTTTGAAATGTTGCCCCAGCATTAGTTAATCCAAATGGCATTCTCAAGTATACATATGTTCCCCACGGAGTGGTGAATGCGGTCTTGAATTGTTCAGACTCCTTAACCTTTACCTGATTGTAGCCGGAGAAACCATCCATCATGGATAGTAATTCACATCCAGTAACTTTCTGTAATATCGCCTCCATATTGGGAAGAGGATAATTATCTTTGAGAGAAGATTTATTCAGGTTTCTGAAATCCACACACAGTCTAATGTCACCATTCTTTTTCCTGACAGGTACTAAGTTTGAGACCCAGGAAGAATGTCTAATAGGCTTGATTATAGCTCCATCCCTTAACTTTGTAAGTTCCTCCAGCATTTTCGGAGCCAATGTAGGATTAATCGGCCTTTGTTTCTGTCTGAATGGTTTTGCATCTGGTTTGAGTGGTATCTCATGTTGAAATAGATCCTCTCTATATGCTTTTAAGTCATCATATGACCAAGCAAACACATGCCTATACTTCCTAAGTAGATTGATAATTCTACTTCTGATTTTCTGGTCAAGATTCCTCCCAATATATACATTTTTTGGGGTTGTCTGAGTCCCCAAGTTCACTTCCTCAAGATTCTCAGGTATCACTGGTGTTTCTTTCTTCTTGTATCTATCATGCCCGTCAAATGCTTTTTCTAATGCAATAAGCCCTTTGGGTATCTTATTCGTCTTCAGTTGAACCACTTCTTGGCCAAATAGGGTTTCTTTCCCATCGTGTTCCTCCACAAATGCACTGAAATCAATTTCTTGATTTTCATAATAATCAGCACAATGTAAAAAATTGATTATATCAGCATCGCTGTCAAACACCTGCCAGTTCCGTATATTATCAGGGATGGTAGGTCTAGTTTTAAATTCTACTTCTGTGATCCCTCCTAATGTTAGATCATCTCTCTTTAATGCAATGTTTGCTAAAAAGTCTGCCATGATGTTTTTAGACCTATCAACCCAGCTGATTGAAAAAGCATCAAATAATTCAACACTATCCCAAACTGCATTTCTGTACTGTCTTAATCTTTTATTCTTAGATAAATATTTTTCTCTTACTTGGGAGATGACCAATTCAGAATCACCATAGACAGCCAATTTTTTTATTTTGTATTTGGTGGCTATGTCTAAGCCAATGAGTAGGGCTTCATACTCAGCTACGTTATTGGTGCATTCAAATGTCAGTAAGAAAGAGTATTTGAATGTTTTACCTCCTGGTGAGATAAAAACTACTCCGGCCCCGTTTCCTATCTTGCTGCATGCACCATCGAAATACATTTTCCACAAATCATTTTCTCTTTTCATAGATTCAGTGTGTATTGGGTCAGTGTTATGCAATTCTGGGGTAGTTTCTCCAACTTTGAAAACCCCTAAATCTGTGTCACAAAAGAAATTCACCTGATGCCGGTCCATTCTTTCTATAATATTGTCATACCTTGGTTCTCTGCACAACTTGATTTCTTTGTCACCTACTGGTATGGTGGCATATGATAGATCTAATTGAACATTGCCTCCTGCCATTGCAGCCCACTGCCTTGATAACAGCATTCCATAATACGGTGGGATATCAACCACAGTGATGTCAATGTTATATGTTGCCTCAGGATATGAAGCAAGTTTTATTTCTACATCTTTCATAATACCAACTACTGGAATAGATCTGTTATCCATTGCATAACATTGGCCATACGTAGTATCAACCCACATCCCTAATTCTTTCATCACTGCTATAGGCATGATATTCATAGCAGCACTAGAATCAATCATACAATTCCTGACTATTCTGTTCTTGATTACTAGTGTAGTATAGAATGGATCTACCTGTGAGGGATTTTTTGTAAGTGTGTCACCAAGGTATACCTCAGGCATCTTAAAATTTTCTTGATGCACATTATTTGTTGTTTTTTCAAACCCTTTATGTTTTGGATTAGGTGTATCAGAAATCATCTTGACGACTGTACTCCTATATTTATCTATTTTCATCATCTCTAAGAGTGGGACTGATATTTTCACCTGAGACACTGCCTGTGCAATGTCAAAAGAAGGGGTTATGATTTGGTCATTCTTTTCTGTTTTTGTATTCTCTTTTTCTATATTTTCTTTCATTTTATTTTTATCCCCCTTTTCTGGTTCTTTAGGTGATGATTTTGTATTATTCCCCTTGTTATTCTGGTCTTTTATGAATACACTCCCAGGAATTCCTTGCCCAGCATTTATTGTTCTATTCCTTAAGTTATAAGTGTTTCGAGCTTGAGCCACTGCAGCTACTGTGAGAGCTTCTTTTTCATCCTCGGTAGGTTTTCTCCATTGACCATATGGTTTATTGTCATAAATGTCTTCCTGGTCTGAGAATACTTGCTGTTCTCCCATGTTAACATGATATTTTTGGTTCCCTACATCATACTCATACCCTTCTTCCTCTGAAGAAGAATAATCTTCTGTTACCACACATGGTGTATCCTGCATCATATTAATGGTGTGATTATCTCTATTATAGTTATATAGCATTTCCTCTTGCTGTATTGATTTAGCTACCTCACAGTATTCAGGTGAATGTGGCAAGTTACATACAGAACACCAAGGTTTATTTTCTGCCATATGTGCCATGTTTCTCTTCAATGGATCAGGAGTATCCTTTCCATATGGCTGCTTTCTGTTGTTGTCAATAGGTCTTCCATCCTTCCAATTTGTATTGTAAGGCATATCATGTAACCTAGGTCTATCCTGCCTATGCTGACCCTCTGGTCTAGTCTGTTGAGCATTTGGATTCTGAAGATTTCTATGATTTTCCCTTTTACTGACCATTCCTGTAGCTTTTCTATTATTTTCAATAGTTATGGCTATTTTCTGTGCTTCAGCCAACGTTGCAGGACACCGGTTTCTGAGTTCATATCCTGTTTTGGGGTCAAATGCCTTCATATAGATACTTAGTGCAGCCTGGTCAGATAACTTGGCTCCATGTGGTACCTTATTATGTAACTTGGAAAACTTCAGGTTGAAATCAAATACTGATTCATTTTGATACTTCTGTATACTTATTAGTTCATGTAAGGCAAACTCAGGAGCGTATTGGTTACCATACTGATCCTTAAACTGGTTATGGAAATCAGTCATTGAATTGATTGATGCATCGGGCAAGCTATTAAACCAATCTCTGGCATCTTCAGTGAGGGACATCATAAATAATCTCATTCTAATGTCTTCCCAGTCCATACCTATATCCTGTACAAAAGCATTAAAGCTTCTGATATGATCTTCTGCAGATACTGCATTGTTTCCAGTAAACTTGGGAACCATGTTTCTCCAAGTACTATCCATAGGATATGGATATAACTGATATCCAGTTAAATCAAATTGACTGCATATATTAGCAAGGTTTTGGGGAGGAAAATTGAGATGTGGTGGATTGGGATAGTAATTATATCCACCTGGTGGCTGATGATATGCATATTGTTGATGTTGGTTCATATGGGGATTTATGTGTTGATTTTGTGGCCTATAATATTGTTGACCAGGGGGTGGGTAATTATTTGCCACATGTAGGGATGCATTACTTATGGGAGGTGGTCTGGGGATTTGGGGAATAGTGTTCTGATGACTTCCAGAAGCATGTGAGTTTTGAGCACTATTTGTATTTTGTTGTGTATTCCTTGAAATATTCCCTCTATGCGGGGGTACATATTTGGGGGGAGCTATTTTGGCTTTATTTCTCCTCTGTTGAATTTCTTGCTGCAATAACTCCTTCTCCTCTTGTATTTTGTACCTTTCGAGTTCTTTCCTGAGCATGAGTATTTCCTGTTTCTCATCACTCATGTCTTGATTATTTATTTCCTGATATTCTGGATTGTCATTTATTCCCTGATTTGACAATTCATATCCTATCTCTTCTCCCTGGTCAAACGAGACCTTGAAATCATGTTCAGCCTGGTTCCTATCAATATCCCTCATGACCTTTGCATCATGATCCCGCTGTTCTTGAGGAGTGGGTCTGTACCTTGCCAAAATATCATCAGTTGCTCCACTGAGGTTCTCGTTTGAATCATGTAGAGGTGTGAATTTATTGTGAATTGCAATATTTTGTTCTGAATCATTCTCCTGGATGTCTAGATTATTATCTTGGTGGGAATATTTTGGATTCACATTTCTTTTGGAAATGTTTCTAAGTGGTGGAGATGACTGCAAGTTTCTGCCTTCCATCTTGGATCTCCTACCATCCATTTGAAATTTTTGTTATGATTGTAACTAGAGTTGCCACCTATTGAATAGGAAAAGTTTATATTTTTATCTGTAAGGTTCTGTGTCACCAGCAGAGTTACCAAAAAGAAATTTTAAATGACTCTATGGAAGAAAGGATTAAATTCTAAGGTCTTTTTACTAGTTCCCCAGTAGAGTCGCCAATTTGTTAGGTCTCAAAAATGCAAGTTACTAATCCTAAGAGGATGCCAGGCTCTATATTTGGATTTGCAACGTTTTTGAACTAACTTGACGAAATCAACCTTCAAAGTTTGATGATTTCCTACACTTTAGGTCCTGCTACACCTAGGTGGGTGAACCTTGAAATATTAAGGCAGTCTGAGTGTGGATGAATGGACTAACTAAGTCTATCTACAATGGCATAGGATGTAGGATAGATGACAAGGCTGACTAATTAATTCTACGTGTAATGTTTAATAAGTGATTAGCAGAAATTGTATAAGCAATATCAAAAAAGGTTTTAATTAATGAGTTGAATGAGACCAGTGCCTTGTTGGGTAACAGAGTCAATTTGAAGGACTAAGAACAGTAGTTTCTAAATGGTAATAATTCTAGATATTTGGCACAGTTCTGGTTTATAGCTTGTATAAACGTGCAAGTAAATGACTGACAGACTCTTCTTGATAATCCAACCAAATAAAATCAGATATCTTATAATTCACCAGAAGGTACTTTAATCCTTACTTGAAGGAACCAAATGAAATGAAAAGACAAGATTAACAGATAATATTTTACTGGAGACAGTGTATCAATCCTAATTATATGGCTCTACTTAGTAATCCCAACTTACTACTTCCAGGCTACTGTGAATAAATCAGAAGGGTTTAATTCCTTAGGATGGACACCAACCGAATTAAGCACACAGATACAGCGAATGTGTATTGACAGATTAAATATATACTTGATATCTTAATCTAAATAACAGGGAAATGCAGAAATGGAGACAGCCACACAATTGAATAATTTCAACAAATAACTGATACCAAAGTAGAAATACTGAATCAGAGAACTTCAAATTTCTTCCTCAAAATAAAATATGCAACACGGTCATTTTGGAATATTATGTATATGTATATATGAATACTTCTACTGCTGATGACTTTTCAGCATAGATTGTTTGAACTTATATAGATATTTTCATGAAGAGATACAACTCTTCAATAAGTCTCTTGGGATTTTAACAAACAATAATTACATAATCTTAATTAGGCTCTGTTTAGCCATAAATAGACTTTTGTTAGATGATCCAAGTACTCCTGCGCACGGTGAGAATCAGTAAGCTCGACTGCACTCCTGGTGATTATATCGAGGGTGACCATTTCCTCCAGTTGCTTGCAAACTTCTGTAGATACAGAGGCTTTATCTTTTAGAGCTCCTGTGGCTTTGTGTAATATAACTTGACAATAAATAGTCCACTCTTCTTTGCTCTTTACTTCTCCATTATCTTTGAATATCCTAGGCACCCTTGCGTCTGATGCATCAGTCCCTTCCTTAGCATCAGCTTTGAGTTTATCATAATAATTCTGATGCCTTTTGAGCAATGCTCTTGCATCAGAGATATCTGTGCTATCAGTGGTATCTCTGTTTTGCAACTCGATCACCTTTTCTTGTATCCTCTGATCAAGCCTCTCATGTTCTTTGACTGCTTTATAATTTTCCGAGTAGTTATCCCAAAACTGGTTTAACCACCGTACCATGTTTGCATACCTGCTCTGCAGTATTGTAACAAATGCATCTATTTGAATTTGTTTGGCTTGATCATGGGATATCTCTTGACTACTTTGTGAGCTCTCACCTTGAGTTATTCTCTTCGTAGATTGCCCAAAGGTGCTCTTAACAGTGTCCTTCAAGTAGTCATTCTCCTTTGTTAATCTTTCACAATTCAGCTTATAAGCATCCCTTTCCTTGATTAACATCTGAGCTTGTGCTTTATTCAATTTTGCAACATTGATACCAATGTCTGCAGTAATTATGGGGTCAGTCTCACCTGCTCTAAAAGTCATTACATGGCCAAAAGTTTTTTCAGTGTCTATGATGGCCGTCTTCTTATGGGGAGGATACAATGCCCATATCATTAAAGAATTTTCATCATTATTGTATCTCGTTCCCATATAGACTTCATTAACTCCTTCTGGAGTAAGCTTATACTTATCATCAGCATTATTCAAAAAACTATCAAAAACCAGAGCAGAATTTAAATCCAAGCCGGGAAAAATCATAACCCCTGCATCTTTAAGCAGCTGTCTGCCTCTGCTTGGTGTCATGTTCTGCATTTCCTTGTCCACTGTCTCCTTTAACATCTCTAATAACTGTTTTTCATTGTCAGCAGAAACATTATCTACTGACTCTCTAATTTCCTTTCCCTTGTATTTATACAGGAATGATTTAAATTCCTTCGAATGAATGAATGTATCATCTGACACAAAAGAATCATAAGCTTTTTGGCGTGGATCTTCATCAGCAGACCCCTCCTCATCATGTATCACAACTGGAGGCTGATATTGTTGCATTTTTCTTTTAGACATTTCTATTGTCTTATCTTGTGGCTGTTCAGTCAATTCTTCCTCTTCAGAGGATACCACTTCAACTTCTGCCAACTGCTTTTTCTTTTCATTCAAATCTCTGTTATATTTCTCCACCACCAAGTCGACTTCAGCCTCTTCCAAATTTCTAATGACATCATCATGTGGATAGTGTATGTGCATGTATCCACTGAGATTTTGTTTTCTTCTTGCATAGTCAATGAAACCCTCAGGGTCAAACCCTTTCCTCACCTCAGCAGTCACCATGTTATAATGCATTAGTTTATCCAAAATGAGACTGTATCCTTCTTTTGAAACCACAGTAAAATCTCCAAAACACAAAGTACTAGGCATGAATGATTGTTTATCATGAGAACTTAGATGCATGACATTGGAACAATGCATTTGCCTAATTATTTCCAGATATGCAATCCTGTCAGGGACAGTTTTAGGCAATATAAATGGAGCATCCTCAAAACCATATACTCTGATCATAGTGGCATCCTCAAAACAATACCAGTCTCCCCAATTATGAGTGACAGCAGGGGGGCCACCAAAATCTTTTGGTCTGAGGAATCTTTTTATTTCATCTGAAATTGAATATTCACAGGGGTGGTTGAAATACCTATACAGCACTTTAACACAATGCTCTTCAAATTGAGCATAGCTGGAGTTAGCATACCTGCTATCCCAGATTCTGGTCCACATTTGTACAGGTATCTTCTCCCCTTTCTTACCTGCAGCAACAACTTGAAGCTCATTTGGCCACAATCCTACTTCCTGGCCGTAGTATAAGACCATATGCATGAGCATCGAGTAATGCTCAAAAGAGCATGCTGGAGCATTGTTTTTCATCGCAGATAGACCAGAGTCTATTCTAGTAGCAACAAGGAGGCATAATCAAACTGTCTGGCATTGTGACATTGAATATCGGAGGTTATGACCATTAGAGGAATAGCCATGAACTCAGGGACCTCTGAGCCAAGGACTTGGCCTACAGAATAGTAAGTATATTGAATGTATGGTTCAAAAATGGATACATGAAAGGGAGGGCCATCATTCTCAGTCAAGGGTATCACTTCTCCTTCAATCCTGGGTCTATGAATGGGTAACCTCCATCCATTGTAGGTTGTATCCATTCTCCAGTATTCTTTATCCAAATCCTCATAAACAACAGGGACAGTGCACAAATCATCCAAATCATACACCTCACAAATAGCATTTTTTGATAGGTGTACAATTGGTTCTCCCTGAGGGTTGCAGATAGCTTTCAGGCCTGAATTGTAATGCCTGGCTAACAGTTGCAGGAGTTCTACATTCAAGAATACATTAGGTACAACCAGTTTGCCTAAATTCATGTGCCATGGGTTTGACACAGGGGCATTTCTAAATCTTCTGTTGTAGTGAAACCTGAAGAGTTCATATCCCCTAATTGGGGTCCAAATATCTCCCAGGCGCTTATGTTTGTCTTCCAATTTTTCTACTTCTGCCCTGAGTTGGGCAGACCTCCTGGCCTTGGGAGCTGACCCAGGCAACTGATCAATCAAGTCCTGATTTAGTTTCCTGTCTTTCACTTTTTCTTCAGGGGTTTGATCAGTTTTTTGCTTCTTTGGTTTACTGGTTTCCCCTTGTGATTTTCTTCCTTTTCCTTTCCCCGAAGTTTCCATTTTTGAAAAATTTGGCAGGAAATTCAAATACAGGTAATATAGTGGTTTGTGTATGTGTACCTGTCGCTCGATGGCTGGAATTGGAAGCCTTTGCTTTTGCCCTGAGAATTCTTCTGTATTCTGCTCTCGGACGGTTTTTTGCAATTATAATGATCGTATGAACTTTGTAGCCGTTTTGTATTAATTATCTGATCAATTCAATGTTCATCGCTGTGAAGTGTCACATCGCCATAACTCTTCCTATCGGCGTGCTTTTTGAAATGTCTGGATGACCTCAACCCTTTTTTATGGCGCGGACGGTCAATCGGCGTGACCCCTCAATTGTATCCCCGATGCCATGTAGTATCATATTTTAAGTGGGTGTGACCATCGGCATGATTTCCTTCATCGCCAAGGGTTTTAGATCTCTCCGCGATATGGCAAGTCCCACCGATATACTTTGCTTATCGGGAAGATTGAGACCATCGGGATACTAAAATTATGTCTCCCCGATCTTTATTGTCTTACCGATAGTCTGTTTATGTATGAACTTTTATCTTTATCGGAATGACATTCTCTATCGGGATAGCTTTCTCAAGATATCCCGATCCAAATCATCTCCCCGATGCCCTTTATCACATCCTTCATCGGGCAAAGCTTAGTGAAGTGTCACCGATATCTTTTGATCGCCGTGACTTATGAATCGGCAAGACTTGCTTCTTTTGTTCCGATATGTCAAGCTATCCCGATGAAGATGCATCGCTGTGAGTCTTGCCGATAACTTTCTTATCGCCAGGACTTTTGATCGTCGGAGACTTACTTGTTTTCTATTCCGATGGTTCATTTCTCACCGATGACCATTGCTTTGTTACCCTCGCGTGCTGTTCGGTGAAAATCTTGCCGAAAGTGCTTCATCGGTGTGATATATACCGTCGGGGCAACTTCTAAAAGATCATCCGATAGATATTTGTCATACCGATCGGCATGACCACTTGCCTTTCTTGCCGATGTAAAGTCATCGGTGTTGCTTACTCCATCGGTGAGCTCCATGATTCTTCTTCCGATCTCTATTTTCACGCCGATGGTTGTTTTCAAACAATTCCTTGTGTATCGGTGTAAGCCACACGACCTCATGCCGATGGATTGATTTTGATGATTTTTGACACTGTTCATCCCTAGACATTTTATGAGATACAAAAAATTTTATATTGTGGTCCTTTTGGGATATTCCTTAGGGTTTATTTAAATATGATGGAGTAAGGGAATAGTAAAATTTTGAAAATTTTACTGTGCTAACAGTATCCATGTATATATAGGCTTGTCTCTTAGCAACCTTCTAACTATTTCTTGAGATTAGAAATATTTCTTTTGAACAAAATAAACTTTATTTCCTTTTTTTATATTATAGGAATAAAGTTTACTTTTTAAGTCATAAAAATGATTTAAGTCACAACTTCTCATAGATGATAAGAAAAGGTCAATAGAAAAAGAGATGAGAAAATATCATTAATTTTTTTGAGAGGATGATTTGCTCTTTTTTTGAATTTTGTTCCTTTGTGGCCTCTGATGCTAAAGAATGGAGATGTTGTGGGGAAGATTTAGATTTGTAAACTTTGAATTGCTTAACAACGGGTGCTATGAGATTGCTCCTTGGTATAATAATATTTATGAGGCACAACTTTTAGGTTTCCAAAACTTCATTAACCTTTTCAACTTTGATAAAATTTGGCACATCTTTGTGAGAACACATTAAAGAAGAATAGATGATGTTGAGTTTCTTTATGACATTTAAATCTAGTGTCTCTATTTTGAAGAGCTCATTTGTGATCATATCCATGAATCTATTTTTAATATGATTATCAATGAGTTCAATCTCATCTTCTTTAAGAATTTTAGAATTAAAAGATAAACAATCTACTTGAATGTCAAACTTTATTTGATCACACAGTTATTGATTGTCTTAAAACTAATAATTTCCATTCAACACTCTTAAACCACTGAATTGATTCACTCTCTTTCACTATATTAATTTTTTTTTTTGGAGATAAGAATATTGACATCAGTTTTAGCCATCTTTTAGAGATCTCACCATATTTCTTCTTCTTTTCTAACAATCTAAATTTCAATGTCTATCTTTTTCTTTTTCTCTTCTACCTTTTTATATCTTTTTCTATCCTCTTTAATTAATTTGAGGCCATCCACGGCGATCCACTCAACTTATGATTCTCTCACTCTACCATAAGCCTAATACTTACTAATCTTTTTACAGTTTTCTTGCTTATATCTCCTAATGAGGTACCTGAGGAAACTGATGGTACAATTTTTAGAGGTTGTGCAAATGTATCAATGACAGATTTGATGAATGAATTTAAAACTTGCATATGTTCCTCTAATTGTTCTCTTGTCGTATTTTCTTTCTTAGTCCTTTCCACTATCTTGGCAACTAACACTTGAAAATTGTGAATGTCACCTTTGTGTGTAGTTGGTCCAAGATCAACTCGAAAGAAATTGTAGTCTACCTTTGTCATGACCTCCTCATTCTTATTAGCAATAGGTTTGGAAATTTACATGAATTATGTCTTGAAGGAGGGATCAACCATCAACTTTGAAGTTGTGTAGGCCTTTTCAAGTTGAGGAGACATTTCTAGTAACTTGGCTACAACATCAAATCCAAGATCAATCACATAGGTGTGCTTCTTCTTTTTGGTGACGATTGTCTTCAACCATGGTGAAGGAGCGAAGAAGGGGGATGATGGGAGGAAGAGTTATTTTTGGGGTAGTGTTGACCCCTATATCAGTTTGTGGTGGTGAGGATGGAAAACTCTTAAGTGAAGAAGGTGGATGTGAAGGGGAAGGTGGAGGTGTTTGTGATGAAGGAGGAGGAAATGGACATGTTTGTGATGAAGGAGGAGGAAGTGGAGGTGAAGAGGAAATGAAATTGGGAATGGTGGGCTATTGTTTGACATCCATGTGAACCTAAGAGTTGGTATCAATGTTCTACCTATCTAGAGATAGTGGTTTTTTTATGTCTAGCTTCTTTCTGAGCTCAATATCTCTCCCACCACAAGTGTTTTTAAGTTAGCTCCCTTTTTGGGATCTTCTTCATCACCCCTCCTATTGCACTTGTCCTTGACCTTGTGGTGTAAATAGATGTAAAGGTATGAGAAACTTGTTTGTTCTTCTTATGAGTGTGGCCTTTGGTAGGTAGTTTTGAAGATATATACTTAGCAATCTTTGCATCGAGTAATCTATCTGTCTTTTATATCACAAAGAGTGCCCTCTCATTGATGTACTTAACTTCTTTATCAGCCCAATTGATAGATGTGAGTGGCTGTACTTATATGGTGGAGGTGAAGATTGGATCTTCCATATTGGTGTCATGATCCTCAATACCTTTTATATCCCAGCCTAACTTAAAGGATTTCATTTTCTCTAGTGTGAACCACATCCAATCTCTTCTTCTCACTTAAAAATCATCTTCACAATCTCCCCATAAAAATCCTCTAGATGAGGAGCATGACAATACCTTGGTCCAAGGCCCAAATTATCTTTGATAAAATTTTTACTATCAAATGGGAGCCTTGTGGAAGTACATGGTCAATTTTGAAACATACCTCTCATTATTATGTGCATTAGTAGAGGTTCTACATGTATAATAGCTTACTCCAATAGGGAAAGAGATACCTACCTTTTTCCTTTCTTTGCACCTTTTATTTATTGCTCTTATTTGTAGGTTCAAACCTCAATGAGGATGAGTTGGTCACTTACATACTGAGAAAGTTTATATGGAGCATCTTCACACCCCCCAATTTTGATATAAGTGAACCTTGGAAACTGGATGAAGTAACTCCCATATTTTTTATAAGATTTTCTTCTTCAAGTGATATTCTTACCCTGCCATTTTCATCCAATTCCATAAATTTCAGCATTGTGAAGGTGTCATTTACCCTCTTGAAACTCTTGTTGTTAACCTCTAGCTATAGTTGAGGGGAGAAATCATAAATCTACATAATGATATCATAAACTCCTTATTTTTGTAGTCATGTCCAATGCTTCATGCTTGCAATAACATAAAATAAATAGTAAGAAATATAGAAGCACTAGTTTGTTGGGAAATTCACCAATTGATTATGCGGATTATCACTTATGATCTTTCCCCAATCAATGAATTATCAATCGTAGAAAATCATAGTGATGAAATGACACATCTAGTAATGAAAGGAATTGGTCTCTTTATGCCTCATTATTTTAAATTAAGCAAGGTGACTATATCTAAGATATCCTAATTGAAATGAGACCTATATAAATTTTTAGGTAACTAGGATTTTCCTTTCTTAGTTACTTTCATATAGTATTTTGCTATGTTAGTTAGGTAGGTATCCTTTTTCTTCAGAAAGAAATGGTCTCCAATATCCTTACTCATTTCTACATATTCTTGTCTCTATGGCAACCTAAAGGTGATTATGAGAGATGGGCCATCCAATTTGGCAATGATTGTATCATCTACGATTTTAATATCATAGGTGTCTAGTTTGTAATGTTTTACATAGGCCAACACAAGGTCAATGCATTATATTGCCACTGGGAAACTAACTATGTGAGCTAACCCACTTTCAAAGGTTCTCTATGCCATTAGAGACCTCTTTTCCTTCCACCATTTTGTTCCAAAATTCTATTAGGTTTATATTCCCTAACTTGGTATCTCGAACCTCTAGAAGGCTAGTCTCCAATACAACCACATACTCGTACCCCTAATAATCATATTTCATTTTGGGAGGATTTGAAAATAGAAAGATAATGCAAGTTAATGTTTCAAATTATTTTGAATGTATTAAGTATGGTGGGAGCTATGGTTCATGCAAGTAAGGATAATTTTGAGAAGTTTTCATAAAATAGCGTGGATCGTAGGGTTCTTCACTGATTAGGGCTTGTGAAAATGATAGATTTTTATGGTTTTAGTAGAAAGATGAGGAAATTATTATTAGGAGTAGAAGGCTTACCTTATCACGTGATTTGAGAGTGATAGAGGTGATTAGTTGAACGTGAGAGATTATTGGCATAATGGAAAGCTTCAAAATGTAGAGGGCACGAGAGCTTCTTTGCTATTTGTCATCTTTTGTGCTTCAAAAATGAACTTAAGACCCTTTTTATAACCTCTTGGCTTTTTGAGATTTATTATAGGTTTTAATAGTTCTCAAAACTATTTGGCTTTCAGCAAGATTGCAAGAACTACTAATTGAGCCATTTGATGAAGAGATAAGCTTGAGAAAACTCTTTAAGTTCAGGACTTGGAGCAGCTTTAAGAACTTTGTCAACTTTTGATGAGGTTGTGAGTGAAAGGAAGCTAGGTTGCGGAAAACGCTTCCTACACTAATCTAATGAGGAGAGGGCTATGCAAATTCAAATTAATCCTTACAACTACAGCAACATAGAACATCTAATAGAGATGTAGCAGCAATACACATGAACCAGAAAGAAGACAAAAGAAGAGAGACAAAGATTTACGGTGGGGAAAACCCTTATCGGGTGAAAAATCCCACACTCAAAAACCTGCACAATGTATTAACAAATCTGAAAGTTGTTTACAATCCACTTGCAATGCAATCTTCAATGCTCTTCGACACTCGTGTTTGGAGTCAGTCTGGCAACATAACAGTACCTGTAAACCTATGATTCAACTCTCTCTCCAAGCACTTGTTTATATAGAATATACAAGGCAATATTGGACCTATCTTGGGATGGGCATCCAACTTGGCCTCATGGCCCAAAACCCACGCCTAAGGACACTTGGTCAACATTGTAAAATGTGCCTGACACTTGTCCACAACTCCCATCCCAAAGAGGTTACCTATTTCCAAAATGGGCTATGACAGATGCTCTTACGACACTTACGACCGTCATAGAATCTGTCATAGTAGTTACAACTTACAGTTGTAAGAGAATCTATCATACACAAGCTATAAATAGCATATTCTCTTACAACATGTCATGGTCCACCTTGGGGTACCCAAATATGCCTTTTTCAAAGATGCTTCATGACACATGTCTTCACTTGTCTTACATACTTCTATTTTTGACTCTTACATGTCATAGATTCTGTCATAGGAATCTGTCATAACCATTTCGGTCAATATTCCCTTACACAACATGAAAGATGCCGACACATGGAAAAATGCTCCTACCACAAAATGGGATGCCTCTCTCCTCATGTGAGGACAAAATTACAAGTTGTCATCTTCCATGTAGGATGACACATCACCGTGCCACATCCCATAGTATGACAATATGGAATTTACAATTATTTACAACATAGGCAATAAATTAATAAATACAAACATAAATAATGCTACGAATTACCAAGGTTGAGACACTTTAATTCCCAACATTCTCCCACTTGTCGAACACCTTGTAAGAGCCAATAGAATAACAGGATTTAACTGCTATAGGCCAAGAGGCCATAAACTCCGAACACCATCTGAACTTCTTTGTACCCACTGGTTTCATCAATGCATCAGTAACATTCTACAAAGTATCTACTTTCTCCAAATTTACCTTTCCATCCTCAACCATGTCTTGTACGAAAGTGAAACTAAACATTAATGTGCTTTGTTCTAGCACGGAAAGTTAGATTCTTCATAAGGCAAATTACACTTTGACTGTCACAACTGATCGTGATCTGACCTACATCAACACCAATATCTGAACACAATATCTTAAGCCAAATGGCTTCCTTATAAGCATGATTTGCTGCCATATACTTAGCTTCTGTCATGAACAAAGCAACAACAAGTTTCCGCTTACCCATCCAACTAATAGCACCACCAAACAATGTAAACACATAAGCACTAGTGGATCTTATGTCAATGTCACTTACCCAATCTGAATCCACAAATCCACGAATATCAACAAAATGTAGAGGTCCTGTAACATTACCATGATAGCATGTGAAATACTTAGAAGTACCCCTCAAATATCTGAACACTCGCTTAACTGCATCCCAATGAACCCATCCAAGATTAGCCATAAATTGACTAAGAACTCCCACTACTTGGGCAATGTCTGGTCTTATGCAGACCATAACATACATCAAACTACCAACAACACTAGAATAAGGTACTCTTCTCTTGTCCTCCATCTCACTACGAGATTTTGGACAATCCTCAATAGACAACATTGTTCCCAAAGAAATGGGAACACACAATGGTCTACAATCTGTCATGTTGAACCTATCCAACATAGTTTTCACATACTTACTCTGGCTTAACCAAAGTTTTCTGTTGGTTCTGTCTCTTCTAATTTCCATTTCTAGAATGTACCTAGTTGCCCCTAAATCTTTCATTTCAAACTATGCTAACAACTGAGATTTAAAATCAGAAATCATATTCTTACCCTTCCCAATGAGAAACATATCATCAACATACAGTGCAACAATGAGAATACAATCACCATCAAACTTATAATACATAGAGTGATCTGATTTTGATCTCACAAATCTAATTGACAACACAAAGGCATCAAACTTTAAGTACCATCTCCTAGGGGATTACTTCAAACCATACAAAGACTTCTTAAGTTTGCAAACCAAATTTTCTTTACCTTTCACCATGTAATGCTCTGGCTGTGACATGTAGATTTCTTCCTCCAAATCACCATGAAGGAAAGTTGTTTTCACATCCATCCATTCTACCTCTAAGTCATAAGTTGCTGCAAGAGACAACATGAATCAAATGGATGTCATCTTTGCAACGAGAGAGAAGATCTCACCATAATCTATACCCTCCACTTGTGAATACCCCTTCGCAACCAATCTGGCCTTATACTTCTCAACACTGCCATCTGCACCAAATTTCTTCTTGAACACCCACTTGCATCTAGTGGGTTTCTGTCTAGGAGGCAAAGGCACCAAGTCCCAAGTTTGATTCTTTTCCAAAGAAGCCATTTCATCCTCCATGGCCTCCTTCCAAGAACTTGCATCTTTCATGTCCATAGCCTCTGATACAGTTCTAGGTTCATCACTATTAGTAAGCAAAGCAAAAGCATAACTAGAATCAAGCAATGTAAAACTAAACATTTCAGGTTGCTTTCTTATCAGTGTAGACCTCCTCAAGAGCTGAGGTTGAGGTTCAACTTCTTCATCTGAGATTTTAGAGCTGCTAGAGTTCTCCTCATCATCAGGTCCAACATTGTCTTTCTGTTCAATCTTCTCAGGGGTAGCAAGAAACTGAACAACATCCTCTTTCTTTCCTTTTTCTTCTGGCTGTAAAACAATGGAAGGTGTAAGCTCTTTGAAGATGACACTTCTTCTATACAACACTTTTTTAGACACAGGGTCCCAAAGCTTGTATCCTTTCACACCAACACCATAGCCAATGCAGATACACTTCACAGCCTTGTTCTCTAATTTTGACCGCTTCTCCCTAGGCACATGTGCATATGCCTCACAACGAAAAACATGAAGATGCCTTATTGAAGGCTTTCTACTAGACCACACCTCCATGGGTGTCTTTCCAACAAGAGTTGATGTAGGAGATCTATTAACAATATAGAAAGCAGTGGCAACAGCTTCAACCCAAAACTTTTGTTCTAGGCCAGCTCCACTAAGCATACTCCTAGCCTTCTCCATCAGTGTCCTGTTCATCCTTTTTGCAACTCCATTTTGCTACGGGGTGTATGGAGTTGTCTTATGTCTTTAAATCCCAAGTTCCTTGCAATATTTATCAAATTCTATAGAACAGAACTCACCACCATTGTTAGTTCTCAAACACTTAATCTTTTTACCAGTCTAATTTTCAGCAAAGGCCTTAAACTCCTTAAACTTACTATAGACTTCAGATTTTCTTCTAATAAAATAAATCCATGTCCTTCTACTGTAATCATCTATGAAAGATACAAAATATATAGATTTTGATAACGAAGGAACATTAACAGGACCAAATACATCAGAATGAACAAGGTCCAACACACTAGAAGACTTGTGAGAACTCGAATAAAATTGAACACAGTTTTGTTTCCCATAAATGCAATGTTCGCAAAAGTCAAACTCAAGATTACAATCATCTAACCCATCAACAAGGTTTTTATTTTTCAAGGTATGCAGAACCTTCTCACCAATGTGGCCAAATCTCTTATGCCATAACATTGTCTTTTCAGTAGGAAGTTTAACTTCCAAGGCATGATTAAAAATATCAGAACTAGAAGCAATAGATCTCTTAACTGCTCATTTAGATGGTGGGGATGAAGTGACTACTACCCTCTTCCTTGAATCAGAAGAACTATTGCATTGTGAAATGCATTCCTCTAGCTGAAACAGAGTACCTCTCCTAGTACCCTTAGCAATCACCATAGCTCCTAAGTCTTCTTGCATCCTTCTTTCGAAAAGACAACCTGCGCACCTGCATCATTCAAACTACTTACAGAAAGTAGGTTCTATGCTAAGCCTGGGATATGCATAACCCCAAATATCCCCTTCACTCGACCATCAGGGTATTGGATAGACTCTTCCACAACCAACAATCTTCAGATGAGAGTCATGACCCAAGTACACCTTTCCACCATCAAACTCCTCATACTTAGTAAACTAGTCTCGATGCAAGGTCATGTGGAATGATGCACCAGAGTCAATCAGCCACACATCATCAGATGCATGGGTTGCCAGGGCTATGATGAAAGTATCACCATCATCTTGTGATTTGTCAGAATCTGAATCTAGGCTCTTCTTCTTTTTCTTTTCTTCTTTGCATTCCTTTCAGAAATGCCCAGATTTACCACAATTCCAATAGATAGCCTTGGACTTTCTAGGAGATTTGGATCTCCCACGGGATTTGGATCTACCCTTCTCAGCTTTCTTGTCCTTCTTTTTCCCTTTCTCCTTGGGTCTTCAACGAACTGCAAGAGCCTCTTTAGCTGCATCAAAAGACTTTCTCCGCATCTCTTCAGATAATAGTGAAGAAACCTCTTCATCCATTTTGAATGTGGATGTGGTGCTTCCAATGGCCATGACAAGGTGATCCCACGAGTCTAGCAAAGAACAAAGCAAGGTCATACACCTATCTTCCTCCTCCATCTTCACACCAGTAGATGTCAATTGTGCAACCAACATGTTAAAAGCATTCATATGTTTAGCAATGGATCCTCTATCCTCCATTTGAAGATAATACTTCTTTCTCAGAAAAAGTTTATTACCTAGGGATTTGGCTTGATACACATCTCCCAACTTCTTCCAAATCAAGGTTGTAGTTTTCTCCTCATGGATATTTAACAACACAGAATAAACAGGACTAAGTCATATGAGACCCTTAGCCTTCCGATCCTTGAGATCCCACTCATCTTGTGACATTGTAGCTAGTTTAGTTCCATTAACACTTTCTCAAAGGTCTCGATCAACAAGCATGTCTTCCATCTTGAGCTTCCATAGCTCAAAGTAAGTGCCATTGAATTTCTCCACTTCAAAATTTTTGGATGTGCTTGCCATCTCCTTGCTGCAATAGAATTTAGAATACTCTACACGGACTCCCACTCAACTTAAGATTATCTCAAAAAACCCCTACCCAACAGCTAAGACTAAAACTGGCCAGGCTCTGATACCAACTGAAAGTAAGCTAGGTGTGCGGAAAATGCTTCCTACACTAATCTAATGAGGAGAGGGCTATGCAAATTTAAATTAATCCTTACAAATACAACAACATAGAACATCTAACAGAGATATAGAAGCAATATACATGAACCAGAAAAAAGACAAAAGAAGAGAGACAAAGATTTACGATGGGGAAAACCCTTATCAGGTGAAAAACCCCACACTCAGAAACCTGCACAATGTATTAACAAATTTGAAAGTTGTTTACAATACACTCGTGTCTGGAGTCAATATGACAACATAACAGTACTTGTAAACCTATGATTCAACTCTCTCTCCAAGCACCTATTTATATAGAATATATAAGGCAATATTGGACCTATCTTGGGATGGGCGTCCAACTTGGCCTCATGTCCCAAAACCCATACCTAAGGACACTTGGTCAACATTGTATAATATGCCTAACACTTGTCCACAACTCCCATCCCAAAGAGGTTGCATATTTCTAAAATGGGCTATGATAGATACTCTTACGACCATCATAGAATCTGTCATAGCGGTTACAACTTACAACTGTAAGAGAATCTGTCATACACAGGCTATAAATAACATATTCTCTTACAACATGTCATAGTCCACCTTGGGGCACCCAAATATGTCTTTTTCAAAGATGCTTCATGACACATGTATTCACTTGTCTTACATCTATTTTTGACTCTTACATGTCATAGATTCTGTCATAGGAATCCGTCATAACCATTTCAGTCAATATTCCCTTACACAACATGAAAGATGCTGACACATGGAAAAATGCTCCTACCACAAAATGGGACACATATCTCCTCATGTGAGGACAAAATTACAAGTTGTCATCTTTCATGTAGGATGACACATCATCGTGCCACATCCCACAATATGACAATATGGAATTTACAATTATTTACAACATAGGCAATGAATTAATATATACAAACATAAATAATGCTAGAAATTACCAAGGTTGAGACACCTTAATTCCCAACAGTGAGAACCATGTCAAGGGTTGATGTAATTTCTAAAACTTCCTTTCTTGTGACACTTTTGCATGAACTTCAATCTTATAACTCTTCAACTTCTTTAAAATGCCAAAACTTTCTTGCTCTAAAAAATATGTCATCTTGATACAAGGTTGTGACAAACTTTTTGGCCCCCAATGGGGGTTACAAAACCTTACCCTTTCGTTGACATTTTGGAAAGTGCTTGAAAACTTGAAGTTTTAAAAGTCATTTTTCCTTTGATGTAGATTTAGAGGTTGTAAAAGCCCTTTTGGCCCCTAATGGGGTTGTGAGAACTATTGTCATATTTAGCCCAGGCCAAAATAGCCCAAAGATCCCCTAAATCCTACCTTTCTTCCATCAGAAATATCTGATCTAAGAAAGCCTAATGGAATAAAGTTCCCCTTCAAAAATCTTAAATTTTTCTAAGTTTTGTCTTAGTCATTTTCTCTTTATCAACAAAACTAAGAGTTGGTGAACCATTTAATTTCGTCAGTTGCCATGTGTGTCGAGATCAACAAAATTGACAATAAGGTGACATGTTTCTTCAAAGGAGAAGAAGAAGATGATAATATCTTCTAAGGTAAAGAAGGCCTTTGTCAGCAAAATGATTGGTTCGTGAACTTGCTGGTACACAGACTAACAAGTACGTCAATGGAAGAGATCACCAAAATGTTGGAATATGTGTGTTGTACACCTTGCATAACATTGATATTATTTTATTATGTAAAATAAATATTTAATTGTGGTGCATCATGTGATGTGTTTAGCCACATTGAATATTTATTTGGACACCACTTGTAATTGTTGTATGTAACATTGGGTTAATAACTTTATTTGTAATTATTTGATTAATTGGGAAAACTTAGTACCAATAATCAAATGTGGGGTCAATGGTTTTGTAGACGCATGGTTTTGGGGAAAATGGTAAATTATAATACCACATGTTGTATTTGTGTGATCTTATGTCTATAAAAGCAAACACAAGGGTAGTTGTAGAGGGTTGTTAGCCATTTGTCTTGTTGGCTAGGTTGTAGCTTCTCTTGCAGGTTATATGTGTGAGAGTTTGAAGCATGGCATGGGATGTACAGTTACATGCTTGTTCACATGGATTGTAGGTAGAGGGAGAGCTTGATGTTTCAGAGGTTATCTCTGCATATGTATTGCTTATTATTGTTGAATAATACATGAGAGATGCATTCTTTTGGAGGTTGGGGTTTTCCCTCTGTGAGGGTTTTCCCAAGGTGTATCTTGTGTCACCATTGATGGTATGATTGTCTATTTCCTTTGCATGTGGATTTATAATTTGTTGCACATTAAATCTCTTATTTGGTTATGAGGAATGTCTCTATAAATGTATATTTCTAACATTTGGTATCAGAGCTTGGTTGCCATGATTTGGGAGGAAATCCCTGTTTTATAACCCTAGCTATAAGTGGGTTTTTTGTGTATAGTGGAATCCATGATTTTGCATGGAAGGAATGGAGGCATTTTCATGGTTACAAGGCTATTTGCAAACTTGGGTTGTTGTAGATCTAGGGTTTCATGGACATTTGGCATGTGGTTTTTCGATTTGAGCTCTTTAAATGGAGGGTTTTGGAGGTCAATTTTTGCAGGAAGCCTCCTTGGCAAAAACAAACCATGCCATTGGATTCAGGAGCTGCCACAAGTGAAGAAAAACATATAATTTTCCTATATTCAGAGATAGGAAAAATTTGGCCATTTTTTTTGCCTTAGAGGGAATCTTCTAGGGAATCTACCCTAGATACCGTGTGTCAAAAGATTCTATAGGCATAGGGAATATTCCCTATGCATTGAGTCAGCACAAGTACAGTGTAGAAAATTATTGATTTAAAAAAACTATATTATTTTTTGCTTAAGTCTGCATTTTTTATTTAATAAAAAAAATTGTAGGGAGTATGACCCCCTGTGTCAGCCTGCACTAGGCTTGCATAGGTACATGGCCTGGAAGGCCGGTGATGCTGTCAGCGCCATTGGTACTGCTACCTGGGTGCCCAGCAAGGCCCTAGTGGCTGACCCTAGGCGACGAACTCCGCTGCCGGTGGGGCTTAGCCCCTCGGCACAGGTCCCTGATCCCATGGGAACCGGGCCAACACCCAGCCTACAGTGGGCTTTTATAAAAAAATTAAAAATTGAAAACTTTTCAAACTAAAACTTAAACCTATTTTCAAATCCACCACCATTCCTCCGCTCGAGCGCTGTTGGTGGGCCACTGGGCTGCCACCACAGTGAAGAAGCCCTCAAAACCAAGACAAAAGTAAAATGAAGTAAATAAACTAAATAATCCACTTAAATAAAACTTCATAAGAAATGAAAGTAAAATGATGCAATTAATCCACAAAAGATAAAAAGGTGTAATCAATCCGCTTAATTACAATATAAAAGATGAAAAGGTGTAATTAATCTGCTTAATTACAAATAAAAAGATAAGTCTCATAATTAAGATTCAATAAAGTCAATAAATCCTCACAAAAGGAAAACCTCGTAAATAAGAATCCATGAGAATCATTAAATCTTGCAAAAGTTAATCTCATCAATATAAATCAAATAAAGTCATTAAATCTTAGAATTCACATACTCATTCTAGGTAAAAGCATTATAAAATAATATACAAGTCCATTAGCATTCATACCATGATACATCCAAATACAAGTTACAATGATCATGTACAACAAGAATAAATAAATCAATATGCTCATCAATCGTACGAACCAAGTGGTCCTCCACCTGCAAGCCGAGAGACGAGAACATGGCTCAGGTGCTTTTCCACCCAACCATGAAGCAATTACACTTCCTCGGATCCCTTCATAAAATGAAGGAAACCCAACCCTGCACGAAATGTCTAGCTACCTGGAAACAACTAACAGGTGGGAACTCCTAATGCAACTTGATGCCTTAGTGTGCAATAATAAATAATGAAATGCAGATTGTCTTGTAATAGGATGTGGCAGAGATATATAAATAAGTTTGCTAGACAAATAATCATCTTTTACAATGATAGCTCATTTACATCTAAACCTTTAAAACATAGTAACTTGGTTCAATTCTTGAAAAGAGGAAAAACCATCTTTGATAATCCACATTCAACATCCTTGCCCATAAAGTAACCCAATCACATTCCTAAATAAAATCTACTTTCTTTCTCCAAATAAACAAGTGAATAAATAAATAAAATAAATAAATCCAAAATCACCTATGCCATTTCTAATTCCTTTCCCATGTATCAATCATGAAAACACACCTTTCAAGCAATAATCCATCATTTGGTCATACAGTTGCATCTAAAGATTGTCAAATTGGTTTAATTTTCTAATTCATATTCAATTCAAATTCCATAATATATTAAGTGTTCTAAATCATTCAATTCAAGTATACTAATTCTCTTCAAGAAATTTTAATAAGACAATGATATTTACATCACGAAATTTACTCCATCATACTAACATCTAAAGAAGGATACTTTTAACATACCATCTATTCATTCAAATATGTAAGCATAAATTGGGTGTCTAAAATCTGATTATAATCCTTAACTGTAATTTGTTATAAAAAAGGGTGAAGAAAAACAATGTTTAACTCTTTCCAAAGAAACAATCATGAAGATACTTTCAATATGCAATAAGTAAAACATCACTCATTCATATACTTATAAATTTGTTATCTATAATCTGATTTAATTCTTTGATCTTTATTTTATTGTTTAAATAATTTGTAAAAAACTTAGTTTATCTACTTCCTATCCATTGTTGTTTTGATTCAATCAAATAGTTTAAATACATACATAATAAGAGTTTAAGAATGGTTTTGACATCAAATAATCATAGGTAATAACTAGAATATCAAATGGTCTCTATTTTAAAATTGTCATAATTGTTTTAAAAAGGTTAAGAAGCTGCAAAATCTGTTTAAAATGTAGGCTATAGGAATTGTCAAAACTGGCAACAGGAATTGTCAAAATTTGGCAACAGGAACAATAGAAAGCTACAGTAACTATTAAATGGGCGACAGGAACTGATAAACGGGTGATAGGAATAACAGAAAATGGACAGAAATTTAATACAGATAAGGAGAAAGGTAAGTTTAAAATCTATTTTTGCAGGCCATAACATAGGTTAGATTGCTAGGTTTTATCAGCCACAATCAATCATATTTTATTTTCATTTTAATAAGAAAAATACCCAGGTTTGTTTGCTGGAAAAGAAGATCGATTCTGCCCTTCCTATTGTTGTTCTCACTGCTTCTTGTCACTACTAAAATTAGTGATAAAATCTCCCTTTTTTCTACTGCAAACATGGTGATTTTCTTTTCTGTTGTTCCTCCTTGTTTTTGGATTGAGAATCGAGCACAAATATTATTCAAAAAAGATACCAAGTATTACATCAAAGTCGCTGGAGAAACCCCATCAAATTGCTACTTACATCAATCCAAAATTGCTTTCTTTCTAATATATACAAAAAGTTTTATAGATCAAAACTAGATTATATACTAGAAAGGATACTCCTTGTCTATTGATTATTCAATATCTAATAAGATTAACTGATTCTATAGTTCCTATCCTTGATTTGATCTTAAATTCCACTTCAAGAATTTCTTGATCCTCCACCTCTGAAAGCAAGCGCATGAGGGGACTGTCCTGCATCATTGATTTTGGCATTCTGATCCATTCCCTCCTCCACATCAGGCCTGTATTGATCTACCACATGTGGATCTTCTGCTGCTTCCATGTATTGATAATACCATCCTTGGCTGTCATCCAATTTAGTGCCTTGTCTCAAGTCTTCCATTACAACTTTTTTGAATTCCAACCTAGGGTCATCATACCATTCTCCTTCTTTGTCCCATATGTGTAGCCTATTGTCACTGTATTCAAAGGAGTCAAGTATGGGGATAGCTCCAATCTTGGGTGAAATTCTTAACTACTCTATGTTTAGACTATAATTCTGTCCTATAATCTCTAGCTACTTGTAAAGATCACTTTCAACTTTCTCCAATTCTTTTAGTTTACTGTATAAGCTTTGGAAGTTTGTGTAAGAGTTGAAGAACTTCTCAACAAATTTTCTAGGACTCTTTACACAAAAATATGTTTCTTTGATGTCCTCTTTGTAGAACATTGTACCTATTTTAACCATCACTTTGAACCTGCCAAGAGAAATCTCCATTGTTACAATGACCTGTTCAAAAAAGTTAAAAATTGTGAGATCCTGAAGAATCCCAGTGTGTCGTCTTTCCTTGCCAAGAAACCTTTCTTCATTCCTTTTCTTCCATAAGAACCATAGAATTTCAGAAGACATAATAAACCAAAAACAATTATTTCTTACATTCAGACCTTTGATTAGACCAGAAAGTATTCCTCCTTGTTTTTATTAAAAAACTCTACTAATATTGGCGTTTAGAAATTAGGTTTCTTTGAGGCTGCCTTTTTAACTAAAGTTTGTTTTTAGTTTGCATGATCTTTTGCCTTTCAAAAGCCTCCAAAAATAATAAAAGAAACTTATTTCAATCTTACATGATAGAATTATTATTAGATTCCTAAATATAATATTCATAATAATAACATAATTTATCTAACTTTAAATAAATAATAACCATTTCTTTTTGAAAATACAATAAAATAAACTTTATTTATTTTTAAAACTTGCATGATAGAATACTCTTTTTTTTAATTATTTAATTTAGATTTCTAAATATAATAATCACAAAATAATGTAATTTATCTAATTTTAATTAAGCAATAACCATTTCTTTTAATTCCTATATTTCTAAATATAATAGTTATTATTAATATAATTTATTTATCTTTAATAACACATAAACACTTTAAATCAATCAAGAAGCATGTAAATAATATTTAAAATAATATATATCTATATATCTATTGCAATTTAAATATAATTGTTTAAATCTAATTTAAATATTGTCTTCCAAACATCCATATTTATAAAAAAAATTGGAAACATTTATTATTTAGTATTAATTAAAATAAAATACCACTACATATATATTTACTATGTAAATTAAAATACACCTAATTAAAATATAATTCGAAAAGACATTAGTGTTTATAATCAAGTCATGCATTTGAAAATGATTTTTCCTAACAATTAAAAACACAATATTTTTCTAAGCATCTAACCAACAATCACATTTATTATCCACACAATTAATGCATAATAAATCATTCAAAATGCAATATGAGACTACGTGAGTGTGTGATTGCATTAGAGTTAACCATCCCAAACAGAACACCTCTACCTCAACCATGTTCTCATCTTCGATGAGTACCTGCATTCATTTGCACTCAACTCGACGTCAATAGGTTAGTTCCCAAAAATATAGCTGGAGCAAAACATCATAATCATATTTGATAATATTTAATATTTAAATAAACTTTCTAATTTATGTAAATATAACATCATGATAATTACCTTCTCACATGTAGAACTTACTTGAAGTAAAATAATCATGGTAAATTTTCACTAATATAGAATAATAATATAGTCCATAAAAATGGGATGTGACACACAGGGCCATCGGAGAGCTGCCAAGGCTTGATCTATTAGCATAACTAGGCAAATTTGTTGTAGGGGGCATAACTTTTCCCACGATGTCAGATTTTTGACTCCTTATAGTGGATGAAAAGCTCTTTCTGTATACTACACAGTGGTGACAGAAACATTTTTGGATTTTTCTATTTTGACCAGTTTTTGCCAGTTGGAAGCTAGATGTTTCTTTTGAGTTTTGATCAGGCATAATAGGTGCATACGGAGCCGGATTTCAGACTTCTTATAGGTGTTGGAAAGGTATTTCTGAGCACTATGGAGTGGAGTAGGTTTAGGGATAATATTCTGAGGTTTGTTTAGATTATATCAGTTTGAGCTCATTTTGATCCCTTTGACTTTTGGTGATTTTGTGAGTTGATGGCAAATCAAATCTAAGATGATTTGGTGCTTGAGTTATTGTAGACTTACATGTTTATGTCTAATTATCCTTGGTTGACAATATTATACATGTATTGTTGAATTTGCATGCTACATTGTGAGATATACATGTTGTGTAGTATTGTAGGTTGTTTATGATTATAGGTCGAATTTATGACTTGGATGTGGGTTGTCTATGCCTATAGATGTTTCAGTGTTGATGTAGATTCTGATTTGTGGCTTGGTTTAGTCACATGTTTCATTGGTTTGGTTGTCATTATGAGATATAGAGAGAGATGGTATTACTTGATACAGTCATTATATGGGACCTATGTTTATTGACTATATGGTACAGTTGTGTGAGACTTGATGGGAGCTTGTGTTGGCAAGAGACACAGTGTAGCTTCATGAGTGTTGTCATTGATGGCAACAAAGTCCGTCCCACACATCCGCAGGACATGGTGAGTCTTTACCGAAAGTCAGATTGAAGAAGTGTTGTGGTCTGGTAAGAAAGAACAGAGCATGCAATAAGGTCCGACAGTCAGGTCTGGATCTCTCAGAGGAAGTATCTCAATAAAATGCAGATTTGGGGAAGTCTAGAGGAGTACCTTGACTGATAGATTCCAAGGATTGAGCCTCCGATGAAGAAAGAGTGAAGAGATATGAGAACCTAAGCCTTGGGTCCCTGTTTGGCAGAGTAGACAGAGGAAGAACTGACCGACAGAGCATCAGACTTTAATCCGAATGAGTTATTGATAGTGATCAAGTTTCTTAAGGTATCATACATGATTGGTCGAAATGATTGATGACTTCTATAAGCATCTCTTTGATACGCATCACTTGATAAGTATGGATTCAGCCGACAGATCACAGTTTGGGAAACTATTGACTATTTCAGATGCCGACTAGAAAGGTGTTGAAATCATTGGTGTAGATATATATACCAGATGGATTTGGATGTGAAGGTGTGTGTGGTGTATTGTGAGGTGCGAAGAAAAGTAGAAGAACTGTTTGGAAGCAGTAATACAGGTTTGGTATGTGACTGGACAACAGTACCTAAGAAGAGGGAGAATGAAGTGCAACAGATTAGTATATTGAGCCTAACTGGAACTGAACCTCAGCATGTGTGGGTGCCTCTCATCAGTTCAAGTATCTTGTTATCTTATACCTTGTAGACAGTGAGTCTCTTGTAGGCAGTGAGCCTCTTGTGAGCAGTGTGCTTGGGTAGTGAGTCCTAATTGGCAAGTGCCATTTTGTACTATCTTATTCTTTTAATAGAGAATACAATCTTGGGTTAATCACCCCATGGTTTTTTCCCTTAACAGGGTTTTCCATGTCAAAATCATTGTGTCATGTGTATTAATGTTATTTCTATTTCATGGTTATGTTTGCTTATATGATTTGACGCTACATTAATTGTTAAGGAAGATCATAAAGTTGAAGTAATTAAGATAACTGATTCACCCCCCCTCTCAGTTATCAACAATTGGTATCAGAGCCAAGTTCCTCCTAATAGAGCCTAACAGCTAGAGGAAGATCTGGGAATCTCAATGGATATGTATGGTATGAGGGAACAACTTCAATCTGCCCTAGATAATCTTGAGCAATCTCACTCCGAAGTTAACAACTTGAAGGAAAGACTCAAACAAGCTGATGATTTCATAAATGAACTAAAAGAGAAACTGAGTATCTCTATGAAAAAGAGAAAGGAACTACTTTAGCAATTAGCAAGTCAAGGTGAATACAATGATACAAATGAAGATCTAAAGGAGAAAATCAAGTTATGTGAAAAGTTATCAAAAGAGGTCATTATGGTAAGACATGAAATGGAATCAGAAGTTATGAAATTCACCCAAGAAATTGAAGAGAAAAGAAAAATTGAAGATGATCTAAGACAATCTCTCAAGGAGAAGTCGGAAGACTGCCACAAAATGGATAGAATAATTAGGCATCTAGAATCTGATCTTGAAGAAGCTAGAGATAATGAAGAACAACTTGAGAATCAGATTGACACTCTTAAAAGGGATCTTCAAACAACAAATGAATACAAAGAGAAATTCAAGATAAGCTCTGCTCAACTTGAAGTTCTTCTTCAAAGCCAGAAGAGGGTAGATGACAATCAAGGCTTGGGGTATGAGAAAGGTGAAAGCTTTGGATCCAGTCAAAAGAACTCTGGATCAGGAAATCCAAGGAACAAAACTAGAAGACCTCTGGTAAGGCAACCGAATGCTCAAAGATATCCATCTTTCAATGGATACTACCACAAGTGCAATAATTTTGGTCATAAAGCAAATCAGTGTAGAAGAAGAATGAACCAGACTAATTCATCCTTCTTCAGACAGTGTTTCAATTGCAAAAGGTATGGTCACAAATCTCATGAGTGTAGAAATATGCAAATAAACAATTCATTCAATAGAAGATGCTTTGCGTGCAATAGAATGAGACATATGGCTAATCAATGTAGATCAAGAGGATATCAGTCAAATGTGCAAAGAAATGTTGTTTTCTACAATTGCGATAGATCCGATCATATTGCCAAATTCTAGAAGTAAGAATCAGAACAATAAGGGTCTGGAACATCATAATCAAAACCAAGACAAAGGAAAAGGAAAAATGAATGCGGATGAAATTCAAAGGGAGATGAACAAGATTTGGGTGAAGAGGAGTACAGATAATGTTGAAGATGGATCCGCACCAGAATCTGGTGCTGATATTCCTTCTGAAAACTAAATAGATGAGCTCTGGCTCAGGGGGAGTCACAAAAGAAAATATTCTCCCCTAGCCAATCAATTGGTGCCTAAAATTGGCACATGGAAGGTTGCGGACTAAAAGGGCTCTCAGAGAAACATCTAAATAACCCTTGGGGAAGATATGAAAGATCCGCAATGAATTTGAAGAGGTTAATCTGAGATTAATCCAGTTTAATAGTTATCCGGTAAGAACATGATTTTCACAGTTAGATCCGGTATGATTCAAATTTGAGGTATCTTGATCTGCGGATAGATCAAATGTTTGGGGAAAGGAAGATATATTGTCATTAATCACTGAGAATAACTCTAAGTATATCTCAGTGATCTGGAAAAGATCTTTCTCAGAACAAGGAGAACAAGGCAACCGAAATAACTTAAGTTGCACATTTATTGCAATGTGGAATTAGGGTTTTCTCACAAATAAAAGGGTTCATTCGCCCGTCATTTGTACATTTGCATTCGAGAAGAAAAGAAAAGGAACTCTACAACAAATTGTTTCAAATTTCTCAAAGATCAACCACTGAAGTTGATTCATCCAGCAAATCAATCCGACTCACTCCGCGAACCCTAGAAGCGCAAAAGGTATTTTCCGTTATTGCATATCTCTCTGTAAATCTTTTGAAAGATGGCTACTCTGAATATTGTGAAGATCACTGATAGGCCTCGCCCTAAATTCAAGAAACATCCCTACAAATCCCTGGAAGTAGATCCCTTAGGGGTATTTTCTGGTGTTCTACATGGAGTTCTACATGTAGAAGATATTAGGGTTTACATTCATGCAAACATTAAAGAATTCAGAGAATTCAATTTGAGGGATATCTACCACAAGGAACTGATAAATGAATCACTTGAACTTAAACCCCAATATAAGGCCATCTGGGAAAAACATTTTGGGCAGTGCATTCATTTCCCCCATTTTGCTGAAGATGAGTGGGTCCGGTATGTTTTGAGCAGAGTGCATGACAACTTCATGTGGCTAAATAGACCATTCAAGATCACAAAAGATGTTATTAAAGCAGTAATCGGTTTGCACTCATCCGGAGGGTTACCTGTTCTCAAATCCATCAAGAATCAAACTATGTGTGAGGCTACCGGATCAAGGTTTGACAAGAGAGCAATCACAATAGAAGATGTCACTGATCTGGATATCAAATTTGCCTCCATGATCATCGGTTATAAGATATATCACTCTAGTAGGGAAAATTCAGTACCCAGAACTGCAATTTACACTGCTTATGAAATGTTAAGAAAGGATGCTGACTATGACCTTTGTGAGCTCCTTCTAAACCAACTTTTGGAGAACCTGTAGAAGATAAAGAAGGACAAGAAGAATTCCTTCAAATATGGTGGCCTGATACTCTATCTATTCTTCTACTACATGAATGAGCTACCCAGATCTAATGGGTGGATATGGAAAAATGACATACCAGTAGCAATACAAATAAGAGACTATCTACATGGAATTGACGATGCCAATGCATAGAATACAACACTCTGGGGGTACTTTAAGAACTTTCAAAACATGATGCAAGCCAGAGAGAATTCCCCAATTGCTTGTTGAAAAGTATAAGAATACAATATGCTTTATGGTAGAAACTGATCAATGCCTAATGGAGGCAATGGAACCAAGAATAGTGTGGATCATGCCAATGGGGTATGAAGTGGATGAGAAAATTGTAGAGCTGCATGTTTAGCACATGCTAAGTCAGCCCAAGGATCACAAGGCAGAAAGGTTTGGAACCTTTGAAGAATTGAGTGTAAAGATTCATGTGGAACTAAGACAACTGGAGATGAAGAGAAAAGTGAGAAAAGAAGTAGAGAATGTTGCCAAAAGGTATGGCATCTCAAAAGAGGCACTTGATACACATAGAGAAAAGATGGAAAGGATAGAAAAAGAAAAGGAAGAGGCAGAAAAAGAAAGTGCTCCAGTAGAAGCCCCCTCCCAGACCAGATCCTCTAAGAGTTCTACATCTGCCACTGCTAAGAGCTCAAAGGCATCAAAACTGGAAGCAAAATCATCTGGTAAAGGAGAAAAGAGAACAAAGACAAAGGTTACAAGATCATACACAAGCCTTAACGATGATGAAGAGACAGAATCAGATGAGAAAGTAAAGAAAATGAAGAAGAAAAAGAAGACATTCGATGAATCATCTACCGGTCCTAACAAGGAAGAAGAGATAGAAAAGTTTGTTGAAAAGCCTACTCTATTTTTAGATGATGTAGTCAAAGCAGTTACTGTGGATGGGAATTTGCAACCAATAACAAAATTCTATGATGTATATAATGATGCAGATAAAAAGATCCTGGAGGAAGCCACAATTAAGTACTTGAACATATACAATAAAGCATTTATTGAAATTATCTCTCTAATTCCCAAAAGTTTAGAGAAGGAACTTGAAATGAGAAAGGAAAATGCCAAGGTTAAGGACTTAGAGATTAGAGAATAGATAGCTATTCAGCTCTATCCTTCAATCACTCCGAAACAAATGGATATGATCTTCAAAGATTGCAAGGATGAGTTCCAGAGTAAGGCTAGAATGAATTAGTTTATGCTTGGAGAAACTGATAAAGTGGCGAAAGAAATAGAAGAAATCCTCTGAAATGCCTATAAAAGATTCAACATTCCTATTATAGAGGACTTAGGTGATGATCTCTCAGCCATGGATAACAAAGAAGAATCTACTGAGACTATAGCAGAAGAGGTAAAGGAGACAGGTGAAGAGAAAGATAGGGAACTAGATTCCTCTGTTCCAGAAGAGGAAGTCCATAAAGAAGCAAACATCTCTCCTTCAGTTTCCCCTGCAGATTCTAGATCTAAAGGAGAAGAAAGAATAAAGGAGAAAACTAGTCAAGGAGAAGAAGTATAGGAAAAAGAAAAAGGTCAAATAGAGAAAACCTCAGATGACAGTGCTAAGACTGCAGAAGGGGAGAAAACCCTGTCACCAGCAAGAGACACAGCAGAAGTAGTCAAAGATTTCTTAACCAAAGAGATGATGGAATTTGATGAACCAGAACTTCTTCAAGGACCGTTCAATTTTGACTCCCTTTCCCTGGTTCAAACCATGAAGCTAGCATCCTTTACTTTAGCAAAGGCAAAAGAAAAACTTCTGAAGTCTCACATGGAAGACTACAAGCTCATAGAAACTGCATCCGGTGTATTGGAGAAGATCATGCCATCCTTCCAAAAGGATCCTTCGGCCTCCACATCTAGTAATCTAAAGTCTCTTGTAAATTATGTTCATTCACATTTTGATTCCTTAGAAAAGTCAGCAGAAGAAAAGGTCCAGAAGGAGTTTTTGGAAAAGAGACTCTTTGAAGTATAAGGTCTAATAAAAAATGATAGGAGAGTTATGGATATTGGAATAAAGAGCTTAGAAAATGCTCTTAAAGATGGCAGAGATATCTATAAGTTTTGTTTATTCTGGCCTAAAGTGACCAGAGATATTGAAAAGAAAGTAAAAGAGCAAGAGGATAAACTGCTAAGTTTATCTCAAAGTTTTGATCCTCTCTCCTCTTCCATAGTAAATCAAGAGTGTCAGACTATTGCAGTCACAAATGCAATAAAGAAACTTGAGAAGGAAAGGAAGAACATAATAAGCCGGATGGGTGAAATTAGAGGGATCATCATCCCTAAGTTAGAAGCTATGCATGAAGCTCTAACTGATGCTCAGGCCACAGCCCAGACTAGTGATCCGACAGATCTTAAGAAGGCAGAAGATTTTGCATTCCTATTGAGTGGTCACATCTCAATTTTGGATAGGATGAAGCAAAGTTGGGTGACAGAAGTTGTGCAGTTGAAAAATACCTTTGCAGATATACTTAAGTATATGTAAGTACAACTTGTATATATACTTATGTGGATATAGATTGATTTTTTTTGGAAATTTTGGTGTGCGAATTCTACTCTTTGCCATTGATGTCAAAGGGGGAGTGAGGAGTAGTGAAAAATGAGGAATCTAGCTAAGGAGGAGCTCCGGTAAAATGTACATTAGAACAGAGCATCAGCCAAGGGGAATTGTAGTGTGACACTTAGTCATTTTTCACTAGGTGTTGCCATCAATGCCAAAGGGGGAGATTGTTGGCAAGAGACACAGTGTAGCTTCATAAGTGTTGTCATTGATGGCAACAAATTCCATCCCACACATCTGCAGGACATGGTGAGTCTTTACCAGAAGTCAGATTGAAGAAGTGTTGTGGTCCGGTAAGAAAGAACAAAGCATGCAGCAAGGTCTGACAGTCAGGTCCATATCTCTCAGAGGAAGTATCTCAATAAAATGTAGATTTGGGGAAGTCTAGATGAGTACCTTAACTAATAGATTCCAAGGATTGAGCCTCCAGTGAAGAAAGAGTGAAGAGATATGAGCACCTAAGCCTTGGGTCCCTGTTTGGCAGAGTAGACAGAGGAAGAACTGACCGACATAGCATCAGACTTTAATCCGGATGAGTTATTGATGGTGATCAAGTTTCTTAAGGTATCATTCATGATTGGCCGACATAATTGATGACTTATATAAGCATCTCTTTGATATGCATCACTTGATAAGTAAGGATTCAGCCGACAGATCAGAGTTTGGGAAACTATTGACTATTTCAGATGCCGACTAGAAAGGTGTTGAAATTATTGGTGCAGATATATATACCAGATGGATTTGGATGTGAAGGTGTGTGTGGTGTATTGTGAGGTACGAAGAAAAGTAGAAGAACTATTTGGAAGCAGTAATAGAGGTCTGGTATGTGACTGGACAACAGTACCTAAGAAGAGGGAGAATGAAGTGCAGCAGATCAGTATATTGAGCCTAACTGGAACTAAACCTCAGCATGTGTGGATGCCTCTCATCAGTTCAAGTATCTTGTTATCTTATACGTTGTAGATAGTGAGTCTCTTGTAGGCAGTGAGCCTCTTGTGAGAAGTGTGCTAGAGCAGTGAGCCCTAATTGGCAAGTGCCATTTTGTACTATCTTATTCTTTTAATAGAGAATACAATCTTGGGTTAATCACCCCATGGTTTTTTCCCTTAACAGGGTTTTCCACATCAAAATCATTGTGTCATGTGTATTAATGTTATTTCTATTTCATAGTTATGTTTGCTTATATGATTTGATGCTACATTAATTGTTAAGGAAGATCAGAAAGTTGAAGTAATTAAGATAACTGATTCACCCCCCCTCTCAGTTATCAACAGTTTGGTGTAGGTACATTGGGTGGTGATCATGGTGTGATGAATGTTCCTTGTTTGGTTGGGACTTTGGCATGACATGATTGTTTTACAGGTGTAGATTTGGTGGTGTCGTATTGATGTTTAGTTTACAAGTTTTGTTCATCTTCTTGGTTTTGGAGATTATGGTTTACTCGACCTTTTGGGAGTTGTGTCGTTACAATGGGATTCTTTGATTATGTTGAGGCCATGGATGATCTTCATGTACGAGATGGTTATTATGATGTCATGGACAGCTTAGTTACATGTTTCAGTGGGAGATTTTGACAGTGATGATTTGATGGTTTGATGTTTATGTTGTTACCATGTATAGCTCGGTATCACACTTCAGTGGGAGCTTTGGTAGGATATGGCTATCTTTATGTGATTTGGAGATGTTGACATCTTGGTACCATGGAGGACTCTTGGAGTCTTTGGTTAAGGTGTTGTTTATGGTTTGTCAGTTTTGACAGGTGATCCTTTCTCAGGGGATGGTTGGTATTATGTCATAGTTTATTCTTGATCATGTGTTAGAGTGTTGGCATGATATAGGTTCTCTTCAGATAGGATGTGTGCATTAGTGCATGTGATCTTCCTTTGAGGAGATGATTAGATCATGATGTCATGATATGTTCCTTGGTTATAAAGACATACAATGGGAGCTTTGACTATGATTGTTGTCACTCAGAATTGCACCCTGCTTGGAGACAGTCCAAGCATTATAATGACACAATGGCAATGATCTCAAATTGTGGGACCTTGTGAATTGAGATCAGACCTCTAGAGAAGGACGGCTTCCTAAGCTGGTTATCACCTAAAATATAATAGATTTGCAGAGGAAAAGGGAGAAGGAATGATTTTAAAAATGAAAGATAAAATTGGGAAACTTGAAAATAAGGGTGATGCACCAGATTCACTGATTGATGGTGATCTTGGTGTAAACACAACAATGATTTCAATGATCAAGGGGGTTTACACAGACTTATGACACTGATTGAGGCTTTGGTATGAAGGTTAAAACTGCAGAGGAGCCGTTTTACTCACAGAACAGACTATAACCCTAATTAAAACATAGAAATCAGGACACAAGAGAGGCAAGAAGTCATGCATTTATTAATCATGAAGGCTAGAAACCATTACATTACAAAATATTCAGTAGCCGAAGTAGACAACAATATAGCTAATCACATTCATTGGTGGACAAAAGGAAGACAATAGAGGCTAGATTCAGGCACAGTGAGTCACATTCCCATACCCTTTGTTTATAGCATTTACACTTAGAGGTCTGACTACAGAAAAATTGGCAGCATAACATCCCAAAATAAAACCATCCTCCTTGTTTAATGAGGTTACATTGCCTTTTATAGATCAAGTTCTTGCACAAAAGGCACTGAAGTCACTCCACAAGATCTGAGGTCATCAATGTAGGAACACAGGCACAAAGATAGGGGCATGGTGAAAGAACAGGAACCATGTCACTGGTAGGTCTACAACCTGAGAAACGGTTGCCCACATGTAAAAGAGGGCAAAACATGAAGTGAGGAGCACAAAAGTTGTTGCAGGCCTCAAGGATATCTACCAGCGAGCCAGAGGAACTCATGTGCATTGAAGAATTTGACCATCCACCATAAATGCACCCACAAAGCTCACCAACCAGAGTTACTGTGAAAATATCAGCCTCTACACACGCCAAAATGGTCGTTGAAATGTCCAGTTAGCTGAGCATGCAAATCCAGATCATATTTTGAAAGTGAGAAAAATCCTCTCAAAAGCCCTCCAGATGAAAGAGGAGGCAAAAACAAGCACTTTTGCCTTTTGAAGCATGTTGAAATTCGCCAGAATGAGGGAGATATCTGCGGTCAAGGCTGCGGTCAACTACACCCTGCACTTGTATATCGCTTTGCATATGCAATTGGATATGCACTTTACACTACTAGGTTTACTTTATGCATTTATGCAATTTCTTTCCTTTCGCCTTTTGCATATTCAACTTTTGTATATCTTTGAATCTCCCCTTGTATATGCTTTTGTATGTGAAGTTGTATATACAATACAATGGCCAACATACAAAAGTGGGCCTTTGCTTTTGTATCACCTTTTGTATATATGCCCCTGCCACGTGTCATCACTCCATTGGTTGCTGAGCTGAAATTGTGACCCATCGCTGAACATTTGCATCTTCCTTATCGGCCATCGGAAAGACCTCAAATTGAGCCGCCGATAAGGCCTATCTCGCCAAAAATCCCTTTGTATGTGACCTTGTATATGCGATTGTATATGAGATACAATCGCATGTACATACAATTCGTGGAACTCAATGGATTATCAACCATATTGGAACTTTAGAATAGGTCCGGCCTTGTATCCCTACTTTTGCATATCGGCACATACATGCACTTCAACATACAAACTGTGGACCCCACCACTGAGTTTGCCAAATTTAATTTTCCAGTCGGGTCCGCATTGTATATCCCTATTGTATCTAACTCTTGTATATGTAATTGTATATAGGATTGTATATGGGATAATACAATCGCATATACATACAATAGGTGGACCCCAACTTTTTATAAAGCAAAAATAAAATTAACATTGCATTCGGCCTTTGTATCTTACCTTCTTGTATGTTGCACCTTTTTGACCTTGTATATGCAATATACAACTGTGGACCCCAAATGATTATCCGCCACATTCAATTCCCCAGTCACGTCTAGATTATATGTATTCCCTTGTATATTTCCTTTGTATATTGCATATACAATGCAAATATACAAACAAAACTGCATACAATCGCTTGTACATACAAACATTGCATATGTCCTTTGCATGTGACTTTGTATATGATCTTTGTGTATTTCCTTGTATATTGCCTTTGTATATTGCATATGTATATACAAAGATAACTTGATGCACATTCACTTTTGTATCCTGCCTTTTGTATCTGCACTTGTATCTGCCCTTTGCATATGCACTTGTATCTGCCCTTGTATATACAAATATACATACAAAGATACATACAAAGAGACTAAGTATGAAACTGAGAAATCCCTGCGATGGAAGATACTTGAAGCTTAAAGATTTCTGGGGTTTTCTAGGTTTTTGGCAAGGATTCTCCAAGTGAGATTTTGAGAAATTTGCAAGGCACAACATGGGTTTTTGAAGAATTTAAATTTTGTAGGGTCATTTTCTACAGGATATTCAAGGAATATACAAGGTGAACTATTTAACTCTGGACAAAGGAAAATAGGTCAACATTTTGGCGACCTCTACGGGATGTTTGCCTGCTAAACATCAGATCAGTGGCCTTATACATCCATTGGGCATGGAGTCAAAAGAGACTGCAACAAGAACATAGGAGCTAGAATACTGAGCAAGCTACCAATCCAAAACAAAAACAACAAGCAAGCATGTATCTCCTAATGAGGATACAACAGAGTGCAAGGGCACTTATTGAAAGGAAACCTAAAACTGAAATAAAACCTATTCTAATCCTAAACTAACCAATCAGAGGTGACCTTAAACAAAGCCATTAATTGGTTCTTGAAAGTAATTGCCCTTAACAATTTACAATGTTTCTCATGCATGTGGGCAGTTAAAAAAAGGCGAAGGGGGGATGGGCATATGACAAATTGATAAAACACCCCCCACAAAATGGAGATAAACTCACCTATCCACCTGGACTAATTGCTGATGCTACTAACTTGTAGTGAATAAATAGGCTGATCCCACCCATTTTGATGCTCAACTTCATGCTTAGAGGTAAGCATGACAAGTGGTGACTCCTCTTGATGTGTCTCTAGCTGGGCTAGATACCTGATTGGGCATCCCCTTGAAGGTTTTAGATTGGTTGCCTCTTGTTCTTCATTTGGTATGATGGTGCCTTCCATTTAACTCTCATGTTGCTCTTGTGTGTGAAACAACTAACTTGGGACCTCATGGTTTTCTCCTTCTTCCTTCAAAGAACCCAAGAAGGTTAATATAATGTCATCATGGCTGCATTCTTTAAACCTTTCTACCTTTTGTTCATGGGTGTCTTGTTTCATGGCTAAGGTTGGAAAAGAGAGAAGACAATTTGAATGCTTTGAAATAACATCATTACCTTCACCTGCATGATAGTTTGCCATGTTGACTTCTCCTCTATGTTCAATGGACCATCCTCTTTCACTAGGACAACCAGTAGATCATCAAAGCTATCAGCTCTTAGAAGACTTTTACAAACAACTGGCCCAAGCTCAAAATTCCCCTTATTACTCAAAAAAGTGCCCTCCAAATCAAGTTTTTCTTCTTCAATAAAGGAAGGAAAACATTCAAATGATGAGGTAGCCTCTTCCAACAAAATTTCATTTTTTATTTCAGCCTTAAACTCTTCTGTACAATAGAAAGGAAGCTCCTCCAACCAACTGAGATCTTGCAAATCAGCATCATCAGCCTCTACCTCATCTAGCATAGGGCAACCTGCTTGCCCTTCTTTATGGTTTGGAACCTCACTGTCGTGCTCAAACTCAGCCTGCAACAATCTGCCAACATTTTCACATTCCCCATGTTGTTGCATAGCCACGACCAGCTGCCCGTCCTCTTCATCTTCAACATAATCAGGTAGCCCATGAATAAAAGGGGCAGCATCATCCACTTCTGAAGTGACCTTAACAACCTTTTCCCTTATGCCTCCATCCTTTGACTGCAGCTCCACTGGATTATGTTTAAGTTGCCTCTGCAGCTGAAGGTTTTCCTCATGCACTCTTTGCATTTCAACCTTGTTTGCTTGATTGGATGCATGGGAAAAGGCTTCAAAAGAACTAAAGTCTAGAGGACTCAATCCCTTATTTGGGTTAACAGTACTCATCGGTTCAAACAATTCTATCTCTGTGAGTATAGGAACAAACTGCTCCTCATTAGCTTTATCTTCTTCCACCTCCTCTTTTGGCTCGTCTTTCCAATTATCTTTTGGGATTGAAAACACATGCTCTTTCAACTTAGCAATTTCAGCATAACTGTCCATGCTGGGTCCATCCGATAAGGGGATTTGAAAGGGCTACAAATAGGAGATAGGGGGTTGAATTTGTGCCAAAATATGCTCCTATGAAGGTTGAGGGCCTCTAAAACTGGGAAGCAGTTTTAGAGGTGCAAATGGATTATCCTGCCTGAAGCTTGGAATCTTAAATTTTGGGGCTTCTTCCGCAATAGGCTGAGCAGGTGTGAAAGGGAGAGGATGTTTGAAACTAGGAATGGAGGGGATTGCTTGGATTTTACACCCTTTATGGCATTGATAATCTAAGTAAGCCTGACTACTTTGCACCTGAGGTGTCGTCCCTATAGCAAGGTTTTCCTAAAAAACCCTTTCTTGTGCCTCTCGCTGCCAGTCACATTTTAGCATTTCTATAAATTCATCAACCTCCCTATTTAGATTTAGGTACAACTTCTTGAGACCATACAAGCTTATGATACTGAGGTCATAAAACCACTGAGGCCGACTATACCCTGCTTCTCTTTTTTCATTGTCCAAAAGTCTGTCAAGCTTCAGGAAACTGCTAATGAGCTTAATGAAAGCATCAACATTCTCAGGGGCAACAAAAACTATCAGATTAGGAGGGTAGTTGCACTAGCTAGGATCAAAGTAGTCTTTTTGGGGTTGATAATAAGCATTATTAGGCTACCAAGAAGACTGAGTAGGGGTGGGAGGGAGGTAAGCATCATGATAGTGCTGATATTCTGCAGCGGCAAGGCTGTATGGCATAAATTTAGAGGCATTTGGGGCATGGTATTGCTGATATGGGGGCCAATAGCCTGTATTTGGATTAGGGGTTGGGGAATAGCCATGATTCTCATAAAATTTTGACATTTTGTAGCATCTAAATGCTGGACAATCATAAAAATGTTAGAATTAGAGCAAAATAGGTCTGCAACCAAAGAGAAACTGGATACATACTAGAGGAGTCGCCAGGTGATTGAGATGCTTCTGGAAGCTGAAAAGACTAGGAAAACCACCAAAATCCTGATCTTTGATGAAATTTTAGGTGCTTGGGCTACTTTCACCAGTAGGTTTGTTTAGTAGAGTCACCATGGTGTTGAAGAAATTGCCCAGAAGGCTGGTAATACTAGGAGAAACACCAAAATCTCTTAGTACTTTGATGAGAAGTTCATCGAACTGGTCTCACCAGGCATGCCAAAAATTGTTGTCACTCAGACTTACATCCTGCTTGGAAAGAGTCCAAGCATTCTAATGACACAATGGGAATGATCTCGAAGTGTGGGACCTTGTGAACTAAGATCAGACCTGTGGAGAAGGGCGGCTTCCTAAGTTGGTTATCACCTAAAATCTAATGGATTTGTAGACGAAAAGGGAGAAAGAATGCTTTTAAAAATGAAAGATAAAATTGGAACACTTGAAAATAAGGGTAATGCACCAAATTCATTGAGCAATGGTGATCTTGGTGTAGACACAACAATGATTCCAATGATGAAGGGGGTTCACACAGACTTATAAGACTGATTGAGGCTTCGGTATGAAGGTCAAAACTATAGAGGAGCTATTTTACTCATAGAACAGACTATAACCCTAATTAAAACATAGAAATCAAGACACAAGAGAGGCAAGAAGTCATGCATTTATTAATCATGAAGGCCAGAAACCATTACATTATAGAATATTTAGTAGCTAAAGTAGACAATAGTATAGCTAATCACATTCATTGGTGGACAAAAGGAAGACAATGGAGGCCAGATTCAGGTACAATGAGTCACATTCCCATACCCTATGTTTATAACATTTACACTCAGAGGTCTGACTACAAAAAAATTGGTAGCATAACAACCCAAAATAAAACCATCCTCCTTGTTTAATGAGGTTACATTGCCTTTTATAGGTCAAGTTCTTATGCAGAAGGCACTGAAGTCGCTCCATAGGATCCAAGGTCATCAATGCAGGAACAAGGGTACAAAGATAGGGGCATGGTGAAAGGACAAGAACCATGTCGCTGACAGGTCTGTAACCCAAGAAATGGTTGCCCACACGCAAAAGAGGGCAAAACATGAAGTGAGGAGCACAAAAGTCATTGCAGGCCTCAAGGATATCTACCAGCGAGCCAAAGGAACTCATGTGCATTGAAGAATTTGACCATCCACCATAAATGCACCCATAAAGCTCACCAACCGGAGTTACTGTGAAAATATCAACCTCTGCACATGCCAAAATGGTTGCTGAAACATCCAGTCGGCCAAGCATGCAAATCCAAATCATATTTTAAAAGTGGGAAAAATCCTCTCAAAAGTCTGCTAGATGAAAGAGGAGGCAAAAACAAGCACTTTTGCCTTTTGAAGCATGTTGAAATTTGCTAGAATGAGGGAGATATCTATGGTTAAAGTTGCGGTCAACTGCACCCTGCACTTGTATATCGCTTTGCATATGCAATTGTATATGCACTTTACAATGCTAGGTTTACTTTATGCATTTATGCAATTTCTTTCCTTTCACCTTTTGCATATTCAACTTTTGTATATCTTTGAATCTCCCCTTGTATATGCTTTTGTATGTGCAGTTGTATATACAATACAATGGCCAACATACAAAAGTGGGCCTTTGCTTTTGTATCACCTTTTGTATATATGCCCCTACCACGTGTCATCACTCTATTGGTCGCTGAGCTAAAACTAGGACCCATCACTGAACATTTGCATCTTTCTTATCGGCCATCAGAAAGACCTCAAACTGAGCCGCCGATAAGGCCTATCTCACCAAAAATCCCTTTGTATGTGACCCTGTAAATGCGATTGTATATGAGATACAATCGCATGTACATACAATTCGTGGAACTCAAAGGATTATCAACCATATTGGAACTTTAGAATAGGTCCAGCCTTGTATCCCTGCTTTTGCATATCGGCACATGCATGCACTTCAACATACAAACTGCGGACCCCACCAATGAGTTTGCCAAATTTATTTTTCCAGTCGGGTCCGCATTGTATATCCTTGTTGTGTCTAACTCTTGTATATGCAATTGTATATAGGATTGTATATGGGATAATACAATCGCATATACATACAATAGGTGGACCCCAACTTTTTATAAAGCAAAAATGAAATTAACATCGGGTCTAGCCTTTGTATCTTACCTTCTTGTATGTTGCACCTTTTTGACCTTGTATATGCAATATACAACTGCGGATCCCAAATGATTATCCGCCACATTCAATTCCCCAGTCACGTCTAGATTGTATGTATTCCCTTGTATATTGCCTTTGTATATCACATATACAATGCAAATATATAAACAAAACTACATACAATCGCTTGTACATACAAACATTGCATCTGTCCTTTGCATGTGACTTTGTATATGACCTTTGTATATTTCCTTGTATATTGCCTTTGTATATCGCATATGCATATACAAAGATAACTTGATGCACATTCACTATTGTATCCTGCCTTTTGTATTTGCACTTGTATCTGCCCTTTGCATATGCATTTGTATCTGCCCTTGTATATACAAATATACATTCAAAGAGACTAAGCATGAAATTAAGAAATCCCTACGATGGAAGATACTTGAAGCTTAAAGATTTCTGGGTTTTTTTGGGTTTTTGGTAGGGATTCTCCAGGTGAGATTTTAGGAAATTTGCAAGGCACAACATGGGTTTTTGAAGAATTTAAATTTTGTAGGGTCATTTTCTACAGGATATTCAAGGAATATACAAGGTGAACTATTTAACTCTGAATGGAGGAAAATATGTCAACAATGATCTTGTTGGTTCTCTTGGTATTTGATAGGTTGTTGTAAGGTCCTAACACTTTAGATAAAAATATGTCAATTATGTCGACTGGGTAGTGTCCAAGGCTATATGCAATAGGGGATATTTTTGGATATCTCACTTAGTAATAGATTTTATGACTTTTTGAAAATCTTAAAACAAAATCTAAATTAGAAAGCATACAAACTCTAAGCTAGAGAGCATTAGAATCTTTAATCTAAAAAGCATATAAACTTTAATCTAGAAATTCACACATGCGATTCTAACTATGGATTTGAAAAGACAACTAACTTGTTAACTGAAAACACATTTGAAACTTTGACCTAATATCTAACAACAAATTTATGAATGAAGTGGATGCTCTAGAAATTTCAAATGAACAGAATTTCAAAAATCATTAACTTAAATATTGAAAGGAAGCTAGGTGTGCGTAAATTGCTTCCTACACTAATCTAATGAGGAGAGAACTATACAAATTCAAATTAATCCTTACAATAACAACAATATGAAACATGTAAATGAGATATTGCAGAAATACACATGAACCAAAAAGAAGACAGAAGAAGAGAGACAAAGATATACGGTGGAGAAAACCCTTAACAGGTGAAAAACCCCACACTCAGAAACCTACACAATGTATTAACAAAACTAAATATTGTTTACAACACACTTGCAATGCAAGCTTCAATGGTCTTCGAAACTCGTGTCTAGAGTCAATTCGGTAACATAACAATACCTGTCAATATTGTAATACATCTCCTCCTCCATGTAAGGAAAGCACAGGTGCGGAAAACAGCTTCCCTAATGTTAATTCCCAGGGGACAGTGTAGACCAGTCACTTTTTAAATTACAATAACACAGATGAATACACAAGAGAAACCAAAATAGACAATATTTAGAACACAGACACACAGAATTACGTGGGAAAACCCTTACGGGTAAAAAACCCACCACCACAAGAAAACAATCTTTATTACAGTAAGATATACAGTTACAATAAAGAACTCAGCTTCTTGCTCTGGTGTTTGATTCTCGACATCATACACAATTCACCTCCCTGTACATTTACAGAATGAACCTTTATTCAAGTCTCATCATCATAATACCAACGACACCTATAGACATATCATTCTATTTCCAATCTGCAAGAACAAGAATCGTTACAGACTTCTGCTCTAACTGATAGAACAAATTCCTCATACGTCGCTGCCATCTAACCGTCGCAACGGTTCACATTTCAGTGAGGCGTTTAGTCCCACATGTACCAAGTCGCAAAGGACTTTGCAGTTTATAACCGCCAACAGGCGAAAGAGTATTGTCAGCAATTTTGTTGCCGACAATACCAAGCCTCCAAGTCCATCGGCATAACAACTCCCATCGGCCCTCAGACTTCACCTCCCACCGATGAGCATTGTCTCCCCGATCACCAAGGTTACCATCGGTATGACATTCTCCATCGGCAAAAGATCTAGCCCTCGCTCCGACAGAGGTTTGTCTCACCGATACCAATAAGACTTCCATCAGGATGCCGCAGTACATCGGCCCAACACCTTTAGCCGACGGGTATTCTCTTGCCGATAGACATACGCCATCGGAGTGACTACTCCTGTCGGAGTAACTCTACAGAGTTTGGCCGATAGGCCTTGTCTTGCCGACGACCGTAACCTTCGTCGGAGTGACTACTCCTGTCGAAGTAACTCCACAAAGTTTGGCCGATAGGCCTTGTCTTGCCGACGGTTGAATGCTTCCATCGGGGTGACACTCAGCATCAGACAAACCTTCGATGCTTATTCCGACGGCCCTTGTCTCACCGATGCCAATGGTCTTCAACACGGTCCTGCCGATAGTGCTTCGTCACAGCGATGCCGACATCGCATATCCTCAGACCAATGAACCAAGGAACAGTTGAACTAAAATTCATTGAACCTACCAAATGAACTCTAGAAAGGTTCAACAAAGAGGTTCAAACAAGAGGTTCAACGAAGTGGTTCAAAGCATAGGTTCAACTAAGAGGTTCAAGTAGTAATTTGAGACACAAGTTCTCTTCAATCTCCCACTTGTCGAAGACATTACTGCTACCTCTTAGTCCTCATTCGATTATTGAGAACTATGGGCCCGAAGACCCATTTCATCTGAGCACCATTTGAACTTGGCTGTGTTCACTGGTTTAGTTAAGGCATCAGCAACATTTTCCAAAGTGTCAACCTTTTCCAGCTTCACCTTCCTGTCTTCCACCATATCACGAACAAAGTGATATTGGACATCAATATGTTTTGTCCTAGCATGAAATGTAGGATTTTTTGCCAAACATATGGCACTTTGACTGTCACAATGAATTTGTATTTGCCCTGCATTAAAACCAACATCAGAACACAACCTTTTCAACCAAACAGCTTCTTGGCATGCACGAGTGGCTGCCATGTACTCTGCCTCTGTTGTGGACAAAGCGACTACAGCCTGTCGCTTGCTCATCCAACTGATAGCACCACCATGTAACATAAACACGTATCCACTGGTGGATCTCCGACTGTCAATGTCCCCTGCCCAATCAGAATCAACATATCCCTGAATACTGATAGATCTCTTAGACCCTTCTGAGTTTCCATGATAACAAATAGCATAGTCAGAAGTTCCCTTCAAATACCTCATAACTCTTTTCACAGCATCCCAATGTGATCTGCCTGGATTCGCCATAAATCGGCTCAAAACTCCCACTGCTTGGGCAATGTCTGGTCTGGTACAGACCATTGCATACATTAAACTGCCAACAGCACTTGCATAAGGTACTCTCTTCATGTCAAAGATTTCATTTGAAGATTCTGGACAATCTTCAATAGATAATTTCGTTCCCTGCAAAACTGGAACAACTAACTGTTTAGAATCAGACATATGAAACTTATCAAGAACATTGGTAATATACTTCCTCTGGCTGAGCCAAATTTTTCTCTTAGATCTGTCCCTTTTGATCTCCATTCCCAGAATGTACTTTGCTGCCCCCAGATTTTTCATTTCAAATTTCAAGGACAACTGAGATTTTAATTCTGAGATCATCCCCTTACCATTGCCAATGAACAACATGTCATCCACATATAGTGCAATTATAAGAATCTGGTCACCTTCAGTTTTATAATAGACACAATGATCAGATTTAGATCTCACATACCCCAAGGATAAAACATACGTATCAAACTTTTGATACCACATTCTGGGAGACTGTTTCAAACCATAAAGAGACTTTTTAAGTTTGCATACCAGATGTTCTTTACCTTTTTCCACAAAATACTTTGGCTGAGACATATAAATTTCTTCTTCAAGGTCTCCATGAAGAAACGCTATTGTCACATCCATCTGCTCAATTTCAAAATCATATGCTGCTGCAAGTGACAACAGAAATCTAATGGATGTCAACTTAGCTACAAGAGAAAAGATTTCTCCATAATCAATACCTTCCTTTTGGGAATACCCCTTAGCAACCAGTCTTGCCTTGTACTTCTCAATACTACCATCTGGACCATATTTCTTCTTAAATACCCACTTACAGCCTACAGGTTTTCTTCCTTCAGGCAAGGGCACCAGATCCCAGGTTCCATTCTTCTCCAATGATATCATTTCACTATGCATGGCTTCCAACCAGGAATCTGAATCAGGTACACTAATAGCTTCTTTCACAGTCCTAGGTTCATCAGTATTAGTAAGTAAAGCATAGGCACAAGTTGAATCAGGTACTGAAAATCCATACCTATTTGGTTGTCTTCTTTCACGTGTAGATCTCCTCACAGGTTGAGGTGCAGGTTCAGGTTCTTGCTCTGGATCAGAATCTTCGGAGCTACTTGAACTCTTATCTGAACCATCTACACTTGGTGCTTGTTGTTCCTCTTTTACAGGAGTCAGAGGAACATTCACAACACTCTTTTCTTTCTTTTCTTCTGTCTTTTCTGGCTGAGGATCAACAACCAAAGGTTTCAGCTCTCTGAAAATTACATTCCTGCTGTAGATTACCTTTTCAGTTTCAGGATTCCAAAGCTTGTATCCTTTAATACCGACTCCATAGCCAACAAAGATACATTTAACTGCCTTGTTATCCAACTTAGATCTTTTAACTTCAGGAATATGAGCATATGCCTCACAGCCAAAGACTCGAATATGTCTTAGAGAGGGCTTCTTACCAGACCATGCTTCCATAGGTGTCTTATCAACCAATGCTGATGTAGGAGAACGATTCAGCAAGTAACAAGCTGTAGCAACTGCCTCAGCCCAGAACTTCTGTTCAAGACCAGCATAACTCAACATACTTCTTGCTTTCTCCATCAACGATCGATTTAACCTTTCAGCAACTCCATTCTGTTGTGGAGTATAAGGTGTAGTTTTATGCCTTTTAATTCCATGGTCTACACAATACTTATCAAAATCCGCATTGCAATATTCACCACCGTTATCTGTTCTCAAGCATTTTAGTTTTCTACCAGTCTGATTTTCCACAAGAGTTTTAAATTCTTTAAATCGACTGAACACTTCTGATTTGTTTTTCAAAAAATATACAAATGCCCTTCTTGAATAATCATCAATGAACGATACATAGTATCTTGATTTAGATAAAGAAGGAACATCAACTGGACCAAAAACATCAGAATGCACATAGTCCAGAACACCAGAAGATTTATGAGAACTAGAGTAAAATGAAACACGGTTTTGCTTTCCATATATACAATGTTCGCAGAAATCGAACTCCAGATTACAATCAATCAGCCCATCTACCAGATTTTTGTTTTTCAAGGTTTTTAAACCTTTCTCACCTATGTGACCAAGTCTATGATGCCAGAGCATTGTTTTCTCTGCAGGAAGTTTAACTTCCATAGAATTTACGTCATGTGTTACAATAGTAGCCTTTTCAGATTTTGCAGAGACATTATTACAGCACACTGGTTTAGCATCTAACCTATATAGAGTTCCAATGCGTTCACCTTTTGCCAGAACAATAGAACCTCTAGTCATCTTACAGCCACCATTCACAAAAGTAACTTGCACTCCAACATCATTAAGTTTACTAACAGAAAGTAAATTTCGAGCCAGACCTGGTATATGAAGAACTTCATTCATTCCCTTTATTCTGCCATCCGGGAACTGGATTCTGACTCGACCTCGGCCAACAATTTCCAGCGTTGAATCACTAGCCAGGAACACCTTGCCACCAGCATAGGGTTCATACTTCGTGAACCACTCTCTATGAGATGTCATATGAAAGGATGCTCCTGAATCAATCAACCAAACATCTTCAGAAGCAGGTGTTGCCAGAGCAGCAATGAAAGCATCAGCATCACTGTGTGAAGACTCAGAGTCAGAGAAGTTCTTCTTCTTTTTCTCCTCTTTGCAGTCTTTCTTGACATGACCTTTCTGTCCACAATTCCAGCACTTCACCTTGGACTTCTTGCCAGGAGATTTTGATTTCCCCTCTGATTTGGACTTAGACTTCTTGTCCTTCTTCTTGCCTCTTTCCTTTAATCTACCACGAACTGACAGAGCCTCTTTGGCCATTCCAGAAGATTTCCTCCGCATCTCTTCAGACAACAAAGAGGCAACAATAGTTTCCTGAGAAAACGTAGTTGTTGTACTTCCAATAGCCATCACCAGATGGTCCCACGAGTCAGGTAAGGAACATAACAGAAGCATACAGCGATCTTCCTCTTCTATTTTTACACCTATAGATGTCAACTGAGCAACAATCGTATTGAATGCACTCAGATGTTCTGCTACAGATGCACCTTCATCCATCTTCAGAGAATACAATTTCTTTCTGAGGAAAAGTTTATTTACCAAGGACTTGCCCTGATAAATATTATTCAACTTTTTCCACAAATCACTTGCAGATTTCTCCTCATGGATGTTCAATAGAACAGAGTCAGATAAACTCAGTCTTATCAGTCCTTTGGCTTTTCTGCATATCAGTTCCCAATCTTCTTGCTTCATGCCTGTAGGTTGAACTCCAGACACAGCAACCCAAAGATCTCTATAAACTAACATGTCTTCAACTTTAAGTTTCCACAACTCAAAGTTTGTGCCATTGAATTTCTCAATGTCTATTTTGTCTGATGTACTTGCCATCTCTATTTAATTTAAAAAATAACTTTCTACAGAACTCCCACACAACAGAATTAACACAAAAAACCCAAACTACCGACAAGGATAACACAACGGGCCAGGCTCTGATACCACTTGTAAGGAAAGCACAGGTGCGGAAAACAGCTTCCCTAATGTTAATTCCCAGGGGACAGTGTAGACCAGTCACTTTTTAAATTACAATAACACAGATGAATACACAAGAGAAACCAAAATAGACAATATTTAGAACACAGACACACAGAATTACGTGGGAAAACCCTTACGGGTAAAAAACCCACCACCACAAGAAAACAATCTTTATTACAGTAAGATATACAGTTACAATAAAGAACTCAGCTTCTTGCTCTGGTGTTTGATTCTCGACATCATACACAGTTCACCTCCCTGTACATTTACAGAACGAACCTTTATTCAAGTCTCATCATCATAATACCAACGACACCTATAGACATATCATTCTATTTCCAATCTGCAAGAACAAGAATCGTTACAGACTTCTGCTCTAACTGATAGAACAAATTCCTCATACGTCGCTACCATCTAACCGTCGCAATGGTTCACATTTCAGTGAGGCGTTTAGTCCCACATGTACCAAGTCGCAAAGGACTTTGCAGTTTATAACCGCCAACAGGCGAAAGAGTATTGTCAGCAATTTTGTTGCCGACAATACCAAGCCTCCAAGTCCATCGGCATAACAACTCCCATCGGCCCTCAGACTTCACCTCCCACCGATGAGCATTGTCTCCCTGATCACCAAGGTTACCATCGGTATGACATTCTCCATCGGCAAAAGATCTAGCCCTCGCTCCGACAGAGGTTTGTCTCACCGATACCAATAAGACTTCCATCAGGATGCCATAGTACATCGGCCCAACACCTTTAGCCGACGGGTATTCTCTTGCCGATAGACATATGCCATCGGAGTGACTACTCCTGTCGGAGTAACTCTACAGAGTTTGGCCGATAGGCCTTGTCTTGCCGACGACCGTAACCTTCGTCGGAGTGACTACTCCTGTCGGAGTAACTCCACAAAGTTTGGCCGATAGGCCTTGTCTTGCCGACGGTTGAATGCTTCCATCGGGGTGACACTCAGCATCAGACAAACCTTCGATGCTTATTCCGACGGCCCTTGTCTCACCGATGCCAATGGTCTTCAACACGGTCCTGCCGATAGTGCTTCGTCACAGCGATGCCGACATCGCATATCCTCAGACCAATGAACCAAGGAACAGTTGAACTAAAATTCATTGAACCTACCAAATGAACTCTAGAAAGGTTCAACAAAGAGGTTCAAACAAGAGGTTCAATGAAGTGGTTCAAAGCATAGGTTCAACTAAGAGGTTCAAGTAGTAATTTGAGACACAAGTTCTCTTCACTCCAAGCACCTGTTTATATAGAATATACAAGGAAATATTGGTCCTATCTTGGAATGGGCATCCAACTTGGCCTCATGGCCCAAAACCCATGCCTAAGGACACTTGGTCAACACTGTAAAATGTGCCTGACACTTGTCCACAGCTCCCATCCCAAAGAGGTCACCTATTTCCAAAATGGGCTATGACAAATGCTCTTACGACTCTTACGACCGTCATAGAATCTGTCATACACAAGCTATAAATAGTATATTCTCTTACAACATGTCATAGTCCACCTTGGGGCACCCAAATATGCCTTTTTCAAAGATGCTTCATGACACATTTCTTCACTTGTCTTACAAGCTTCTATTTCTGACTCTTACATGTCATAACTTTGTCATAGGAATGCGTCATAACCGTTTCAGTCAAACATTGCCTTATACAACATCTAAGATGCCGACACATGGAAAAATACTTCTACCACAAAGTGGGACACCCATCTCATGTGAGGACAAAATTACAAGTTGTCATCTTCCATGTAGGATGACACATCACCGTGCCACATCCCACAAAATGACAATATGGAATTTACAATTAATTTACAACATAGGTAATGAATTAATAAATACAATCATAAATAATGCAAGGAATTACCAAGGTTGAGACACCTTAATTCCCAACATTCTCCCACTTGTCGAACACCTTGTAAGAGCCAATAGAATCACAGGATTTAACTACTATAGGCCGAGAGGCCAATAGACTCCGAACACCATTTGAACTTCTCCATGTGCACTTGCTTCGTCAATGCATCAGCAACATTCTTCAAAGTATCTACCTTCTCCAAATTCACCTTCTCATCCTCTACCAATTCTCATACGAAGTGAAACTAAACATCAATATGCTTTGTTCTAGCATGGAAAGTTGGATTCTTTGCAAGGCAAATTGCACTCTAACTATCACAACTGATTGTAATTTGACCTACATCAACACCAATATCTAAACACAATCTCTTAAGCCAAATGGCTTCCTTACAAGCATGAGTTGCTGCCATATACTCATCTTTTGTCATGGACAAAGCAACCACAGGATATCACTTACTCATCCAACTAATAGCACCACCAAATAGTGTAAACACATAAGCACTAGTGGATCTCCTGCTGTCAATGTGACCTGCCCAATCTGAATCCACAAATCCACGAATATCAATAGAATGCAGAGGTCCTATAACATTACCATGATAGCATAAGGAATACTCAAAAGTACCTCTCAAATATCTAAACACTCAATTAATTGCATCCTAATGAACCCATCCAGGATTAGCAATAAATCGACTAAGGACTCCCACTGCTTGGGCAATGTCTGGTCTTGTACAGACCATAACATACATCAAACTACCAACAACACTAGCATAAAGTACTCTGCTCATGTCCTCCACCTGACTAGGAAATTTTGGAAAATCCTCAACAGACAACTTTGTCCCCAAAGAAACAGGAACACACAATGATCTACAATCTGCCATGTTGAACCTATCCAACATGGTCTTCACATTATTACTCTGGCTTAACCAAAGTTTTCTGTTGGTTTTGTCTCTTCTGATTTCCATTCCTAGAATGTACCTGGCTGCCCCTAAGTCTTTCATTTCAAACTGTGCTGACAACTGAGATTTAAAATTAGAAATCATATTCTTTCCCTTCCCAATGAGAAACATATCATCAACATACAATGCAACAATGAGAATATGATCACCATCAAACTTAAAATACACACAGTGATCCGATTTCGATCTCACAAAACTAATAGACAACACAAAGGCATCAAACTTCAAGTACCACCTCCTAGGAGACTGCTTCAAACCATATAAAGACTTCTTTAACTTAAAAACCAAATTTTCTTTACCTTTCACAATGTAATGCTCTGGCTATGACATGTAGATTTCTTCCTCCAAATCACCATGAAGGAAAGTTGTCTTCACATCTATCTATTCTACCTCTAAGTCATAAGTTGTTGTAAGAGATAATAGGAATTGAATGGATGTCATCTTTGCAACGGGAGAGAAGATCTTACCATAATCTATACCCTCCACTTGTGAATACCCCTTCACAACCAATCTGGCTTTATACGTCTCAACACTGCCATCTGTACCAAATTTCTTCTTGAACACCCATTTGTATCCAACGGGTTTCTGTCTAGGAGGCAAAGGCACCAAGTCCCAAGTTTGATTCTTTTCCAAAGAAGCCATTTCATCCTCAATGGCCTCCTTCCAGGAACCTGCATCTTTCATATCCAAAGCCTCTGACACAGTTCTAGGTTCATCACTGTTAGTAATCAAAGCATAAGCACAACTAGAATCAAGCAATGTAAAACCAAACCTTTCAGGTTGCTTCCTTATTTGTGTAGACCTCCTCAAGGGCTGAGGTTGAGGTTCAGCTTCTTCATCTGAGCTTTCAAAGCTGCAAGAGCTCTCCTCATCGTCAGGTCCAACATTGTCTTTATGTTCAATCTTCTCAGGGGTAGTTGGAAACTGAACAACATCCTCTTTCTTTTCTTTTTCTTCTAGTTGTAAAATAGTGGAAGAAGGTGTATGCTTTCTGAAGATGACGTGTCTTCTATACAACACTTTTTTATCTACAAGAACCCAAATCTTGTATCCTTTCACATCGACACCATAACCAATGTATATACACTTAACTGCCTTGTTCTCCAATTTTGACTGCTTCTCCCTAGGCACATGTGCATATGCCTCACAACCAAAAACATGAAGATGCCTTATTGATGGCTTTCTACTAGATCACACCTCCATGGGTGTCTTACCAACAAGAGCTGATGTAGGAGATCTACTTACAAGATAGCAAGCAGTGGCAACAACTTCAGCCCAAAACTTTTGTTTTAGGCCAACTCCATTAAGCATACTCCTAGCCTTCTCCATCCGTGTCCTATCCATCCTCTTTGCAACTCCATTTTGCTGCAGGGTGTATGGAGTTGTCTTATGTCTTTCAATCCCAAGTTAATTGTAATATCTATCAAATTTTGTAGAACATAACTCACCATCGTTGTCAGTACTCAAACATTTAATCTTTTTACCAGTCTGATTTTTAGCAAAGGACTTAAACTCCTTAAACTTACTATAGAATTTAGATTTGCTTCTGAGAAAATAAATCCATGTCCTTCTACTATAGTCATCTGTAAAAGATACAAAATATATAGATTTTGATAATGAAGGAATATTAACAGGGCTAAATACATCAGAATGAACAAGGTCCAACACACCAGAAGACTTATGAGAACTGGAGTAAAACTAAACATGGTTTTGTTTTCCATTTATGCAATGTTCGTAAAAGTCAAAATCAAGATTACAATCATCTAACCCCTCAACGAGGTTCTTATTTTTCAAGGTACGCAGACCCTTCTCACCAATGTGGCCAAATCTCTTATGCCATAATATTATCTTTTCAGCAGGAAGCTTAACTTCCAATGCACAGTTACAACCATTAGGACTAGATACAATAAATTTCTTCACTGCTCATTTAGATTGTGCGGATGAAGTTGTTGGTTTCCAAATCTACAGAGGATTTGCCAACTCCAATGCACAGGCGGATTTGGCCAACAAATTACGGAAGGTTGCGTGAGCTGCCTCCCCTTCACTTCTGGTTCTGCTGCACCAAGGGGGTATCCCTATAACTCAAGATGTAACCTTGACTAGCTCAATGATACAATGATTTAGCTTTACAATAACAGGCAGAATACTCTCATGTGTGGACCAAGATCTGCATGATAGATCACAAGTTTGGCAACATTCTTGGACATATGTGTCTGGTTGGTTATGAGAGTATGCAGGGATCCTAATCCTACTCCTACAACTAACAGGTGGAAGTGTTGAAATGGGTGGACATAATGTCCTGGATGCAAGACAAGGGGTTTTGGCTCATAACTACTGATCCAGGAACAGACTGGTGCCTACCCATTGGGCAAGGAGTCAACTAGACGTATACAACAAATGATTTACAACTTTTACTCAAGTTTCAAGGGGTTTGAACTGATGCTTGCCTTACAAACATCACCCAAGAAAGGGTATCTAACTGCCTCTACTTACAGATATCCCTACAGACATACAATCTTCTCCATACATTGACCTAAAACAGTTTAATCCACTCCTTGAATGGAAGTTACAGATCAAGCATGCAGTATAGATATCTATACCCTAGAATCTATGAAACCCTTAACAACCAAATTCAAAAGAAGGATGACATGCAACAAATGGAGACAAGCATATAGACACATGCAACAAGCATTTTGCATATAAATCAACACTGAAACTGAAAATATGTGCAAAATACATGCATGCTGCAACACATAAACTCCAAAATGAGATAGAACAGCCAAGATCATGCCCTGTTCTTCGTTATTTACACAAAAAAATGCCCAGGCTTTCAACAACCTCTAAATGGGTCACACAGTCTTCCTTAAATAGCAGGAAGATGGACCCAACAAATTAATTACATGGCCAGACAAAAAAAATCTGCCAAATACAATGCACTGAAAATGGTGCTCAAAAGAGTTAATGGAACAGAGGAACAAGGAGGGAACAGGTGAAATTGGGATTCGAGCCACCACTCAGGGACATTCCTCATCAATCGGGTGGTTGAATCTGTCAACTTGACCCATACCTTCTGCAAAATCTACCATTAATGTTTCAAGTACTCACAGCCTATGGAAATGCAGCCACAGCAAGCCTCTGAAGTTTATCCCACCCAAACACAGCCACAGATACAAAGAAAAAACCTGTCGCTGCAAGCTTTAAACATGCCCGTCGATCCAAAACTCATCGCCGAGATCCAACGGCCCCAAAAATGCTGAAAAGTCTCCAGCTAACCAGATCGTACCACGTAGGCACCTTAAGTTTCAATCGCTGGGTCATCGCCCCCGTTTTCCTTTATCTTGCCCGCCGAGAGCCCCTGTTAGAACCTCATGTGGGATGTGACACTTGGCAGCATCCGCAGTATCCATGAAACATTAGAGACCCTACCATGAAAAACCAGTGGAAGCCGACATCTAGCAGGTTCTGCGAAGCCTTACTAAACTGTGTCTCCATACTGAAACAGCCTCCGCAGGTGACACCTATCGCGATCCACGGCATCAGAAACTTGAGACACAATAAGGAATGGGGCCCACAACCCCCCGCTCGCCATCGCAAAAGGAAAATAGGGACAAGCCCATGGAAGTCGCCACTGGCGCCTTCTGCAGCCACTTCTTGAAACACAAAGAAACTTTTGAAACTTATGCGGAAGCTGACACTTGTCAGGTTCCGTGATGCTTAGAAACTTCACTGGGGCTGGGGAAGGGTCATACATAAAAGGCAACACTAACGCCACATCCACCATGTGTCACCTTCCGCGGCACACTAGACACTTCATGGGGACCCACCACCAGCCATGCTTAACATTGAAATAAACAGAAACAGCTCTCGGAAGCTGACACCCATCATGCTCCGCAACAACCAAAAGAGATAGATGGCGCATTCTGCGCGCCTGTTGCAACATTAGGAAATTGCCCCTGCTGCTTGACACTTGGAGCTTTTCGCACATCTGGGACTCATCAACGGGACCCACCACCATTCAATACTTTGCACCACGGGAAACAAAATAGAAACTCACATGGAAGTTGACACTTGTCAGCTTCTGCAAAGCCTTAGAAACTTTTTAAAACTTTCTCAAAACAAAAGCAAAGGCTGCCACTTGTCACCGTCTGCGCTACCTTTAGTTGCTTTAAGGGTCTATCGGAAACTATGGAAAAAACTATGAAACTTTTAGAAACACTTCGGCGGAGGCTGCCATCTGGCAGCTTTCGCAGTAGCTTAGAAACTTTAATGGGACCCACCATGTCTGCGCCACACTTTGAAACATGCAGAAACTATTTCGGAAGCTGACACCTATCGGCTTCTGCAGCAACCAAAAGGGACAGACGGCATCCTCCACCCTTCCATAGAAACTTTTTTAGAAACATTACGGAGAGCGACATGTGGCTCTTTCTGTGCTTTTCCTGAGAAACACTTAGGGTCTTTGAAGCCTTTGGCGGAGACCTATGAAACTTTGAGAGTCTTTAGAAACATTAGCGGATGCCTCCACGTGGTGCCTTCCGCGCCATTCTCAGAAACACCTAGAAACTGTGTTGAAACTTGGTGGAAGCCGACACGTGGCGCCTTCCGCGCTCAAGCTAGAATCTTCAGGGGAGCATCACGGCAGTTGACACGTGGCGCTTCCGCGTGTATGCAACTTGAAACAAAATAGAAACATTTCCCGCCACGTGGCACACTCCACGTTAAAGTTATACAGTAAGAAATAAAAGTGTGGCCTGAACTGTGACTCAAAACTTGGCAGATCCTGCGGCATTAGCAAAACAAGACCCTCACAGCCACTACCAGAAACATTCACAGACACTGAAAACTGTGACCCGAAGCAGTGACTTGATATGCATTCTTATGCATTTGACCCATTTTTTATCAATTTTCAGGGGCCAATGGAGATTTCTGACCCGCCACAACATATTTTGACCCGCACCAATCCAATTTCTTGCATTTTCAAATCTGTAGAGGCCAAAATATTAGAACTTTTTGGATTTTTAGGGAAGAGACCTCACTCAAAACCCCAAACACAAATTATTACTAACAGTGGCTCCGATTGGGGATGTGCAGATGCAAGACTGTAGCGAGAACCTCAGATCTCTGGGATGCAGACCAGTCCCTTATTCATTGGGCATAAAGTCAAATAGTGCACTAACCTACATCATAAAACACACTTGATGGCCTAAGGCCACAAAGAAAAGGAAAACCTGTATCTCCCCTTGTCAAACACCTTGTTTTCATCTGCATACACTGGGTCAAGCCTGGAGATACTGTCACGACCTTCCCACAAATAAACCTTGTCATCTGCACATTCAACCCTCTGATTTAGCTTGTCACTATTACCCCTATGCAGACAACACTCAGCATCATGTGACATGTGGGTGTCAAATTTATCAAACAATGCATACTCAAATGGTATGTAACATTTATCATCATCTGCATCAGTAGTATGCATTGTAAAATGATCTCCTAGCTGGACTGAAAAATGAAAGCACTCAAAGTCCACCACACAACTGGGAAAATCAAGGCTCATTACATCATCTGGCCAATCAAAAGAAAAGCTTTAAAATTCACAATTATGCACATCATGCACACAATCATCTGGTACACCAGGCTGGAAAAGATCAGGCTCTGACACCTCTTTACAATCAGGCACATTTCTACAATCACTTATCTGGTGTATGTTGGTTTCTCTTTCATCAGGATGAGAAACAGAATCCAAGTCAAAAACAGTGCTCAAATCTTCACCATACTCAGACAGATCCTCATCACCACATGTGTCATAAATGGGTGATCCAGGTGTCTCAGCCTCATCATGGTATGCCATTTGTTCATGGACAACAGAACATGCATCTTCATCACCAATGGATTCATTTTGTGGAGGAGTATCAACCTCTGTGTCATAAGCAAAACAGTGATAAAATGAAGAACACTCATGCTCTGCACTAGCACTTTTTTCAATTTCTGACTGCTCTTCATGATCTCCACGTGTCTGAAAAGAAGGCAATGGTTCACACATGGAACTACTTCTTTGTTTGCTTACCTCTTCTCTGTCTTGAGTACAATACTCACAGTCATCTCCACAAGTCCATTCAAAAAGTTGCTCATTGCTGTCCACAACCACATCATTATTTTCATGGCCAGATGCCTCAACATTGCAATGGGAATCCTCACTGATCCTTTCACTGGCATCCTCAACATTTACTTTTTCATCTTCATATGATGCCTTAATTATTTGGTCATTTGTAGCTTCATAACCACTATTCACACCAAAGCCTGGGGACAGGGATTTCTGCAGGTGTTCATTTCTTATTTCTTCTACATTTTCTAAAAATTTGTATGCCATCTGCATACTTGTCACCTTGAAATCCTTTAGTAGTGCACTAGAGCCCTCCTCAAAAGCTTCAAAAAATATGCCAACACAGGCTAAAATATCAGGTCTGAAACTTTCAGGGATTTGTGAAAAGGCTAGTGCAAACCTATGACTGAAATCAATACATGGCTCCTCATCTTGTCTTCTAATTTTCATCAATTCTGCAACAAGATCAGCTGGTTCTTTTGCAAATTCTTCTTTGAAACAGTCAACAAGCTCATCCCAACAGGCAAAGGATCTCTTTGGAAAGTTCAAATACCAATCTCTAGCTTTTGCATCAAAGGATCTAACAAAAAACCTCATCCACATATCCTCATCTCTAAAAGAATGTCTTTCCATAAAACTACAAAATTTTTGGATATGTGCACCCTCATCACACACATTGTGACCACTAAATCTAGGCATCTGACTTTACATCCTAGCAGGCATACTTTCAACTTTATAGTCAACCCATGACAAATCTAATTGGTCATACAAAGGATCAAAAGGGCTGACAAGAGGTTTAGCTTTCTGACTGGCAGACACAATAGGATTCTCACTATTTAACTGGGTCTTCCTAGCCTCTAAGAATACCAACCTATTTCTTATCTCTTTTATTTTTTTTGTTGACATATCATCCCCCTTTTGACTAAGTATGGGATAAAACATATTTGGATTCATAAAATTTTCCATCTTAGACATCCTATGATTGCCTAAGACCTAAGGCTTCCCTCGGCATCTAACTTATGTAGTAAACAACACATATAAAGGGGAAGAAGTTAGGTACCTTTTCTCATCTAGATGCAGAAATATGAACATCTTTGTCACATCACATACATCTATCTTTCATGTGCATTCAGATCTTTTTTGCAGAGTCGCCACCTCTCCAGAGAGGAAAAAATTTTCAATAGCTGAAAGCTACTTCTCCAAGTTCATTCCACCAGCAGAGCTAGGCAAAACTTTACCAGAGGCTGTAAGATATCACTTTTTCTGTTCAATCCCCAGCGGAGTCACCAAAATCTGTTGGTTTCCAAATCTGCAGAGGGTTTGCCAGCTCCAATGCATAGGCGGATTTGGCCAATAGATTACGGGAGGTTGCATGAGCTTCCTCCCCTTCACTTCTGGTTCTACCACACCAAGGGGGGTATCCCTATAACTCAAGATGTAACCTTGACTAGCTCAATGATACAATGATTTAGCTTTACAATAATAGGCAGAATACTCTCATGTGTGGACCAAGATCTGCATGATAGATCACAAGGATGGCAACATTCTTGGACATATGTGTCTGGTTGGTTATGAGAGTATGCAGGGATCCTAATCCTACTCCTACAACTAATAGGTGGAAGTGTTGAAATGGGTGGACATAATGTCCTGGATGCAAGACAAGGGGTTTTGGCTCATAACTACTGATCCAGGAACAGACTGGTGCCTACCCATTGGGCAAGGAGTCAACTAGACATATACAACAGATGGTTTGCAACTTTTACTCAAGTTTCAGGGGGTTTGAACTGATGCTTGCCTTACAAACATCACCCAAGAAAGGGTATCTAACTACCTCTACTTACAGATATCCCTACAGACATACAATCTTCTCCATACATTGACCTAAAATAGTTTAATCCACTCCTTGAATGGAAGTTACAGATCAAGCATGCAGTATAGATATCTATACCCTAGAATCTATGAAACCCTTAGCAACCAGATTCAAAAGAAGGATGACATGCAGCAAATGGAGACAAGCATATAGACACATGCAACAAGCATTTTTCATATAAATCAACACTGAAACTGAAAATATGTGCAAAATACATGCATGTTGCAACACATAAACTCCAAAATGGGATAGAACAACCAAGATCATGCCATGTTCTTCATTATTTACACAAAAAAAATGCCCAGGCCTTCAACAACCTCTAAATGGGTCACACAGTCTTCCTTAAAAAGCAGGAAGATGGACCCAGCAAATTAATTACATGGCCAGACAAAAAAAATCTGCCAGATACAATGCACTGAAAATGGCACTCAAAAGAGTTAATGCAGCAGAGGGACAAGGAGGAGGGAATAGATGAAATTGGGACTCGAGCCGCCGCTCAGGGACATTCCTCATCAATCAGGTGGTTGAATTTGTCAACTCGATCCATACCTTCTGCAAAATCTGCCATTAATGTTTCAACTACTCACAGCCTCTAGAAACGCAGCCGCAGCAAGCCTCTGAAGTTTTTCCCGCCCAAACACGGCCACAGATACAAAGAAAAAACCTGTCGCTGCAAGCTTTAAACATGGCCATCTATCCAAAACTCATCACCGAGATCCAACGGCCCTAAAAATGCTGAAAAGTTGTAGCTAACCAGATCGTGCCACGTAGGCACCTTAAGTTTCAATCGCTGGGTCATCGCCCCCTTTTTCCTTTATCTTCCCCGCCGAGAGCCCCTGTCAGAACCTCATGTGGGATGCGACACTTGGTAGCATCTGCAGTATCCATGAAACATTAGAGACCCTACCAAGAAAAACTAGTGGAAGCCGACATCTGGCAGGTTCAACGAAGCCTTACTAAACTATGTCTCCATGCTGAAATGACCTCCGCAGGTGACACCTGTCGCGATCCGCGACATTGGAAACTTGAGATATAATAAGGAACGGGGCCCACAACCCCCTGCTTGCCATCGCAAAAGGAAAACAAGGGCAAGCCCACGTGGCGCCTTCTACGGCCACTTCTTGAAACACAAAGAAACTTTTGAAACTTATGCGGAAGCTGACACTTGTCAGGTTCTGCGATGCTTAGAAACTTCACTGGGGCCGGGGAAGGGTCATACATAAAAGGCAACACTAACACTGCATCCACCATGTGTCACCTTCCACGGCACACTAGACACTTCACGGGGACCCACCACCAGCCATGCTTAACATTGAAATAAATAGAAACAGCTCTCGGAAGCTGACACCTGTCATGCTCCGCAGCAACCAAAAGAGACAGATGGTGCATTCCGCGCACCTGTTGCAACATTAGGAAACTACCCCCGCTGCTTGACACTTGGCGCTTTTCACGGATTTGGGACTCATCAACGGGACCCACCACCATTCAATACTTTGCACCATGGGAAACAAAATAGAAACTCTCATGGAAGCTGACACTTGTCAGCTTCCGCGAAGCCTTAGAAACTTTCCTGAAACAAAAGCGGAGGCTGCCACTTGTCACTGTCCACGCTACCTTTAGTTGCTTTAAGGTTCTATCAGAAACTATGGCAGAAACTGTGAAACTTTTAGAAACACTTCAGTAGAGGCTGCCATCTAGCAGCTTCCGTAGCAGCTTAGAAACTTTAATGGGACCCACCATGTCTGCACCACACTTTGAAACATGCAGAAACTATTTCGGAAGCTGACACCTGTTAGCTTTCGCAGCAACCAAAAGGGACAGATGACATCCTCTGCCCCTGCATAGAAACTTTTTTAGAAACATTGCGGAGAGAAACACGTGGCTCTTTCCATGCTTTTCCTGAGAAACACTTAGGGTCTTTGAAGCCTTTAGCGGAGACCTATGAAACTTTGAGAGTCTTTAGAAACATTGGCAGATGCCTCCACGTGGTGCCTTCCGCGCCATTCTCAGAAACACCTAGAAACTGTGTTGAAACTTGGCGGAAGACGACACATGGCACCTTCCGCGCTCAAGCTGGAATCTTCAGGGGAGCATCACGGCAGTTGACACGTGGCGCTTCCACATGCATGCAACTTGAAACAAAATAGAAACATTTCTCGCCACGTGGCACACTCCACGTTAAAGTTATACAGTTAGAAATAAAAGTGTGGCCTGAACTGTGACTCAAAACTTGGCAGATCCCGCGGCATTAGCAAAACAAGACCCTTACAGCCACTACCAGAAACATTCACAGACACTGAAAACTGTGACCCGAAGCAGTGACACGATATGCATTCTTATGCATTTGACCCATTTTTTATCAATTTTCAGGGGCCGATGGAGATTTCTGACCCGCCACAACATATTTTGACCTACACCAATCTGATTTCTTGCATTTTCACATCTGCAGAGGCCAAAATATTAGAACTTTTTGGATTTTTAGGGAAGAGGCCTCACTCAAAACCCCAAACATAAATTATTACTAACAGAAGTGACTACTGCCCTCTTCCTTGAGTCAGAAGAACTATTGCATTGTGAAATGCATGTCTCCAGCTGAAACAACATACCTCTCCTAGTACCCTTAGCAAGCACTGTAGCTCCTCTAGTCATCTTGCATCCTTCTTTCGAAAAGACAACCTGCACACCTGCATCATTCAACATACTTACAAAAAGTAGGTTCCATGCTAAGCTTGGGATGTGCATAACCTCAGAGATCCCCTTCACTCGTCCATCATGGAATCGAATAGAGACTCTTCCATGATCAACAATCTTCATATGAGATTCATCACCTAGATACACCTTTCCACCATTGAACTCTTCATACTTGGTAAACCAGTCTCGATGCGAGGTCATGTGGAATGATGCACCAGAGTCAATCAACCACACATCATCAGATGCATGGGTTACCAAGGCTACGATGAAAGCATCACCATCATCTTGTGACTTGTCAAAATCTAAATCTGGGTTCTTCTTCTTCTTTTTCTTTTCCTCTTTGCATTCCTTTTGGAAATGCCCAGATTTACCACAGTTCCAACAGAGAGCCTTGGACTTTCCAGGAGATTTGGATCTCCCATGGGATTTGGATCTACCCTTCTCAGCTTTCTTGTCCTTCATTTTCCCTTTCACCTTGGGTCTTCCATGAACCGGAAGAGCCTCTTTGGCTACTTTAGAAGACTTTCTCCACATGTCTTCAGACAACAGTGAAGAAACCACTTCATCCATTTTGAATGTGGATGTGGTGCTTCCAATAACCATGACAAGGCGATCCCACGAGTCTAGCAGAGAACAAAGCAAGGTCATACATCGATCCTCCTCCTCCATCTTCACACCAACGGATGTCAATTGTGCAACCAGCATGTTGAAAGCATTCATATGTTCGGCAATGGATCCTCCATTCTCCATTTGAAGAGAATACAACTTCTTTCTCAGAAAAAATTTTTTAACTAGGGATTTGGCTTGATACACATCTCCCAACTTGTTCCAAAGCAAGTTTGCAATAGTCTCCTCATGGACATTTAACAGGACAGAATCAGCAAGACTAAGTCTTATGAGACCCTTAGCCTTCCAATCCTTGAGATCCCAATCAGCTTGTGACATTGCAGCTAGTTTAGTTCCATTGATAGTTTTCCAGAGGTCTCGATCAACAAGCATGTCTTCCATCTTGAGCTTCCACAGCTCAAAATTAGTGCCATTGAATTTCTCCACTTCTATCCTTCCGGATGTGCTTGCCATCTCCTTGTTGCAATAAGATTTAGAATCCTCTGCATAGACTCCCACTCAACTTAAGATCAGTTCAAAAAACCCATACCCAACAACTAGGACCAAAGGTGATCAAGCTTTGATACCAACTGAAAGGAAGCAAGGTGTGTGGAAATCACTTCCTACACTAATCTAATGAGGAGATAACTATACAAATTCAAATTAATCCTTACAATAATAGCAATATGAAACATGTAAATGAGATATTGAAGCAATACACATGAACTAGAAAGAAGACAGAAGAAGAGAGACAAAGATATATGGTGGGGAAAACCCTTATCAGGTGAAAAACCCCACACTCAGAAACATGCACAATGTATTAACAAAACTGAATATTGTTTACAACACACTTGAAATGCAAACTTCAATGGTCTTTGACACTCGTGTCTAGAGTTAATTTGGTAGCATAAGAGTACCTGTCAATCTTGTAATACATCTCCTCCAAGCACCTATTTATATAGAATATACAAGGCAATATTGGTCCTATCTTGGAATGGGCGACCAACTTGGCCTCATGGCCCAAAACCCATGCCTAAGGACACTTGGTCAACATTGTAGAATGTGCCTGACACTTGTCCATAGCTCCCATCCCAAAGAGGTCACCTATTTCCAAAATGGGCTATGACAGATGCTCTTACGACTCTTACGACCGCCATAGAATCTGTCATAGCAGTTACAACTTACAACTGTAAGAGAATCTGTCATACACAAGCTATAAATAGCATATTCTCTTACATGTCATAGTCCACCTTGGGGCACCCAAATATACCTTATCTTACAAGCTTCTATTTCTGACTCTTACATGTCATAACTTTGTCATAGGAATCCATCATAACCGTTTTGGTCAAACATTCCCTTACACAACATCTAAGATGTCGACACATGGCAAAATGATCCTACCACAAAGTGGGACTCCTATCTGCTCATGTGAGGACAAAATTACAAGTTGTCATCTTCCATGTAGGATGAAACATCACCGTGCCACATCCCACAAAATAACAATATAGAATTTATAATTAATTTACAACATAGGAAATGAATTAATAAATACAATCATAAAAAATGCAAGGAATTACCAAGGCCGAGACACCTTAATTCCCAGCAAATACCACAACCTACAGAAACACATAATAAAGCTAAACACGAAGTGACATTAATCTAAACAGAATATTCACAAAACAGAAATAACAACACCAATAATAAAAATACTTATCTATTCTATAATCCCTTGAGTGGCCAGCTCTTGGGAGATCCTATATTGACTCAAATCACATTCGGTACTTCAACAGATCCAAAGTAAATTACATTCATATTACTTCCATTACTCAGAAAATATTACTCAGAATAAAACTGGTGATATTCATTCATGTCATAAAAGTATCACAGAACACAAAGCATAGCTGAACAACCCTTTTGTATTGTCTATAAGAACATAACATAACAAAGCATACTATATCCTTGTTTTGAGCAACTACATATATAAACTGCACTACTCAAAATCCTAAATTTCAGATGGCGGGTAAAATGCCATTGAAGAAGTCTTTAAAGAAAAATAGAAAAATAGAATTACAAACTAACTGGATGTTTATGAAATTAAATACATTAAAGGCTTTGAGTGGAGCCGTAAAGTCTTAAGTATGCCCAACAAAAAATAACAGAATTGCTAACAAAGTCTATGATGTATGCCTAAATTTTTGGCGCACTCAAATTCTGGCACTCTAACTTCAACTGCTTTAAAGTCCACTCCTTCCGTTAGGCCATACATGAAACCCTGCATAATTACATAGCTCTACATGCAATTATGTCGACATTAGTAGCTAATTTCAAACAATTGGAAAATAAAGATTTATACATCATTTTATCAAAAATAGATAAATATTGCTTCTAAAAATAAACAAATTGGCATGGTTTAGGGTAATTGGGCAAGGGAAATAGGTTATATGGCTTGTTATAAAAATGAGGTTGTTTATACCTCATCACCCTCCCCTTCCTAAGCTTGAGCAGGTCCTACTCTTTGATGAATCCTTTGTCTTTCCTCATCCCTCTTTCTATTCAGTTCATCATATTTTGAGATGAGATCATACATGTCCTTTACCTCCTCATCTATATGGCCACGATACTTAATAAAGCCTTTGTTCAATTTAATCCTAATCTACCATGTATGTAAGTCCCTGGGATCTTGCTTTGTAGTTACTAAAATTGTAGGGGGTGGCTAAAGGAGCAATGGAGGTCTGTATCGCATTCCTATCCACTTGGTCTTAAGCTACTGTAGTATTTCTATCAAAGCTTTTGCTCACTTATAGGACCATCTGAGATTGGTTTGAGAAATCATCTCCCTTTATTTTAGATACATAGGCAAGGGAGTATATCGCTCCTCACAGACACTCCATGCTCTGTCTATTAATTGTGGCCCATTAACTTTGAAATCTTCAAAACAAATCCTAATACTTTCATTATACTTTGCCTTCATAGCTTCATAACTTTTAGTCCTTCGGAATTGAGCTTTGAAGGAAAAGGGATTACGGTTAGGGTATCTCATGTGGAGCCCAACAATTCTCTTCACCTAAAGATATTCTCTGGTCATATCCTACCAATGGAGTTGATTTTATAGATTAGACATGAAAGCTCTGAGTTGTACTTCTCCCACAAAAAGGTTAATAAAGAAATCAATGTATTTTTCCAGAAACAGATTATGTATGAAAAATTCACATAGAAGATTTTGTTGAACGGAGGGTGCCTCTTTGAATGCTTCTAGGAATTGTTTGTCATTAGGATCATGGGGCAAGTTGCAGGGAATTCTCAAAAGTTTCCATCTTAATAACTATTCACTGAGGAACATAGTATATAATCTGGATGGCTTCCTACAAGCTAATAACAACTCTCTAATTTTGCATGCATCAATTTTAGCTTGATAGATCCGGTCATAGGATTCTTTCAACAATACCATTTCCTTTTTGAGTCTGGCATTTTCTATCCCAGCTTGTCTTAGGAAATATCACCTTTCCATCAACTTGGTCAACATGGGAGGAATAAGAACTTGAAACCACTCCATTTTGGTTGGTTCTATTTGTATCTCTTTTGATTCCATGATTGGCTTAACACTGACTTCCTGCAATTCCTGTTCCAGCTCTATAGTTTTACTAAGAGACAAATTCAGTTATAATTTATGGTTCTCCTATTCCTCTACAAATGATTTAAGGAATTGCTCCAAATTGATAGTCAAATTTTTGATTTGTTCATCCTTTTCAGATAAACTAACCAAATGTTCCTTATCTTTCTCTTCAATTTGTTTCATTTTTACTGCAATTCCTTAATGAATTTATCCTTTTGTTCCAACTGAGTCCCTAGAGTTCTGATTCCTTGATCTTTCTACTACAAAAGTTTTATCTGTGTGTCTATATATTGTTGTTGTCTGGCTATCTATTCCTCATTTTGCTGGAGTTTATTTTTCAACTATATAATTTTTGTTTTTAGTTCTTCTAATTCCACCTTTATATGATCACATTTTTCATTGTCTGTATTATTGGAAAGAGGGGAAATAAAAATCTCTGTATCATTGTTAGGAACTTGTCTTTCATCATTCATTTCTAGTAGACCTTGTTCTGTGTCATTGACAATATTTAAAGGGGATGACTATCCAATTTGAGGGACTGTGTCAATTATGTGTTCATCTAATGGCTGCTGAGTAGGGGAAATGGTTTCCAAAAGCTCATCCTCTAGAGCCTCTTCTTCTTCAACAAGTACATAATTTGGGACTTGTTCCACTATTTCCTTTTAATCCTTCTCAGGTGGCTCAATCTCCTTCTCAAATTCAAGGGCATCACTACTTCCCAGGGTTTGATTTTCACTCGAATGGACTAGGTTTTCACTTGGGTGCCTATTCTGTCTTTTCTTCTTAGGTATATGTGGTTGGTCACAAGCCACGACACAGCTAAAATTAGTAGCCAATCTTTTACTTGTCCTCAGAGGGGGAGGTCTCTGCAATTTCATTTTAGGTCTCTTTTCCTTTTTATTGGGCCAACTATTTTCATCCTCAGAGTCCACTAAGTCCACATTTTCTTGTTTTTTCAGAGTTTCTAGAACATTATGTGGTCTAGGTTGCTCCTCAGGTTCTATAGGGTTTGAAGGATTTTTCAGTGCTTCACCTTCAGAAGCTTCCCTAGAAAGTGGGGGTATAGGGGAAGGTTCCCTAGGGTTCTCTTCTGGGAAATTGGATGACTCACCTCTCTCAAAATGTATTGAGGGTGTTGGGGTTTCAAATTTCCTAAGAAATTTTTGCCATTTCTCATCTATGTTTCTCTTTTTGAGGAGTTGATTATTGCAAATTAAAGAAATGAGGCCGTGGTGTTTTAATGGCCCAGACCCAAATTTGAACCTTTCTATCATGTGGATAAGGGAGTCATTCAAGAAGGTGGGAAGATTAACCCTCAATTTAGGGTTTTTGGTGCCATGGTGCAGGTGAAAGAAAAAATGAAAGGGAGGACAAACTATGGTAGCACATTGCCCTTCACATGTGAAATACTTAATTATCTAGGCTACCACCATTCTTCATGGCTCTGTAATAGACATTCTTTGAAACCCTTTATTCTTACCTTAGGTATTTACTGTTGGTATGTCATGACTAATCATGCAAGTACTATACACTTGTCATGTATCCTCATTTGGAGTCAGTTGTTAATTTTTGTTAACTGAAAAAAGAAAAATGAAATTGTAAAACCCTAATTCTAGAAGCTTTTGGGTTTCAAATTTCCTAAGAAATTTTTGCCATTTCTCATTTGTGTTTCTCTTTTTGAGGAGTTGAGGCTTGCAAATTAAAGAAATGAGGTCGTGGTGTTTTAATGGCCAAATTTGAACCTTTCTATCATGTGGATAAGGGAATCATTCAAGAAGGCATGAAGATTAACCCTTAATTCAGGGTTTTCAGTGCCATGGCGCAGGTGAATGAGCAAATGAAAGGGAGGACAAACTATGGTAGCACATTGCCATTCACATGTGAAATACTTATTTATCCAGGCTACCACCATTCTCCATGGCTCTGCAATAGACATTCTTTGAAACCCTTTATTATGCCCTTAGGTATTTATTGTTGGTATGTGGTGACTGATCACGCAAGTACTATACACTCGTCATGTATCCTCATTCAGAGTCAGTTGTTAATTTTTGTTAACCGACAAAAGAAAAATGACATTGTAAAACCCTAATTCTAGAAGCTTCCAAAAGGCTTGTTATAAGTGGCTCGGATGTATGTTGTGGGTGGGATTTTGATATTTTATTGTAGTATTTGTAGCAGTATTGAGTTGCAAGGATTGCTAGTTGTAATCAGTTTGATTTACTGAATAATAATATTAGACTCTTTGTTGGTGGATGTAGCCCGAGTTTGGGGGAACCACGTTAAAACTTGTCTCTCGTTGTTATTATTTCTATGTATTTTCATTCCTCTATTTAATCTTTATTATCATTTAATTGATATCTTCTGCATGTAATCCCTAACAAGTGGTATCAGAGTGGGTTGTGTTTGATTATCATCTGCAAGGTCTCATGATTAAGTGGGAGTCTCACAACTGAGTGGGAGCAATGACGGATGAGGGTAAATTGAAGGTAGATAAATTTAATGGGCAGAACTATCAATTATGGAAGATGTAGATGGAGGATTATCTCTATCAGAAGGATTTATGGAGGCCATTGGAAGGAATAGCTAAGAAACTGGCATCAATGACTGATGAGGATTGGAATCTTCTAGACAAAAAGGCACTGGGAACCATTTGGTTGTGTCTGGCACCATCTGTGGTATTCAATATAATAGAAGTGATGAGAAAAAGTGACCTAATGAAAGCTTTGGCTAAATTGTATGAAAAACCTTCAGCCTTAAATAAGGTATTTCTCATGAAGCATTTTTTTAATCTAAAAATGATTGAAGGTGGATCTGTGACAGATAATTTAAATGAGCTTAATACGATTACCAGTCAGTTAACATCTGTAAAAGTGAAATTTGATGAAGAGGTGAGGGCTTTCTTAGTTTTATGTTCTTTGGAAGAAAGATGGAATAGCTTGGTAATGGTTGTAAGTAACTCTGTCTCTAGTTCAAACATTTTGAAATTTGATGATGTTGTTGGTGTTATCCTTAGTGAGGAAATGCAACATAAAAGCTCATGAGGGTCCACATCAGGTAGTGTTTTGAATGCAGAAAGTAGGGGTAGATCAAAGGAGAGAGGAAAAGGTTCTGGAGGTCATGGGAAGTCATGAGCAAAATCAAAGGACAAGAGGTCCCAATCCAGAGGATAGAAGGATTGCTCGTACTATGGGAAACTAGGTCATCTGAAGAAAGATTAATGGTCTCAGAAGAATAAAGGAGACAAACAAGAAGGCAATAAGGAGGCAAATGTGGTAATTAATAAATCTAAAGATGATGCTTTGATTCTTTCCCTAGATAATGCTGATGATTCATGGGTTTAAGATTCAGGGGCCTCATTTCATACTACGCCCCATAAAATTTATTTTCTTGATTATGTCCAAGGGGATATTGGGTTGGTTTATTTAGGAGACAACGAACCCTGTTAGATTGTTGGAAAGGGAAGAATCAAGATTAAGTTGCAAAATGGGAATCATTGTCTAATACAAGAGGTAAGGCACATTCCAAGGCTGAGTAGGAATTTAATTTCAGTAGAGTAGCTAGGTGATGAAGGTTGCATTGCTACATTTACTGATAAAATTTGGAAGGTTACAAGAGGTACCTTAATAGTAGCAAAAGGTGTGAAAGTAGGCACCTTATATCTTTGTATAGGTCATACTGTTCCTTCTACTTTAGTTATTGTAGAGAAAAATCAAACAGGTTCAGGAATAGTTGCTGTGGGTTCGCAGGGAAAGACTAAAACAGTTCCTGCAGGTTTTGAGACAACAATGTGGCATAACAGACTTGGGCATATGAGTGAAAAAGGTATGAAGGTACTTCATTCTAAGAAAGTTTTACCAGGTTTGAAATGTATTAATATGGATTTCTATGAAAGTTGTGTGTATGGCAAATAAAAGAGAGTTAGTTTTCTCAAGGATGGAAAGCAAAAGAAAGATGAAAAGTTGGAGCTTGTGAATACAGATGTATGGGGACCAACTCAGGTATCTTCTCTTGGTGGCTCTTAGTATTATGTTACATTCATAGATGATACAACTAGAAAGGTTTGGATTTATTTCCTTAGGTAGAAATCTGATGTATTTGAAACATTTAAGAAATGAAGAAGCTTGGTTGAGAATGAGACAGGTAAAAGATTAAAATGTCTCAGATCTAATAATGGTGGTGAGTATTGAAGCAAAGAATTTGAGGATTATTGTTTCTTTAACAGAATTCGTAGGCAAAAAATAGTTCTAAGTACTCCACAGGAGAATGGAGTGGCTAAGCGCATGAATAGGACAATAATGGAGTGTGCAAGGACCATGAGATTGTATGCTGGGATACCTTTAAACATGTGGTAGAGGTTGTCAACACTGTTGTATATTTAATTAAGAGAGGTCCTTCAGTTCCTTTGGGCTATGGTATTCCAGAGGAAGCATGGACAAGTAAGAAGGTGAGCTATTCTTTTCTCAAAACCTTCGAATGTGAAGCATTTGCACATGTAGATTCTAAAAATAGAACCAAGATGGATGCAAAATAAAAAAAGTGTACCTTCGTTGGATATGACATTAATGAATTTGGTTATAGGCTTTAGGATTTTGAAAATTAGAAAATTGTGATAAGCAGGGATATTGTATTCAATGAGAAGGTGTTGTACAAAGATCAGTTGCAACAGCATGAGAAGAACGAAAAGGGTTATGTGGTGCATGATGATACTCCAGATAATGATGTTCCAGTGGTTCCTCATGCTCCGCAACAACAACAAGAAATACCACAAACTCCCGTGAATGTTAGATGGTCAACAAGGCTAAGTAGACTTCCTGAAAGGTTTTCTCCCTCTTTGTATTCTGTTTTGTTAACAGATGTTGGTGAACCAGAAGGGTATGATGAAGCTATGCAGGTGGATACAAAGGTTCAGTGGGAGCTTGCAATGAAAGAAGAAATGGACTCCTTGCTGAAAAATTAGACTTGGGAATTATGTAAGTTGCCTGCAGGTAAAAAGGCTTTACCAAATAAATGGGTTTATAGGTTGAAAGAGGAAGATGGAGGTAAGAAAAGATTTAAATCCCGGTTAGTTGTAAAAGGATTTCCATAGAAAAAGGGCATTGATTTTGATGAGATGTTTTCTCTGTTTGTCAAGATGACTTCTATTCATACTATTTTAAGTATTGTAGCTACTGAAGATTTACATTTGGAACAGCTAGATGTGAAAATTGCCTTTCTCCATGGTGATTTGGAGGAGGAGATATATATGGAATAACTACAGGGATTTGAGGTCAAAGGTAAGGAGAAATTGGTGTATAGATTGAAGAAGAGTTTATATGGCTTAAAAAAAGCATCAAGCTCAGAAATGTTATTTGAAATTTGATAGTTTTATGGCTGAGCAAGGCTACAACTGGTGTAATTTTGACCATTGTGTTTATTTTAAGAGGTTGGATAATGACAACTACATTATTTTATGTTTATATACTGATGACATGCTTGTAGTAGGGTCTAACATGCATCACATAAGAGAGTTAAAACAATAGTTAGCACAATCATTTGCTATGAAGGATTTGGGGGCAGCAAAACAAATCCTTGGTATGAAAATTTGCAAAGATAGGAAGAACAGAAAATTGACTCTATCTCAGGCTGATTATATTGAAAAGGTGTTGCAAAGATTCTGAGCTCCTCTTCAGCTTCAGTTGGTCTTCAAGACTGAAAACTAAAAATTAGAATAGCAGAGTCTAGGGTACTTATTTCTAGTGGGAGTTGCACGCGCAACAATGTCATCTAGGATCAATCTCCAAGTGGGAGATTGTTGGTATGTGGCAACTGATCATGCAAGTACTGTACACTTGTCATGTATCCTCACCAGGGTTTGGAGTCAGTTGTTAATTTTTGTTAACTGATAAAAGAAAAATGACATTGTAAAACCTTAATTCTTAAATCTTCCAAAAGGTTTGTTATAAGTAGCTGGGATGTATGTTGCAGGTGGGATTTTGATATTATATTGCAGCATTTGCAACGGTATTGAGTTGCAAGGATTGCTAGTTGTAATCAGTTTGATTTATTGGATGATAATATTGGACTCTTTATTGGTGGATGTAGCCCGAGTTTGGGTGAACCACGTTAAAACTTGTCTCTCGTTGTTATTATTTCTTTGTATTTTCATTCCTTTGTTTAATCTTTATTTGCATTTAATTGATATCTTCTGCATGCAATCCCTAACATTTACAACTAAAAATGGTTGAGGTTCCCCTTCCCTTAAGAAAAACTCTATCAATTTCTGGAAGAAAATATTTGTAGTTTCTGATAGATTCAAGCCCTCATTTTTAATACTAGATAAGCTAGAAATAGTTTGGGGACTCACCTTAAATTTCTTTCCTCACACAATTGACTGTCCATCCAAGAAGTTCTCTACAAACTCTTTAACTAGCTGTATATTATGCCCCTCAAACTTTTTCATAAACTCTAACCATCCCACCCTCTGAAATATTACCAAGGGCCAATAACTTGTCAACAAAATTTGTCTTTGATTTACGCTTTGCTCCTCCCATTCTATCCCTTGTTGGCAATTCTACTGAGTGTCTACTAAACTTCATGCCACACCAAAGTAAGAACTGTTTTAGACAAACTGATATCTAGATTTAAGCAAAACTCAATCTTTATGGCCACTTGTACTTTGATAATGCTGATAGGACATGGATTAATTCATGGCATGGAATGGAATGAATAAGCCGCCACCTCTTCTAGTGAAGGTATAGTTCACAAAATTTACTAAATTTGGAAAAGAAGCGGAATGTGCCAATTTATTTAATTTTATTCACACTAATTTACCTACTTAAGACAAAAGATGTACGTACCTTATGTTATGTTATTGATTTGAAAGTCACCTCATTTATGCTAATGTAATGGTATCATATATGGTGGTGTTATTAGATTCAGATGGGATAGTAAAGGGGTGTAATTGATTTATTATTAATGAAGATGGGGTGGGTAAAAGTGTTCTAATTATTATTATGATAGATTGTCACAATAATATCATTTATTATGGTGAGAGATGGCAATATAGGGCATGAATTTCTAAGGTGGCATTGGTATAGAAAAGTTTGGTGATGGCAATGGGTATGTTTTTGAGGATGTTAGAGTATTTATGAAAAAGGGAAATCATGAATCCAGAACATTGGAAAAATATGCCCATGGAAGAAGTATATGAAGTATGAAGCAAGGTTCCGGAGCATCATTGAAAGATGCAGTTGGAATGCAGGAACAAATTCTATAGCATCACTAAAAGATGCAGCTAGAGTGAAAGAATGAAATTCTTAAGCATCGTTGAAACATGTAGCCAGAATACAAGAACAAAATTTCAGAGCATTATTGAAAGATGCGTTAGAATGCAGGAACAACATGAAGGAACAATTTTTGGAGCATCGCTGAAAGATGTGCTAGAATGCAGGAACAAAATGAAGGAACAAGTTCCGGAGCATCACTGAAAGATGTATCCAAAATGTAGAAACAAAATTCTGGAGCATCATTGAAAGATGCAACTAGAATACAAGAACAAAACTCTAGAGCATCGCTGAAAGATGCGTTAGAATGCATGAATAAATTTTAGAGCATTGTTGAAAGATGCAGTCGGAATACAGGAACAAAACTCTAAAGCATCGCTGAAAGATGCGCTAGAATGTAGGAACTGTTGGCAAGAGACACTGTGTGGCTTCATGAGTGTTGTCATTGATGGTAACAACTCCATCCCACACATCCGCAGGACATGGTATGACCATACCGGAAGACAGACTGAAGTGTATCTTGGTCCAGTAAGCAAGAAAATAGCATGTAGCAAGGTCCAACAGTCCGGTCCGAATCTCTCAAAGGAAGTATCTCAGTAAAGTGTGGACTTGGGGAAGTCAAGAGGAGTACCATGACTAACACATTCCAAAGATTGAGTCTTTGGTGATGAAAGAGTGAGAAGATATGAACACCTAAATGTTGGGTTCCTGTTTGGCAGAGTAGATTGAGGAAGAACTGACCGGCAGAGCATCAGACCTTTTTCTGGATGAGTTATCGATGGTGATCAAGTTTCTTTAGGGATCATTCATGGTTGGCTGACATGATTGATGACTTCTATAAGCATCTTTTTGATACGAATCACTTAATAAGTAAGGATTCAACCGACAGACTAGAGTTTGGGAAAATGTTGAGTATTCCGGATGCCAACTAGAAAGATGATTGAAATCATTGATGCGGATATATATACCAGATTGATTTCAGTATGAAGGGGTGTGTGGTGTGTTGAGTTGTGCGAAGAAAAGCAGAGAGCACTGTGGAATCAGTAATATAGGTTCGGTATGTGACAGGACAACAACACCAAAGAAGAGGAAGAATGAAGTGCAGTAGATCAATGTATTGAGCCTAACCGGAACTAAACCTTAGCATATGTGGATGCTTCTCATCAGTTCAAGTACCTAGTTACTTTCTTTGTACCTTATAGACAGTGAGTCTCTTATAGGCAGTGAGCCTCTTGTGAGCAGTGTGCTCGAGCAGTGAGCCCTAATTGGCAAGTGCCATTTTGTACTACCTTATTCTTTTAACAGAGAATACAGTCTTGGGTTAGTCACCCCATGGTTTTTCCCTTAATAGGGTTTTCCACATCAAAATCATTGTGTTATGTGTATTGACTTTGGTTTTGCTTTCATGGTTATGGATGCTTATTTGTTTTGATGTTGCACTAGTTATTAAAGAAGAACAGAAAGTTAAATTAATTAAGATAACTGATTCAACCCCCCTCTCAATTACCAACAATTGGTATTAGAGATAATTTCCTCCTAAAAGAGCCTAACAACTTGAGGAAGATCTGGGAATCTCAATAAATATGTATGGTATGAGGGAACAACTTTAGTCTGCTCTAGATGATCTTGAGCAATCTCACTTTGAAGTCAATGAATTGAAGGAAAGACTCAAACAAGCTAATGATTTCATAAATGAACTAAAAGAGAAACTAAGTATCTCTATGAAAAAAATAAAGGAACTACTTCAATAGTTAGCAAGTCAAAGTGAAGCCAATATTACTAATGGAGATCTCAATGAAAAGAACAAGTTATGTGAGAAGCTATTAAAAGAGGTCATTATGGTAAGACATGAAATGGAATCAGGAGTTATGAAATTCACTCAAGAAATTGAAGAGAAAAGAAAGACTGAAGATAATCTAAAACAATCTCTCAAGGAGAAGTCAGAAGACTGCCACAAAATGGATAGAATAATCAGGCATTTGGAATCTGATCTTGAAGAAGCTAGAGATAATGAAGAACAACTTGAGAATCAGATTGACACTCTAAAAAGGGATCTTCAAACAACAAATGAATATAAAGAGAAATTCAAGATAAGCTCTGCTCAGCTTGAAGTTCTTCTTAAAAGCCAAAAGAGGGTAGATCACAAGCATGGCTTGGGGTATGAGAAAGGTGAAAGCTCTGGATCTGGTCAGAAGAACTCTGGATCAGGAAACCCAAGGAACAGGCCTAGAAGACCTCTAATAAGACAACCAAATGCTCAGAGATATCCATCCTTCAATGGATACTGCCACAATTGCAACAACTTTGGTCATAAAGTAAATCAATGCAGAAGAAGAATGAATCAAACTATTTCATCCTTCTCCGGACAGTGTTTTAACTGCAAAAGGTATGGTCACAAATCTCATGAGTGTAGAAATATGCAAATGAACAATTAATTCAATGGTAGATGCTTTGCATGCAATAGAATGGGACATATGGCTAATTAGTGTAGATCAAGAGGATATCAGTCAAATATGCAAAGAAATGTTGTTTGCTACAATTGCAATAGATCCGGTCATATTGTCAAATTCTGCAAAAGTAAGAATCGGGACAAAAAGGGTCTGGTGCATCATAATCAAAACCAAGACAAAGCAAAAAGAAAAGTGAACACAGATGAAATTCAAAGGGAGATGAACAAGATTTGGGTGAAGAGGAGTATAGAAAATGTTAAGGATGGATCCGCACCAGAATTTGGTGCTGATATTCCTTCCAAAAACTAAATAGATGAGCTCTGGCTCAGGGGGAGTCACAAAAGAAAACAATTTCCCCCAGCCAGTCAATTGGTGCCTAAAATTGGCACATGAAAGGTTGTGGATTAAAAGGGCTCTTAGAGAAACATCTAAATAACCCTTGGGAAAGATATGAGAGAGTCACAAGGAATTTGAAGAGGTTAATCATCTGAGATTAATCCGGTTTAATAGTCAGTCGGTAAGAATAGGATTTTCAAAGTTAGATCCAGTATGATTCAAATTTGAGGTATTTTGATTTGCAAATAAATGGAATGATTGGATAAAGGTAGATAGATTGCTAATATTCACCGAGAATAACTCTAAGTGCATCTCAGAGATCCAAAAAAATCTATCAGGACAAGGAGCAACCGGAATAACTTAAGCTGTGCATTTATTACAATGTGAAATTAGGGTTTGCACAGAAATATAAGGGTTCTCTTGTTCATCATTTGCACATTTGCATTCGAGAAGAAGAAAAGAAGGAGCTCTGAAGCAAATTGCCTCAAAACTTCTCAAAGATTAACTGCATAAGTCGATTCTCCCAGCAATCCGATCCGGTTCATATCGTGAACCCTAGAAGCGTAAAAGGAATTTTTTCGCTCTTGAAAACCTCTCTCTAAATCTTTTGAAAGATGGCCACTCTAAATGTTGTGAAGATCTCTAATAGGCTGCACCCTAAATTCAAGAAACATCCCTACAAATCCCTAGAATTTGATCCCCTAGGTGCATTTTGTAGCATTCTGCATGGGGTTTTGCATGTAGAAGATGTTAGGGCATACATTCATGCGAACATTGAAGAATTTGGGGAATCCAAGCTGGTGGATATCTACCACAAGCAGTTAATAGATGATTCATTTGAACTCAAACCTCAGTACAAGGCTATCCGAGACAAACATTCTGGACATTGCATCCATTTCCCCTATTTTACAGAAGATGAATGGGTCCGGTATGTTTTGAACAGAATGCATGACAACTTAATGTGGTTGAATAGGCCATTTAAGATCACTAAAGATGCCATTAGGGTGGTAACCAGGTTGCACTCATCTGGTGGGTTGCCCACTCTCAAATCCGTCAAAAACTAAATTGTGAGTGAGGCTATCGGATCAAAATTTGACATGAGAGCAATGACTATAGAAGATATCACTGATACAGATATCAAGTTTGCATCTATGATAATTGGCTATAAGATATATCACTCCAGTAGGGAGAATTCTGTATCCAGAACTGCTGTATATATTGCATATGAAATGCTAAGGAAAAATGTAGATTATGACCTTTGTGAACTTCTTCTGAGCCAAATGTTTGAAAATCTACAAAAGATCAAGAAGGACAAAAAAATCTCTTTCAAGTATGGTGGGCTAATACTATGTTTGTTCTTTTATTTTATGAATGAGCTACCCAGATCCAGTGGTTGGGTATGGCAAAATGACAGACTAGTAGCCATACAAATCAGAGATTATATGTATGGGCTTGGTGATGCCAAGACACAAAATACAGCTATGTGGGGATACTTCAAAAAGTTCCAAAGCATGATGTAGGCCAGAGAAAGAATCCCCCAATCTTTGGTTGAGAAATACAAGGATACAGTGTGCTTTATGGTAGACACTGATCAATGCCTAATGGAGGCAGTGGAGCTAAGGATAGTCTGGATCATGCCAATGGGGTATGAAGTAGATGAGAAAATTGTAGAGCTACATGTTCAACACATGCTAAGACAACCCAAGGATCCTAAGGCAGAAAGGTTTGGAACCTTTCAAGAATTGAGTGTGAAAATTCATGTTGAACTAAGACAGCCTGAAATCAAGAGAAAAGTAAGAAGAGAAGTGGAAGAATTTGCCAAGAGACATGGAATATCAAAGGAGGCAGTTGACACCAACAGAGAGAAGATGGAAATGGCAGAGAGAGAAACAAGATGCAGAAAAGGAAAGTGATCCAATGCAAGCCCCTTCCCAGACCAAATCCTCTAAGAGCTTTGCACCTGCCACCTCTAAGAGCTAGAAAGCATCAAAACCAGAAGTCAGAACATCCGGAAAGGGAGAGAAAAGAACTAAGACAAAGGCCACAAGGTCTTATACAAGTCAAAAGGATGATGAAGAGACTGAGTCAGATGAGGAAGTTAAGAAAATGAAGAAGAAGAAGAAAATATCTGGTGAACCCTCTACCGGTCAAGGCAAAGAAGAAAAGGTAGAGGAATTTGTTGAAAATCCTACTCTCTGCATTGATGATATCATCAAATCAGTCACTGTGGATAGGAACCTGAAACAAATGACTAAATTCTATGATGAATACAATGAAGCTGACCAGAAGATCCTGCAAGATGCTACAGTCAGGTATCTTAATATTTATAACAAAGCATTCATTGAAATCATATCCTTGATTCCCAAAAGCTTAGAGAAGGAACTTGAGATAAGAAAGAACAATTCCATGGAAAAAGATATAGAAATCTGGGAGTAGATTGCTATCGAAATCTATCCCTCCATCACTCCAAAGAAAATAAACATGATCTTCAAAGATTGTAAGGATGAGTTCCAGAGCAAAGCCAGAATGAATAAGCTTATGCTTGGAGAAACTGATCAGGTGGCTAAAGAGACTGAAGAGATCCTCAGGAATGCCTATAAAAGATTTAATATTCCTGTTATAGAGGACTTAGATGATGAACCCTCTGCCAAGGATGATGAAGGAGAATCTACTGAGACCATTGCAGAAGAGACAAAGGAAGGTGAGGAGAAAACTGAGGATCTAGATTCCTCTGTTTCGGAAGAGGAAGTCCTTAAAGAGAAAATATCTCTCGTCTGATTTCCCCTGCAGACTCCGGATCTAAAGGAGAAGAAAGAATAGAGGAGAAAACGAGTCAAGAAAAAGAAGTAAAGGAAAGGGAAAAAGACCAAATAGAGAAGACCCTAGGAGACAGTTCTGAGACTGCAGAAGAGAAGAAGACTCTGTCTCTGGCAAGAGACACTGCAGAAATTGTCAAAGATTTCTTAACCAAAGAGATGATGGAATTTGATGAACCGGAACTGCTTCAAGGACCATTCAATTTTGATTCCCTCTCCTCGGTTCAAACCATGAAGATAACATCCTTTATTCAAGCAAAGGCAAAAGAAAAACTTCTGAAGTCTCACATGGAAGACTGTGAGCTCATAGAAATTACATCCGGTGTGCTAGAGAAAATTATGCCATCCTTCCAAAAAGATCCTTCAACCTCCACATTCGGTAATCTAAAGTCTCTTGTAAATTCTGTTCATACACATTTTGATTCCTTAGAGAAGTTAGTAGAAGAAAAGGTCCAGAAGGAGTTTTTGGGAAAGAGATTCTCCGAAGTACAAGGACTAATAACAAATGATAGAAGAAATTTGGATATTGGAATAAAGAGCCTAGAGAATGCTCTTAAAGATGGTGGTGATCTATACAAATTTTGTCTATCTTGGTCCACCATAACAATAGACATCACCAAGAAAGTGAAAGAACAAGAGAGCAAACTATCAAGTTTATCTCAAGGTTTTGATCTTCTCACTTCTTCCATAATAAATCAAGAGTGTCAAACTATTGCAGTCATAAATGAAATAAAGAAGCTTGAGAAGGAGAAGAAAAATAGAATAAGAAGGTTAAATGAACTTAGAGGGATAATTATCCCTAAATTAGAGGTGATGCATGAGGCCCTATCTGATACTCAGACCACAGCCCGAACCAGTGATCTGACAGATCTAAAAGGGTAGAAGCTTTTGCATTCATGTTGAGTGGTCACATCTCAATTTTGGACAAGATGAAGTAGAGTTGGGCAACAAATTTTGTCTAGTTGAAGGCAACTTTTGCAGATATAATTCAGTATATGTAAGTAAAACATGTATATATGTTTATGCAGCCAAGTATAGATTTTTTTGGGAAATTTTGGTGTGCGGACCAAACCCTTTTCCATTGATGTCAAAGGGGGAGTGAGGAGCAGTGAAAAATGTGGAATCTAGCTAAGGGGGAGCTCCAGTAAAGTGTACATTAGAACAAAGCATCAGCCAAGGGGGAGTATAGTGTGACACTTAGTCATTTTTCACTAAGTGTTGCCATCAATGCCAAAGGGGGAGATTGTTGGCAAGAGACACTATGTGGCTTCATGAGTGTTGTCATTGATGGCAACAAAGTCCATCCCACACATCCGTAGGACATGGTATGACCATACTGGAAGATAGATTGAAGTGTATCTTGGTTTGGTAAGCAAGAATAGAGCATGTAGCAAGGTCTAACAGTCAGGTCCAGATCTCTCAGAGGAAGTATCTTAGTAAAGAGTAGACTTGGGGAAGTCAAGAGGAGTACCATGACTAACACATTCCAGAGATTGAGTCTCCGATGATGAAAGAGTGAGAAGATATGAACACCTAAGTGTTGGGTTCCTGTTTGGCAGAGTAGACTGAGGAAGAACTGACCGGTAGAGCATCAGACCTTTTTCTAGATGAGTTATCGATGGTGATCAAGTTTCTTGAGGGATCATTCATGGTTGGCCGACATGATTGATGACTTCTATAAGCATCTTTTTGATATGCATCACTTAATAAGAAAGGATTCAGCCGACAGACCAGAGTTTGGGAAAATGTTGAGTATTCCGGATGTTGACTAGAAAGATGATTGAAATCATTGATGCAGATATATATATATATACTAGATTGATTTTGGTATGAAGGTGTGTGTGGTGTGTTGAGTTGTGCAAAGAAAAGTAGAGAGCATTATGGAAGCAGTAATATAGGTCCGGTATGTGACAGGACAACAACACCAAAGAAGAGAAAGAATGAAGTGCAGTAGATCAGTGTATTGAGCCTAATTGGAACTAAACCTTAGCATATGTGGATGCTTCTCATCAGTTCAAGTACCTAGTTACTTTCTTTGTACCTTGTAATAGTGAGTCTCTTGTAGGTAGTGAGCCTCTTGTGAGCAGTGTGCTCGGGCAGTGAGCCCTAATTGGCAAGTGCCATTTTGTACTACCTTATTCTTTTAACAGAGAATACATTCTTGGGTTAGTCACCCCATGGTTTTTCCCTTAACAAGGTTTTCCACGTCAAAATCATTGTGTTATGTGTATTGACTTTGCTTTTGCTTTCATGGTTATGGATGCTGATTTGTTTTGATGCTGCACTAGTTATTAAAGAACATAAAGTTAAATTAATTAAGATAACTGATTCACCCTCCCTCTCAGTTATCAACAGGAACAACATGAAGGAACAAGTTCCGGAGCATCACTGAAAGATGCAGGCAGAGTGAAAGAATAAAATTTTAGAGCATTGCTGAAAGATGCAGCTGGAATACATGAACAAAACTTCAAAGCATCACTGAAAGATGTGCTAGAATGCAGGAACAACATGAAGGAACAAGTTCAGGAGCATCATTGAAAGATGCAGCCAGAATGAAAGAACAAAGTTTTAGAGCATCGCTGAAAGATGTGCCAGAATATGGTACTTGTTCAAACATGAAGTCTTGCAAAACAATAGTGAAATTTAGATAAGTACAACGATGAAGATACAATAAGAATGCTCATAAATAATCATGAATACATACACACACCATATTTATTGATTGATTTTTTTAGCTCAGAATTATACTACCTCTGCCAAAGTAGAGTCAATACATTGGGTTTCTCCTTGCATTTCTACCATTCATGTAAATTCTTCTTTGTTAATAGGTTTGTGATAGATTCGTAATCGATGATTGTTGACTAAGAGAGTTTGAGTGTCACCGTCGATGGGCTTAAGCTGCACTGCTCCATTTAGAAATACTTCAGAAATCTCATATGGGCCCAACCAATGAGTTCTTTGTTTACCTTTCTGATCTTTATATCTAGAATCAAATAACAGTGCCCAATCCCCATTATGGAACTCTCTTTCTTTTATATGTTTATCATGACATGCCTTTCATTATTGTTGAACTAACTCAGTTTGGTGAATGGCTTCTAGACAGAGTTCATCTAATTCACTAAGCTGCAGGACTCTTTCAACCTAGGCTTGATCAAGGTCCAGGCCTACCTCCATTGTTGTTCTAAGCATTTGAAGTCCAAATTCAATAGGTAATAGAGGTTTCTTCCCAAAGACTAACTCGTAAGGAGTAAGACCCGTAGTTGATTTCTAGGTTGTATTATAGGCCCAAATGGCTTCAGGTAATTTTTTGGCCCAGTCTCTTCTTCCTGATGAAACTGGTTTTGTCAAAATGTTTTCAAGCTCCCTATTAGTGAGTTCCACTTGACCATTTTCTTGTGGGTGATAAGGAGACATCTTCTTATGACCTAAATGGGCATCACTAAAAGATGTGCTGGAATGCAAGAACAAAATGAAGGAACAAGTTCCAGAGCATTGTTGAAAGATGCATCTAGAATGCGGAAACAAAATTTTGGAGCATCACTAAAAGATGCAACCAGAATACAAGAACAAAATTCTAGAGCATCGCTAAAAGATGCATCAGAATGCAGGAACAAATTATGGAGCATTGCTAAAAGATGCAACCGGAATACAGGAAAAAAAAATCTAGAGCATCGATGAAAGATGCACTAGAATACAGGAACAACAAGAAGGAATGCGTTTTGGAGCATCGCTGAAAGATGCAGCTGGAATACCTAAACAAAACTCTGGACCATCACTGAAAGATGCGCCGGAATATGGTACTTTTTCAAAGATGAAGTCTTGCAAAACAATAGTGAAATTTAGACAAGTACAAAGATGAAGATACAATAAGAATGCTCTAAAATAATCATGAATACATACACACACCATATTTATTGATTAATTTTTTTTAGCTCAGAATTATACTGCCTCGCCAAAGTAGAGTCAATACATTGGGTTTCTCCCTACATTTCTATCATTCGCGTAAATTCTTCTTTGTTAATAGGTTTGTGGTAGATTCGTAATGGACGACCGTTGACTAAGAGAATTTGAATGTCACCGTCGATGGGCTTAAGCTGCACTGCTCCATTTGGAAATACTTCAGAAATCTCATATGGACCCAACCAATGAGTTCTTAGTTTACCTTTCTGATCATTATATCTGGAATCAAATAATAGTGCCTAATCCCCATTATGGAAATCTCTTTCTTTTATATGTTTATCATGCTAGGCCTTTCATTGTTGTTGAACTAACTCAGTCTGGTGAATGGCTTCCAGACGGAGTTCATCTAATTCACTAAGCTACAGGACTCTTTCAACATGGGCTTGATCAAGGTCCAGGCCTACCTCCATTACTGTTCTAAGCATTTGAAGTTCAAATTCAATAGGTAATAGAGGTTTCTTCCCAAAGGGTAACTCATAAGGAGTAAGACCGGTAGTTGATTTCCAGGTTGTATTATAGGCCCAAACAGCTTCAAGTAATTTTCTAGCCCAGTCTCTTCTTCCTGATGAAACTATTTTTATCAAAATGTTTTCAAGCTCCCTATTAGTGAGTTCCACTTGACTGTTTGCTTGTGGGTGATAAGGAGACATCTTCTTATGGCCTACTTTAAAATGATCAGTAAAGGCTAGCAAAACTTTAGACATAAACTGGGGTCCTTGATCTGTGACAATTGATCTGGGGGCTCCAAATCTGAGAAAAATCTTGTTATACAGGAAGTCTTCAACTTGTTCTTCCCTAGCAACTTTTAGTGCTTGGACTTCTGTCCACTTAGTTAGATAGTCAGTATAGACCAGAATGTATTCTTTACACTATGAAGGAGGATCTATGGGACCAATGGAATCCAATCCCCATTTTTCAAATGGTTCAAAGACTACCTGCGATTGTAGGGGCATTTCATTGGATGTTATGGGTCTTCCTACTCATTGCCATTCATCACAATGGAGGAGTAATGACCTTTGGAGGGATCGTCATGGTATGTTTCATTTGATTTGATGCAGCGTCATAAAACCATATTAGGACCACTTTTGAATAGCATGTCATTGATCCATTTGAATTGAATGCTTTCCCTTATGAGGTGTTTCTTTTGTTTTGATGTAAAGTCTGGTGGAAACTCATATTTAGAAAGATAGTTGGTGATGTCTACAAACTAGGGGGTTTTGATGGAGATAGAAAATAAGTTTTCATCTAGAAATTCGTCTTGTATAGGGGCACAATCTCCATTATCTTGTTTGATTTGAGATAAGAACTCCGCGACTACGTTGAACTTTTTGGGTTTATTAATGAAGGTCACATTGAATTCTTGGAGAAGCAATAACTATCTAATTATTATTCCATTTATTGCAGGTTTGTTCATTAGGTATTTGATAGCTAAATGGTATGTGAACACAACTACTTTATACTTTGTAATGTAATGTTGAAATTTATTGATTGCATGAACCACAACTAAGAATTCTTTCTCTGTAGTGGTGTAGTTTCATTATGTGGGGGTCAAATTCTTACTAATGAAATATATGGCATATTTCCCTCCATTCTTATCTTCCTGACCTAAAATTGCTCCAATGGCATCATTGGAAGCATCTACGTAAATATGGAAGGGAAGGTACTAGTTAGGTCCACGTAGGACTAGGGTAGAAATACGTTTCTCCTTATTGATCTCAAATGATGTTTGACATTTTTCTGTCCATACAAAGTCTATATCCTTTTGGAGAAGGGAGAACATGGGGGTTGCAATCTTACTAAAGTTTTATATGAATCTCTAGTAATATTCGACATGTCCTAAGAAACTTCTGACATCAGTTTAGTTCTTTGGAGTCTCTAGTTGTTGTATCACTTCAATTTTCTTAGGATCTACCTTTATCCCTTCATATCAGATGTGGTGTCCCAACACTATCCCTTGTTCTACCATTATTAAACATTTTTTCATGACTCAAGAATAACTGATGGTCCTCACATCGCTGCAACACCTTGTCTAAATTTTAAAGAACTTCGTCAAAAGTGGAACCATACATGATGAAGTCATCTATATAAACTTCCACACAATCATTCACAAGCTCAGCAAAGATGGCTAGAATAGCTCTCTAAATTGTTGCATGAGCATTACATAGTCCGAAGGGAAGTACTTGATATACGAATGTTCGCTAGGGACATGTAAAGGTTGTTTTGTCCTGGTCCTCTACTGCTACTTGTATTTGGTTATATCTGATGAATCCATCTAAAAATGAGAAATACTTCATCCCTGCTAGATTATCCAAGACCTGGTCTATGAAAGGTAAAGGAAAGTAATCTCTGTAGGTAGCTTTATTACTCTCTCTATAATCAACACACACTCTCCACTTCCCATTTTTCTTTGGAACTACTACCAAAGGTGAAACCCATTTGTTGTCAAAGATGGTATAGATGAATCCTACTTGTAGGAGTTTTTCAATCTCTATTTTAACAATGTCTTTGATAGCAGGGTTGAGTCCTCATTGTGGTTGACAAATAGGTCTAACATCTTCAGTATAGATGTGATGGGTACAAACACTTGGGTGTATTCTTCTCATGTCTGTATAATCCCAAGAAAAATCTTTGGATCTATTTACCAAAACATCAAATAACTTGAGTTCATTTGACTCTGCCAACCAGCTGTTAATATTTAAGGTTTTTCCTGGTAGTAACATGATAGTTTTTGTTCCTGGGTAGTTGGAGGTGACAGTATGAACTTCTCTTGTTAAGGTGTTGAGAGGATAGCTATGCGGTATAGTTCTATGGAGTCTAGAAATATCTTCAAAGAAGTGATATGTTTTCAGAATGATATTAGCCAAAATACAAGGTAACGTAGTGAAGTTGGTGTAATCATGTTCGATATCATTAGTGTGAATTAGGTGTCCTAAAATCTCTTCTACTTCTAAAATTTCTTCATCACCTGAATCTACGACAAGATCTTGCATGTTGTTTCCCAATTCATCTTCCAATTTTTCACTGTGTTGTTTGATGACTACCATAGCAAGTGAGGCTAGATTTTCTTGTTTGTCAAAATCATTTGGTTCATCAACCCAAATTTGGTTAAGTGCAACAGATCGAGTATGGGAATATAGGAATAAGTGTTTACTATTGGGGCCATTTGAAATGGTCATTCCTCTTGCTCTACAGTCAATTTTTGCTGCAACTGTAGCCAACCAAGGTCTGCCCAGAATTAAGGGATAACTGTCCTTGGGCGTGAGAGATTGGATTACTTGGAAATCCACTGGGTATTCCCAATTGTTAACCTTAATAGGAACATTTTCTAAGACACCTTTGGGAATAGCTATGGACTAGTTTTCCATTTGCAATATGGTGGTTGTGGGACATAGATAAGTGAGTCCTAATTTCTCCATAATGTCCATTGTCATGACATTGATGGTTGCTCCTAAGTCCACGAGTGCATTAGTTATTGCTACTTCGTTGATTGTCACTATTATGAGTGGACTGCTTGGGTCACCATATTTTGGGGTTGAGATTTCCCCAGCCAAAAGGTAAGTTAAATATCCATTGATGTGCACAATGTTAATCTATTTCATATTCCTTCCTGGTGTTGTTATGCACAACTGTTTGACTAGCTGGTTTAATTCAGAGATTTCTTTAATTGCCTGTAACAATAGAATCTTGATATGGAGTCATTTAATTTCTTGTATTAACACAGTTTTAGTGGGTAAGGTCATTTCTGGAGGGTTTTTAGGGGGTCTCTTTGAGGTTTTCTGGAAAAGGTGCTCAAGGTCTCTTCCTCAAGGGAGAATCCTTCTTTGGAAGATCTACTGATAATTGGGCAACTTCTTCTTGAGGTAACTCAAAATTTTTAGGTGAGGATTGTTGAAGAGTCTTTTCTTGATTACTCATTGGGTTTTTATCTAAAGGTATGGAAGGTGTCTCTATTTCTTCAACAGATTATGCATCTAGTTCATCAAGGATCTCAACTATGGTAGGCTGTTGGAGTGTTTTTTAACCTCAATTGTAAGTTTCCACAATAGATAGCATTAACTCCAACCATGTTTTCTTGCTCTGTGGAATACACTGATGTGGTTTGATGGTTATTCTTTGGATTAGGGATAGGTTGCACTGGGAGTTATGGTTGGTTGACTTGTTCATTTTGTTGAGTGTTTTGGGGTGCTGGCAAGAGGTTCTTCTGTGGATTGGGCATCCTCCTCAGTCCATGATAGAACTGATTTGGAGTTTGATTCCATTGAGGGGAAAGATTTTTGAGGATACCATTGTTATTGAGTCTGATTTGGCCATTAAGGGTTTCCCCAAGACTGATTTGCCCATTCAAGTGGTCCCCAAGGGTAAGGTCCCCAATTAGGTGGTGTTGGAGGCCAAGGTGCCTCCCATTGACTATTATTCCAATTATTTGGAGGTTGCCAGGAGGGGTTTGAATTTTAGCCATAGGAGAAATTCCCTCTAGGTATTTGACCCACAAAATTGATCTCCTCCTCAGTGTGAGATGACCTTTTCTTGCAATTTTTTATTGCATTCAGGATCTCACATTGGTCAGTGGCATGACTCTTTTCACAAATTTGACAATTGTTAGCTTTGTCCAAAGGACACTCTCTTAATAGATGTTTATTTTTACACCTAGGGTAGTAGATGGATAAAGTTTTAGGATTATGTGTTTTGGCCTATATTCCATCCAAAGTGGTGTTTAGCTGAACAAGAATGTTAGTTTTCAAATTTTCTATTTCCTCTTGCAGTTTACATATTTCATTTGAGCCCCTCAAAAGACTAGATTTACGAATACCTCCATGAACCCAAGAGAAGAGAAATTTTGGCATAACTCAGCGATATCACCAAGTTCAAGTTGGGACACATCTCCTTTTCCCATCAAATCTAGACTTCTCCTAACATCCTCATCAAGTCCTTTGAGAAATATGGTCTTCATAATTTTTGGGCTTATGGCCTCTTCACCATATCATTTGGTTAAAAAGATGAACCTATCAAGGTAATCTTCTAGGCTCTCATCTTCTTTTTGCCTGAGTTTGAACAATTCTTCTTTCCTATCGCTAACTTTGTAGTAGCTTTGATATTTGTCTAAAAAGACAGTTTCCATTTCATCCCATGTGGTTATGTTGTTATATGGAGTCTAATCAGACTCTGAGGTTAAATTTTTAGTGCTTTTATTAGCGCAATTTCCCCCCAAATTATTTAATAGGGGTTTGGGAGTAGCACCCCCAAGACAGGGCCAAGGGACAGTACCCCTTGCGAGGTCCAGGGGCAGCGCACTTGGTGCGCTCCCTATCATGATACAGGGCAGGGTTGAGGGGCAGAGCCCCCCGCGAGGGCTCAGGGGCAGCACCCCCGTAACCTCAAACAAATTTTATTATTTTATAAAGGTGTCGGGAGTTATTTTTCTATTGGATGACATTAAGAAAAACCCTATTTTATAACTGACATATGTCTTGATAAAAAGGGCTAAGGGTTAGGGCTTTTGTTGATATTGTATTGTAGCATTTGCAGCAGTATTGAGTTGCAAGGATTGCTAGTTGTAATCAGTTTGCTTTGCTGGATAATAATATTGGGCTCTCTGTTGGTGGATGTAGCCCAAGTTTGGGTGAACCATGTTAAAAATTGTCTCTCACTGTTATTATTTCTATGTATTTTTCATTCCTCTGTTTAATCTATATTTGCATTTAATTGATATCTTTTGCATGCAATTCCTAACAGGTTATTGATCCTGAAAACTAATCCCATGAACCAATGTATTGCAACATCTCTTAGAGTGAAGGGGAAGAATTTAAGTTTCTGGTTATCATTTTTGTAGTCATATGTCTGACACAGGACTTTAAACTCAAAAAAGAACTGGTCAGGATCTTAGGAGGATAACCCTCTAAAAGTTAGTATGATAGAAGGTGAAATGTTTTTTATGGGTGCATCATCATCTTTGTTGAGAAAAATAGGATAGGTAAATGTCTATGCTTCTCTTCTTGGGTTATTACCATCTCCTTGGTTTTCTCTCCTTCCGTTGAAAGGGTTATCATTGTTATTTTTAGCCATGATGTTAAAAGGAATGCTTTCTTCCTCAAAGATTTGGTTTGATGGTTGAATGTTTTCCTTGTCAGAGGTTTGGTCTAATGGCTAAGTTTCTGGGGTTTATTGGGAAGTCTCAGGTTGATCATGACTGATCAATTCCTAGAAAAGTTCTTCAGCTAAGACTTCTACCTCCCTATTTATGGTTGGAACTGCTATTGGGGGGGTTGGTATGAATCTTCCGTGTGGACCTCATTTCTTGACCATGTAGAAAAAGAAGTTTGGCAACTATTTTTTTTTCTAAAAGAGGTATCCAAGCAGTCTCCTATTAACACTAGAAAAGAAGATCCCTGAGAATGGTGCCAAAAAGTGATAGGCTGTCATAAGGTCCTAACACTTTAGATAAAAATATGTCAATTATGTCAACCGGGTAGTGTCCAAGGTTGTATACAATAGGGGATATTTTTGGACATCTCACTTAGTAATAGATTTTTTGAATTTTTGAAAAGCTTAAAACAAAATCTAAATAGAAAGCATACAAACTCTAAGATAGAAAGTATTGGAATCTTTAATCTAAAAAGCATATAAACTTTAATCTATAAATTCACACATGTGATTCTAACTATGGATTTGAAAAGACAACTAACTTGTTAACTAAAAATGCATTTGAAACTTTGAACTAATAACAGTAGATTTATGAATGAAGTGGATGCTCTAGAAATTTCAAATGAACAGAATTTCAAAAATATTTAACTTAAATACCACAACCTATAGGAACACATAGCAAAGCTAAACATGAAGTGACATTAATCTAAACAGAACATTCACAAAACAAAAATAACAACACCAATAATAAAAATACTTATCTATTCTATAATCCCTTGAGTGGCTAGCTCTTGGGAGATCCTATATCAACTCAAATCACATTCAGTTCTTCAACAGATCCAAAGTTAATTCCATTCGTATTATTTCCATTGCTCAGGAAAGATTACTCAGAATAAAACGGGCGATATTCATTCATGTCATAAAAGTATCACAGAACATTGAACATAGCTGAACAACCCTTTTGTATTATCTGTCAGAACATAACATAACACAACATAATATATCCTTGTTTTGAACAACTACATATATAAAATGCACTACTCAAAATCCTAAATTTTAGATGGCGGGTAAATGCCATTGAAGAAGTCTTTAAAGAAAAATAGAAAAACAGAATTACAAACTAACTGGAAGTCTATGAAATTAGATACATTAAAGGCTTTGAGTGGAGCTGTAAGGTCTTAAGTATGCCCAAAAGAAAATAACATAATTGCTAAGAAAGTATATGATGTATGCCTATATTTCTGGAGCCCTCAAATTCTGGCACTTTGACTTCAACTGCTTTGAAGTCCACTCCTTCTATTAGGCCATACATGAAACCCTACATAATTACACAGCTCTACACGCAATTATGTCAACATTGGTGGCTAATTTCAATCAAATGGAAAATAAAGATTTATACATCATTTTATCAAAAATAGATAAATATTGCTTCTAAAAATAAACAAATTGGTATGGTTTAGGGTAATTGGGAAAGGCAAATAGGTTATATGGCTTGTTATAAAAATGAGGTTGTTTATACCTCATCAGTATTGGGTACATTGGTCATGTGCTTAGGAGGTGTGGTTTTGCATTTGGAGTTTAGCATGGATTGATCATGGAGGTACTCATGAATACTTGGAGACTTAGGTGAGGCTTGAGTTCTCTTGGGATTAGAGACATGTGTTGGGATGGTTACTCTTTGATGAGGATTTCAGCAGCAAGACCAAGGAGCCTACACCTTGGTTGGACGTGAGTCCAACATGGACATGTTTGAGGAGATTGTTCTTGGAGAGAGTCTTCAAGTCTTGGTGCATCCTAGAGGAGAAATCACATTCCCACTCTTGGTCCACTCAGTGGTGAATGATTTGATAGGTATGCCCACCTAATTTTTAAATGCATTTTTTATTTGTGTCTTATCTTCTCATTCTTGAGTCTTGAGCTATAGATTATGGTTGTGAGGATTTGTTTGAGGAGTAGATGCATGGTTAAAACTAGTTATCTCATTATGTTTGATCCTGAGTTGTTATGAGATCATTGTGTGTAATGGAGATGGTTAGTGGCTTTGGGTTTATTCCTTCTTTGGGATGGTTATGAGTTTGATCTACCTTTTGGTTTGAGAGGCTTGCATCTTGTTATTGGATGTTGTGGAGGCTTCTTGTTTATGGGTTGTAAAGGAGATCATACTTTTCCATATCTATAGCACATTAGTGTGGATAGAAGGACATAGTTATGATTTGCAGGTTCACTCTTGATTGGTCTTATTCTTCTTCCTGGATATTTATGTTCACATGACATTGGAGTTGAGATGTGTATGGATCTTTTGAGTCTCTTTGACTTATTTCTCTTATGATGTGGAGGATTTGGGAGATATATAGACATGAGGAGAGTTATGTTGCAGCTATTTAATTTGATGATTTTGCATATCTATGTGTATTCTTTGACACTATGTGATAGAGGATTTTGCCACATCTTCTATGTGAGTGCTATTAGTCGATCTTTGGATGCCTTAATCTATTTTTAGATTTAACATTTACTCATGCAATGGGAGTTCTAGGATGTATATGATTCCTTTTTTAGATGTTCTCATTATGCTACGGTATGGAGGGTCTTAAGGTTTTTTATCACATGCTTTGTGTTGTTACCTTGGAGGACTTCTTTATGTAGGATTGAGTATATACAAGGACTTGTTATCATGTGATTTGTGTTGGATTTCTTGATGACATAAGATCTACATGTTATCATTTGTATACCTTAGTTTGGAGGTATGGTTAGTTGATGCATTAGCAACTAGTTGTGGTTGCTATTTCAGCTATGATGATTGATTCTTGTCAGCTACTCAAGCCTATTTGTTACCATTGGTTTTGCTGATTGTGTTTGGATATCAGTGGATGTAGGTTTATTGCTTCTATGTGACAGTTTAGTGTGGCATCTCTTTGGAGGATCTTATTCTTCATGAGGCTAGATGGAGGATGGAGAGATTCTTGTTTGATATGGTGGACACCTTGATTATTGTTGCAGGTATCTTGGAGCACATGGATGGTTATATGGTACATGTTGGGCACACATGATGGTTTCCCTTGATATTTTGAAATTACATGTTGATCCCTTATGCAATGTATACAACAAGTGGGAGAATGTTGGAGTAGGTGTATTATACACCTTGCATAACATTGGTATTATTTTATTATGTAAAATAAATATTTAATTGTGGTGCATCATGTGATGTGTTTAGCCACATTGGATATTTATTTGGATGCCACTTGTAATTGTTGTATGTAACATTGGGTTAATTACTTTATTTGTAATTATTTGATTAATTGGGAATACTTAGTACTAATAATCAAATGTGGGGTCAATGGTTTTGTAGACACGTGGTTTTGGGGAAAATGGTATTATAATACTACATGTTGTAGTTGTGTGAGCTTATGTCTATAAAAGAAAACACAAGGGTAGTTGTAGAGGGTTGTTAGCCATTTGGCTTGTTGGCTGGGTTGTAGCTTCTCTTGCAGGTTGCATGTGTGAGGGTTTGAAGCATGGCAAGGGATGTACGGTTACAAGCTTGCTCACATGGATTGTAGGTAGAGAGAGCTTGATGTTTTAGAGGTTATCTCTGCATATGTATTGTTGATTATTGCTGAATAATAGATGAGAGATGCATTCTTTTGGAGGCTAGGTTTTTCCCTCTATGAGGGTTTTCCCAGGGTATACCTTGTGTCACCATTAATGGTATGATTGTCTATTTCCTTTGCATGTGGATTTTTGGTTTACTGCACATTAAATCTCTTATTGGGTTATGAGGAATTTGTCTCTATGGCTATATATTTCCAACATGAAAAAGGAGGAGGTTTCAAAAGGTCAACAAGGAATAAAGAGGAAAAGTTAAGTGTTTGTCAGTAAAGGGAAGGTTTACAAACTTGATGGTTCACCAACTGACTGGTTCACCGATAGATCAAATCATCAATTAGGAGAAGGGATGAAGCGGAAGATAAAGATTTCTAAGGCAAGAAAAAGTTAGGAATAAATGGTTCGAGGGTTCATAGGTTTGCTGATTGAGTGATTAGCCAATGAAAAGAAAGACTAAGTGCTTGTTGGCAAACTTAGTGGTTTGTGAACCAGAAGTTCACCAACTGAGAGGTTCACTGGTGGTCAATTTTTTGATAGGGTGCAACCCGCTGGCAGAGATAAAGGAGCTATGTCGAAGTTCATGGATCAGATGGTTCACCGCCAAAAGGTTTTTCTGACAAAGGAAGCTCCAAAAGAGGTGAGAAAAGAGAAAGTTCGTGAACCTAATGGTTCGTTGATGACTATGTCGATAGGGAAATAGACCAATAAGAAGAAGCAAGCAAGAGGACAAGTCATTAGAGAGATAAAGTGGTTCATGAAGGGATAGATTTACTAACAAAAGAAAGTTAACAAAGATACGAGGTTTACAATTTCTCAAGTTTGATGATAGGGTGATTTGCCAATGAAGAAGCCCAAAATAAAAAAGAGAAAAGTTTGTGAAAGGGTGATTTCTCTAATAAAGGGGATAAGGGAAAAAATAAAGTTAAGGAGAAGAAATAAGAGTCACCCAGAAAGGATGGTTCGTGAACCTGATAGTTCACTGACTGAAGAGTTTGTCGAAAGGAAAACTCACCAATAAAGGGAAATATAAAGGGTACCAAAGGGAGAATTCAAAATATGAAACATTTTAAAGTATTGTTGTAGGATGAAGAGGTACCCAACAATTAATGTTGCAGGACAAAGTCAAATGCAGGTGGTTGACAGAGTAAAAATCTTCAATGCACTAGTACAAAGGAGGGATAAAATGGATTTGTAGGTGCTAGAAAAGGATTTTAGACCTTCCCTCATTAATGTATCAGGTACCCAAACATGTTGGCAATCTTCCTTTGTAAAATTTTAGACTTGTCAGAGTACAATCAACATTCAAAACCTGCAAATCTTTTGACAAGGCCCTGAGGTTGAATTTAATATAGCATGGGCATGTATTTTTGACTAAGTTTCAATGCCCATGGTTGCACAGTAAGTGGAAAAAGCTATATAAGCATGTAACTATGTAATTTCTATGGTTGTTAGTTATTTTTCCTAGTTTGCTACACAGGTAGAAGATTGTTGCAACAACAAACCTTATGACATCTCCCAGAACTATATGGATTTGATGCATTGTGCTTGATTATGAGCCTATGAAGTCTCTATTTTTAGTTCACCTATGAAGAGGAGTTCTCATTTTGTGTTTGTATCCTAGTGTAATGTATCTTTCTTCTTTTGTAATGATTTCCTAGCCTTCATGATCAATATAAGTTGTTATTTTACCTCTCTCTAAATCTTTGCACTGTGTTTGTTTGATAGATGTAAACTATGTATTGTGGGTAAAACGGTCCATTTCATAGTTTTATCTTTTTGCCCAAACCTTTGTGATGTCTTTTATGTGTCTATGTAATTATGTTTTAGTTTGAGATCATTGTTGTTTTAATTCAGGTTCAACTGAACATTCCAAACCTTGGTGCATCACCATTTCCTTTTTTTGGTATTCTTTCTTCCCCTTTTTCTTGGTGATCAGTAGTATAGGTTTAGTTATTTTCTCTGAACTTTAAGTTCAGAATGAGAAACCAACCTTCTCTAGAAGTTTGATCTCATTTGCAAGATCCAACACTTGAGATCAATCCCATTGTGTCATTGGAATGCTTGAACAGGTTTCAAGCAGGGTGCAACTCCAGGTGATAACAAGAACCACTTTAGGAACTGACACTTTATTTTGAAACTTCTTGATTACCCAATATCAAAGAGTTTCAACTAGCTTCTTTGTTCTTTTAAAGAACTTAAATGGTTGTGACAGCCTTATGAGCTACTGACAGGGTTTTCATGACTCCTTAAAAAACCAATGATAAGGCAAAAGTGAGTGAAGAGTTGTTTATCCCTTTTTTCTTATCAAAGACCGATGAGGTTGTGAGAGCATTATCAAGTGCCAATGGGGTTTTGGAAACCTTGTTGGATGTTGATAAGGTTGTGACAACCTCTACTTCATCCACCAAAGTTTCATTTTACTTTCAAAAATCTGACCAATCTTACCAATTGAACTCCTTAAGACTTAAAACTTGGACTTTTTCATAAACTAGGGTAGCTAGGCTAATTTTTTTTTAAATTACCTTGACCTATCAAAATATTGAAAGGGACTTCCTAAAAAAATGGGGACAAAATAATAGTTCTAATTGGGGACTATGTTGTTTAGAATATGAATCAAACAATTTGCAAATGAGTCAAACTCCAATGTGACACATGAATTGTCTCCTTGCTAAGGGAAACCTCCTAGTCACTCCCACTCTTGTAGAAAGACCCAATCAAGCATAGGTAGGATCAGGGGCTATTCTACTCTCATTCTTGAGGGAGAAAAATGTCACAGATGGTGGTTGGGTTGTTTTCTTGGTGTACGTGTTGATGGTTGTTTCAACGAATACATTTGGTTGTAGTTGTTGTAGTGATAATAGTATGACCTAAAGGGTCACTAGTCTTAATTCTCCTAAGCCTAGCATAAAGGTTTTTCTAATTTTTTATGTTTTAGAGATGCTCTTATCTCATTTCCTCATCTTCAATGATTTTTTGAATCATATCTTGTTGGTCAATGATGTGTTGGTGTTGTTCTTGTTCTTCAATGATTTTCTATATGTTTTGTTGATTATGAACTGGATGGGGAAAGTTCTCCCCAATCTCGTCAAGGATGAATCTTATCCAATCTTCCTTAATGCCTAGGCACATTGAATTCTTGGTAAAAGGGGGAAAATTTTCTATGGTTGATAATGTTGAATGTTTTGACTATTGACCTCTTGATGGTATCAAGGGTTTCTCTTTTCCTATATGTTTTATTTTAATTTTGTTTGATGCACCAACCTCATGATGAAATCGAGGGTTTTGATCACCTGTATTCTTTCTACATTTTTCTAATATTTTTTTAAATTTTTTTTGAATGGATGCAAGTTATATGAAATGCAATATAACTTTTGATTCTTTTTCTCCAAATTTTAAATGTGATCTAATTAACTAGAAATTGAAAATGGATGTAGTCTAAATTAAATTTTTATTGCAATCTAACTATATTTTTGTTCTTTTGTGGAACAATTTTTGAATCTAATCTAATGAATTGAAAATACAACTAATCTATGAACAATGAAAATGAAATTAATCTAGGAATGTGAGGATAATCTAAACTAAGCAATTAAAAACAAATCTAATCTAATGAAATAATGAGAGTCCTATTAAGAGAAAAGAAAATACATTATCTACTTCCTCAAGAGCATAGATTTGTTCTAATTACTATTGGAAACATGAAAGTAACTTGGGTATTAGTGCTTGGAAACTCCTCAAAAGTCCTTTGTGGCAACCCTTTATTCCTCTACAATAGAGGGGTTCTCCTCTTAGCAATATGAATGAAGATGGGAGCAATTGAAGTGAATCGAGCTTTGGAGCTAAAATAATTGAGATTTGAAGATAAAGAAATGGAAAATGGGAACAAACATTTGAATGCTAAGAAGTGCAATGGGCTTGAAAAATTAAGCTATGCAAATGAACAAAAGGCATGTGAAGTCCTGCACAAGCATGATAATTCTATGGAGGCAATTCTATGCAAAGCAAAGCAAGAGAAAAGATGTAATATTGAATTTGCCTCCCCAAATGCATAGAGGAGGGGCTATTTATAAGTTAAAAATAACCACCAAAGGTGGTGGTGATTGGGGAGTTAATAGATTTGATTTGAGAGTGAACAAAGGTTGGAGAGAAGATTAGAGAAGAAGAAAGGGAGATAACACATGACTGATTGGGAGATAACAAAGATTGGCTGAAAGATGAGATTGGGTTGATTGAGAGTCATGAATTAGTCAAGGGGAGTTGTCAATTAGTTAGACAAGACTAAATTTAGAGAAAATTTATACTATAACTAGAAGAAAACATGCATAACAAAAGATGGCAGGGTCACCCTTTCGAGAAGTGGGTTGCCACTTTTAAAATCAATGGCCACCCTCAAAGACCCTGAAGGCATAAAGGGTGACCCACAAGGGGTGGTTTGCACAGGTGGTTTCTATAAGCACTTACGCATGAGCTTCCATGTGGACCCCATAATGAGATGTAATCCCAATCACGTATACGGAAGCGTAAATAATGATGTCCCCTCAGTAGCACTCCTTTTGGTGACACGTGTCAGTGGGATTTTTCCTTTTTGATTCTTTAGTTTCATAATCATTATGCTTTTCCCCTTTGTCGATTCTTCTATTTGTCATATTTTTCCCCTTTCCTATGTGTCTAATTTTTACCTTTTCTTACTAATTCCCCCTTTCAACTGCTTATTCTTGAGGTCTCTGACCCTAGGAAGCCTTTAGATGACCTAAAAGACCAAACCCAACTTTTACTTTTTACTCATCTTTCCTCCTTTGTGGATCTCCCCTTGTTAATGAACAAAACTCTCCAAGAGATCCTGCTTAAAGTCATCTTACACCCTATTTCAGATGCCAGATCCTCATTCTAGACCATGAATAACCATATACAACTTTCAATTTGTTCCCATGTGTCACCCTCTATGGGTCACCTAGGGTGACCTACCCTAGTAAAAGGGGTGACCCTTGGAGATTTTGAACGCAAGTTTCCCCTTCAATTTGAGCCCAAAAGGCTCCATTTTTGCCTAGTTTGCATGCAATTTTGAGATATTATTAGAGGATGTCATAATTAACTCAATCAAAACTCCCAAACATGTAAATTTAGCCCAATCTATTATAGTTAACTCTCCTTCCTCTCATGCTAACTCCATTTATTCTTTTGTGATAATATTTCAAGGCTAGTTCACTATTCAATCATCTATCCAATCAAGCAAGTTAACTCTCCAATCAAGGGAGTTAACTCCTTAATCACCCCCACCCCTCATGTGCCCTCCATCCACCTATCCTCAATCCTCTATTTATCATCCTTTCCCTTCATCCCCCTATCACTTAATCTTCATCCAAATCATCCCACAAAACCCTTGTGGATAGACTTGGCATTTCCTTTTCATTGGTAACTAGCTAAAGGCTACATAAATGCAATTCAACGTAATACCCTTCTAGTAATCTAAATCTCCCATAGCATCCAAAATTGCAAGAAGATCATAATAAATGCACATCTCAAGCTATCTATTTATACAAAATCATCCAATCACATTTGTGTATGAGGAAAATTGGAATGTAAACAATAAGCATAAAAGACTCTTATCCCAACTCTTAATAACCTTCAAAGAATTATCACAGATAGAAACAATAAATCAATGCAAAACAACAAAAAATACCACAAGTGATTTGTATTCTTTGGTGTAATATGTGGATTGTTCAATTACTTTGCATAACCCTAATTACAAAAAGCATGAATGCAAGAGCTCAATGATAGTGGCTATGAATGCTCAAAGTGCGATATGAATGCTCAAAACTCAATGATTGTGGAGGGTTTATGAGATGGAGAATAAACATTTATAGTTTTCATAAGATATTGATCAACAGTAGAGAAAAATAGAATGAATCAATAGATGAGATAATTTGAGAGGATATGAAGAATGAGCACATGACATGTGTCCATGTAAAAAGCTTGTTTTAAAGAGTTAATTACTTTAATGGATAATAAAATTAATTTGATCTTCATAAATAGAATTGATTGATAAAGATAAAGCTTCGAAAGATAAGTTAACTCAATCTTTGATTTTCTTTTTGACATGCAAATGGATTTAGAAGAAAAATAATTAAATAAATAAATTATTTAATTCATGTGCATGATGAGAGAAAAAGATGATAAATAAAATATTTGAATTTATTTATTTGGTGAGAGAAGAAAATAGAAAAGTCAACTAAATAAATTATTTTAAATTATTTATTTATGGGGGAAATATTAGCTAATTAAATAATTAAAAAATATTTAATTATTGTGGATAAGAGGAATAAAATTGATGAATTAATTAAATACCAAGAAATTATTTAATTAATGTGAAATTGAGGGTTGAAAATGGATTATTTAATTAAGTGGATTAGAAGAAAAATGAAGAATTAGATTAATGGAATGATGGATTTAATTAAACAATTAGGAATTATTTAATTAATGTTGAATAGAAGAATTAATGAGGGAATGATGTGAATGGCGAGATGATAATGCATTAGTCATTTTTAGGTGTCTACATTTTGCCCCTCTTTGAGACAATGTGTTTTATAACGTTGTTTCAAAGAATTGATAGTGATATGAAAATTTTTTTGATAGCTGTGCTTGAGTGTAATGAGGGATAGAGGTAAGGTGCCCCCTTGAGAGATCAACCAGAAAAAATAATAATTTCTGGGTGAACTCTTAATAGGAAGGATAGACTAGGTTTAGAAGAATGGGGAGGAAAAAAAGGTGGAGCGAAGGAAGAATGGAAATGAAAGCTGTCAGGATGAAGAATGAAGGTACACAAGATGAAGAATCAGGGCTTGGGGGGAAGATTAGGGTTGGGATGGCTACAAATAGGCTAAGAGGAGTCATTTTCAACTCATTTGCACTCTCCCTAGGTATTTTCGTTCACTCAGAGCTTAAGAGATAGTATTAGGAGTGTGAAGTAGTTGCAGAGATGATTGACATTTCAAGGGAAGATCATCAAGTAGAGCATGTATGGACATACCAACAACCATCTAGAGCACTTGCGACACTATGTATCTAACCTTTGGGTCTTCAGGGTAGATTTAGATAGCATTTATTAGGCATTGTAAGGCCTAGCCTTTTGCATAGACTTGTTATATGGTTGATGACTTTAGACTTGTGGATGTATTTCTTTGATTTTGGTTTGATACTGTCATGTGGACTATGGAACATGTGGGTTGAAACATTTATGTGGTTAATGTATGGTTAAGAGCATTTGACTTATGTGATGTTGTAAATTGGATTATTTGATTTTTAAGTGAATGGGATTATGTTAGATTGGTGTACACTTTTATTTAAAAATCCAGGGAAATGGTGTTGTTAAATTAAATGGATTTTGTTTATAATGACTAGATGATCAATTATGGTTAAGTGTATTCTTATTTAAATGTTGGTTTGGCTATATGTTTCAAGATAAACCGATGTTTGAAATTGAGTTAAACCAGTTAAACTATCTAAACTATCTAGTTTAAACAAGAATATAGCCTATATGTTTAGATAGTTTAACTCAATTTAAACAAGAATAGCCTATATGTTTATGATGATAGTTTAGATATAGAATTTCATTTTGGAAGGCACCTCAATGCCATATTTGTTGTAACCAAAAGTCAAGCCCGTAAGCCCTATTGATTGTAGCCCGCATGTTGCTGACATATAAGCATTATAATTCTTTGATCTTCTGAATATATGAATCTTCCATTGCATTTTGTAATTATGTTGTTCCCGTTGTGTTTACTCTAGCTGCATGGTTTGGACAGTTCATTCTGTGAACTCTTTGGCCATTACTACACCATGTGCATTCTATGATTTAATTTGTCATAGTTTATATTATTATTCCTTTTAATTTCAAGTGAAATGAATTAATTTTAGTCTTTTAAACTTTGTCATGATTTTGATTTTTGGTGAAGTGTTTTAATTTTTTTTATAAAGGGATTATCATTCTTTTTTTATATTTATTTATTCTAATGTTGATAAATTATCTTTATTATTGTGATAATATTTTAATTTTTAATTTTTATTTATTTCTTTTTAATTTATAATATTTTTTTTTTGTTTTTGTTTTTAGTATTTTTTGAAAGATTTATTGTTTTAATGAATTTTTTTTTTTGAAAAAGAAATTAATTTTATTCTAATGGAGTTTTGAGAAAAGAGTTTGGAAGGTTTTTGGTGGATTCTTGAAGTTTTGGGATTTTGGAAGGGTTGCTTTGGAAACTCTTGTTTTGTGAACTTTACAATTCTTTCCTACTTTTTGGGGTGAATGCACCAAGTTGTGGGACCAAAAAGTCACCACTTTGGCTTTTTGGTCCCATGCAAGGTATAATGTGAGTGTGTTATAATATGCTCATGTTATAACTTACAAAAAGAAAAAAAACACAAAACTCAAAGTCCACGACCATTTTTACAGTTTAAGAAGGAAAAAATCAATGAAAGAACGCGAGCAAGTTGCAAGGAGAAATCAAGAAAGTGCTAAGAGTAATTGACATTTTTTCCATGCCACCTCGCCAATCCTACTCTTGAAGATATTGTGAAGGAAATGTAGAGGGTGCAACAGTCGAAGAAGGTAGGGTTTGATTAATTTTTGTGAGTTTGAAAAGAATTTTTGAATTTTGCAATGTTTGATTACTTTTTTATATTGAATTTATATTCAATGAGGAAACACAAAACACAAATCCAACAGAGGGTCAAAACAACCCCAAAAACCATCAAATCCCTCAAAACCCCCACCTTCACGTCCTCACCATGAAAGAGATACATAGGAAAACTATTTAGGGAAAATAGAAGGAAATAAAAAACATCTTCAAACCCTAATTGAAATGTTAAATAGTCCAAGTGCAAGCACCGATCGTAGGAGAGAGATTGCGAAGTCATTAGAGATGATTGTTTCTCACATTGAATCAGTGACAAACCAAATCACCGAATTTCATGACTATAGGGAGAGGTGTTGGCAATATTATGCCGACAAATTGTCTTACAAACAAGTGAAGGACCTAAAAATTACAAAATTTGCATTATGTTCACACTTTATCAATCCTAAAACTAGCCAAAGATTAGAAGAGACTTGCAAACACATCCCTGTTCATTAGTGTAGGAATGAAGATATATCCCATAACTTTTGGGATAGATGGTACATGGTGTTTGATGAGCGTCCATGCAACAACAATGAGGTGCCATAGTATTTCTTGAGGAAACTCTATTGTGAGTTCATCTTCAAGAAGATTCTTAATTATTTTGACATTCAAAAATTCCACGGCAGAGATGGTGGCTTTGCCCAAGATAGAGAGGGGGCATAGCAAGACCAAAACTGTGTACCTAGAGCTTTGATGAGGCCAACACATGTGTTACTCCCTTCAACTTAGAAGGAGAGTGTTGAGGTGGAGACACTACATTCATTTAGAGATCTCATGCAGTCTCTGGCACATCAAGAGAATGATCTCACCCAGGATGATGAGGGTGAGAGAAAAAGGCATCATTTCTCTCCACATTTGTGTAGGTTATGTAAGAACCTATGTGATTATGGGATGAAAGACTCGTGGTAGGACTCTCGGTAGGATGTTGCGATGTAGGGGTAGCATCCAGTGATGGACACATCCATATTGGATGATCTTGTTCTCACAAATGATGTCTTATAATATACATTTGGTATTGACTCTTAGGTAATTTTTACAAGTTTCATCTTAATTTAATATATTCTTATTTGAAATTAATGTAATGTAATTTTATATGACTATCTATATTATAATTTAAATTTTTGTATGTAATTGTCTACGCAATGAAATTCTAGGGTCAGATTCTTCATCCATTTCTCTATTAGCCATCTAGTGATGGGTTATGAGAGGAGGTTGAGTAAGTAGGTATGTAATTTATTACATGATCATAAATATAGTACATATATCAATGGTAATCTTATTTAGTGACAATTTGATAATTTCAATAGGGAGCTTCACCAGTACCTCCACGATTACCTTGGTCCCCTGGATGCAAAACCACTTTTACGAAGGTAATTTTAACCATTTGTAATCATTATGCATTTAAATAATATTATGTGTCTATTTTGGTCAAATATCCTTGAACTCTATTTTTAGATGTTGAATATCGAGATTCCTCATCTTCGTCAGTCAACACAGGCAGGCATTACTATAGTCATGTTGTCTTCAAATCCTTTGACCGAGTTATGGGCTAGTAACATGTAAATATCATTTTGTATTTCTTGTTTTATCTCATATTATTTGATGTACATAAATGATATTTATGTTTACTCAATTTTACTTCTTAATGCTTCTCACATGAGGTCACAACTCCAACCCGTCCAACTATGGATGAAGAGAGAGAAAAGATGATCGAGAGGGATCTTCTACTAGTAGTAAGTGATTGATTACATATGTAATGTTATATATTTTATGTTTTCTATATTAATGTGCATATTGTTTGTATTAATAGGTTGAATTGCAAAAAGCCTTATCGAGGAGGTCTAGTTGATGAGAGAGAGAGAGGATGAGTCACTAATTGGCTCTCCATCTTCACAGCCAAGCAACAGCCATAGATTATTTCATAGTAATTCAAAGGAAAAATTGATTTTGGGATATTTTTTGTATGCCTAGATTGAAAGGAAGCTAGGTGTGCGGAAAATGCTTCCTACACTAATCTAATGAGGGGAGGAGAGTGCAAATTCAATTTTATCTTTACAATTATAGCTATGTTAACCCACTAACAGAGATATTGCAGCAAACACATACACAAGAAAGTGAGACAAAAGAAGAGAGACACAAGATATATGTGGGGAAAACCCTTACGGGTGAAAAACCCCACTCCAAAACACAACTCAAATGTATTCCATAAAAAAGGAAGGTTGCAATACAACACAGAGCCAATGCTCTTGTAGGAGTCTTTGACACTCATATCTAGAGATGATCCAGTAGCATAATAGTACCTATCAAACCTGTAGCACTTCTCCTCTCCAAAGCACCTATTTATATAACAATTACAAGGTAAAAAATAGCTCCACATTGGGATGGGCATCCAACATGGCCTCATCGCTCAAAACCCATACCCATGGAAATTTGTCCAACACTGTAGAATGCTCCTGACACTTGTCAAGTCACCCCATCCCAAGGAAGTTGCCTATTTCCAAAATAGGCTATGACAAATGCTCTTACGACTCTTACAATTGTCATAGAATCTGTCATAGTTGTCATAACTTACAGTTGTAAGAGAATTTGTCATACACAAGCTATAAATAGCATATTCTCTTACATGTTATAGTCCACCTTGGGTGCCCAAAGATGCCTTTTTCAAAGATGCTCTTTAACACATGTCTTCACCTATCATAGAATCTCCTATTTCTAACTCTTACATGTCATAACTTTGTCATAGGAATCTGTCATGACCATTTCAGTCAATATTCCCTTACACAACATCCAAGATGCCAACACATGGCAAAATATTCCTACCACTAAGTGGGATGCCTATCTACTCATGTGAGGACAAAATTACATGTGGTCATATGCCATGTAGGATGACACATCGCCGTGCCAACTCCCATAATATGACAACATAGGATTTCCATCCAATTAATACAATAGGCAATAAATAAATAAATACAATGTAAAAATACAAGGAATTACCAAGGTTGAGACAACATAATTCCCAACATTCTCCCACTTGTCAAACACCTTGTAAGAGCCAATAGAATTAACAGGTTTTAACTGCTATAGGCCGAGAGGCCCATAAACTCTGAACACCATCTAAACTTCTCTGTGCCCACTGGCTTTGTCAATGCATTTGCAACATTCTTCAAAGTATCTAGCTTCTCTAAATTTACCTTCCCATCCTTTACCATGTCTCATATGAAGTGAAACTATACATCCATATGCTTTGTTCTAGAATGGAAAGTTGGATTCTTCACAAGGCAAATCACACTCTGACTATCACAACAAATCGTAATATGTCCTGCATCAACACCAATATCTGAACACAATCTCTTAAGTTAAATGGCTTCCTTGCAAGCATGAGTTGTTGCCATGTACTCAGCTTCTGTAGTGGACAAAGAAACCACAGGTTATCACTTACTCATCCAACTAATTGCACCACCAAACATAGTGAACACATAGGCACTGGTGGATCTCCTATAGTTAATGTCACTTGCCCAATCAGAATCCACAAATCCATGAATACAAACTGAATGTGGAGGTCTTATAGCATTACCATGATAGTATATGGAATACTCAGAAGTACCCCTCAAATATCAAAACACTCACTTAATTGCATCCCAATGTACCCTCTAGGATTAGCCATAAATCGACTAAGGACTCCCACTGCTTGGGCAATGTCTGGTCTTGTGCAGACCATAAAATACATCAAACTACCAACAGAACTAGCATAAGGTACTCTGCTCGTGTCCTCCACCTCACTAGGAGATTTTGGACAATCATTAATAGACAACTTTATCCCCAATGAAACAGGAACACATAATGGTCTACAATCTGCCATGCTGAACTTGTCCAACAAGGTCTTCACATACTTACTCTGGCTTAACCAAAGTTTTTTGTTAGCTCTGTCTCTTTTGATTTCCATTCCTAGAATGTACCTAGCTGCCCCAAGATTTTTCATCTCAAATTATGCTAACAACTAAGACTTCAAATTAGAAATCATATTCTTACCATTCCCAATCAACAGCATATCGTCAACATACAATGCAATAATGAGAATGCGATCATTGTCAAATTTGTAATACACACAATGATCTAATTTTAATCTCAGATATCCAATCGACAACACAAAGGCATCAAACTTCAAGTATGACATCCTAGGAGACTACTTCAAACCATACAAAGACCTCTTTAACTTGCAAACCAAATTTTCTTTACCTTTCTCTATGTAATGCTCTGGCTGTGACATGTAAATCTCTTCCCCCAAATCACCATGAAGGAAAGTTGTCTTCACATCCATTTGTTCTACCTCTAAGTCAAAAGCAGTTGTAAGAGATAACATAAATTGAATGGATGTCATCTTTGCAATGGGAGAGAAAATTTCACCATAATCAATTCCCTCCACTTGTGAATACCCCTTCGCAACCAATCTAGCCTTGTACTTTTCAACACTGCCATCTGCACTAAATTTCTTCTTGAACACCCATTTGCATCCAACAGGCTTCCATCCATTAGGAAAAGGCACCAAGTCCCATGTTTTATTCTTCTCCAAAGAAGCCATCTCATCTTCCATGGCCTCCTTCCATGAACTGGCATCTTTCATGCCCATAGGCTCTTTCATAGTTCTAGGCTCATTAGTGTTAGTAAGTAAAGAAAAAGCACAACTAGAATCAAGTAATGAATAACCAAACCTATCGGGTTACTTTCTTGTTTGTGTAGACCTCCTCAAAAGCTGAGGTTGAGGTTCTACTTCTTCTAAGATTTTAGAGCTTCTAGAGCTCTCCTCATCATCAGGTCTCGCAAGGTCTGTCTATTCAGTCTTCTCAGGGGTAGAAGGGAACTGAATCGCATCTTCTTTCTTTTCTATCTGTTCTAGCTGTAGAACAATAGAAGAAGGTGTTAGCTCTCTGGAGATAACACTTCTGCTATACAACACTTTTTCAGCCACAAGATCCCAAAGCTTGTATCCTTTCACACTGACACCATAGCCAATGAAAATACATTTAAGAGCCTTCTTCTCCAATTTAGACCATTTCTCCCTAGGCACATGTGCATATGCCTCACAACTAAAAACATGAAGATGTCTAACTGAAGGCTTCTAACCAGACCACACCTCCATAGGTGTCTTACTAATAAGAGCTGATGTAGGAGACCTGTTTAGCAGGTAGCAAGCAGTGGAAACAACTTCAGCCCAAAACTTTTATTCGAGGCTTTCTCCACTAAGCATACTCCTAGCCTTTTCCATCAGTGTCCTGTTCATCCTCTCTGCAACTCCATTTTGTTGCAGGGTATGGTGCAGGCACCTAAGAGCATTTTGATAAGTCGAGGTTCTTGTTCAGTGTGTTTTGTAATAAGGCTTTCTAAGCCATGATTGTAAGGTCTATTTTGTATGGTTAAGAGGTTTGGGGTAACCATATAAACCTCAAACCATTCTTAGTCCATTTGGACCCTAGTTGTGTTACTTAGGCCTAGTAGGTCTAAAGATGGTTTTTTTGAGTCTATTTGGTAGTTTTAGTGTTTTGGCATGTTTTAGAGAGTATGGTGGTTGTGTGGGTTCCATTGGACAAGTTAAACCAATCAGGATCTTTGTGATAATGAAAATGCAATAGTTGTCAATGGTGTCATGACACATTTGGCCGGTTGCAACTCATTTTTGATAGTTGAAACTGTTCTTGGAAGTTGCTTACCAACTTAGATCAGTTCATATTGTTGTTCTCTTACTCTAGTGGAGGAGAGAAGATTCTGTACGGAGATTTGGGCACAAAAACCAATAAAACTGACTATTTTTCCAAGAATTTCTGTTGGTGTATGGCCTGTACAGATTGACCAAGTGGATCGATGTGGTTTTTCTAAAACTAGTTGGAATCAAGATACTAATGCATCAAGTTTGAAGTCTTGAAGTGATCTCAGTAGGAAGATATTGCATTTTGAATTCAAGCTGGTCTGAAACCCTCATTCCTAGGGTCTGTCATACAAATTTAGCCCTAGAATGCATTCTAACCGGTGAAACTTCATGCCACTCAGTGAAATGCAAGCTAGGGATGTATATTTTATGATTCCAAAAGCATTTTGTTGGGAAAGACAGTCCTCGACTTTTGGAGTGATGCCCTAGGTCAAATATCCCTATGTATTTGACCAAAATTGTGCAATTTGGTGATGTAATTGACAAAATATGATAGGGTGGATGAATGGATGGTGGTTTTTGAGATGTGTGGATGTTGTGGAAGTGATCCAAGTTCCTGTCCCAGGTTTATGACCCCAATTTAGACCACTTGCTTTGTAACCTAGACCTAACTTGATCAATTAGGCCTAGAGACCTAGTGGGCGTGTTGAGTTGCTGGAGTAGAGTTGGAATTGGAGGCTTGGAGGTCTGTTGGAGTTCCCTAAAGGGTATTTGAATCCACCATTTATTTTCCTGACCCTTAAGGGTTTTGTCAAGTTGTGTAGTGAAAACCGGATTAGGAGGGCTAGTAGCCTCACTAGGCCAAGTAAGGGTTGGAGAGTTGTGAGAAGTTGGGAATCAAACCAACTATGGGGAAGGTGTTTGTAGACCTATCTTAAGGTGTGGAAGGAGTCTTGGGGATTGAATAACATCCTGGATAACAAATCCTCAATTTGTCCATAGGTGTGACCTTGGTTGGATGAAGTGGGTGAGTGGGCAGAGAAGAATTCCTTGTTGCTTCCTTTGTGCCACTCTGCATCAGGGTGTATGGAGTTGTCTTATGACTTTCAATCCCTTGCTCTTTACAGAACTTATCAAACTCTGCCAAACAAAACTCACCACTCTTGTCAAGTTCTCAAACACTTAATCTTTTTACTAGTTTGATTTTCAGCAAAGGCTTTAAACTCCTTAAACCGACTAAAGACTTTAGTCTTGCTTCTAATAAAATAAACCCATGTCCTTCTACTGAATCATCTATGAAAGATACAAAATATACAGATTTGGAAATCAAAGGAACATTAATTGGACCAAACACATCAGAATGAATAAGATCCAACACACCAGAAGACTTGTGAGAACTAGAGTAAAACTGAACATGGTTTTGTTTTCCATATACACAATGTTCACAAAAGTCAAACTTAACATTACAATCATTTAACCCCTTAATGATGTTTTTATTTTTTAGGGTTCACAGACCCTTCTCACCAATGTGGCCATATCTCAAGTGCCATAACATAGTCTTTTCAGCAAGAATCTTAGCTTCCATAACATGTGCACTACCATCAAAACTAGTTACAACAAATTTCTTCACTGCTCATTTAGATGGTGGGGATGAAGTGACTACAATTCATTTCTTTAAGTCAGAAGAACTATTGCACTGTGAAGTGCATGCCTCTAGCTGAAATAGAGTACCTCTCCAAGTACCTTTCGCAAGCATCATAGATCCTCTATTCATCTTGCATCCATCCTTCGAAAAGATAACCTGCACACCTGCATCACTCAACATACATACAAAAAGCAAGTTTCGTGCAAGGCTTGGGATGTGCATAACCCTAGTGATCCCCTTCACTCATCCATTAGGTAATTGGATTGAGACTCTTCCACAACCAACAATCTTCAGATGAGAGTCATCACCCAGTTACACTCTTCCACCATCAAACTCTTCATACTTTGTGAACCAGCTTTGATGCGAGGTCATGTGGAATGATGCACTAGAATCAATCAACCACACATCATCAGATGCATGGGTGGCCAGGGCTGCGATGAAGGCATCACCATCATCTTGTGACTTGTCAGAATCTAAATTAGGGGCTATCTTTGTTTTCTTTTTCTTTTCTTCTTTGTATTCCTTTTGGAAATGTTCCGTCTTCCCACAATTCCAACAGAGAGCCTTGGACTTTCTAGGAGATTTGGATCTCCCATAGGATTTGGATCTCCCACAGGATTTGGATCTACCCTTTTCACCTTTCTTGTCCTTCTTCTTCCCTTTCTCCTTGGGTCTTCCACGAACTACAAGAGCTTCTTTGGCCAATTCAGATGTCTTCCTCTGCATTTCTTCAGATAACAGTGAGGACACCACATCTTCCATCTTGAAGGTGGTAGTGGTGTTTCTGATAGCCATGACAAGATGATCCCATGAATTTGGCAAAGAACAAAGAAAGGTCATACATCGATTCCCCTCCTCCATTTTCACACCCACAGATGTCAACTATGTAATGATCATGTTAAAAGCATTCATGTGATCCGCAATAGATCCTCCAGCTTCCATCTTCATAGTGAATAACTTCTTTTTCAAAAAAAAGCTTGTTCACCAAGGACTTGGCCTGATAAACATCACCCATCTTCTTCCAAAGATCTTTCATGCTCTTCTCCTCATGGACATTCAACAAGACATAGTCAGCTAAACAGTGTCTTATGAGACTATTAGCCTTTTGATCTTTGAGGTCCCAATCAACTTGTGACATTGTTTTAGGTTTTACACTGGATACGGTTTCCCATAGGTCATGATCAACAAGTAGGTCCTCCATCTTGAGTTTCCACAACTCAAAATTAGTGCCTTTAAATTTCTCCACCTCTAATCTTCCGGATGTGGTTGCCATCTCCTTACTGCAACAAGATATAGAATGCTCTACACAACTCTCCCACTCAACCTAAGAGTAGCTCAAAAATCCCCTACCCAATAGCTAGAACCAAAACTGGCCAGGCTCTAATACCAACTGAAAGGAAGATAGGTGTGTGGAAAATGCTTCCTACACTAATCTAATGAGAGGAAGAGAATGCAAATTCAATTTTATCTTTACAATTACATATATATTAACCCACTAACAAAGATATTGCAGAAAACACATACACAAGAAATTGAGACAGAAGAGAGACACAAAATATATGTAGGGAAAACCCCTACGGGTGAAAAACCCCACACTCCAAAACAGAACTCAAATGTATTCCATAAACAATGAAGGTTACAATACAACACAGAGCCAATGCTCTTGTAGGAGTCTTTAACACTCATATGTGGAGATGATCTAGTAGCATAATAGTACCTATCAAACCTGTAGTGCTTCTCCTCTCCAAAGCACCTATTTATATAACAATTACAAGGCAAAAAATGGCTCCACATTGGGATGGGCGTCCAACATGGCATCATGGCCCCAAACCCATGCCTATGGACACTTATCCAACATTGTAGGATGCTCCTGACACTTGTCAAGTCACTCCATCCTAAGTAGGTCACCTATTTCCAAAATGAGCTATGACAGATGCTCTTACGACTCTTACAACTATCATAGAATCTATCATAGCTGTCATAACTTACAGCTGTAAGAGAATCTGTCATACACATGCTATAAATAGCATATTATCTTACAACATGTCATAGTCCACTTTTGGGCACCCAAATATGCCTTTTTCAAAGATGCTCTTCGACACATGTCTTCGCCTATCATAGAATCTCCTATTTCTAACTCTTACATGTCATAACTTTGTCATAGGCATCTGTCATGACCGTTTCAATCAATATTCCCTTACACAACATCCAAGATACTGACACATGGAAAAATATTCCTACCACTAAGTGGGATGCCTATCTCCTCATGTGAGGAAAAAATTACATGTGGTCATATGCCATGTAGGATGACACATCGTCGTGCCAACTCCCACAATATGACAACATAGGATTTGCATCCAATTAACACAATAGGCAATAAATAAATAAATACAATGTAAAAATACATGAAATTAGCAAGGTTGAAACACCTTAATTCCCAACATAGATGGCTTTGTATACATACTTTTGTATGTTACCGATGTATATCTTTGTATATGCCTGTATGGATTTGTTTGTACATGCATATATGGCTTTATATATAAACTAGATGTTATGTTCATGACATTATGTATATAACAGTTTACATTAAATATTTAATATGATGATCAATTATCGTTACAAGAATTTGGTTTTACACCTACCAATTGTATTTTCTTGAAAGTTTATAAATCATTTTCAAATAATCTATTTTGTGCATATCTTGCAATCATTGCATTCTATGAGACTGTGGATTTCTTTGAGGCATCATGTCAAATAGTTCACATGCCTTGTCTATGCTTCCACACTTTGCATACATGTTTACAAGGACAACTACAAATACCACATGTGACAAAATTCTTATATCCTTTATGCTTTGATGGTTGTCCACACCCTGTTCACTAGATCCCATTTTGGCATAGGCAAGGAGGATGTTGGATAAGTTGGTGCAATTTGGTTTTAGACGTGCTAATTGCATTTGGTTGAAAGTTTCTTTTGTGCATTTTCTTGAAATATTCTAAAGCCTTATGAAAAATCCATTTCATGCATATCTTGCAATCATTGCATTCCATGAAACAACATTTCTTTGAGGCATCGTGTCAAACAATTCACGTTCCTTGTAAATGCTTTCACACTTTGCATACATCTCTCGTAGGGTAGTTGCAACTACAACATTTGACAAAATTCCTATATCCTTTATGCTTTGATGGATGTCTATATTGTGTTCCAAAGATACCATTTCTAAGGTTTTGGAATTTGGATTTACACCCACCAATTGCATTTGCTTGAAAGTTTCTAAAGCCTCATCAAAAATGCATTTAGTTCATATCTTGCAAGCATTGCATTCCATGAGCTGACATTTCTTTGAGATATCATGCCAAACAATTCACGTTCCTTGTCTATGCTTCCACACTTTGCATACATGTCTCCAAGGGCATTTGCAACTAAAACATATAAAAAAATTCTCATATCTTTTATGCTTTAATGGATGTCCATACCATGTTCCAAAGATCCCATTTTGGCATCGGCAAGGAGGATAATGGCTAAGGTTGTTGAATTTGGCTTTACACCCACCAATTGTATTTTCTTGAAAGTTTATAAAGTGTTATCAAAAAAATCCATTTTCTGCATATCTTGCAATCATTGCATTCCATGAGATGGCATTTCATTGAGGCATCATGTCAAACAGTTCACGTACCTTTTCTATACTTCCACACTTTGCATACATGTCTACTAGGGTAGTTGCAACTACAAGATCTAACAAAATTCCCATACCCTTTATGCTTTGATGGATGTCCATACCATGTTCTGAAGATCCCATTTTGGCATAGGGAGGATGTTGGCTAAAGTTGTTGAATTTGGCTTTACACCCACCAATTGTATTTTCTTGAAAGTTTCTAAAGCCTTATCAAAAAATTCATTTTGTTCATGTATCTTGTAATCATTGCATTCCATGAAACAAAATTTCTTTGAGGCATCATGTCAAATAATTCAGGTGCCTTGTATATTCTTCCACACTTTGCATACATGTCTCACAGGGTAGTTACAACTACAACATTTGACAAAATTCATATATCCTTTATGCTTTGATGGATGTTCATACCATGTTCCAAAGATACCATTTCTAAGGTTTTGGAATTTAGATTTACACCTTCCAATTGCATTTGCTTGAAAGTTTCTAAAGCCTTATCAAAATATCCATTTTGTTCATATCTTACAATCATTGCATTCCATGAGATGATATTTCTTTGAGGTATCATGCCAAACAGTTCATGTGCCTTGTCTATGCTTCCACACTTTGCATACATGTCTCCAAGGGTAGTTGAAACTACAACATCTAATAAAATTACCATATCTTTTATCCTTTGATGGATGTCCATGCCATGTTCCAAAGATCCCATTTTGGCATAGGCAAGGAGGATACTAGCTAAGGTTGTGGAATTTGGCTTTACACCTGCCAATTATATTTGCTTGAAAACATATAAAGCCTTATCAAAAAAATCCATCTTTTGAATATCTTGCAATCATTGTTGTCGATGAGATAGCATTTCATTGAGGCATCATGTCAAATAGTTCACCTACCTTGTATATGCTTCCACACTTTGCATACATGTCTACTAGGGAAGTTGCAACTACAAGATCTAACAAAATTCCCACATTCTTTATGCTTTGATGGATGTCCATACCATGTTCCAAAGATCCTATTTTGGCATATGAAGGGAGGATGTTGGCTAAGGTTGTGGAATTTGGCTTTACACCTCTCAATTGCATTTTCTTGAAAGTTTCTAAAGCCTTATTAACAAATCCATTTTGTGCTATCTTTCAATTATTGGATTCCATGAGATGGCATCTCTTTGAGGTGTTCTATCAAACAATTCATGTGTCTTGTCTATGCTTCCACACTTTGCATACATGTCTACTAGGTTAGTTTCAACTACAACAAATCTAACAAAATTCCCATATCCTTTATGATTTGATGGATGTCCCTACCTTGTTCCAAACTTCCTATTTTGGCATAGGCAAAGAGGATGTTGGCTAAGGTTGTGGAATTTGTCTTTACATTCATCAATTACATTTTATTGAAAGTTTCTAAAGCCTTATGAACAAATCCATTTTGTACATATCTTGCAATTATTGCATTGGACATGAGATGGCATCTCTTTGAGGTGTTCTGTCAAATAGTTCACGTGCCTTGTCTATGCTTCCACACTTTGCATTGGACATGAGATGGAATCTCTTTGAGGTGTTCTGTCAAATAGTTAACTTTGCATTTAGATTTACCCCTGCCAATTGCATTTTCTTGAAAGTTTCTAAATCCTTATCAACAAATCCATTTTGTGCACATCTTGCAATTATTGCATTCCATGAGATGGCATATCTTTGAGGTGTTCAGTCAAACAATTCACATGCCTTGTCTATGCTTCAACACTTTACATTATGAATATTGAAGATAACTTTTATTTGGCTAAAGAATAAATATATTGTGAACCTATTTGCAACTACATATGATATGGTTTTCATATAATTAGTTTTTGTATATAAATTATTAGTTAAATTTTACACTTTTATTTTAAGAAAAATATGGAATATGAAACATACAATAAAGCATTTTTGTTAAGAGAATGATGGGTACAAGGAAAGATGCATCCAATCATAGGATTTATCATTTAGGCCTTTATAAGTTTTTAAAGATGAATCTAACAATCATAGTTTGAATCATTATAAGGAAATATAATTTGTTTATGCTAAATTATTAGTTTGATGCTAAGTGTTAGTTACCATATTTGTTGTACTCTTCTTTTTGTATACATCTCATAACAATCATGATATTGAAACTACTAGATTTGATATGATAATCATAGATAATTTATCATCATACATGTTAGACACATTCTCATTTCACCTTCTATATGTTTGACATCATTTTCCTACATTCATCTCACCTTAGATATATGTTTGACATTATGTTATATATGAAAAGAAGATAGGGATAAAGTGTTGTTAAATATATCCAATCAAACCCTCCTTTCACAATAACATTCAAGGACATAAACTGAGCGAAGTCACTACAAATGAAAGAGGACTCAGCTACAGGTTTGATGTCACTTAGGAATGATAGGAAAGACATATTAGATTGATGAATTTATTAAACCCTAGATTGATTAAGCCTCAAACCCTAATTATAAAGAAATTGTATATAGACAAACAAAATATGAGAAATGACCACACATAGAGGCATTAAATAAAGAATAGAAACATACCAGAAGTCATATTTTTAGAGGCCAAAACTTCACGAACTATAGGGCGGGCCCCCAAGTCAGATAGGGAAACTTTTTTGTGGATCTAGAATAGTGATCAGTGTCAGACTGTAACCTGCTTCTAAGTTTCTAGAAATCCCCAAAAGGAGGACTATGGGGTAGGCACCCTAGTCCAATAGGGTTGATTTTCCAAAATTTTCCTTTAGATCTTGAATCTCTATTCTCTGAATTGATCCTTTCCAACTTCACTCTACCAAATCCTACACCTGTACCCTACAATCACAAAGAGAGGAGTTTAGAGGTTGTGGTGTTTATAGGCTTGCCTCAGTCAAGCCCTGGAATGACATTCAAGTCTTCCAACACCATTGTTAGATAGAGTGTGTACCCTTGCAGGGAAGAGACCAAATCCAATAATAAGATAAAATGATTGAAGCACAAATAGATGTCACCTTAGAGGTGAAACCCTCATTGATGACTGGGGTAAATCATAAAACATACAACAATAGAAATTGCACATAGAAAATAGAACTTTCTTTTATTGATTTGGACAAATTATTACATTACAGAAGCTCAAATACAATCAGAGGAATTAATCCTCCATAGGCTGCAACACATCACAGCTACCTATCACCAGGCTCTGGAATCTTCTACCTTCTGCAACCCCAAATTAGCTAGGGTTTATGTTTTCCCACCTATTTCTGACTCTACTACTACTGAAGGTTCCAAAAAATGGTTATTAATAGCCTTTTTGGCAGCCAACAACCTAATTTCAAAATTTGCATCTCCCTCCAAAAATAGGTCAACTTCCGAGAGCCATAACTTGTGATCCGGGTGTCTGATTGACGAACCATTTTATGTGTCAGAAAGCTCGCAGAGTTCTCTACATGCTAAAAACTTTATTTTCCAATTCAAGCCATTTTTGGGCCCATACGAGACTATTTAGTTCCTCAAACCTGAGTTTGAATAATTTTTAGGCATTTTTCAGGAAACAGAAACTTTAATATCTTTCAGCTCGCAAGTGATCTTTGTGTGATTTCTTTGCCAAAGGTCTTATTTTTTAGTTATGAAGCTTCCTGTAAATTTTCACTTTAATCCTTACCCGAATGCAAACTTTCTAAAAATAGCAAGTTGCTATTTTTAGCAGTTTGGAAAAACTGAAAGTTCTACATCATTATTCAAGAGATTATGGAACCAAAACCACAAATTTTGAAAAGAAATCGAAAGAACATCAACAATTTTGAAACACATCTTTTTTTTGGGTGATGCAAGATTGCGCTTACACCACTGGATGCTCCTGCATCAGACACCCAGGGTAATTTGAGAAGTGACCCTATCATGTTTCAGGTGTTTGTGTGAGGAAAACCCAAATGGTCAACCTCTACCGTAGACAACCAAGAAGAATCTTCAACAGCCCTTCCTTTCCATTTCACCAGGTATTCTTCATATTGCATGTTTTGTGTACTTCTTCCCACACAGCTATCCAAGATCTCTTCTATCTCCTTGGTTGAAGTAGATGCTGAATTACTCCACTGTTCTTCTGTTGGTCCATCCTCTGTTCCACCTTCATGATATTCTGATAAGTCAACAATGTTGAAAATAGGGGAAATGTTGATCCCACTCAACATCTTTACCTCATATGCATTTCCTGAATCATGTTTCTTCAAAATTCTGCATGGTCCAAATTTCTTCATTTTTAGCTTATTGCATGTTCCAATTGGGAACCTTTCTTTTCTCAAGTGAACCATGACTTCATCTCCTACCTGAAATTCCTTATATCTCCTCTTCTGATCTGCCTTAGTCTTGTACTGAATATTCATCTTATTAATGTGCTTTTTCACCTCTTCATGCAAATTCTTCATGTGTTCTGCAAAGTCTTTAGCCTTGGCACTTGTCTTTTCTCCTTTGTCCAGATTCCTTAACTCTGAAGCATTTCTTGGACTATTCCCATATACAATCTAGAATGGTGATTTACCAGTACTCCTATTGACATAATTGTTGTAAGCAAATTCATCCTGTGGTAAAATCAAATCCCATCCCTTGGGATTATCTCCTACTAAGCATCATGGCAGGTTACCCAAACTCCTATTCACCACTTCCGTCTATCCATCATTCTGTGGATGGTGTGCAGAACTAAACTTCAAATCTGTCTTCAACTTCTTCCACAATGTCCTTTAGAAATAGCCAACAAACTTGGTATCTTGATTTGAAACTATGCTCTTGGCTAGACCATGTAGTCTTACCACCTCCTTGAAAAGTAACTCTGTAATATGAACAGCATCATTAGTCTTCTTGCAAGGAATAAAATGTGCCATCTTTGAGAATCTATCCACCACCACAAAAATGGTGTCATGCCCTCTCTGTGTCCTTGGTAAACCAAGAATAAAATCCATACTAATATCATCCCATGGCTTCTCTGGTACAGGTAATGGCAGATATAACCCTGTATTCTAACTTGTTCCTTTTGCCATCTGACACACTCTGCAACTCTACACAAATTTCCTCACATCCTGCTACAACTGTGGCCAATAATAATTTTCACCAACAATAGCAATAGTCTTATCTCAACCAAAGTGTCTAGCCAATCCTCCACTATGCTTCTCCTTAATCAGGTTCTCTCTCATGGAACTCCTTGGAATGCGCAACTAGCTTCCTCTAAACAACATGCCATCTTGGATTATGAAATCTAACCATTTTGTTCTATCCAAAGTAATAGGTTCCAAACAAGCTTTCCAAGCCTCTGTAAAATCTTGATCTTTAGGATACAAACTTTTGAGCTCATCGACCCCAACAACCTCTATCTTCATTTCTATCAACAAATTTTGCCTTCGTCTCAAGGCATCTGTAACTCTATTGGACTTCCCACTCCTGTGCTTCAAAAAAAAAGTATAGCTCTGCAAAAACTCAACCCATTTTAAGTGCCTCTGGTTCAACTTTCCTTGACTATTAAGATACTGCAAAGCCTGACGATCAGTATATAAAACAAACTCCTTTTCCTTAAAGCTTGAACTATTGCATAAAACTCCTGATCATAAACATAATACTTTTTCTTGGCATCATTAAGCTTCTCACTAAAATAGGCAATAGGCTTACCTTCTTGGCTCAAAATAGCTCCTATAGCACTAGCACTAGCATCACAATCTACCTGAAATACCTTATTAAAATCTAGAAGTGCCAAAACAGGTTGCTCTGTGACTTTCTGCTTCATTGTATCAAAGCTTTTGTCTGCTCCTTTAGTCCATCTAAACTTTTTTCTATCCCCTCTCATTGTCTCAGTTAGGGGTACACAAATGCTACTAAAATTTCTGATAAACTTTCTGTAAAAACTTGCCAAACCATGAAAAGATCTTACCTCCATTGCACTCCTTGGAGTAGGCCATTCAATGATAGCCCTTACTTTTTCTAGGTCCATCTTAAGACCTTCCTCTGAGACAACAAATCCTAGGTATACCAACTCCTTTGCAAAACTACATTTCTTCAGATTGATCAACAACTTCTCCTCCCTCAGCTTCTCAAAAACTCTTCTGATATGCATCATATGCTCATCCCAAGTCTTACTGAAAATCAAAATATCATCTAAATAAACAATAACAAAACTTCCCAAAAATTATTTCAATACCTCGTTCATGAGCTGCATGAATGTGCTTAGTGCATTGGTTAGCCCAAATGGCATGACTAACCACTCATACAAACCTTCCTTGGTCTTGAAGGTTGTCTTCCATTCGTCTTCTTCTTTGATTTAGATCTGGTGATACCCACTCTTAAGATCAATCTTCATGAATTACTTGGCTCCACTCAGACAATCCATTCTGTCATACATTTTGAGCAATGGAAATATGTACTTGATCATGATCTTATTGATGGCTTGAAAGTTTGTACACATTCTCCACTCTCCATCTTTATTTGGTGCTAGTACTGCAGGTACCGCACATGGACTTAGACTCTCTCTTATCAGCCCCTTCCTTAGCAGCTCTTGAACTTGTCTGTTCAGCTCTTCACTCTCTGTAGGAGTCATTCAATGGGCTGCCTTATTCAACAAACTATCTCCTGGTATCAAATCCATTTGGTGACTTATCTTCCTCATCGGTGGTAAACCTTCTGGTACATTATTAGAGATAATATCCTAAAATTCTTCCAACATATCTGAGACTTCTGTTGGTACATCTTCACATTTCTCTTGACTAATCTTAGGAATCAATGCAAAGCAATGACGCTCATGCTTCATACCCTCTAAAAATTTCCTACCGTTTACCAAGCAAATTTTGGCAGTACTACATACCTTTTCTTCCACCTCCTTTAAGGGCTTCAACTTATGACAAACTCCATCCTTTGTTAGGGAATGTGTGTTTGCACATCCATCATGGACAACGCTCCTATCATACTACCATGGCCTCCCCAACAACATATGACATGCATCCATCAGTATGATATCACACAACACCTCATCATGGTAGTCCCCAATCTTGAACTTCACTAAACACTGCTCATTGACCAAAGCTCTATGGTCTTTTTGCAACCATGCAATCTGATATGGATGTGGATGCTTTCTTCTTGTCAACCATCTCCTCTAAAACAAGATTATCAGTGCTTCCACTATCAATAATAATATCACAACACTTACCTTCACATTTGCACCTTATACAAAATAAACTCTTCCTCTGATTGGGTTCTTTCTCCTTATTCAACAAAGTTCTTCTGACAACTAGGGTTTCTCTCCTTTCAGTATCTTCAGAATGCTCAGACTGCGCATCTTCATCTACATGTGCAACTCATGCATTACCTTCAGGTCTTCTATTTGTCCTTCCTTGATGTTGCTGATACATGTATGCTCGATGCCCTTCTTCTCCACATTGGAAACATGTTCCTCTGAAACCTCCTCTTCTAGGTCCTTGCCTAGGTCAGCCTCTTCCTCTTCCTCTTTGCTCTCCATTGTTCTGGTCACGAGGGTGGTAGGTATTATCTCCTCTCTAATTTTGACTGGTGCTAGCTTCTTCATTTTTTTTTGAATCTTCATTTCAGCCCCCATAGGATCTTCCACCAGTCCTTCCACCTTGACCTCTTCCCCTTTGCTTGCTATCAAATCTTTTATTCATCTTCTCTTCCACCTTCAAGGAAAACTGGTATGCATCTTCTATGGTAGTCATCTGACCAGGCTCAACTCCTCTTGAATACTTGGCCTCAACCCATTAATGTAATAGGCTACCTTCTCCTTGTTGGGCTCTGCATGGCCTGTCCTGATAGTAATTTGATAAAACTCTTCTGTATACTCCTTGATGGACTTGTTACCTTCAATCCTTGCAACTTCCTCAGCAACTCTATCTCATAGTCCACAGGAATGAACTACTTGTTCAGTTTCTCCACCATCTGATCCCATCTGGTGATCTTTCCTTTTCCTCTTCTGTTCCTCTCTAATTGGACCTCCTTCCACCAAATACTGGCATGGCCCTTCAACTTTATTTTTGCAAACTTGACCCGATCTGGGTCCTCCACATCTTCATACTCAAAATACTCCTCCATGTCATTGATCCAATCAATAAGCTGTTCCGGATTCAAATCTCCAAAATATGTAGAAACTTTGATCCTGGGCCTCTTTCTGATCTTTGAAATGGCCTTCAACAACCTAACTTCTACAAGATCTCCTGCAGCTTCTTGTTCTTCCTTAGATAGCTCTTCTTCAGCTTCATCCTCACTTTCTTCTCTTGTCCTCAGTTCAAACCCTCTTCGTAGCTCCTCTTACAATGCATCGATTTGTCTTTGCAATGCTCTAAAAACCTCTTCTGTCATAGCATTCCTCCCAATACGGTTTCTTTGTGGAGGCATCTTGATCTCCGTAGCAAACCCACAACCTCAGGTCCTAGTGCAAACTGTCTCACAGTCGGTGATCTATCTACACACTCAGGAACCCTTGCTCTGATACCACTTGATGAAGGGGGTAAATCATAAAACACACAACAACAGAAATTGCACATAGAAAATAGAACTTTCTTTTACTAATTTGGACAACTTATTACATTACAGAAGCTCAATTACAATTAGCAGAATCTATCCTCCATAGGCTGCAACACATCATAGCTACCTATCACTAGGCTCTGGAATCTTCTGCCTTCTACAACCCCAAATCAACTAGGGTTTTTGTTTTCCTACCTATTCCTGAGTCTACACTTCCCCCCCTTAACTCTACTACTGCCCAAGGTTCCCAAAAATAGTTATTAATAGCCTTTTTGGTAGCCAACAACCTAATTTCAAAATTTGCATCTCCCTCCAAAAATAGGTCAACTTCTGGGAGCCATAACTTTTGATCTGGGTGTCCGATTGATGAACTGTTTTATACGTTAGAAAGATCGCAGAGTGCTCTACACACTATAGCCTGATTTTCCAGTTCCAGCCATTTTCGTGCCCGTATGGGACCGTTTAGTGCCTCAAACCTGAGTTTGAATAATTTTTAGGCATTTTTCGAGAAACAGAAACTTTAATATCTTTTAGCTCACAAATGATCTTTGCGTGATTCCTTCGCCAAAGGTCTTATTTTTCAGTTATGAAACTTCCTGTAAATTTTTACTTCAATCCGTAACTAAATGTAAACTTTCTAAAAATAATAGGTTGCTATTTTTAGTAGTTTGGAAAAACTGAAAGTTCTACATCATTATTCAAGAGATTATGGAACTAGAACCACAAATTTTAAAAATAAATGGAAAGAACATCAAGAATTTTGAAACACATCTTTTTTTTGGGTGATGCAAGATTGCCCTTACACCACTAGATGCTCCTACATCACTCATGGAGATGAAGAGCCTTCAAATCATGAGGAAATGAGTTGATGAAGCCAAATCTGCAACAAACACATACAAACACAAAATAATTCTACTCTGCAACACAACGAATGCCTTAAATGCTCTTTGCTTGATAATCATAAGTTTTCCTTAATTAACTAGGAGTAAAATGGAGACATAAACCTATTTAAATATGCATTCCTACTAAACTTTCATAATTTAAATTGAATAGGCTGGCAAAGGGAAACCTTTTTAAATGTTCTATATTGACATAACAAAATTTAAACCTCGACAAATCAGCCTTGACTTAGGCATGGGTGCCCAAGTCCCAAGGCATCTTTTAGGTCTTAATTAAGATTTAATGTGGATCCCTAATCCCCATTTGACACATGGGTTTTGGGGGAAATTGTTCCCAGATAAGTATTAAGCATGTATAAGGTAAATGAGGGGACCTAGGAGCTAAACTAGGAGGTAAAAAGGCATAGGGTTACTTTTTACTCTATAACATATTATATGTTTAGTTAGGGTGAGACTTAGAGAGACTTAGAGGGAGATGATATGTTTGACATTATATCCTCATTCACCTTCTATAGGTGTAGCATACCCTCATTTCACCATCTATATGGGTTACAGAAAGAGTAGAATGAGATGACATATCTTTGAGGCATCATCAAAAAAATCTATTTTGTTCATATCTTGCAATCATTGCTTTCCATGAGACATTTTTTTGAGGCATCATGCCAAACAGTTCACGTGCCTTGTCTATACTTCCACACTTTGCATACATGTCCACTAGGGTAGTTGCAACTACAAGATTTGACAAAATTCCCATATCTTTTATGCTATGATGGATGTCCATACCATGTTCCAAAGATCCCATTTTGGCATAGGAAGAGAGGATGTTGGCCTAGGTTGTGGAATTTGGCTTTACACCCACCAATTGTATTTGCTTGAAAGTTTCTAAAGCCTTATCAAAAAATCCATTTTGTTCATGTATCTTAAAATCATTGCATTCCATGAGACAACATTTCTTGAGGCATCATGTCAAACAATTCATGTGCCTTGCATATGCTTCCACACTTTGCATACATGTCTCGCAGGGTAGTTACAACTACAACATTTGACAAAATTCATATATCCTTTAAGCTTTGATGGATGTCTATACCATGTTCTAGAGATACCATTTCTAAGGTTTTGGAATTTGACTATACACCTGCCAATTGCATTTACTTGAAAGTTTCTAAAGCCTTATCAAAAAATCCATTTTGTGCACATATCTTAAAATTATTATATTCCATGAGACATCATTTCTTTGAGGTGTCATGCCAAACTATTCACATGCCTTGTCTATGATTTCACACTTTGCATACATGACTAAAAGAGTAGCTACAAATACAACATGTGACAAAATTCATATATCCTTTATGCTTTGATGGTTGTCTATACCCTATTCTGAAGATCCTATTTTGGCATAGGCAAGGAGGATGGTGGATAAGGTTGTGGAATTTGGATTTACATTCGCCAATTACATTCCATGTGAAAATATTTCTTTGAGGCATCATGTTAAATAGCTGACCTGTCTTGTTGATGTAGAAGCATAGGTTCAAAACTAATCAAGTGACTTTAGGAGATGGAAAGGATGACATTTTCATGTTTACAAGTGGTCTTGTAGGTCAAGACATCCATTTAAGTCATTCAGATAAGGGTTTCCCATTTTCCTGCCAAAATGGACTATTTAAAAACTGTGATAATTCCATGAGGTGTAATATATGTGAACAAACCTAATCCAATGATTTAGACCCCTTGAAGCAACTTATTTTGTATTTATAGAAAATTGAGTACTCTCGACCATTAAGGAGGTAGTTTTAGTAAATTTTGATTTTTTCCCAATTACACCATATGTGGGTAGGTATATACACATTCCATACCTACCTCAATTTTTTTAAATCAATTTCATTTATCTATGGTGGAAAGGAACGCATTGTTCCAAAATACTTCAATTTCATGCAGTGAAAAGGTGCTAGGAGTGAGATTTTACATTCCATAGCTCATGGGATTGAACTAAAAGTGATAATGCATCAGGTGGGTAGGTAAATGCTAGGGGAGATCTTGTTTCATGCGCCAAGTGTCTCAGTCATTTTGGGCTACAAGATACCAAGAAAGTTAAAAGGTGCTAGGAGTGACATTTTGCATTCCACAACTCATGGGGCTGAACCAACTATGCCAACATGTCATGGTGGGTAGGTAAATACTAGGGGAAGTCTCATTTTGTGTGCCAAGTGTCCCAATCATTCAAGATAGCAGGCTACCGAAAAAGTCACTTAAGATCCCTAAGAGCAAAAACTACCAAACTTTAATGAAGCAATTCTCAGAATTTGTGGCTGATGGAAATGTTTTGTTTTGAGCTACGGGTGCAGGTGGGGTCTATCCATAATAACCTCTTTCATCTTTGGTCAACTCCAATCCTTTTGACCATTCCAAAACCAAATGTATTCTTGCAAAATGTTTTAGTTACATGCAGTGGAAAGGTGCTAGGAGTGACATTTTGCATTCCACAGCTCGTGGAGCCAAACCAACTATGCCAACACATCAGGTGGGTGGCTAAATGCTAGAGGAGGTCTTGTTTCATATGTCAAGTGTCTCAATCATTCAAGGTATTAGGCTATCAGCAAAGTCACATAAGATCCCTAAGAGAAAAAAAAATGCCAAACTTTGATGGAGCAGTTCTCAGAATTCGTGGCAATTGGGAATGTTTCATTTTGACCTACAAGTGTAGGTGGGGTCTGTTGCAAGTATGTGCCTAATCGGTGTTGTCATTGATGTCAACATATTCTTTTTGTCATTGGTGTCAATTGTATCTTATTCTATTACTTGTTTAGAAGACTTGTATGTTGAGGATATTGAGAAAATTAGCCTTTCCAGAAAAAATAAGTGAGTTACAGAGAAGTGTAGTACAGATAGTGAGTTGTATGTTGAAGAACAGTCTGGTAAACTTCTTCACATTTATTCCTACTTGAAGATCATGGTCTGCAGATTGGAAGTGAGTTAGAAGTATGTTTGAGGATGCTACATTCCTAGTTTGATTCATCCTCATGAAGATCTGAGTGAGTTGTGTTCACCAGAATGAAGCTTACTTTTTCTATAAGCTCAGTTGAGACAGGAAGACAATATTTGTCTCTGCATTCCTCCACACTAAAGTATTTTTCTCTGTGGTTCTAAACAGAAGTCTAGGATGATGATAAGTGCCTACAGTTGCAATGGTTCATGGTTTGGTGGTCTGCAAGCTATCTTTCTTTTATGACAGTTGAAGACAGTGAAGTTAATGTGTTCCGGTGAGAAGATTCCTATGGATAAAGTGGTTAAGGTTCATGTGGTTTCTCCTGATGATTATAACATGCTTGTGGATGTCTCCTAATCATGTTCCTATCTGGACCATGGTCCACGTTAAGAAATTGTGGTGATATGTGAAGATTGTTCCCAGTTAATGTAACATGTAACAAGTCTTGGCCGACCTAGTTGATTCCGGTGATTACGGAGATCTCTGGAAGATTGTGGAAGTGTATTGTGGTGTGGAAGATCATGTTTGAGTCCCAACTAAGGTGTGGCATGATCTGCATTTCATTCCCTTTGTATGATATTACAATAGGTCGGGACCTATTTTGTAAATGTTTGTAATACCAACCTTGGAGATTATTCCAATAGTTGATGCCGACCTTGATGATCATTCCAAGGTTGATGTAGTGTATAAATTCTTGTAGTTGAGTCATGGAAAAGGTGTCCTTGAGTGAAAATAAATATATATTAAGAAAGGTCCAAAGGCAAAATAGAGGAGGGGCAGAGGAAAGAAGAGGAAGAGAAGAAAAGAGGAAGAGTTGAGTAGAGGAAAGGCAGAGTAGGGAAATTATTATACTTTAGTTGTAAATAGTGAAAGGTGTTGATCGTGGCAGTGAATAGGGTTTAATAGCCCTTATTGTAATCTTGCTAGGTTTAGAGTTATGGCAGTGAGCCTGCTAGACCTAGTTGTTCTTCATGGCAGTAAGCCAGTATGTTTAGGCCCGTGGGGTGACCAATCCTAAACATCACTATTTCAAGATTACAATATATATTGAGAGTTAATCCTCTCCATGGGTTTTCCCCACCTTGGGGTTTTCCACGTAAATCTGGTGTCTCTTGTGTTTGTTGTTGTATTTTGTGGATAAGTTTCTGATTTCATGATCTCATTGTTAAAATATAATAATTATGGATAAGTGATGAATGTTTGAATTGCAGAAAGTATTTAAGTTTTGTGACAACTGATTCACCCCCCCTCTGAGTTATCTGGTGCATATCAACAATTGGTATCAGAGTGAGGTTCCTCTTAAGGAAGTTTAACAACTTGAGGAAGATTTGAAATGTCTTACAAGAAGGAAGCGCCACATTTTGAACGAATGAATTATGTTCTCTGGAAGGCTCGGATGAAAAGCCATCATCTTTCTCTTGGTGTCAAATTTTAGAAAGCTGCAGAAACAAAATACACCATACCTCAAAATGGTCTAATGATTGAAGATGAAATCAAAGAATATGAGATAGATATCAAGGCCAGGGATGCTCTGCTAATCTCATTAACTGACTCAATACTGACGAAAGTGGTGGATTTTGAAACTGCAAATAAGGTATGGGAAAAGTTGAAAAATCTGTATGAAGGAGATGATTCTGAGAAGGAAGCCAAGTTACAAAGTCTAAAAGTAAAATATGAAAGCTTGAAGATGAACAATGATGAAAACATATCAGCCTTTATGCAAAGAGTTGATGAACTTGTTATAGGGATAAAAGCCATAGGTGGAACTCTTGAAGAAAAGGAAATTGTCATGAAAATACTCAGATCTCTACCCAAGTCCTACTATCATAAGGTGGCTGCAATTGAAGAATTCATGCAAGTAAAAATAGTTAACAAGAATCAATTGCTTGGTAAGCTTACTACTTTTGAAATGAGGGAGTTAAATGATGCTCTACCAAAAGTTGAGACTGCCTTCAAAGCTAGTACTCCTGAAAGTACTTCTAGATTAGAAAAGTATAAAGTAGAATCTGATGATGAGATAGATGAAGTTGAAGCCAACTTTGTGGATAGGCTACAAAGAGGATCTGGTAAGTATAAAGGCAAATTACCTTTCAAATGTTTTTCCTGTGGTAAAGTAGGCCATTTTGCTTCCAGATGTCCTGAAAGAATTGAAAGAAATAGAAGAAGATATGAGAACAGGCCTGTGACCCAAAAGAAGTGTTATTATGTTGGAGATTTTGATGATGATGGAGTATCAAATAATGGTGAATCAAATAATGCTAATCCCTCTGTAAATGAATGCTTGTTTATTGCTATTAAGGAAGATCTTATGTCTATTAATTCTTCTAGCTGTATGAAGGAAGAAAAACTAGTGGAAAGTGCTTTGGATGCTCGGGTCATTAAGGACAAAGATGAATGGGTTATTGATAGTGGTTGCTCTCACCACATGATTGGTGACAAAAGTAAGTTTGTAAGTTTGGAAAGATATGATGGTGGACTGGTTAGGTTTGGAGATGATACAGCTGGTATGATTTGTGGAAAAGGATCTATTTCTTTTGATGGCAAGCATAATACTAAAGATGTCTTGTATGTGAAAGGATTAAAGCACAATCTTTTGAGTGTGGGTTAGATGTGTGACAAGGGCTATGACTTAAGCTTCAAGGACAATGGATGCAAGATTAGGGAAAGCTCTAGAATAGTCATTGCAACTGGTAAGAAGAATAGAGGTAATATCTATCATTTGAAAGGAACTGAGAACTATTGTTATGGCATAGAAGGTTGTGTCACATAAATTTTGATACTATTATGAAGATAAGTACTGCACAGATTGTTAGACATTTACCTAAGCTTGTGAAGCCTACTAGTCCGATTTGCAAGGAGTGTCAATTTGGGAAATAGACAAGGACAAGTTTCAAAAGCAAGGATCAATTATTTGGAGGACTACTTGAGCTAGTGCATACAGATTTGTGTGGACCTACCAGAGTAAGAAGTTTGCAAGGAGATAGGTATTTCATGCTGCTCATTGATGATTATTCTAGAATGAATTGGTTCACCTTTTTAAAAGAGAAAATTGAAGCTCTAGATAAATTCAAAGCATTTAAGGCAATGGTTGAAAATGAGATGGATTTGAAAATCAAATGTTTGAGATCTGACAGAGGAGGAGAGTTCACATAAAATGAATTCAATTTCTTTTGTGAAGAGCATGGAATAAAGAGACAGCTACCTGCACCCAAAAAAATGGAGTTGTTGAAAGGAAAAAAATAAAAGTTCAAGAAGCTACTAGAACCATGATGAAGGAAGCTCATCTTCCGAAAGCATATTGGAGAGAAGTAATTCACACCGTAGTATATATCCTAAATAGAGTTCAAGTAAAAGGTAACAATTCAAAAATTCCCTATGAATTGTGGCATGGTAGAGTTCCTACTATGAAATATTTCAAATTTTTTGGTAGCTAATGTTATATCAAAAGAGAAGAAGATTTAGGCAAGTTTGATGCTAGATATGATGAAGGAATCTTCCTTGGTTACTCCACCAAGAGCAAGGCCTACCAGTGCTATAATAAGAGGCTGGATAAGATCATTGAAAGTGCAAATGTTAAAGTTGATGAATGTAAGGAAAAATCTAACTCATGAAGAAAAATCATAGGAGACAAGAGCAAAGGGATCTTAACCAGAAGAAAAACTGCAAAAGAATAGGTAAATTTCTGTCTTATCTCTAAGATTGAACCTAAAATTGTGGATGAGGCTTGCAAAGATGAGAATTGGATAAAGGCCATGGAAGAAGAATTGATGCAAATAGAGAAGAATCAGACTTGGGATCTTGTTCCTAGACTACCAGAAAAGAATGTAATTGGTACAAAGTGGGTCTTCAAAAACAAAATGAATGAGAATGGTGAAGTGGTAAGAAACAAAGAAAGATTGGTATGCAAAGGATATGCTTAGGTTGAAGCAATAGAATTTGAAGAAACTTTTGCTCCAGTAGCAAGGATTAAAGCAATACGGATGTTTTTAGCTTTTGCAGCATACAAAGATTTCAAGGTTTATCAAATGGATGTGAAGTCTGACTTCTTAAATGGAGAGTTGGAAGAGGAAGTCTATATTGAATGACCGAAAGGATTTTAGTCATCAGAGCAAGAGGACATGGTATGTAGATTGAAGAAAGCATTGTATGGATTAAAACAAGCTCCCAGGGCAAAGTATGCATGGTTGGACATGTACCTGATATAGATAGGGTTCAGTAAAGGTACGACAGATAGTAAACTCTACTTCAAGATCAATGATTAACAAACCCTGATTAATGCAGTTTTTATTGATGACATCATTTTTGGATGCAATGAAGGTATGTGCTTAGTTTTTGCTAGAGAGATGCAAAGTGAATTTGAAATGTCTATGTTTGGAGAGATGAACTTCTTTTTAGGTCTACAAATAAGTCAATCAAATAAGGGTATCTTCATTTCTCAGTCTAAGTATGTGAAAGAGTTGTTAAAGAAATTTGGTATGGAAGACTCTAAACCAGTATGCACACTGATGATAACTGGTTGTAAGTTGAGCAAAGATGATAACTCACCCTTGGTAGAATAGAAAAAGTATAGATCTATGATTGGAGGATTACTTTATCTAACTCAAACTAGACCTGACATAATGCATGCAATGTGTCTTGTGGTAAGATTTCAGGTAGAACCCAAGGAATCACATGTTGTGGCAATCAAGAGAATTCTAAGATATTTAAAAGGCACAATAGATTATGGTTTGTGGTACCCCAGGGACAGTGACTTTACTCTCAGTGTATATACTGATGCAGATTGGGCCGGAGATGTGGATGATAGAAAAAGCGCAAGTGGAGGTGCATTCTTCTTAGGAAAAAGATTAGTATTTTGGTTGAGCAAGAAACAAGATTCAATATCCTTGTCTATTCCAGAAGCAGAATACATAGTAGCAGCATGTAATTGCACTCAAGTATTATGGATGAAGTAGACGTTGAAGGACATCAGAGTTGTGTATGAGGATGCAATTACAATCTTTTATGACAATACAAGTGCCATCAACATATCAAAGAATCTAGTGATGCATTCAAGGACAAAGCACATATCCATTAGGTATCATTTTCTGACAGAAAAAGTGACAAAGAATGAAGTTAAGTTGGAGTATGTTTCTACCAAGGATCAGATTGTAGACATTTTTACCAAGCCTTTACCTAAGGATACTTTTGAGTATCTTAGAGAAAAGTTAGGGGTCATCAGCCCTCCTTCTCTAAACTAAGATGCAAAATAGTGCATTAGTCTAAGGTGTTCAAAGGTCCAGATTGATGCTTCTTAGGGTTGCTTCTAAGGGGGAGTAGTTAGAGAGTTCAAAAGAGAGATTAGATCAAAGCAAAAGAGTGCAAGTATGTGTCCTTTTCCATTAATGTCAAAGGGGGAGAGAAGTCATGTGAAAAACTTAGAGTACAGATGTGTAAGAGAAAGGGGGAGAATTTTGAAAAAGAAAGAATGCAGGTGTGTAGAGAGAAAGGGGGAGAATCTTGTCTTGATGGTTGTTGCAAATTTTCACATCATATGTTGCCATCAATGACAAAAGGGGGAGATTGTTGCAAGTATGTGCCTAATTGGTTTTGTCATTGGTGTCAACTGTATCTTATTCTATTACTTGTTTAGAAGACTTGTATGTTGAGGATATTTAGAAAATTAGCCTCTCTAGAAGAAACAAATGAGTTATAGAGAAGTGCAGTATAAACAGTGAGTTGTATGTTGAAGAACAATCTAGTAAACTACTCTGCATTTATTCCTTCTTAAAGATCATGGTCTACAGATTGGAAGTAAGTTAGAAGTATTTCTAAGGATGCTACATTCTTGGTTTGAGTCATCTGCATGAAGATTTGAGTGAGTTGTGTTCACCAGAATGAAGCTTTCTTTTTCTATAAGTTCAGTTGAGATAGGAAGACAATATTTGGCTCTGTATTCCTCCGCACTAAAGTATTTTGCTCTGTGGTTCTAGAGGGAAGTCTAGGATGATGATAAGTGCCTAAAGTTGCAATGGTTCATGGTTTGGTGGTCCACAAGCTATCTTTCTTTTATGACAGTTGAAGACAGTGAAGTTCATGTGTTCTAGTGAGAAGATTCCTATGGATAAAGTGGTTAAGGTTCATGTGATTGCTCCTGATGATTATAACATGCTTGTGGATGTCTCCTAATCTAGACCTTGGTCCACATTAAGAAATTGTGGTGATATGTGAAGATTGTTCCTAGTTAATGTAACGTGTAACCAGTCTTGGCTGACCTGGTTGATTCTAGTGATTGCGGAGATCTCTAGAAGATTATGGAAGCATGTTGTGGCGTGGAAGATTGTGTTTGAGTCCTAGCTAAGGCATAGCATGATCTACATTTCATTCCCTTTGTATGATATTACAATAGGTCAGGACCTATTTTGTAAATGTTTGTAATACCAACCTTGGAGATTGTTCCAATTGTTGATGCCGACCTTGATGATCATTCCAAAGTTGATGTAGTGTATAAAAACTTGTAGTTGAGTCGTGGAAAAGGTGTCCTTGAGGGAAAATGAATATATATTAAGAAAGGTCCAAAGGCAGAGTAGATGAGGGGCAGAGGAAAGAAGAGAAAGAGAAGAAAAGAGGAAGAGCAGAGTAGAGGAAAGGCAGAGCAAGGAAATTATTATACTTTAGTTGCAAATAGTGAAAGGTGTTGATCGTGGCAGTGAATAGGGTTTAATAGCCTTTAGGGTTTAACAGCCCTATTGTAATCTTGCTAGGTTTAGGGTTGTGGCAGTGAGCCTGCTAGACCTAGTTGTTCTTCATGGCAATAAGCTAGTATGTTTAGGCCCGTGGAGTGACGAAGCCTGAACATCACTATTTGAAGATTGTAATATATATTGAGAGTTAATCCTCTTCGTGGTTTTTCCCCACCTTGGGGTTTTCCACATAAATCTAGTGTCTCTTGTGTTTGATGTTGTATTTGTGGATAAGTTTCTGATTTCATGCTCTCATTGTTAAAACATAATAATTGTGGATAAGTGATGAATGTTTGAATTGCAGAAAGTTTTTAAGTTTTGTGACAACTGATTCACCCCCCTCTCAGTTGTCTAGCACATATCAACAGGGTCCATCCACAATAACCTCTCTCAATTTTGGTCAACACCAATCCATTTGACCATGTCGAAATCAAATTCATTCTTGTAAAATGCTTCGGTTTCATGCAGTGGAAAGGTGCTATGAGTAACATTTTGTGTTCCACAACTCATGACGCTGAATTGACTATGTCGACACATCAAGGTGGGTAGGTAAATTCTAGGGGAGTTCTCATTTTGTGCGTCAAGTGTCCCAGTCATTTGGGGTAGCAGGCTACCAGCAAAGTCACTTAATATCCCTAAAAGCAAAAAATTGCCAAATTTTGATGGAGCAGTTCTTGGAATTCTTGGCAGCTAGGAATGTTCCGTTTTAACCTCTCTCAGTTTTGGTCAACTCCAATCTATTTGACCATGCCGAAACCAAATGCATTCTTTTAAAATACTTTAGTTTCATGCAGTGGAAAGGTGCTAGGAGTGACATTTTGCATTTCTTAGCTCATGGGGTTGAATCGACTACCCCAATGCATTGAGGTGGGTAGGTAAATTCTAGGGGAGGTCTCATTTCATGTGCCAAGTGTCCCACTCATTTAGGGTAGCAGGCTATTGGCAAAGTCACTTAAGATCCCTAAGAGAAAAATAATGTCAAACTTTGACAAAATAGTTCTCAGAATTCTTGGTAGCAGGGAATGTTCTTTTCAACCTACAAGTGTAGGTAGGGTCCATCCACTATGACCTCTCTTAGTTTTGGTCAACTCCAATCCATTTGACCATGCCAAAATTAAATGCATTCTTGCAAAATGCTTCAGTTTCATGCAGCACAACATTCCTAGGTGTCATATTTTTTGTGCTGCTCGTTGTGGGGTTGAACCAACTATGCTAACACATTGGCATGGGTGGGTAATGCTAGGGGAGGTCTTGTTTTGTGTGCCAAGAGTCCTAGTTATTCTAGTCTATAAGCTACCGGCAAAGTCACTCAGTTCCCACAACATGTGGAATGTAAAATTTCACTCCTAACACCTTTCAATTTTTTCAGTAGCATACAACCCAAAATGACTGAGACACTTAATGCATGAAATGAGACCTCCCCTAGCATTTACCCACCCACCCTAATGTGTTAGCGCAACTGGTTCAACCCCATAACTGATGGAATGCAAAATTTCACTCCTAGCACCTTTCAACTTTGTCAGTAGCTTGCAACTTGAAAAAACTGCGACACTTGACACATAAAATGAGACCTCCCCTAGCATTTACCCACCCACCTTGACATGTTGGCATAATCAGTTCGACCCCATGACGTGTGGAATGCAAAACTTCACTCCTAGCACTTTTTGACTTTGTCGGTAGCCTACTGCCTCAAATGACTGGGACACTTGGCGCACAAAACGAGACCTCCCCTTACATTTACCTACCCATCCTGATGCATTGGCACAATTGGTTTAGCCCCATGAGCTGTGGAATGCAAAATGTCTCTCCTAGCATCTTTCCACTGCATGAAACTAAAGCATTTCCCAAGAATTCACTTGGTTTCGGTATCCTCAAACAGATTGGAGTTGACCAAAAATGAGAGAGGTTATTGTGGATGCACCCCACATGCACTTGTAGGTTGAAACAAAACATTCCCAACTACCAAGAATTCTAATAATTGCTTTGTCAAAGTTTGGTATTTTTTCTCTTAGGGATCTTAAGTGACTTTGTCGATAGCCTGCTGCTCTAAACAACTGGGACACTTGGCACATGAAACGAGACCTCCCCTAGAATTTACTCACACACCCTGACATGTTGGCATAGTCAATTTGGCCCCACGAGTTGTGGAATGCAAAATTTCACTCCTAGCACCTTTCCATTGCATGAAACTAAAGTATTTTGCAATAATGCATTTAGTTTCAACACGATCAAACAGATTAGAGTTGACCAAAACTAAGAGAGGTTATTGTGGATAGACCCCATGTGCACCTATAGGTCAAAATGGAACATTCCCAACTTCCACAAATTTTGAGAACTACTCCGTCAAAGTTTGGTAGGTTTTGCTCTTAGGATCTTAAGTGACTTTGTCGGTAGCTTATTGCCCCGAACAACTAGGACACTTGGCACATGAAATGAGACCTTCCCTACCATTTACCTACCCACCCTGACACATTGGTGTAATTAGTTCAGCACCATGAGCTTAGGAATGCAAAATCTCACTCCTAGCACCTTTCCACTGCATGAAACTGAAGCATTTTGCAAGAATGCATTTGGTTTTGACACAATCAAATGGATTGGAGTTGACCAAAACTGAGAGAGGTTATTGTGGATAAACCCCATGTGTGCCTATAGGTTGAAACGAAACATTCCCAGCTACCACAAATTTTGAGAACTACTCTATTAAAGTTTGGTAGTTTTTTGCTCTTAGGGATCTTAAGTGACTTTGCTGGTACCCTGATGCCCTGAATGAATAGGACAATTGGTGCATGAAATGAGACCTCCCCTAGCATTTACCCACCCACCCTGATGCATTGGCATAGTCAGATAAGCCCCACAAGTTGTGGAATGCAAAATGTCACTCCAAGCACCTTTATACTACTTCAAACTAAAGCATTTTGGAATAATGTGTTCCTTGCCACTATAGGCAAATGAAATTGATTTAAGAAAAATTGAGGTAGGTGTTCTTTGGTGGACCTGACATCCACCTATACATACAAAGATGTTCCTAGGTGTCATGGTTTGACAGAATAGTCAGTCCAAAGTTTGACACTTTTTCTGTCTTAGGGCTCTTGAGAGATTGTCTACATTCGATGTAGCCAACAATGACCATGAGGCTTCACCAATAAAAAGACATTTCCTCTAGCATTTTTTCGCCCACCTGAACACATTGGCGCCATCCTTTTGGCCCCAAGAGATGTCACATGTAAAAATTCAATCATATTACCTTTCTAGTAGATGAAAATTTATTACTATAAAGGTGTTCTCACTTGATCTAATGTCTTGTACGACATCAATTACGGCTTCCCTTACCTCTGCTATCAATTGTGAGCACCAAATGTGAAGAAATAAATGAGGGTTTGTCATTAAAACTCATAGTAACATCGTTAAAACTCATTAAAACTCATTATGAAATAGTAACTAAAGGACATATCATCATGAAATAATCATGAGAACCTACCTTAATTTTCTTCCAAAGGCAACTTCATAAGGATTATGCCTACCTCCATCATACTCAAATCCTGCATGCAAATGCAATTTCACTATTTAGCTAAAATGAGTACAACAATGAACTCTACAAAGAAATGATACTAATCAACCAGGACCAAGATAGTAGTGATGACTTTAAGAAATCCCCCCTGAAAAAAGATATAAAATCCTGGCAAATCTTTCATTTTTTTGAAAAAAAATATTAATTTCTATTGGCGAATCTTTCCTTTTTTTTGAAAAAATATTAATTTGATTGGCGAATTTATTTAAATCACTAGAAAATTTGTAGAAAATCTTGGTGAATCTTGACAAAAAATAGGCAAATGCATTGATTACCATGGTGAATCCTTCATTTTTTTAAAAAAATCCTATGGAAAAGTAAGTGCTTGAGGGTGGCAGTGATTGACTAGTTTAAGGTGTAGTGCTCGTGTCTATAATTTTTTAATATTTGAAATCAAACATTCAATATTTTAAATCGGTCCTGATTTATTTTTCACCACCCTTGATTTTATTTATAATCTGATGGTTTAGGTTCTATTCCATGGGCCAAAATGTACCTGTGAAGCTCCAATGCCTAGGGGGCATGAAATTACATTTAGGTTTTTGATTTCAATGGAGATCAATGGCCTAAATGCAATTTTAGACCCCATGGGCATTGGAGCTTCATTAGTACAATTTGGCCCTTGAAATTTAACCCTAGCCATTCGATTATAAATTGAGATCAACAACCCAAATACAATTTTGGGCTCGATGGGCATTGGAGTTCCGTGGGTACATTTTAACCCATGGAATACAACCCCAATCATTAGATCAAAAATAAAATCAATGGTGGTGATTAAAAATTGGTGATATAGCCCTAAAGTAACCAATAATTATATAATATTATTGGTAAATAAATTTCATTTTCTTCTATAATTTATAAAATTTAGGCTAATCTAATATAATCATGTATCAAATATTGTGGCGAATCTTTGAGTTTAGAATTTTAATAAAATAAATGTCTTGGCTATTTATCTAGGACTAAAATAAAATTTTGTAAAAATGTGGTGATTCATGTTGCATTACAGCTTGTACTATTAGCCAAATTTTGAATCCCCAATTTCAACTATTAGCCACTAAATAAATCATTGTAAGATAGGTGTCAAAAATATAGAAGGTGAAATGAGGATAGCAAGAAAAATAGCATAGCTTTTTGTCATTCAACTAGTTCAATCCAATGAACCATCCGAGTCTTCTCTACTATTTATTGTGTCGTGTATTTCCTTGTGGTTAGACTTGCGAACCTTCCACAAGGTCCTATTGAATGGTCTACTCCCATATTTGATCAAATGAATGTTGGATGCCACAACAAGGTTAGAATAATGAAGAATCTTCTTATGTGTGTCAAAGTCCTTGAACAACCACACATCATACTTCTTCATTGGGTACCTTCTAAGCCATGTTCTAGTAACAACCATTGAACCTGTAGGGTACTTGATGTTTTCTCCATCTATAATAGGGGAATCTAATTTCTTTTTTGCCTTAACACAATGACAAAAATAATAATTTGTTCCTTCTTCATTGTCTTTAGTTGCAATAACTGTATAAACATGCCCTGCATTGATACGTGCATTTAGTTCAATGAATATAGTGAACAAGATAAAAAAAACTAAAAAATAAGATGAAATATTGAATTTTATTAAATTTGAATGTTGATAATACCTAGTTGAACTATATTTGAAACATGGTCAAGTCAACTAATGATTCAATCTCTATGAGTTGTAGTGTTGTCAGTAGTTGATACGTGTCAATTGGGCTTAGGCTTCTTGTACACCAATCATCAACCCACTCCTTTGACTCACAATCATACCAAGCTTCATATGTACATGAAGAACCAAAGCATACCATCCACCACATATGAATACTCTATGAACCTACATTAGAGCTTCTAAAAAGAGTGTAGCTCACTTGATCCCATCAATATACAACAGTCCTCATAGTCTATAATTTTAGTATCATCAACCAACCAAAAATATCTATGAAATGTAGACTTACCTTCATTACTTGGACCAATTGTAGCATTACACCATTCGACAATAGATCTTGCATTTGTCAACTTTGTATTGTCTTTGTACTTCAACTCTTCTTGTGCTAATACTCTTTTGATACATGCTCCCCCTTTCCATGCCCGACCTCATAAAAATTCCACATATGTTGAACACCATTCATCTTATGCATCCTACTCAACTAATAGAACATTCGTGAGTTCTTAAAGTGTGAGGTACAATTATTTGACCATATGATATGCCGACGAAATGATATGCTCTTGCTAGTCAAATCAGAGTAGAACATCCGAAAGCAAAATTGCACAAACTTTGTAGAATGTGTGCAATCATCACTAATATAAAAATAATATTCCCTCAAGATCTTCATGTCATCCTCTACACTATATTCTGCATGAATGAATGCTATTTGCACAAATATAGCAACCTACGTAGAGTTGTAATAATGTGATTGCACCTCATTCTGTGGTTGTAGTGTATAGTTCTCTACAAAGGCAATAACTAAAATGATGGTACCAAGTAGAAATATGTCCTTGCATAAATTAAATTGCAAGTCCAACCATTGAGCTCTATGGGTATGCATTGCACACTTGTAAACTATATTATCTCATAAAATAGAGATAAATTGATACACTAGAATCTTTTGAATGACTAATTCACACCTTTTTTCTTGTTTGCCATCTTTTAGACCATACTCCACTATCTGATATTTGGCAAAACTTACTAGCTCATTTCCAATTGCATGTGTGTTCTCCATATATATTCACAAATTGGCAAATGTTGCAGCCCACCACAATGATCACATGTGCCATCCAAGCATAAGCTATTTTGGAATAACTGACCATCCACTCTTTGACATAAGATGCTCGATATGAAATCTCTTAAAGATCTAGGTGGACACTTTATATTACACTCCTGCAAAACATCGTTAGTATGCAAATCTACACATATATATCTATAAACATCATAATGATTAGAAAACTCAATATTTACTCTACAACAAGTTGTGCATGTGATTTATTTTGACATAAAAGGGTTTACCATTTCAAAATATATTTGACTAATTTTGACTTGAGGATACATCTCTTGAAGTGTTTTGAAAAATTGTGTTTAAGTCACATCCAAAAAAATGCTTTAGATGTGGCTAACAATTTTGACAACCAATTCTCCTTCTTACAACATATCTTGCATTAGGAGATACCCTTGTGTTATTTTTCTGAAATTCTTTGATGAGGGATCTCAAGGCTTCAACAACAACTTTTTCTTTCCATGGGAGTCTCCTTGAGAATGCCCATAATTCATTGGTATTTGGGTCCTCAACTCTTTCAAGTTTTCTAATTTCTCTCATTAGAGTTTTTCTACTTATTATCAATGTTTGAGTTATCTTTCTAATGAGGCAAGCATTATTTATTTGTTGTCTTACTATTATCGACCTAATGACACATAGTGTGGCATTACTATCCTTTCTGGGCAAGGTGGAACCCACACTCTCATATGCACTCATTAGATTCTTTACAATTGATTTTTCACTTGAAGCATCTGATGTTCTTAGGCCAAGAATCTTCATAATGGGTCTGAATTTTAGATTTCTCATCAATTCAACAAATAGTTGACGTCTTCCGATTTCATTTAAGTTCTCAAAGAATGATTTACATATCTTATTAGGATAGCTTTGGCAAGTATGCTTGGGAATCTTATGTTGGGCGTATGTGTTATCATTAATGTCAAGACAGCATACATTGATGTCAACATAATAGATGTAAATGTATAGACAAACTTGTACAAAGGAAGAGTCAATATGGTTAGGGCAAATCAATCTGGGGGAAGAGAAAAAAAGGCTAAGTATGGATTAGTTTTGGGCTTGAACATGATGTGGAGGTAAACACTCCTATCCTTACATGATTCCTACATACACACATACATATCTCATTAGTTAGGTGTATTGCACTCAAGGGTAAGAAGTAGAAGATTGACTAAGGCATTCACAACACAAATCCTAAGGTAGAATCAACTCGAATTGGTCTGCAGTTCTTCGCAAATAAATATTTGGCCATGTGGTTCTAATGATAGTTTCTAACATGTATTGACATGATATATTCAAGGTTTCAGTCTCTTACTTATTCATCATGAAAAGTTACAAGGCATGGTACATTGACCATCACCTAGATAGAGTAGAGCAGTAATGGGGAGACAATGGAATGCTCTGCATTTCTCTGGAAGAGATTTTTTGTCATGTGGTTCTAAGGAATGACTAAGATTGGTATGTTATATGCTACGATAAAGTTTCAAGTGCTCTAGTGGTCCGCAAAGACAATGCTCAAGTGATAGAGGGTCATAATGTATTTCGAAGCCTGAATGCCCAAGTTAACCTCTATAGAAGTTGAAACACATATAGTTTCATCATCAGAGCTTATGCAGAGGTACTACATGGTTCATGATACATTAGGTATGATCTACATGCTAACACTTTTTATTCTCAGGTACCGCATCATGCTTTCATATCTGTAAATAAAATTCAAGTATAATTGTCCTCGAAAACTATGAGTACTTAATCCATTTTTGAATTCCTCTAGAAACTCTAGAAAATGGTGTGTAGATTTGGTAAGCAGCATACATTGATGTCTTTGGCCATTCCCAAAAGGTTTCAAGCTCCACACTTCACCGCAACATCACATCTTCAGTTGTGAAGCATTACATAAGGTCCGAAAGACTCTGTTCTCTACAGACTGATATATCTCTTGTCTTGTAGATGCATAGTTTGGTATGATACTTCTTCAGTGAGATGTATGGATGTTATTGAGCTATTGTATGCTCAAATCCTTGGTCCACATTGAGGTTTTGGTTTCTCCATGACTAGTGAATCATGAACAAATAGCAATTCTATGCAGTATGAGCCGAATGGTTAGGTACTTGAAGTGTAGAGGGTCCTGGCTAGTTTCTCCAAGTTTGAAAGGTATGGAAAGGTGTGCCCTAATGTTTTTCATAATGCCCTGAGGTCTGCAACAAGTTTGAACTATCACTTTGTATGTATTGAGGCCAACCAGTGACTAGGTACACGTTACATTCAATATTGATTTGGATGCCAACCTAATCAATGTTTCAAGATCTTGTGGAGGATATATATAGAAGACATAATTCATTTGACATGTAATCAAGGCAAATGTGAATACAAAAGAGTAGAAGTAAAGACATGAAATGCGCAAAATTAGTTTGAAGACAAGTAGTGAGCAAGAGTAGCATATTGCACCATCAGCATACAACAGACATGTTCTTCATAGCAGTCCTTATATCTATTTCATCATCATTATAAATTCAATAAGCAGTGAGCTCAACTTTCAGGGAGTGGTAGCTTCCTTGGGTAGTAGCCCTAAATCAAGTTGTAATTAGGGAGTAGATGCTTCCTTGGGTCGAAGCCCAAAAATAATGTTGTAATCCTTTTTCATTGAGTATAATATATTGTGAGTTGATTCTCACTGTGGTTTTTCCCTATTTTAGGGTTTTCCATGTAAAAATACTAGTGTTATGTGTTGAGTCTTGAACTACATGTTTTCCTTTATGTTCTCAAAGTTATTTAGTTTTATTAGGAAGTGTTTGGTTAAAGTTTTTATGTATGCTAATTCACCCCTCCCTCTCAACATCCTATTGTGTTCAACATCTTATCCTACATGGGCTTCAAAATATTCTCATCGATATCAATTAGAAACTTAGGCTTTCTATGCAAAAGTTTAGGAGGCATTTTCATTGGTAAAGTTGACTCAACATTAGGAATTTCTTCAATATTTACTTGAGATGGTATAGATGACATACCTTCATTTGGAAATGAAAAAGATGAAAAGGCTTGAAGTTGAGATGGAGAATATGGTGTAGCTTTAACTTGATGTGTGAATGATGGCATGCCACCAACTTGAGAAGAGAATGAAGATGTACCTTCAACTTCACCTGTGAAAGATGGAGTGCCTCCAATTTGAGAAGAGAATGATGGTGTTCCTTCAACTTGACCTGTGAACGATGGATTTCCTCCAACTTCAAGATTTAATTTCCTTGTTGAAAAGAGGTTTTGTATTCATTCCCTTTGTGATGTTGTTTAATGGAAAAATGTGGGATAAGGATAGTTTATCAAAACCAAATCAAGTCCCACAGTTTCACATGCTAAACATTAGGGAAGTAGGAACCGAGCTTGCTCTCTATGAAGGATCAAGCTATAGATTTATTACACTCCCTTTTATTCTAGCTATGACTAAGTAGGTGTTTTGATTAGGCTTTCATAATCTTATGACATTCACAAAGCATGAAACCCTAATTTATCAAGTAAACTATAACAAATTAATTTCAGACACAGGTAGGAACAAAATAATAATAGAAATATAGAGTAGAGGGTATAGAGAGTGTGCACCTAAAAAATGAGGAACTGATAGACAAGGGCGCCTACTCTTTAGCCCCACAATTTTTTGATAGCTAAAATCTTCTGTATCATGTATCTGATAGCTTCTAGAGGTTCCCAAATCCTGAAGAAAATGTTGAGTTGGTCTAGGGCACCCGCTTTTTTGACCTGAAAGTTTCAAAATCATGAAATCAAAAGTTCTGCAATAGATGTATTTGTAATGTCTGTCTTTCTATCACTCCATTTCATTGGATCTTTTTGAATATGACCTGCACATACAAAAGGAGGAGAAAGATGGTTGTGGCTATATAGGAACTTGCCTCAGTCAATCCCCATTTTTGGTATTCCTACCTCAACAATAGCCAATGATAAAGATCTACAAATATGTGTGCTCATCTAACAAATGTGTATGTAGAAATGTAAAACCTTAGATGACTCAAGCATCAAGGAAAGATAAACACCTTGCTTCACTCAAGGAAATAACAACAATATCACCTCAAAGAGATGAGAGCAATGAAGACTTGTAGAACCAGAAGGTGGGGCAGTTGTATCCGCGAAGGATTTCTAAGCTCAAGTTAGAGACTTCAACCCTTCTCTCGATCATACAAAAGGATGTACAAACCCTAGGAAGAGCAAGATAGACTCAAGATCTTGATTCCTAATCTCCATCGAATATCTCCATGATAGCAACTTCAAATAAATCCAAGAGCTTTAATAAAATATTGGTCTTCAATGGAAAATTTGATAGAGTTTTGGGATAGAAAGATTGCATATAGATTGTGTGTAATAAAATGATTTTCAATTGTCTTTTAAATATCTAACCTTAAAAGTTCAAATATTTGAAATAACATGCCAACATTGCGCAAAAACTAAAAATTTGAAATTGCAATCTTGATGTGCACAGTGGGAGTTGACACCCCGCAAAGATTTAAAACCTCAAAAAATTGGGCAGGTCTTAATTTTTCCATTAGGTTTGTATCAAGGAGGCCTAGGATGTCTAGAATCCAAAGTTCCTTTTTAGGTTTAGTCATCAGTTATCTTAGAAAATGATATTTTCTAGTTAGACATAGGTCAATCAAGGTTCAGGAAGGCCAGAAATAAATGGGTTGAAAGGACACCAAAGGAGATGAGCTAAACTTGTGAGAAATTGTACCATTCCATGTAGGAGAACAATTTCTAACATAATAACTACCAATTCCATCTCTCTCTTAGCTTGATTATATGTGTCATGTTCCTCTTCAATTAGCAATGGTGGAATGTCTTCTTGTATGGTTGACAATTTCCTACTTTCACAAATTTGCCTCATTCTTTCTCTTTTCCCCTCATTCTCAGCTTCACACTCTTGAAGTGTTAGAGTCTTTGTGCATTTCCTCAACATGATGATGATTTCTATATGCATCATGAATAAGACAATGATGATGTTAGAAGCATAATGAATAATTAGCATATTATGACTAATGAATAATCAGCATATATGATGACTCCAAACTTGTCAATTTTGACATGATTAGATTAGAAGTGAAATGTGTAATGATAGTCTAGGCCTAGATGTTCTTGATGACATAGATGGGCACATACATTGATTGATGATGTTAATTTACAAATGGTGGTAGGCACAATCTCTAGGTTAGTTTCATATTTTCTTAGCATATCTTCTCTTGAACATGCTTTCTTAACCTCCCATAGATACACCTACTCAAGACAAGATAGAAGTAGTCACTCGCACTAAGGAGAGTTATGACAAGCACATTTTGATGGACCAACCATTCCAAATGGAGACTCACAAGGTAAAACTAGGCCTATTAGCATGTTAGGAAAACCCAAGTTATTATATTGTAGGTGGTAAATTAGTTAGAGTAGCTCATGAAGACGAGTATGTAGTCATCTTAAATCAACAATCTGTTGTCAATCAAGGTCATGGGAGTAATGATCACAAAGGTAATGAAGAAAAAACCAATGGATTTCATGACAAGGAACACAATGATGATATTAGAAGCATAATGAATAATCAACATGATGATTGTTATGGCAAACAAGCTAAGTATATTACTGTTATAAGGATTGAACTTGTGTTGAGTTATCTTCAAAAATTAGGAGAATATCCTTCATTTGACTAGCATGATGTGACAATTGGTCTAAGTGGTAAGACACTAATCAAGACTTCTTTCCTTAAATAGATATGTTTTAAATTTTAAGAGACAAAATACTAACATTAGAAACTAGCTTTATAATGCAAGACTTGAAGAAAATCATGGTGAACACAAAGATCATCAATTATAGTTTGAATTAGCTATTCAAGAAGCCAAGGGGTGAAACCATCAAGAAATGAGTAATTTTAAAGCTAATTATGATGACAGAGTTGTTGGTGATCTTTTGACTAAGTTTTATGATGACAAAAAGACTAAAATATAGAGTTTATTGCAGCCTAACTAGTCTAATTTCTTGGAGAAACCTAGATATGGCAGTCCAACTAATTTAGAGGGTACTCAAACAACAAAGAACTTATCTAGTATAGGTCCAATAAATGAAACTCAAACTAATTTTTTAGTGGTAAATGGCCAAAAGAATGATAGTGACAACTCATTACTAAATGAGGACCAATTATATCAGATTTGTAGCATCAATCAGATTGCAAAATTTTATGTAGATACAACTAGTTACATTAGAGAGAATGATGATAATACTTTTTTATAGGGTGGTATCAATGACATAGTTCAGACTGAGAGAGTACAAAAGAGTCTTGAATGTCACGATGTTGTTTCTAAAGGTCACGGTTCACTTCCACATTGACAAGAAGAAGAATCGGGGATGTGAACTTACAATTTTGACAATGTTTAAAATTCTTTAGGGTTAACTTTAATCAAGATACAACAAATTCATGTACATCATATTTTAATGATTCTAATTCTATTAATGCACATAACGATGACTTTTTAACTTAGATAGTTCCACTTTTAGTGATTGTGAGTGTTCTTATGAGAGTTTCATGTATTTTCTTATGATTTTGCTAATGGTGTCTTTGATGCTTCATAAATCATCTAGTTAACCCTAAAATGTGTAATAAGAGGCTAGTGACAACTTGATGAAACTGTGACAGTCTAGACTTTGATCATGACAATGACTTAGGGTAGCTTATACTAACTGTGGAAGGATCCTTAGCTTTGTGAAAACCATGAACTTGTTGTCCACTTTGATGGATTTAACATGCAATGTATAAGAGAACATGTGTAGATCATATGTATATTTTTGTACTATCATAGTCTTGGGCAACTTAAGACACTTATATTATCCTTCCTCCACCCTAAAACTTCATCATCCTCATAAAGATTTTTAGGAACATCACATAGGACTACTTATATTATCATGCAAGGAGGCTCTACTCAAGATTGTCCTGACAACATCATACCCTCCTTGACTATACTGTAGTACATGTACCTACCAATATCAATACTCTATCTTCCTTAACTATCTAATAACTCCTCGACAAGCCACTGTCTATTCAAGACAACCTCATTGTGATTATAATTGTCCTAATAACTATGCCAATGACATGTATAGTTATCTTTTAGTTCACGACAATCTTCCCTACCATATATGAATATCCTTTCAAGACCACCTTGATATATTTATATAGTATCATGGATATCTTTTTGCATGGATTTGAGATTAATTGACTTATCATTTATTCTTGATTGTTTCCTTAAAGTATCCTTCTAATTGTTTAGGTTAGTGTTTAAATCAGGATGATAGTAGCATGTGATAATTTTCACTTTCTCATGATAATTTAACTTCTCAAAATGATAATCCTCTCACTTCCCTCATGACTGTCCTATAACATGAGATTTCATGCTTTAACACAATCATAAAATGAAGTAAACAAATACATTTAAAGAACATACCTTAGATTTTGAGATTCAAGTTACCAATCCTCAAAAAATTAGCTTCAAAATCCTCAAAAAATTGATCTTTTTGGCAAGTTCCTTCGTATTCAATGTTGAGTTCTATATAACTCTAATAGGATTAGTGAAAATTAAGAAAAAAACAAACATATATCATCAAATTCAATCTAAATACATTAAAATTAACATTGAAACAATATGAAACATGAAACTATTAGTTTAAACAATCAAATTCTATCTAAAAACATGTAGTTTAGTTCTTCTACATTGAAAAACCAAAAAAAGGTAGTGGATTAGGAAAAAAATGATTGTCAAAATGTCAACTAGTTAAAAAAGCATTTTATTGTCCAATTGTGCATGAAAAGTAGGGAATAACAGACCATGTGGGACTGAAACATGGATCCCACATACTTTTTGTCCATTTTTTGTTCAAAAAAATGTGCTCACATTTTATCAAGCATGAAAGTTTTAAGAGATTTCATGCATCAAAAGTCTTAAGTGTTGTCATGCCTTTAAACTTATTAGTGTTTTTAAGTGCATGGAGAGTGGGGAGGGAGGTACGGAGATGAGAGAGAGAGGGTAGGAGGTATAGACGGGAGGAAGAGGATAGGAGGTAAAGAGAGGAGAGAGAGAGAGAGAGAGAGAGAGAGATAAAGAGATTGATTTTGACATGCAACTCTAAACTCAAGCAACCCTAAACCCCTAAACCCAAGAAACCCTAAACCTCTAAACCTAAGAAACCCTAAACCCTAAACCCAAGCAACCCTAAACCACTAAACCCTAAATAATGCCCCTAAACCTCTATCTCTCTATCTCTATCATCCCTCTACCTTTCAATTTCTCTCCCTATGTCTCTGGCCATGTCCCCCACTCTCTATCTCCATATCTCTCTATCTCCCTCTCTCTAAACCCCTAAACCCTAATTCTCTATCTCCCTATCTCTCCCTCTCTAAACCTTAAACCCTAAACCTCTCGACCTTAACCCCTAAAGCCTAAAGCCTAAACCCTAAATAATGCCCATAAACCTTAACTCTTAACCCCTAAACCTTAAACCAGATCAACCCTAAACTTCTAAACCCTAAACCCAAACCCCTAAACCCAAGCAACCCTAAACCTCTATCTCCTTATCTCTCCCCTATCTCCCTATCTCTATCATCCCTCTACCTCTCAATCTATCTGCCTATGTCTCTGGCCATGTCCCTCACTCTCTATCTCCCTATCTCTCCCCTCAGTCTCCTCTATATCTCCCTATCATATCTCTATCTCTCTCTAAACCCTAATCTAAACCTCTAAACCTTAACCCCTAACCCCTAATCCATAAACCCTAAACCCTAAATAATGCCCCTAAACCATAACCCCTAAACCCAAGCAAATCTCTCTCCCTCTCTCTCTCCACCCTATCTCCTTCTTCCTCCCTCTCCCTCTCCCTTATCTACAAAGAACATGGAAACAAGAAAAGTAGGACATACAAAGAGGGATGAGGATATAAATTGGGAGGATGTAATGGAGACAAGATAAAACAAAAATTCATTAGATGGGAAGAATGACAAGGAGAGGTGGAAAATAGTAAAATAGGGAAAATTGGTGGGATCTAAAGGGAAATTGGAAACGAAAAGGAAAGCTAGGAAAAGGAAAAATAGGAGGTAGATAGGTCAAAGAGAGAGAGGACGTAGAGAGGGGAGGGAAGAAGAGACTGAGATAGAGGGTAGAAAGTAGAGAGGGGAGAGAATTAGAGAGTGAGAGAGGGTAGGAGGTAGAGAGGGGAAGGAAGTAGAGAGTGATAGAGAGCGTAGGAGGTAGAGAGGGGAGGGAAGTAGGGAGTGAGAGAGAAAAGGTAGGAGGTAGAGAGGAGAGGGTGTTAGCAAGAGACACTATGTGGCTTCATGAGTGTTGTCATTGATGGCAACAAAGTCTATCCCACACATCCGTAGCACATAGTATGCCTATACCAGAAGTTAGATTGAAGATTATTTTGGTCCAATGAACAAGAATAGAGCATGCAGCAAGGTCTGACAAATAGGTCTAGATCTCTCAGATGGTGTACCCCAGCAAGTTGCAGACTTGGACAAGTCAAGAGGAGTATCATGACTACTATATTCCAGAGATTGAGCCTTCAGTGATGAAACATGGAAAAGATATGAGCATCTGAGTGTTGGGTTCCAGACAGGCAGAGCAGACAGAGGAAGAACTGACCAGCAAAGCATCAAACTTCAATCCGGATGAGTAATTGATGTTGATCAAGCTAATTGAGGGATCATACATTATTGGCCAATATGATTGATGACCTCAATGCCTATGTTTTTCATACGCACCACAAATCAAGCATGGATTCAGCCGACAGATCAGTAATTTGTAAATATCTTGATTATTCCGCTTGCCGACTAGAAAGATGTTTAAATCCTTGGTGCAGATATATATACTAGATGGATTCTAGTATGAAGGTGTGTGTGTGTGTATAGATGTGATGAAATAAGGTGCAAGGAAAGGCAAAGATAAGTGTGAAAACAGTAATACAAAGTCTGGTATGTGACAAAGTAGTAGCACTAGAACAGAGGGAGAATGAAGTGCATTAGATCAGTATATTGAGCCTAACTAGAACTAAACTTTAGCATTTGTAAATGCCTCTCATCAGTTCAAACACCTAGTTACCTTCTGTAAACTTTGTAGACAGTGAGTCTCTTGTAGGCAGTGTGCCTCTTGTGAGCAGTGTGCTCAGGCAGTGAGCCCTAATTGGCAAGTGCCATTTTGTACTTCTTATTCTTTTAACAAAGAATACAATCTGGGTTAGTCACCCTGTGGTTTTTCCCTTAACAAGGTTTTCCATGTAAAAATCCTTGTGTTATGTGTGATGATTTTATTTCTGTTCTTATGATCATGTTTGCTTATATGTTTTAATACTGCACTAATTGTTAAAAGATAAAAGAAAGTTAAGATATTTGAGATAACTGATTCACCCCCCCTCTCAGTTATCTACCTTGTTTACAACAATTGGTATCAGAGCCAAGTTCCTCTAAATAGAGCCTAACAGCTTCAGGAAGATCTGGGAATCTCAATGGATATGTATGGTATGAAGGAACAACTTCAGTCTGCCCTAGATGATCTTGAGCAATCTCACTCTAAAGTCAATAACTTGAGAGAAAGACTCAAACAAGCTGATGATTTCATAAATGAGCTAAAAGAAAAGCTGATTATCTCTGTGAAAAAGAGAAAGGAACTACTTCAAAAATTAGCAAGTTAGAGTGAAGCCAATGATACTAATGAAGATCTGAATGAGAAAAATAAGCTATGTGAGAAGCTATCAAAAGAGGTCATTATGGTAAGGCATGAGATGGAATTAGGGGTTCTAAGATTCACCCAAGAATTTGAAGAGAAAAGGAAAATTGAAGATAATCTAAAACAATCCCCCAAGGAGAAGACAGAGGACTACCACAAAATGGATAGAATAATCAGGCATCTTGAATCTGATCTTGAAGAAGCTAGAGATAATGAAGAACAACTTGAGAATTAGATAGACAATCTTAAACAAGATCTTCAAACAACAAATGAATACAAAGAGAAATTCAAGATAAGCTCATCTCAACTTGAAGTTCTTCTTGAAAGCCAAAAAAGGGTAGTGTTGATGATGATGTTACTCACACACAAACATGAAATAAAAGTTACACAACCTTTATTTATCTTGAAAGATACGATGAATTCAAATAATTCATGATCCCAAGTCTCTATTGATTAGTTCATAATCTACTGACGTTACTCAGTGGTTGATGTGTGCTGTTGTTTTCCATTTCAAGGGGCCTTATGTTGATTAGTAGATTCTATTTTCTACAAATATGCTACACAGAGGGGTTACTCTACATAGTATATTTCTTCAAATAATGTGTCTACAGGTTGATATTTGCATGATTTCTACCATTATTTGTAATTCTTTGCATGATATTTTCAACACTACATGCATTTAGCTCAAATATGCTAATGATTGTCTGTTATCTATGAGATATCAGTATATTTCTCTGTTCTGCTTATTATTTATCATGATTTGCAGTTATGGAGGTGATTTAATGAAATTAAGAAAAATGAATAACAAAGATAGGTTTTAAGGAATGAGATTCCCAAAATTACTTGACTGAGATCACTAATCCACATACATGTTCCAATATAGCAATGAAGAGAAGAAAACTAGAATCATACTTCACCAGGACATTCAACAAATCTGCATGATCCAGTGCAAATCTTCAAAGGAAAAGTTGACAACAACATGCAATAAAATGAAAGCGCTTCTATTGAACACAACATTCACCATTACATATCCAGAAATCAACTTAAAGATTACGTAAAGTTTACAATCAGGATGTAATATGAAGCTTCATCTTCATTCAGTATGCTTTTAAACAAGTACATTTACAATGATCTAAAGAAAAAACCTTGACATTTCAACAATTCAATCCTCATTAGTCTCAGTAATCTAATCTCTTATATGAAATTGTCTCAGTCAGATTTAAAATGGTTGACCTCTCCCCTTTTACAAAGTAAAGGGGTTCAATAAATAGCTTTGATTATCCCCAATACGGTTCCAAAACCCTAGTTAATCAATGGTTTACATCTCAAGTGCAACATCAATTGGTGGAAAACAAATCCCGCCAAAAATCTCTAAGCAGCATACCCATACTGAGTGTAAGGATGCCCTTTGTAAACCCTAACAGTCACCAAAATAATTGTTGTTCCTTTCAATAATGTTTCTTTCCACCTGCATTTTTCTCTGCATTGAAAGCCCTTACTCCTCCTGCTTCGTTTGCGATCTTTTGTGATCCGATCTGCCTCCTGTGATGTCAGCGCCATTAAAGATTTATCTTTATATCTACCTGCATGCCTCTCCATCATCGGTGTTTGTATCCTTTGTGAATTTTGCCTTTTCCCACATAGACTTCACCTTCAGAGATGCCATCGCCTCTTTATCTTTTGCCATATACAAGCACCTGCCAACATACATAATTTCATAAAATGGAATTTAAAATTCACTTTTCAGTCTGGAACTTAACCTTTTGTCAAAAACATACAAGCATTCCAATATACAAAGAATTCTCTATATTGAAATTCCTTTTCGAATCCAGTGCTTGTATCTTTCGCACATACAAACAACTTTATGCAAACCTTCTCTTACCATTACCCTCCGTGATGCCTTTTAATTTCTTTGTATATCGCGAATGTATAATATATATATACAAGCACACTGATATACAAAGCCTTTTCTGCATTTAATTTCTTTTCACATCCAGCGCTTGTATATCGGCTTGCATATCGAGCATATACATTGTAATTATACAAGCCAGATATACAAGCAGCGGGTCCACCTTACCTTTTCATTTGTATATCCACCTTGCATCCTTTCGGACTTCAAAACTTTAAACCGCAACATGTAACCCTTTCGATTCCGCGACATGCATAAAGTGCAATGTACCTTTCAATATACATTAAGGTATGATACATTGAGTTTATCAGATTGTAATCTTTTTTGAGATCCACCTTGTATGTATTGCAATTTATGTATACCTCGAAACATGCATACAAGACGCGAAATATACAACCATAAAACCACATTTTATAAACTTGCAGTTCTGTAACATGTACACGGCTTTGTATATCTACTTTGCATGTTTATCCTTGCATCTCAAACATGCAAAGTCCAATATACATCCAGCGGACTTAAACATTTATTCATTTCTCCTCTGAATTCCGTCGGGTCCACGGCATGCATATATCATTGTATATCTTCTTTGTATGTTTCATTTGCCAAACATACAAACTTAAAATGCATCCGCTGGACTTAACTGAATATACATTTTGACTCTCAACTTTGTCGGGTCTGCAACTTGTATGTAAAAAATGAAGTGTTAGCGACATGCATACAAGTAAACAAGTATACAAACAACTTTGCATATGCAACCCAATTTGTATATGCAACCCGATATACAAAAGACTTAGAAAACTTGACAACCCATTTTGCGACTAACACAAGGACCCAATATACAAAGGACTTTGTATATGAACGACCTTGTATATGCAACCCGATATACAAAGGACCTTGTAAATGCAACTTACAAACCCCCACATTGTACATTTTACCAAAACACTCATAACTTGCAAAATACAGGGAATTTTTACATGGTTCAAAAAGCAACCCTCCCTCATTTTTGACAAGGAATCCACCCATATTCTACCCTAGTACTTAATGTTTATTTTTCTTTATTTTCAATGAGGTTTGTAACATTCACTTCCTTTTCCCTTTACCACCAAGTAAAACAACACACACACAAGCAAAATTAACAACCACAGCAAGGGTCCTCATTTTGCTAAGGAGTAAAATGGGGCGTGTTGTGAACATCACAACAACTAGCAACCAAACAAAATAATCAAATTAAAACCATTAAAGAAAACTAAATAAAATAAATTCATAACTTCGAACTATCTTTTCTGCAAATCATTATTTAACTTGAGACTCAATGTATTCAATAAGGTGCATGAATCTTCCTTTCAGTTTAAGTGGGTGCACGTGATTAATAATCCTCATCTTGAAAATCAATTGAACAAACTAGTGACTAACATTAGACTACATATTTGATATCATTCCCTCATAGCCAACTGGATAGAGCCTTGCTTCCAGCAGGCATTCATAGCCCCAACAAGGTTATCGTTACAATTCTCCTAAGTAGAGCCCCACTTCCAGCAAGCGTCTATAGCCCTGATAGAGTTACTTAGATGGCTTAATCTAGATTTTCAGTAAAATCTATTTTATTATTTTATATTTTTTTTGTATTTGATAGAGATTTCATAAGATATTATAGTTGTAACTTCATGATGCAAGGAATGAACACTTGCTGAAATTAAGCTGAGAATTATAATGGTAGCAAGGGTGACCTCTAATTTTTCACCTAATATCTACACTGGTATTTTCAACAAACCCAAGGATTTAAGGTGTGTCATTGTGAGAAACCATCCTTGAATACTCAACCCATAGTTATTGAATACAAAATTTCACAAGTCAACTAACTTTCTGCATTCATGATAGTCACAACAAGTTATGCATAAATTTCAAATAATTAACCTAAATGTTCTAAATTTTCCATTGTTTTTAGCGGTTGTTAGTCTGCTCCTTCATACTCTAAATCAAAATAAACATCCCTATTGAGGAAACACAACAAAGCAAACAAAATAAATAGAATGTACAAACAACTATACAAAAATGTACACTATGATACACATGGCTGTCATGGCACTACTTCAGGCTTGAAAATAGTGTTTGAGAAACTGTCCATTAACTGGTAATGGAACATCCTCACCAGTTAAGGTCTTAAACCTGTAGGTGCTATCTCCTAAAATTTTAGAAATTTGAAAGGGACCTATCCAGAGTTTATCAAACTTACTATGATTTGCTTTCCTTTCATGTGCTTTGTCCCACATCAGGACTAAATCTGAGATCTTGAAAGCCTTAATTCTGGCTCTCTTATCAAACTAGCACTTAACAACAGCCTGATGTTTAGCAAATTGGTCAATTACTTCACTTATTTGTTCTTCTAGGTGCATCAATTGTAGTAACCTAACTTCTTGTTTATTATCTATGCCCAGGTATTCTTGTATGAATTGCAATGTAAGGATCCTTAGGTTAACAAGGAGGATAGGATCCACCCCATACACTAGATGAAAAAGAGAATTTCCTACTGTAGCCTTATTTCTGGTTCTATCTACCCACAAGGCATATTTCAATAAAGTGTTCCACTCCCTTGGGTTCTTTTCTATCAATTTCTTTATGATGTTCAATAAGTTCTTGTTTGTGGATTCTACTAACCCATTCCCTTGGGGATAGTAATTTGAGGAAAATTTCAAGATGATCCCATAATCAAAAGCCCAACTTGATAGTTTAATAGAAGCAAAAGTAGATCCATTATCACATAACAAATCATAAGGAACTCCATACCTGGTTACTATATTGCTTTCCAAAAACTTGATGACATCCTCAGGATTACATGTCTTACTACTGATAGCTTCAGTCCACCTGGTACAATAATCAGTAATAGGTAAAACATAACTATGGCCTAAAGATGATGGAGGATTGATAGGTCCTATGAATTCCATTCCCCATTGAGCAAATGGGCGCATCTCCATCACTGGCTGCAAAGGTTGATCAACATATCTTTCTTTGTGTGCAGCAACCTGACACATATGACAACATTTGATGTGTTCAGCAGTTCCTTAAAAATAGTGGGTCAGTAATACCCTGCCTTGAGGATAGCATGAGTGGTAGTTAAAGATGATCTATGTGCGGTCCCAAACTTATCATGTAACTCTGCTAACACCTTGTCTGCTTCTTGTCTTTCCAGGCATCTAAGGTATATCCCCTCATAGTTTTTCTTGAAAAGGACACCTCCTTTTTATCATGTATTTCTATGACCTTATCTTTAAGGCTCTCCTTTGTGAGGCCTACAATCTTGCGGGACATCTCCCAGTAATCAGGATGTGTCTGATGTCTGAGTACCATTTTCCATCATCCTTTGCATTTATAACATACTGCTGGCTCATGATATTAGGATCAATTTCTGATATCATCTGGCTTAATGTCTGTCCTCTTACTAACTTCATGGGTGTTATGTCCATATCATACTCTTGGAGGACAGTGATCCATTTAACTCTTTTCTCACCTGGTTCACTTTGTAGTAAAAGCATCTTCACTACGGCATCAGGTACTACAACAATCACTTTACTTCTCAGAATGTAATGCATGAATTTCTTGACTGCTCGAACCAGAGCAAGTGCCTGTCTTTCAACATTCATGTATCTGAGTTTTGCATCTCTGAAAGGGCAGCTCATGAAGGCTATAGGCCTTTCTTCTTTGGCCTCATTTCTCTGTGTTAATACTGATGTAGATGTATGCTTTGAAGCAAAGGAGTAAATGTAAAAGTCCTTGGTATAATCTAGACTGATCAGAATTGGAGCATTAGATATGGCTTTCGTAATATCTTCAAAAGCTGCTCTAGCTTTAGGTGTCCACTCAATTTTAGCATCCTTCTTGAGCATGACATTCAAGGGTCTGACAATCTCTGCAAAGCTAGTAATAAATTTCCTAACAAAATTAATCTTACCAAAGTAAGATTTGAGCTCCTTCTTGCTTCCAGGAAACTGTATCTTCATGATTAATTCCACCCTGTCAGGATCAATGATGATCCCATTTCCTGTTATCAAGTGGCCTAATAGCTTCCTTGTGGTTATTCCAAATATGCACTTCTTAGGGTTCAGGGATATCCCGTATTGCTCACACTTCTTCAGCACCTTTCTCAGATCCTCTACATGGTTTTCTCTATCTTTAGAGAAAACCGTTAAGTCATCCATATATATGACTATGCATTTACCAATCAAGCCTCTGAAAGCTATGTCCATCGCTCACTGAAATGTGGCTCCAGCGTTTATTAACCCAAACGACATGCGCCTATAAGCGAATATTCCCCACTTTGTGGTGAATGTAATTTTCAATCTATCTATTTTGTCCACCATCAGCTGGTTGTAACCAGAGAAACCATGCAGAAATGACATCATCTTGGCACCATTCATAATTTGCAGGACTTCATCCAGAGAGGGCAAAGGATAATTATCCTTTTCAGAAGCTCTATTTAAGTTTATGAAGTCTACACACAACCTGATGTCACCATTCTTTTTCCTTACTGGGACCAGGTTTGCCACCCATGTGGAATGTCTCACAAGAAACATGATCCTGGCATTAAGTAGCCTTTTAACCTCTTCAAAAATGATGGGCTCCAGTAAAGCATTGGCAGATCTTTGTTTTTGCCTAAAAGGCTTGGCATTTGGCTTCAAAGGTATAGTATGAGTGATGATTGATGTGTCATAAGTTTTTAACTCATCATAAGTCCAGGCAATGACATGGATATAATCTTTGAGAGCTTGGGTTATTCCTTCCAACTCCTCCTCTGTACAGACCTTCCCAATCAAAACATTTCTTTTTTTATCATCCTGTCCAATGTTAACTTGTGAATACTGTCCTCCATCGGCCTTTGGGAGATCCATCTGTTTTAGCATGTTGTCTAGATCAAATGCTCTTTCTAGCTCTATCATTCCCTTAGGAATCCTATTACTAGGCAACTCTAGGATTTCTTCTTCTTCCCAGACATGATCTTCTACATTCCTTTCATCTATGATCTGTGCCTCAAAAATATCCCTATTGGAAATAAAGTCCAATATATGCTGATCATCATCAAATACTTGAAGATTAGTTACATTATCTGGCACAAAAGGCACTGATACTAATTCAACTAAGAATCTTTTTAAACCAGATATGGATAGAGGTTCCAGAGTACTTGTAGCCTGGGCTAAGGCATCTGCCCTGTGATTTTGTTCTCTGGGTACATGTGTGATGTTGAATGCATCAAAATCTTCTATCAAGTCCCATACCCTATGTCTGTAATTGGATAGCTTTTTGTAATTGCAAGAGTATATACCTTTTACCTGTCTAACAACTAATTCTGAGTCTCCATAGACATGCAAAATTTTTACTTTCCTTTTAAGTGCAAACAATATCCCATGAATTAGAGCTTCATACTCCATCACATTGTTTGTACATGGGAACTGCAATCTATATGCTGCTAAGTAGGATCTTCCAGATGGATCAATAAGATCTACTCCTACTCCAGCTCCTTGTTTTGACTTGGATCCATCAAACCTGAGGATCCATGGCCTATCTTCAGCTAAAGGCTTGTCCAAGCCTTCCTTCTTCTTTTTAGCTCTGGTAGTTGCACCATTTGATATCCATTTTGACTTTGATGTTTCAATTTTCCAAGACTTCCCCTTATCTACCTTATGTGAAGCTAATATTTCTTCTTTTCTCTTACCATTAGAAGGAAAATCTTTTGGACTAGGCAACATCTGCCTTTTCAGAATATGCAGACACAATGAACAAGCAGTTTCTGAATGTGGTGCTTCATGTAACCTGCACCATGCCTCAATCAAAACATCATGTGGGGATATTTGTTGTTGTGCCATCTTTTGAATTTCTTTTGATAAAAACTCTTTGAACTTGGACAGATTACTGCCCCTATCTTCATTAGATAACTCATAGTCTGATTCTACTAAACAATCACTCCCTGGGGTGATTTCCTTCTTGCTTTTAGCATTACTCTTGTTGCATACGAGTATCTCTTCTGTCATCTGAATAGAACTTTCATCTTGATATGTGCATTCTCCTATTCCTGTGGAATATAAATAAAAATTAGTTTCACTATCACTATATGTAGAACTCACCGCGGATGATGATGAAGATGCTTCACTATATGCTTGTTCCAGCTCCAACATGTCTAAACAGACATCACAAGTCCTTTCAGAATGCACCTCATCATGCAACCTGCACCATCCATCAATTAGAATATCATGAACATGTATTTTTAACAACTGACATCATTGCACCTCTTTAAACAAATGTATCTCAAAATTCTTGAAATGATCTACCTCTACTTCATTTTCAGGGTTACAATCAGATTCTAAAGTTATTTTATCATCTTGAGGGTCATCATCATGATTATGAATGTCAAACATCAGGATCTCCTCTATGCTGACGGTCTGGGGTTTGATGGAGTAAACTTTAGGTTCTAACATACATGATTTCATTGGTTTTGTTATATTTAGTGATCATGTGTTTCATGCGAGGTTCAACATCTATTATTATTTGATTTGGTATCCCTCTCCAGGGCAACCACATATGATTGAAATCAGTTGACATGTATCCATTAAGGGTTTTTGACCAGTCTCTACTGAGTAACATCCCATATGTATCAGGTATATCAACTACCTGAATGTCAATATAGTGCTGATTTCTGGGATCTAATGCTAACTACATGTGAATGTGAGTTAGTTCTCCTACCACACTCACCTCTGTTTTGTCCAATTGTGTTACTTTCTTTAATAATTTAGTAGGATGTAACCCTAAAGCATTGCATATGGATAGGGGCATTACATTGGTAGATGCTCCTGAGTCTACTAAGTAGTTGTGCAAATTTTTACCAAACATCCTTATGGTAAGGAGGAAAGGAGGTGACTCACTCTTGTCTTTGTATAGGGTCATGTGGGAAGTCTCTGCAGCTTGAATAGTGGTTGGCACTTTATGTTTAACATTAACATCCCTAGCAGCATGATCTTTATTTCCAAACTGACCTAAGGTATGACTATCCTCTTTTTGATTAGGATCATCTAATGATTTCATCAAAGTTTTCTTGATAGTAGGGGTTTTAAGCAGCTCTAACAATGACAGGCTAATTTTAATCCTTTTCATTTCATCTGCCAGATATGTAACCAATTTGTCAAATTTAGGATGTAGATTACCAGCTTTTGGTGTTGTATTCTATGGTGCTAAGTACTGAGCATTGACTTTGGGAAATCTAGGGTTATTACTTGCCTTGGGATTAGGTGGAGTGTTGAAATTGTTTGGAGGCAAGGATGTGGTCAAAGGGTCAGCAGATCTATTTGAGTTATTCCTCAAGTTGTAATTATGCCTACCCTAAGGTTTCTATTGATAAGAATGTACCTCCTCATGTTCAATTGATGGCTCATTCTCATCCTCAAATGGAAAAACATAGTTAGATTCAAAAGCCATGGTTGATTCCTCGCATGTTGAGGTGTAATCCTGATGAGATGAAATTGTTTGCTGACAAGGATGATGCATGAAGCTTTCGAGCACTAAGGAAGAATCATATTCACAGGGGAAAATTTCATTTCCCTCTACATGAGGTGGGTTGCCTAAAGTATTGGACACTTCAGTTTGGAATATACTAGCAGCAATCCTAAACTAAGGACAATCTAGCTCTATATGAGCATTGGTGTTATGTATCCTACACCAATTTGTAAGTGCCGCCTCTGCAAGGTTTACTCTAGTGGTCTGTTTAGGTTCACTAGGAGGTTGGTTATCTAGAGGTGACAGTAGAGAACCATTATTTGGCTTAGTGTTCCACACTCTAGGCTATCTAGGAGGATTATTATAGCCATTGTTATTGTAATTATTGTTGTACCCCCTATCAGGATAATTAGGTCTGTCATTGGCATAACCTCTGTTCTGATTTATTTGAGAATAGAAGTTTTGACTCATCAAATGAGTGATCTCAGTGGTGAGTTTCCTTAACTATACTGATATCTCCTTTATTTCTTCTTTCTCTTCCTGAACCTTGGCCACTACATTCTCTGTCTAAGGCTTGAAAAAGGAAGATCCATTGTTATTGTTCGATTGTTCCACAACCTGGGGTACTTGTGTTTGTCCTAGATATTGTAACATCTGGCCATTTCCATTTGGTGGTGGCATGATACTGAGTGGAGGTATCTGCAAAGGGGCTGGCATCACAGCTGGAGGTATCATGGCTCCATTGGTTTGTTGGTGAACAGGTTATGTAGGATAACCAAGAAGTGTAGGGAAGGCAATATTTGGTGTGGGAGCAGGAGCCAATTACTGACTAACTTTGATAGCTTCTTCAAAAGCTCCTACCAAAGTTGTTACACCAAGATGTGCTCTCCTGATAAACATAGAAGTCAAGGGATCTAAAGCTGAGAAATAAACACTCCTAGCAACTTCATCTGTTACAACATAGGGAGCAACTAGGTTAGATAGCATCTTTTAGAACCTTGCATTGAAATTGGCAATAGGTTCTCCTTCAAATCTCTTGATTGTGGCAAAAAAAATGATAATTCATTGAAGGATCTATAGGTACCTTGAACCTATCCTTGAAAGCTTTTTCCAAGGCATCCCATGAATCGACTAAACCTTGACCAAGACTGATGTACCAATTATATGCCTCTTCCCCTAAGGAAAATGGAAATAACCTGCATACCACATCTTGATTCTCATATCTAGCCCTATAACAAGTTTCCTTGAAAGTTCTAATGTGATCATCAGCATCCTGATATGGATGATACTTAGGACAAATTTTATCAGGATTCTTAGGCAAAGCATGATATGCTGCGAAAGGTTAGAGGCAACTCTGCTGTAAAAAATGGCATTGCAACTGGTGGAGGTTGGACCTGAGGTATGACAATTTGAGGTTGGACCTGAGGTGTGATAGGTGGTCTTGTAGGTGTTTGTAATCTAAGAGGAGTTATAGGAGCATGTTCTAGTGAAGCTCCTGATGCACTAGAACCAGGAGAGTGATGAATGTCTACAGTTCTAGGTCTAAATCCCCTGATAGGTAATTCTTCAAAGAGTCCACTAGATCTGGACCTAGTATTTGGCCTGAGAGCCAGGATTTCTTAATTTTAAGGAAAATTAGCTGGTTCAGTGTAAAGATCAGTTGAAAATCCCTAGCCAAGGCTGTATTAATGGTCAAAATTTGAAATTGATGAGATATTTAAGCAATATTTGCATAAATGATGCAAATATGAGATGATATTGAAGCTTAATTTTGAAAACTTCACAAATGATTAGCGTGCACAAACTTAAAACAACAATTCCTTGCATATAACTTGAAATATAGAGATGCTTGAGTGTTACCTTTCTGTCTACATCATCAAATCAGACAAAACTTACTGATGATGAGAGGCCCTCCTTCTAGTGTCAATTCTATGTTGATGATGATGTTACTCACATAGAAACATGAAATAAAAGTTACACAACAACCTTTATTTATCTTGAAAGATACGATGAATTCAAAGAATTCATGATCCCAAGTCTCTGTTGATTAGTTCATAATCTACTGACATTACTCAGTGATTGATGTGTGCTGTTGTTTTCCATTTCGCAGGGCCTTACGTTGATCAGTAGATTCTATTTTCTACAAATATGCTACACAGAGGGGTTACTCTACACAGTATATTTCTTCAAATAATGTGTCTAAAGGTTGATATTTGCATGATTTCTACCATTATTTGTAATTCTTTGCATGATATTTTTAACACTACATGCATTTAGCTCAAATATACTAATGATTTTCAGTTATCTACGAGATGTCAGCATATTTCTCTGTTCTACTTATTATTTATCATGATTTGCAGTTATGGAGGTGATTTAATGAAATTAAGAAAAATGAATAACAAAGATAGGGTTTAAGGAATGAGATTCCCAAAATTACTTGACTGAGATCACTTATCCACATACATGTTTTGATATAGCAATGAAGAGAAGAAAACTAGAATCATACTTCACCAGGACATTCCACAAATCCGCATGATCCAGTGCAAATATTCAAAGGAAAAGTTGACAACAACATGCAATAAAATGAAAGCGCTTCTATTGAACACAACATTCACCATTACATATCCAAAAATCAACTTGAAGATTACGCAAAGTTTACAATCAGGATGTAATCTGAAGCTTCATCTTCATTCAGTATGCTTTAGAACAAGTACATTTACAATGATCTGAAGAAAGAACCTTGACATTTCAACAATTCAGTCCTCATTAGTCTCAGTAATCTGATCTCTTTTATGAAATTATCTCAGTCAGATTTAAAATGGTTGACCTCTCCCCTTTTACAAAGTAAAGGGGCTCAATATATAGCTCTGATTATCCCCAATACAGTTCCAAAACCCTAGTTAATCAACGGTCTACATCTCAAGTGCAACATCAATCGGTGGAAAACAAATCCTGCCAAAAATCTCTGAGCAGCATAGCCATACTGAGCGTAAGGATGCCCTTTGGAAACCCTAACAGTCACCAAAATAACTGTTGTTCCTTTTAATAATGTTTCTTTCCACCTGCATTTTTCTCCGCATTGAAAGCCTTTACTCCTCCTGCTTCATTTGCGATCTTTTGTGATCTAATCCGCCTCCTATGATGTCATTGCCATTAAAGCTTCGTCTTTATATCTACCTACATGCCTCTCCATCATCAGTGTTTGTGTCCTTTGTGAATTTTTCCTTTTCCCGCACAGACTTCACCTTCAAAGACGCCATCGCCTCTCTGTCACTTTCCATATACAAGCACCTGCCAACATACATAATTTCGTAAAATGGAATTTAAAATTCACTTTTCAATCTAGAACTTAACCTTTTGTCAAAAACATACAAGCATTCCAATATACAAAGAATTCTCTATATTGAACTTCCTTTTCAAATCCAGCGGTTGTATCTTTCGCACATACAAATAACTTTATGAAAACCTTCTCTTATAGTTACCCTCTGTGATGCCTTTTAATTTCTTTGGTATATCGTGAATGTATATCATATATATACAAGCGCACTATTATACAAAGCCTTTTCTGCATTTAATTTCTTTTCACATCCAGCGCTTGTATATCAGCTTGCATATCGAGAATATATGTTGTAATTATCGAAGCCAGGTATACAAGCAGTGGGGTCCACCTTACATTTTCATTTGTATCTCCGCCTTGCATCCTTTCGGACTTCAAAACTTTAAACCGCAGCATGTAACCCTTTCGATTCCGCAACATGCATAAAGCACAATGTACCTTTCAATATACATTAAGGTATGATACATTGCGTTTATCAAATTGTAATCTTTTTTTAGATCCGCCTTGTATGTATTGCAATGTATGTATACCCTGAAACATACCTACAAGGCACGAAATATACAACCATAAAACCACATTTTATAAACTTTCAGTTCCGCGACATGTACACGGCCTTGTACATCTACTTTGCATGTTTATCCTTACATCTCAAACATGCAAAGTCCAATATACATCCAGCAGACTTAAACAGTTATTGATTTCTCCTCTGAATTCCATTGGGTCCACGACATGCATATATCATTGTATATCTTCTTTGTATGTTTCGTTTGCCAAACATACAAACTTAAAATGCATCTGCCAGACTTAATTGAATATATATTTTGACTCTCAAGTCTGTCGGGTCCACAACTTGTATGTAAAAAATGAAGTGTTAGCGACATGCATACAAGTAAACAAGTATACAAACAACTTTGTATATGCAACCCAATATACAAAAGACTTAGAAAACTCGACAACCCATTTTGTGACTAACACAAGGACTCGATATACAAAGGACTTTGTATATGAGCGACCTTGTATGTTTTGACCTTGTATATGCAACCCAATAGACAAAGGACCTTGTATATGCAACTTACAAACCCCCACATTGTACATTTTACCAAAACACTCATAACTTGCAAAATACAGGGAATTTTTACATGGTTCAAAAGGCAACCCTTCCTCATTTTTGACAAGGAATCCACCCATATTTTGCCCTAGTACTTAATGTTTATTTTTCTTTATTTTCAATGAGGTTTGTAACATTCACTTCCTTTTCCCTTACCACCAAGTAGAACAACACACACACAAGCAAAAGCAACAGCCATAGCAGGGGTCCTCATTTTGCTAAGGAGTAAAATGGGGTGTGTTGTGAACATCACAACAGGTAGATGACAAGCGTGGCTGGGGATATGAGAAAGGTGAAAGCTCTGGATCTAGTCAGAAGAACGTTGGATCAGGAAATCAAAGAAATAAGCCTAGAAGACCTCTGATAAGGCAACCAAATGCTCAAAGATATCTGTCCTTCAATGGATACTGCTTCAATTGCAACAACTTTAGTCATAAAGCAACTTAGTTTAGAAGGAGAATGAATCATACTAATCCATCCTTCTCCAGACAATGTTTCAACTGCAAAAGGTATGGTCACAAATCTCATGAATGCTGAAATATGCAAATAAACAATTCATTCAATGGTAGATGCTTTGCATGCAATAGAATGGGACATATGGCTAATCAAAGCAAATCAAGAGATATCAATCAAATATGCAAAGAAATGTTGTTTTCTACAATTGCAATAGATCCGTTCATATTGCCAAATTCTGCAAAAGTAAAAATCAGGATAAAAAGGGTTCGGTGCATCATAATCAAAATTAAGATAAAGGAAAAGGCAAAGTGAATGTGGATGAAGTTCAAAGGGAGATGAACAAGATTTGGGTGAAGAAGAGTATAGAAAATGTTGGGGATGGATCCGCACCAAAATCTGGTGCTGATATTCCTTCTAGAAACTAAACAGATGAGCTCTGGCTCAGGGGGAGTCACAAAGAAAAATAAATTCCCCTAGCCAGTCAATTGGTGCCTAAATTTGGCACATGGAATGTTGCAGATTAAATGGTTCTCAGAAAAATGTCCAAATAACCCTTGGTATAAATATGAAAGATCTGCATGGAGTTTGCAAGAGTTTAGTCATCCAAGATTGATCCGGTTTGATAGCCCATCTGGTAAAGCAGGATCTTTATAGATAGATCTAGTATGATTCAAAATTGAAATATCTTGATCTGGGGATTCATGGTATGGTTGGAGGAAAGAAGATACATTGTCAATTATCACTAAAAATTATTCTAAGTGCATCTCAGTGATTCGAAAAGATCTCTCTCAGAACAAGGCAACTAGATGACTTAAGTTGTGCATTTATTGCAAAAGGAATTTAGGGTTTGCACAGAGATAAAAGGGTTCATTCACTTATTATTCACACATTTTATTTCAAGAAGAAGAACAGAAGAGCTCTACATCAAAGTGTTTACATCTCTCTCAAAGGTCAATGCAAAATCCAATTCAACCAGCGATTTATTCTGGCTCCTTTTTCCAAACCTTAAAGAGTAATAAGGTACTTCCATTTTCAAAATCTCTCTCTAACTCTTTTGCAAAATGGCTACTCCAATGGTTGTTAAGATCACTGATAGGCCACGCCCAAAATTCAAGAAACACCCCTATAAATCCCTAGAAGTTGATCCATTATGTGCTTTTTCTAGCATTCCGCATGGGGTACTACACATAGAAGATCTTAGGGTTTACATCCATGCCAATATTGAGGAATTCAAAAAATCTAAGTTGATGGACATCTATCATAAATAGTTAATAGATGAAAGTTTTGAACTTAAACCTTAATACAAGGCCCTCCAGGATAAGCACTTTGGACATTGCATCCACTTTCCCTGTTTTGCATAAGATGCATGACAATTTCAAGTGGTTAATGAAGCCCTTCAAGATAACAAAAGATGCCATTAGGGTAGTAACTGGACTGCACTCATCCAGTGGGTTACCTGCACTCAAATCTATCAAGAACCAGACAACTACTGAAGTCACTGGATCTAAGTTTGACAAAAGAGCAATGACAATTGATGACATCATAGATTCGGATGTCAAATTTGCCTCTATGATAATTGGATATAAGATCTATCATTCCAGTAGGGAGAATTTTGTGTCTGGGAATGCAATATATACAGCATATTAGATGTTAAGGGAAAATGCAGATTATGACCTATGTGATCTTCTTCTAAACCAACTATTAGAAAACCTACAAAAGGTCAAGAAGGATAAGAAGAACTCATTCAAGTATGGTTGTTTAATACTGTGTCTATTCTTCTACTACATGAATGAGCTACCTAGATCAAGTGGTTGGGTTTTGCAAATACAAATTAGAGACTATATGTATGGACTTGGTGATGCTAAGGCTCAAAGCACAGCTCTCTAGGGATACTTTAAGAACTTTCAAAGTATGATGCAAACCAAAGAAAGGATATCTCAATCCATAGTAGAAAAATATAAAGATGTAGTGTGTTTTATGGTAGATATTGATCAATGCCTAATCGAGGCAGTTGATCCCAGAACAGTTTGGATAAGCCAATGGGATATGAGGTCGATGAGAAAATCTTGGAGCTACATACTCAACACTTGTTAAGTCAGCCTAAGGACCCTGAGGCAGAAAGGTTTGGAACCCTTCAAGAACTTAGTGTAAAAATACATGTTGAGCTGAGACAACTGGAGATAAGAAGGAAAGTTAGAAGGGAAGTAGAGGAAATTGCCAAAAGATATGGCATATCAAAAGAGGCAGTTGATGCAAACAGAGAGAAAATAGAAAGAGCTAAGAAAGAGAAACAAGAAGTAGAAAAAGGAAGTGTTCTGGTACAAGCCTCCTCCCGAACTAGATCCTCCAAGAGCTTTGCACCTGCCACTCCTAAGAGCTCAAGAGCCACCAAACCAGAAGTCAAGACATTTAGAAAAGGAGAAAAGAGAATGAAAACAAAAGCCACAAGGTCTTACACAAGTCACAAGGATGATGAAGAAACAGAGTCTATTGAGGAAGTTAAGAAAATGAAGAAGAAGAAGAAAACTTTCGGGGAATCCTCTGCCAGTAAAAACAAAGAAGAAGAGGAAGAAGAATTTGTTGAAAATCCCACTCTTTCTATTGATGATATGATCAAGGCAGTCACTGTGAATGGGAATCTGCAACTAGTAATAGAATTTTATGATGAATATAGTGATATTGACAAGAGGATCTTGGAAGAAGCTACAGTCAGGTACCTAAATATTTATAATAAAGCATTCATTGAAATCATTTCATTAATTCCCAAAAGTCTAGAGAAGGTACTTGAACTTAGAAAAGAGAATGCCAAGGCAAAGGACTTAGAGATTCAAGAACATATTGCAATTCAACTCTATCCTTCCATTACTCCAAAGTAAATGAACATGATCTTTATGGACTACAAGGATGAATTCCAGAGAAAAGCAAGAATGAACAAACTTATGCTTGGAGAAACTGATCAAGTAGCAAGAGAAACAGAAGACATCCTCCAGAATGCCTTCAAAAGATTTAATCTTCCTATTATAGAGGAAATAGATGAAGAACCTTCTACCATGGATGTTGAAGGATTAAATACATCAAATGCAGAATTTTTTGACAAAAATGTAGAAGGGTCAAAAGAGGTAGATGAAGAGAAGGCTAAGGACTTGGATTCCTCTGTTCCGAAAGAGGAATTTCATAAAGTAGTTAACATCTCTCCTCTGGATCCCACTGTAGACAATCTAGATCTAGGAATTGAAGGAGATGGAAGAAAAGAGGAGGTAAAGGGAAGAAAAGAAGAACAAACAGAGAAGATCTCTAATGACAGCTCTGAGATTCCAAAAGAAAAGAAGACTCAATCTCCAGCAAGAGACACTACAGAGGCAATGAAGAATTTCTTGAACAAAGAGATGATGGAGATAGATGAACTGGAACTATTCCAAGGACCACTAAATTTTGATTCCCTCTCTTCGGTCCAAATAATGAAAATAGCATATTATGCTCAAGCCAAGGCAAAAGAAAAACTTTTGAAGTCTCACATGGAAGACTACGAGCTGTTAGAGATTGCGTCTGGTATGCTAGAGAAGATCATGCCATCTTTTCAAAAGGATCCTTCGGCCTCTCCATCTGGTAATTTGAAATCTCTGGTAAACTCTATTAGCACTCATTTTGATTCCTTAGAGAAATCGACAGAAGAAAAAGTCTGGAAAGAGTTTTTGGGAAAAAGGTTCACTGAAGTACAGGGACTCATTACTAATGATAGGAGAACCCTAGATATTGGGATAAAGAGCCTTGAAAATGATCTTAAAGATGGTGGGGACATGTACAAATTTTGTCTTTCTTGGCCCAAAGTGACAGAGGAGATTGAAAAGAAGGTGAAAGAGCAAGAAGGTAAATTGTCAAGTTTATCTCAAAACTTTGATCCCCTCACTACATCCGTAATGAACCAAAAATGCTAGGCCATTGTCATTATAAATGAAATAAAGAGGCTGGAGAAAGAAAAGAAGAATATAATAAACAGGATGAGTGAACTCAGAGGTTAAAGGCAATGCATGAGGCCTTAACAAATGCTCAGACCACAGCCCAGACCAGTGATCCGATAGACTTAAGAAGGACAGAAGCATATGCATTTCTGTTGAGTGGTCACATCTCCATTTTGGACAGGATGAAGCAGAGCTGGGCCACAGAGTATGTATAGTTGAAGGCCACTTTTGTGGATATACTTAAGTACATGTAAGTATAACATGTATATATATACTTATGCGGCTATGTATAGGTTAATTTTTGCAAATTTTGGTGTGCAGATTCCACCCTTTGCCATTGATGTCAAAGGGGGAGTGAGGAGTAGTGAAAAATGTGGAATCCAGTTAAGGGGGACCTCTGGTAAAATAATGCATAAGATAGAGCATTAGCTAAGGGGAAGTTTGCTGTGACACTTAGTCATTTTTCACTAAGTGTTGCCATCAATGCCAAAGGGGGAGATTGTTGGCAAGAGACACTGTGTGGCTTCATGAGTGTTGTCATTGATGGCAACAAAGTCTATCCCACACATCCACAGCACATAGTATGCCTATACCGGAAGTCAGATTCAAGATTGTTTTGGTCTGGTGAACAATAATAGAGCATGTAGCAAGGTCTGACAAATAGGTCTGGATCTCTCAGATGGTGTAACTTAGCAAGTTACAGACTTGGAAAAGTCAAGAGGAGTATCATGACTACTATATTCTAGAGATTGAGCCTCTGGTGATGAAACATGGAAAAGATATGAGCATCTGAGTGTTCAGTTCCAGACAAGCAGAGCAGACTGAGGAAGAACTGACCGACAGAGCATCAGACTTCAATTTGGATGAGTAATTGACATTGATCAAGCTAATTGAGGGATCATACATTGTTGGCCAACATGATCGATGACCTCAATGCCTATGTTTTTGATACACACCACAAATCAAGCATGGATTCAGTCGATAGATTAGTAATTTGTAAATATCTTGAGTATTCTGGTTGCCGACTAGAAAGATGTTGAAATCCTTGGTGCGGATATATATACCAGATGGATTTTAGTATGAAGGTGTGTGTGTGTGTGTATAGATGTGATGAAATAAGGTGTGAGGAAAGGTAGAGATAAGTGTGGAAACAACAATACAAAGTCTGGTATGTGACAGAGTAGTAGCACTAGAGCAAAGGGAGAATGAAGTGCATTAGATCAATATATTGAGCCTAACCGGAACTGAACTTTAGCATTTGTAGATGCCTCACATCAGTTCAAAAACTTGGTTACCTTCTATAAACTTTGTAGATAGTGAGTCTCTTGTAGGCAGTGTGCCTCTTGTGAGCAGTGTAAGTGAGCCCTAATTGGCAAGTGCCATTTTGTACTTCTTATTCTTTTAACAAAGAATACAATCTTGGGTTAGTCACCCCATGGTTTTTCCCTTAACAAGGTTTTCCACGTAAAAATTCTTGTGTTATGTGTGATGATTTTATTTCTGTTCTTATGATCATGTTTACTTATATGTTTTGATGTTACACTAATTGTTAAAAGAGAAAAGAAAGTTAAGATATTTGAGATAACTGATTCACCCTCCTCTTAGTTATCTGCCTTGTTTCCAACAGAGGGAAGTAGAGAGTGAGAGAGAGGGTAGGAGATAGAGAGGGGATGGAAGTAGAGAGTGAGAGAGGGGAGGAGGTAGAGAGGGGAGGGGAGAAGAGATTGAGAGAGAGGGTAGAAGGTAGAGAGAGGAGGGAGGTAGAGAGTGAGAGAGAAAGTAGGAGGTAGAGAGGGGAGGGAAGTATAGAATGAGAGAGAGGGTAGGAGGTAGAGAGGGGAGGCAAGTAGATAGTGAGAGAGAAGGTAGGAGGTAGAGAGGGGAAGGAAGTAGAGAGTGAGAGAGAGGGTAGGAGGTAGAGAGGGGAGGGAAGTAGAGAGAGGGAGAGAGGAGGGAAGTAGAGGTGAGAAAGAGAGAGGAGGGGAGGGAGAGATGTAGAGGCGAGGGAGAGACAATAATAGAGAGAGGGGTAAGGAGGGAGGGAGTGACATGTTTTATTTCACCATAATGAAAGCATGTTATAACATGGTCACATTATGTGAATGCACATAATGCGAGCATGTTATAACACACTCACATTATGCATTTCCTTGGTAATTTCCAAGCCTTAGACTTGGATTTTCCTTGGGCTTCCAACCCAAAGGATTGGACTGTGTTTAGGATGTCCAAAGACATGTTTTTTCTAGATTGTAACCAAAATCACATTATATGGAACATGCTCCCCATCAGGTTCACACTTTTTACAATGACAAGTCAAAAAAATAGCACCATAATCATAAGCTCTTTGTTAGCTTTCTAACCATATAATTTTTTTTCACGTGTTGAGTATGTTAAGGATTTAATCTTTAATTTCTTTTGTTAGTGTATCTGTTTTTTAATCAAAAACTAGTGTCTAGTAGTTTTGGCTTTTTTTAACCATTCATAGAAATTTCAAATAAATTACATTTTTAGAAACTAGACTCTATTATACACATATTCAACAAAAAAATTGATTTTCGATTAGTTTTAAAAAAATTTAGGGGGGAGCATGCTTAATTTTCTATTTTTTTGGATGTGTCCAATTTGAAAATTAGTAAAAAATTAATTATTCATCAAAAAATTATTAGAAAAATTAGGGATAAACTAAACGGTGTTATCTAATTTCTCACTAAAGCGATTTTTGAAATACTAAAAAAAGTTAACATTTTAGGGGAGCACACTAGACACTATGTTATGTTTTTTTGAAAAAAACTCAACCAATTTGTGCACTCCCCCTTTTTGAACCCCTTAATCTCAACCATTTTTTTTAAAAAAATAGTAGTTTAGAAACTAGATTCGGAGCACTAAGACTCTTGTTTTGTTGTATCTTTAAATTTTGAATGTAACTATCTTTTGTCACTTGGATTTGCACCTTGTGTTGAAGCGCTTTGGTTGCAACAATCCAGTGAGAGATTGGAGTGATTTCCAGGTGTGGGACCCTGTAAAGGAAATCAAACCTCCAAAGAAAGCTAGTTCCTTTCTCTGAACATGAAATTTAGAGAAGACTAAGACTAAAACTGATCTAATCACCACTTGGGAAAAGGGGAAGAAGGAGAAACTGAAAGAGAAAAGATGATACACCAAGCTTGAATGTTCGACCCTTAGATCATCTATATATGCACAAAATAATAACAAACAACAGACAAGCATACACAAATCACAAACTATCTACAGAGGTAAAGGAAACTAAATGAAATCCAAAAAAGGAAAGAAGCATTCACAAGTGGAGATCAAACAAAAGTATTACACAGTGCAAAGAAATGTATGAAAAGGTAAAAATCTCATTGTTTATTATCAAATAGGCATGGTTATAGCTTATACAAGATGTGGTTTTTTAGATCAACAATCGACCACAATGCATATGATTTACATGTATATATAACATTTTACATTGAGGCGCAATCACCTACTACCATAAATTCACCCCATGAGCCTGTCAGAAAATATTTCTACAAAGGGAATGTGTGGATACATCTGTTCTATTTGAAAGAAAATATCTTCCCTAAAATAGCTAAGAAATAAATACTTGCATTGAAGTTTTGCATCTAATTCACTACCTGCAATAATAAATGTGCAACAACTTCCTCCAGCTAGAGCTTAATGTCAGATTTCAGCTCTGACCTACTTTTCTACCTTATCGGCAAAATCTCCTTGTGGTAAACCATGGTAAGCCTCTGGATCCCTCTCTTTCCTTTGCATTTTGAAGATTTGTAGAAGTTGTCAGAGGTCAAGCCTGAGCCTTCTACCTGTCATCTTTTTCAAAGCGTTGGGCCATGTCTTTTTCTCTATGGTACATTTCCATGAATGCCACATGTTTGCAGGGTGCAATTCCTTCTGATGCCAGACATAAAGCTTTCAAAATGTTGTGTCAGCTTGCCACGTGGCAACATTTCACATCAGCACACCTCACATCTCATTTCACCTTTCTACAACCATGCACTCACACTTTACCTTGGAACATTTAAAATGATGAAGATCAAACCCTAGGCCTTCCATCCTCGACCTTCCAAAAAAGAGAAGGGGAAAGACAAACCTTCCAACCTCTGGTGAAAGGAAGCTAGGTGTGTAGAAATCGCTTCCTACACTAATCTAATGACGAGAGATGAGTGCAAATTCTTTTCAACCTTTACAATTACAGAGTTATTAATCCAATAATAGAGATATTGCAGCAATACACAACACAAGAATGTAAGACAGAAGAAGAGAGACAAGATATACGTGGGGAAAACCCTTACAGGTGAAAAACCCCACCCTCCAAAACACAGCTCAAATATATTATCTAAACAATGAGGTTTACAATATAGTTACAGAGCTAATGCTCTTGTAGGAGTCTTCGACACTCATATCTGGAGATGATCCGATAGCATAACAGTACTTGTCAATCACATAATACATCTCCTCTAAAAAGCACCTGATTATATAGAAGATACAAGGCAAAAATAAGTCTATCTTGAGATGGGCGTCCAACATGGCCTCATGGCCCAAAATCTGTGCCTAGGGACACTTGTCCTACACTTTAGAATGTTCATGACACTTGTCATATCACCCCATCCCAAAGAGGTCACCTATTCCCAAGTTGGGCAATGACAAATACTCTTACGACTCTTACGACTATCATAGAATCTGTCATAGTTTTCATATCTTATAGTTGTAAGAGAATCTATCATACATAGGCTAAAAATAGCATATTCTCTTACAACTTGTCATAACCCTCCTTGGGACACCCACAGATGCCTTCTTCCAAGATACCTTGTGACACATGTCTTCACCTGTCATAGAGTCTTCCATTTATGACTCTTACACGTCATAGATTTGTCATAGGAATCTATCATAACCATTTTGGTCAATATTCCCTTACACACTATCCAAGATGCCGACACATGGAAAAATATTCCTACCACTAAGTGGGATGCCTATCTCCTCATGTGAGGACAAATTTACATTTTCTCACCTTCCACGTAGGATGACACATCACCGTGCCAACTCCCACAAGATGACAATAAGGATTTGCATCCTAATTACAATAATAGGTAATAAATAAATAAATACAATGAAAAAATACAAGGAATTACCAAGATTGAGACACCTTATTTCCCAATATTCTCCCACTTGTCAAACACCTTGTAAGAGCCAATGGAAATAACAAGATTTAATTGCTATAGGGCGAGAGGCCTATAGACTCCAAACACCATCTGAACTTCTCTATACCCACTGGTTTCATCAATGCATCCACAACATTCTTCAAAGTGTCTACCTTCTCCAAATTCACCTTCCCATCCTCTAACATGTCTCGCACGAAGTGAAACTGTACACCAATGTGCTTTGTTCTGACTGTAACAACAAATCATAATCTATCCTGCATCAACACCAATATCTAAACACAATCTCTTAAGCCAAATGGCTTCCTTACAAGCATGAGTTTCTGCTATATACTCAACTTCTATCATGGACAAAGCAACCACAGGTTGTCGCTTACTCATCCAACTAATTGCACCACTGAACATAATGAACACATAAGCACTGGTGGATCTCATGTTGTCAATGTCACCTACCCAATCAGAATCCATGAATACAAACAGAATGCGAAGTTCCTGTCACATTACCATGATAACATATGGAATACTTGGAAGTACCCCTCAAATAACTGAACACTCTCTTAACTGCTTACCAATGTACCAGTCCAGGATTAGCCATAAATTGACTAAGGACTCCCACTGCTTGGGCAATGTCTGGTCTTGTGCAGACCATAGCATACATCAAACTACCAACAACACTAGCATAAGGCACTCTGCTCATGTCCTCCACCTCACTAAGAGATTTTGGACAATCATTAATAGACAACTTTGTCCCCAAAGAAACAGGAACACACAATGGTCTACAATCTGCCATGTTGAACCTATCACACATGGTCTTCACATACTTACTCTGACTTAGCTAAAGTTTTCTGTTAGATTTGTCTCTTCTGATTTCCATTCCTAGAATGTACCTGGTTGCCCCTAGATTTTTCATTTAAAATTGTGCTGAGAACTAAGACTTCAAATTAGAAATCATATTCTTACCATTCCCAATTAATAGCATATCATCAACATACAATGCAATAATGAGAATGTGATCTTTGTCAAACTTATAATACACACAATGATCTAATTTCGATCTCATAAATCCAACCAACAACACAAAGGCATCAAACTTCAAGTACCACATCCTAGGACACTATTTCAAACCATACAAAGACTTTGTCAACTTGCAAACCAAATTTTCTTTACCTTTCTCTATGTAATGCTCTAGTTGTGACATGTAAATCTCTTCCTCCAAATCACCATGAAGGAATGCTCTTTTCACATCCATCTGCTCCACCTCTAAGTCACAAGTTGCTGCAAGAGATAACAGGAACCGAATCGATGTCACCTTTGCAACGAGAGAAAATTTCACCATAATCAATTCCCTCCACTTGTGAATACCCCTTCACAACCAGTCTAGCCTTGTACTTTTCAACACTACCATCTGCACCAAATTTCTTCTTGAACACCCATTTGCATCCAACAAGTTTTCGTCCTTCAGGCAAAGGCACCAAGTCCCAAGTTTTATTCTTATCCAAAGAAGCCATCTCATCTTCCATGGCCTCCTAGGAACTTGCATCTTTCATGCCCATAGCCTCTGTCATAATTTTAGGCTCATCAGTGTTAGTAAGCAAGGCAAAAGCACAACTAGAATCAAGCAATGAATAACCAAACCTATCAGGTTGCTTTCTTGTTCGTGTATACCTCCTCAATGGCTAAGGTTGAGGTTCTACTTCTTCTGAGATTTCAGAGCTACTAGAGCTCTCCTCATCATCAAGTTTCACAGGGTCTTTCGGTTCAGTCTTCTCAGGGGTAGAAGGAAATTGAACCACATCTTCTTTCTTTCCTGGCTGTAGAACAATAGAAGAAGGTGTTAGCTCCCTGAAAATAACACTTCTTCTATACAACACTTTTTCAGCCATAGGATCCCAAAGCTTGTATCCTTTCACATCGACACCATGGCCAATGAAAATACACTTAACAACCTTGTTCTCCAATTGAGACCATTTCTCCCTAGGCACATGTGCATATGCCTCACAACCAAAAACACAAAGATGTCTAATTGAAGGCTTCTTACCAGACCACACCTCCATAGGTGTCTTACCAACTAGAGCTGATGTAGGAGACCTATTTACTAGGTAACAAGTAGTGGCTACAGCTTCAACCCAAAACTTTTGTTCAAGGCTTGCTCCACGAAGCATACTCCTAGCCTTCTCCATCAGTGTCTTGTTCATCCTCTCTACAACTCCATTTTACTGTGGGGTGTATGGAGTTGTCTTATGTCTTTCAATCCCTTGCTCTTTATAGAACTTATTGAACTCTGCTAAACAAAACTCACCACCGTTGCCAATCCTCAAACACTTAATCTTTTAACTAGTTTGATTCTCAACAAAATCTTTAAACTCTTTGAACTGACTAAAGACTTCAGTCTTGCTTCTAAGAAAATAAATCCATGTCCTTCTACTATAATCATCTATAAAAGATACAAAATATACAGATTTGGAAATTGAAGGAACACCAACAGGACCAAGCACATCAGAATGAATAAGGTCCAACACACTAGAAGACTTGTGAGAACAAGAGTAAAACTGAACACGGTTTTGCTTTCGATATATACAATGTTTGGAAAAGTCAAACTCAAGATTACAATCATTTAACCCTTCAACGAGGTTTTTATTTTTTAGGGTTCTAAAACCCTTCTCACCAATATGGCCAAATCTCATATGCCATAACATTATCTTTTCAATAGGAAGCTTAACTTCCAAAGCATGAGCACCCTTGGGTAAACAAGATGCACTACCATCAAAATTTATTACAACATATTTCTTCACTGCTTGTTCAGATGGTGAGGATGAAGTGACTACAGCTCTTTTCTTTGAGTCAGAAGAACTATTACACTATGAAGTGCATGCCTCCAACTGAAACAAAGTACCTCTTCAAGTACCCTTCGCAAGCACCATAGATCCTCCAGTCATCTTGCATCCATCCTTTGAAAAGACAACCTACACACATGCATCATTCAACACACTTACATAAAGCAATTTTCATGCCAAGCCTGAGATGTGCATAACCCCAGTGATCCCCTTCACTCGTCCATCAAGGAATCAGATTGAGACTCTTCCACGGCCAACAATCTTTAGATCAGAATCATCACCCAGATACACTCTTCCACCATCGAACTCTTCATACTTCGTGAATGAGCTTCAATGTGAGGTCATGTGGAATGATGCACCAGAATCTATCAACCACACATCATCAGATGCATGGGTGGCCAAGGCTACGATGAAGGCATCACCATCATCTTGTGACTTGTCAGAATTTGAATATGGAGCATTCTTCTTTTTCTTTCCTCTTTGCATTCCTTTCAAAAATGCCCAGTTTTCCCATAGTTCCAACAGAGAGCTTTAGACTTTCTAGGAGGTTTGGATCTCCCACAGGATTTGGATATACCCTTCTCAACTTTCTTGTCCTTCTTTTTCCCTTTCTCTTTAGGTCTTCCATGAACCACAAGAGCCTCTTTGGCTGCCTCAGAGGACTTTTCTACATCTCTTCAGATAACAGCGAAGATACCACTTCATCCATTTTAAAACTGGATGTAATGCTCCCAATAACCATTACAAGATGATAACACGAGTCCAACAAAGAACAAAGCAAGGTCATACAACAATCCTCCTCCTCCATCTTCACACCAATGGATGTCAATTATGCAACTAACATGTTGAAAGCATTTAGGTGATCTACAACAAATCCTCCATCCTCCATCCTCAAAGAATACAACTTCTTTCTCGAGAAAATCTTGTTCACCAGTGATTTGGCCTAATAAACATCTCCCAGATTCTTCCAAAGGTCTTTCGTGCTCTTCTCCTCATGGACGTTTAATAGGACAGAATCAGCTAGACTAAGTCTTATGCGACCCTTAGCCTTTCGATCTTTGAGATCCCAATCAACTTATACCATTGTAGTTGGTTTTACACTGGATACGGTTTCCCATAGGTCACAATCAACAAGAATGTCTTCCATCTTAAGTTTCCATAACTCAAAATTTGTGCCATTGAATTTCTCCACCTCTAATCTTCTAGATGTGCCTTCTATCTCTTTTCCTGCAACAAGATTATAGAATACTCTATACAAAGCTCCCACTCAACCTAGGATTAGCTCAAAAAACCCCTACCCAACAACTAGACCAAAGGTGATCAAGCTCTGATACCAACTGAAAGGAAGCTAGGTGTGGGGAAATCATTTCCTAGACTAATCTAATGAGGAGAGATGAGTGTAAATTATTTTCAACCTTTATAATTACAAAGTTATTAATCCAATAATAGAGATATTGTAGTAATACACAACACAAGAATGTAAGACAGAAGAAGAGAGAGACAAGATATATGTGGGGAAAATCCTTACGGGTGAAAAAACCCACACTCCAAAACATAGCTCAAATGTATTATCTAAACAATGAGGTTTACAACACAGTTACAGAGCCAATGATCTTGCAGGGTCTTCGACACTCATATCTAGAGATGATCTGATAGCATAATAGTACCTATCAATCACATAATACATATCCTCTAAAAAGCACCTGTTTATATAGAAGATACAAGGCAAAAATGAGCCTATCTTGAGATGGGTGTCCAACATGGCCTCATGGCCCAAAATCCATGCCTAGGGACACTTGGTCCAACTCATCATATGGTTTAAGATTCTATTGTGCTCTGCAAGTACCATAATGCCAAGTCTTTGTTAGTTTGATTTATGTTTGCCAGTCACTGTGAATTTCTTGGTCAAAGATTTCCTCACGTTAGAGGTCATGGCTTTGTACACTGCTTCAAGGAATTACCAAATGTTGTTACATAATATTTGTTGTGAAAGTTTCATGGTTGTATTTGATTAGTATTTGACTTCTACTACTAGTGGTCTCCCACCTTCACACACTTGACATTAGACTCCATTAGAGTTTGTGTACAAATTGTATTTGTCTTAGTTGATTGTGGCAGTTATGGTAGTAGTGGCAGCTTTTCATGTTAAATGCCCCAATTAACCACTAGTGTCTTGTATAGTATTGTTTTGTCATCATAACATTTCATATAAACTTTATGTAACCATGACATTGTATGTAACAACCAGAGATAAAATCAACATTACACTTGCCTGCTAGCAGTTATACCAAACTATAAGAAGAAACATTTTATGCCAGGAAACCATTTTTGGCCACACGGAGACCGCCAGGGACTCTCCACATGCCGAAGGAGGCTATTTTTTTTCATGTTGCCATAAGTTTCACCCATGGAGGCAAAATTAGGCATATTTATAGTTGACGAGAAGCTGGTTCTAGTGCTAACAAAGTTGTGTTGAGATGATTTAGGAATTGTCCCATTTTCTCAAACTATTTTCCCTTCTTTGTACAACAAGCTAAGAAACTCAAAAAAATAATTGTATCTTTTGATTGACAGCTCGTAATTGAGTGTTGTTTTTTAGAAAGTGAATAATTTTTTTAGACTAATCTATTGGAAACAATTTCACACTACTGTTATAAAGTGTCATTTTTCATTCCAATTAGACTTGCTTAACACACCACTATTATAAAGTGCCAAAATTAAGGGGGGATAAAAATATTGAATTATGAGGGGTTCATAGAGTTGTGTCAAGAGCATTTTTGAGTTGTGCCAAGAGCACTTCCACTACTCCTTCATCATCCTTCAACATTTTTTCTGCATTGCATCAAGATGTGTCAAGAACACTTCCACATCACTATCACCTAATGATACATGTGAATCCAAAGTTGATTCTTAGAGAACTTCCAGAGATTCATCACAGTAGAAGATTGATACCAATTTATTTGCTTCTACAAATTTTAGAGTTGCTTCACAGAAGGCTTCTGGAGAATCTTCAAAGCAGGATTTCATTGTAGCCACATGACATGCAATTTTTTTAACATTGGTGGAAATTTTTTTCCCATGGCTTTTCTTTCTTTCTCCACCTTATGAGACATTTTTGGGATTCACACTAGCTTAAGTCCAACTTTGGGCTTATTACCCTTTTGTCTCACCTCATGTGGTGAAGACATGTGTACTCACCTTTGTGAGACACCTACTTCATGCAAACTTGTCACTTTCTCAAACAAGTGTCACTTGAGCAAAACAATTGTTGCACCTATAGAGGGTTGCTCAGTCATTGTGTACGACCTTCTCACCTCCTCTACCTTGCTTATATATGCAAGGCTCTTATGTACATCTTTTCCATCTTTTAGCAATGTAATTTTGGTTATTGTGTGCAAAATAGCTTTGTGGTTGTATTATTACTTGTTGATCCTCGCTAATTGCAACAATATGTAGTTCTAGTTGTTCTATGTTTATTTAATTGTACAAGCGAGTACTTAACCCTTTCTAGGGTCCAATTTCCCCAAACACATTTTCTTCAACTACCACCCACTTAGGTGAAATAGGGACGGAATCAATAAAATAGAAAGAAAATGCCTATGAGGGTTGTTTGATGTTTAAGTCTTGTTTTTATGAAATGATAAAGTTTAACTAATGCTTGCATTTCCAAGGAAGATTTCTCATTTGCTTGGACTTAACAGTTTAGTTTTTCTTATAATCTCCCCATACAAATATTAAATATTAAAGGAAAGAGAATCAAATATTTAAATCTTTTACTTCTCTATCAAATCAATTATCTAAGATACTAACACTATGGATATTTTTTCATCATCCTTCAACATTTTTCTGCATTGCATCGAGATGTGTCAAGAACACTTCCACATCACTATCACCTAATGCTACATGTGAACCCAGAGTTGATTCTTAGAGAACTTCCAGAGATTCATCACAGTAGAAGATTGATACCAATTTCTTTGCTTCTACAATTTTTAGAGTTGCTTCAGAGAAGGCTTCCAGAGAATCTTCAAAGCAGGATTTCATTGTAGCCACATGACATGAAATTTTTTCGCATTTCTCACATTGGTGGAAAGTTTTTTCCCATGGGATTTTCTTTCTTTGTCCACCTTATGAGAGATGCATTTTTACATGGGTACCTCATTAACTGCCTAGTTTTTAGGATCCATCATTATTTTACTACTCCCTAAATTATACTTAAAGGGGGTTGTTAGTGTGAAAAGTGACATTATCTATCTAGTTAGTTTTTAGCATATCTAGGAGACTTCTATTCACACTAGCTTAAGTCCAACTTTGGGCTTATTACCTTTTTTCTCACCTCATGTGGTGAAGACATGTGTACTCACCTTTGTGAGACACCTACTTCATGTAAACTTGTCACTTGCTCAAACATGTGTCACTTGAGCAAGACAAGTGTTACACCTAGGGAGGGTTTCTTAGTCATTGTGTATGACCTTCTCACCTCCTCTACCTTGCTTATATATGCAAGGCTCTTATGTACATCTTTTCCATCTTTTGGCAATGTAATTTTGGTTATTCTATGCAAAATAGCTTTGTGGTTGTATTATTACTTGTTGATCCTCGCTAATCCCAACAATATGTAGTTCTAGTTGTTCTATGTTTATTTAATTGTACAAGTGAGTACTTAACCCTTTCTAGGGTCCAATTTCCCCAAACAATTTTCCTTCAACTACCACCCACTTAGGTGAAATAGGGATGGAATCAATAAAATAGAAAGAAAACACCTATGAGGGGTGTTCGACATTTAAGTCTTGTTTTTATGAAATGATAAAGTTTACCTAATGCTCGCATTTCCAAGGAAGATTTCTTGTTTGCTTGGACTTAACAATTTGGTTTTTTTATAATCTCCTCATACAAATATTACAGATTAAAGGAAAGAGAATCAAATATTTAAATCTTTTACTTCTCTATCAAATCAATTTCAATTGATGTTATCCAAACTATTTTTTCATTGTCCAGAACTATGGATACTAACACTAACTATGAATAGTACCTTGCTGATGGTTGATGGACATCTTCATCCTAACAGTGGCTTCTCTAGGTGTCTTGCTAAGCGAACCGTTGGATTCTGACACACATCCTTTCAAACCACCTGTCTCCCCTTTTGCCAGCCAACTTCACCAGCTTTGACACGCGGGCTTCTTTTACAAATAGTAAGGTGTCTTCCATTCCTCTCTCCTAACAATCTCTGACAGGTTGGAGATATGTACTTTTGCCATTAATGACAGATCAGATCCTCATGTCTACATTTATGATGAGGAGATTTTAACTTCATTTCATATCTCCTTCAGGTGAGGTTTTCAATTTTTGGCGGCTCATGTCTCAAGTTTGTGCATCTCTCAAAGTGGGAGAGATGATGTCTTCTTTATTGTGTGTAGAGAGCAATTTAATTTTGCATTAATTTCTCCTTTGCGCTACCTTTGTTTTATACTTCAAGATGGCTCAGCTCCTCTCACTTTGCAGTTTGTCCTTCCTATCTATGTTTTCGCCCAAGCTTTCTTCCTCCCTCTGTGTTTCATCTGGTGTATTTTGCAGGTTTTCCCCACATGGAGGGTGAGGTTTCCAACTTTCAATTTTTCTTTCCTCCTTTTCAATGGGAGCCAACCATCATGGGCAGTGTGGGTATTGTGGACCTCAACCACATTTTTTATTTCGATTGCACACATGCTCAATTCACAGTCCAGACAGTGTGCAACCAGAAATGGCTAAAGGGCTCTCCTAAACAAGTGTTGAGGTGGTTAGAGGTGGTCTTAGTCTTCCTGTACAACCTCATGGACATCATGCAGGATGCCCGATACATTCTCCCTATGGCCTTGAGGCTCATCAACTATAGACTTTTTACTGTCGAACAATTGAATGCGGTTGTGGACAATTATGATCTTATGGTAGGAGATGCTTGGGTCAGGAGTCTCTTCCCTTCTTATAAACTTCACACCAAAAGGGCTTATGAGTGCATTTATAGGAAAATACAATACAGGTTAACGTGTGGCTGCATCTGCCTATTGGAAAGAGCTCTGTGAGGGCATGCATTTTTAGTCCCTAAGAAAATGCGTAAGAAGTGTAAAAACATGTTTCTCGCCATTCAATTTCTCCACTTCCATGCGGCGAACGTAGCCCCTCGTCTTTCAAGACCATTAGCGAACAGGGACGATGAATCCGATACTGAATCTCTGCCAGATCAAGATGTGGTTGAAGAGCTGGCAGCAGAGGCCAGTAGTGTGGCTGGTTTGGAGGGTGGCGAGCGGGCTAGTGGCATGGTTAGTCTAGAGGGTGGCGAGCGGGCTAATCAGTAATTTTATGTTTATTCTTCTCTAGTTTTAGATGGATGGTGTTTTGGCTTCTCTTCTCTCGGGGTTCCTACTCGCCTCTGTGTTTTGGCTGTGATCTTTTTCGATGTTCATGTCCCTTTTTGTTCTTGGATGGTGGTTAGTTGTCTACTCGGGCTCTTTTTTTAGCGTCAAATGGGTATCCTTTTGGGGGTGCTAGTAGTTTCAGGGGTGTTTTCCGCCCTTTTTTGTAGTATGATTAATACTCGAGGACCTCTACCTCTATTTGTAAATACACTTTTTATTAATATATCTCTGAGGGTCCCCCCTCTTTCTTTTTTAAAATAAAAGAAAACACTAACTATTTAGAGTCATGGAATAATAAATTGATAATTTAAGCAAGCTCTTGGTAAAAAATCTATAATTGCAAAGATCGACCATAATTACTAATCAAGGGTACTCTACTTATGAGAGCCTTAGCATTCCTAAGTCACATGAATTCTTCTCTAAGAATAAATTTAATAGGGAATAACTTTTGGAGAAGTAGAACCTCAATTAAATATATTTGAAACAATATGTGCATCAACCAAGAAAGCAATAATTTCCAAAGACATCTTACAATTCCTTGACTAAATATGTCTAGGACAAATAACACTATATATATATATATCAAATCCTAACACCACAATCAGTTCACTAAATAAATGAGTTCAACAAATTTTCACTAATCTACAAATAGAGGTCAAAACACTATCAATTACCATCTTTTGTTATCTTAAAGCAAATGCTATAGGGCAATAAGAATACACTAGATAGACATAGGTATACAACTAATTCCATCTTATGACCATCATTTAACTATTATCTTTACTAAGGTTAATAATAACTAATATTTTTTTCCACACTTGCCATAGGTATGAATCCTAAATTATTCCACAATCTACCTTATTCTAGTTTAAATGCTTAACACACATTCAACTCCAAGAGAGGTTTCATTAAATTTATTTAAGTATAATCCTACTAAATGAATTGCACAAGATTAAAACAATCTTTATAACTAGTATATTTATATTTTAAAACTTTATGTGCTTTGTGTTTGATTTTTTCCACTTTTTTTCCTTCAACCATTTCCATTATTTTTATTTTTATTTTGCTTGTTTTTTAGAGTTTTCATAGTTTTTGTGATTATTCCACTTTTTTTTCCCTTCAACTTTACAATTTCTTTTTTGGTTTTTAATTTTATTATTTTCAATTTCTTTTTTGGTTCCATAGTTTTTGTGATTTTCTCCCAATTTTTTTTGTTTTTATTTTTTATTTTTTATTTTTTTTCTATTTTTATTTTCAATTTACTTTTTGGTTTTTATTTTTTATTTTTATATTTATATATTTACACAGAAATTGAGTGCTTTCATCTCAACCCTAGAATGCCTCTTGGCATAATTAAAATCAACTTAATGATACTTCCTAAACCCAAATGATTTTAAATATTATTCAAGAACAAAGAATACTGGTATATTTATATTTTCTCCACCTTTTTTTCCTTCACTGATGGTTTTTTTTAAATTATTTTCCATTAGTTTCATAATTGTTTTAATACCATAAACAATAATTAACTATAAGAAAAGAATTTTATTACTTGTTAATAACTATTATCTTTATTTCATTATATTTACTTCCTAGCTAAGAGATTGATTCTATTTTATTCAATTAGAATTCTTCCATTAGAATTCTTCCAAACTCAGGATAATCTAAGTATTCATATGTATAGTATGAAGATATATGTATAGTATGAAGATAGAAAGATAAATTCATTATGGTTACCTCATGTTCTATAAGAAGAGGTTGATTCATCAATATCCATAATGCTAAGAGATTGAATTTATATATTCGTATCAAACCATTTAACACTAGAAAAGATTGATGGTAAAATTCGATATGCTAAATCTATCATGTTAAGACTAATTTAAGGGTCTGCTCGGTTACAAAGCATAAGGGAAGGGACTGTAGTTACAATGATCTCAGGATTTAATGTGTCGTAAACTTCTAAAAAGGATTGAAACCTAAGGATCTAACTTCCTCTAAAAGAAATCTGCTTGATCTAATTAATTACTTAAGATTTTTCTCCTATACTAATAAAATCTCAAATGAAAGATAAGACTTAAAAGCAAATTTGAGGTGAAGAAAACTAGGCACCCAATCCCTTTCATTCCCATGGCTTTAGATTTTTTTCCTGTGACTGAAAATTGGAGGTGAAAACGCCTAATCCTATGGCTTCTTCCTACACATTGAGAAGGCGAACTAAAGAAGGATTGTGGGATAAACGAAAAAGGATTACTAGAAGGTTTAACGCTTCAAACATGGCGCATTATAGAAGCACTACTAGGGCACAAAACAAGATAAGATTGATGACATAAGCAACACAATACAAAATATAAATTTGCTGAGAAGACACCATTATAAGTCAGAACAATTCACAGCATTATACACCTTTCATCAATGATAATGGTTATGCCAAAGATAGAACTACATTATTTATAGAATGCTATGATTTTTAAGATGGAGATATAATGGAGATATATCCATGAAAACCTCATAGAAGAAGACATGCATGCAATTAGCAAGATTATGAAGCAAAAATACGCGGCGTAGCTTAACCATTTGGTTATTACCTCAAAGATATTGTGATTTTATGAAATGCAAAGACTGAGGCATAATCACAAATAGGAGTTTGAAGTCCTAAGAAAATTAGGCAATAAAGAGATTTATCTATTTCCGAGGCGCAGTCCAGACATCTTGAAGCTAATGAAATCGATTTGAAAATGAGAAATAGTCTATGCATGGATATTCTTTAGTCACAGATTAAATCTATTAACAAATGCCAACGATGATATTTTCATAGAACTAACATGCAATACCATAAATTCAACATGAAAAATCACTGCTTCTGCCAAATCAGATACAAAACATACCCGGAAGCTCAAGAGCAGCAAATTGTGGCAATAAGCAAATAACGCAGGGATAAAGCCCGCAAAAATTTCAACACCGGTTCTCCTTTTCACACAACCAAGGACAATGATAAGTCTGCAACAAATTTTTTTCCCATCCTGCATAGAAGACAAGTCTAAAAGAAAAATTCCCCTCCCCATTTTAAAATACAAATAAAAGAAAAACAATTAAATTTCCTTTTATTATATAATTTTTCCAAAAAAAATAATTAGACAACTAATAGGAATAATTTTTATCTTACAGCTTTTTTTGAAAAATGAAGATGATGTAATTTTTATGATTACAATGTATTATTCCATGTCCTCATGATACTGTTTAAGTTATTTTTCTGTTTATTCTAAAAAATTAAATAGTTTGTTTACCACTTTTTGAAGATGATGTAATTTTTATGATTACAATGTATTACTCCATGTCCACTACTTAAATTCACTTCGAGTGGCTCCATGAAAATTTATAATTATTAGAGAAGGATAATATAGGAAAAAAAATTGGAAAAATTGGAAAAACAAAAACAAAAAATAAATTAATTTGAATTTTTTTTTTTAAATGTGCCTGGTAAACTTTTTAGCGGGGGTTTTGAACTCTAGTGGCCGCCACTACAACCGAATGATTTAACCATCGAACTACAACCGAACAACTTAACCACTGAACCACGCGGCAAAAATTAATTTGAAATTAAATTAAAAACAAAAAACAAAATAAAAACGGTGACAAAAACTATGGAAAAAATAAATAAATAATTAGAAAAAAGAAAAAAGAAAAAAGAAATTGAAAATGATTGGAAGGAGAAAAAGATGGAGAAAATCAAGAAAACTATGGAACAAAAAGAAATTGGAAAAAAATAAAAAATAAAAACCCAAAAAGAAATTGAAAGGAAAAAAATTTGAGAAAATAAAACACTGAAAAAAAAATATCCCATGTATTTTTTTTAAATATAAATATACTAGTTTACTTTTATTTTAAGGACATAGTTATTCTTATTGTTATTATATTAGTATTCTTATTATTACTTTATTATTATTGTTTTATTTTTGAAGCTAATTAAATAAATAAAGTGCTTAAAATATTAAACATAACCAAATTTAATTAAAAGCAAATTAAAGGAATTATTGTTATTTAAAAAATATTGAGGTCATATAGGATTGATAAGAGAAGGGGTTAGATGGTTGAGATTGTGATGAAAGATATGACAACGGGTTGGATGTCTCAAGTATGTATGAACTAAAAGGTACATTAGGTTGAGCCATGGAGGACATAGATGAAAGATTTTGAGGGATAGTGGATGTAATATTTGTGGAAATGTGACTACATGTGATGGGAGGTTGATAAAGAGGGTTGACATATTGATTAGTGAATGTTAGTGAAGGAATATTGTGAGATGAACACTTGTAACAGGGTTGTTTGATGATGGATTAGGCATAGTAGAAGTGGGAATAGGGTTTGACCCTCCCATGGCAGCGATAGCAAGGGCAATAGGGTCTTGTTCTTTGATGGTAGAAGTGCGAAAATCACTTGGTAATTTAGCACATTTCTGAGCAAGCAAAAAGAAAAATTGATTAGGATCAAATGCTAGAAGACGGTCTAAAGCTTGTGAGGTATCAAGGTCTTGAGATTCCTTTGGAGTAGTCTCGTGTGAGAGTTTAGCCATGTCTTTGGGTCGGTTTGGTTGGTCTCCACGAGTTTCTTATATTGAGATCTAGTCATCGACATTAAATTATTTTAAGACCTTTAGATGACAAGGGTGGATGATTGATGAGTTTGGACTTTGTTTGAGAAAGTGATGAGACTCTAAGGGTGATTGGATATGAGGATTTTGATAGTTGTTATTTGGATAGTGATGACAACCAAATGGATTGAGATAAATCTAGATCTTTGATAGGATAGGATCAAGATTATCTCTCTAGAACTAGACTAATGAGTCTAAGAAAGACATGATAAAGAGTGAAATTTACTAAGTCAAGAGTAGCCAATTCTCTTAAGCTAGCTAATCCACTAATTATAGGGACTAACTTGGTTTCCTACTTTAAAGAGGCAATTTCTCAAGCAAGTAACAAGCTAGAGAATAAGATCTAGATCTAGACTCTAACAAAACTAGTTGGGATAGCTAGATGGTAAAAGGATATTATTGATTGAGGATGTTGAGGATGTCTAATGGTTACATAAAGTCTCAAGAAGGATAAAATCTATAAATTCCGAAGGATGTGATGAAGAATTGTGATGAATGGATGAATTGATAGGATGCTAATGAATGTGTTGGGAAGATTTCAAGTCTGTGTTAAGTCTGTCTAGGTGTAAAGATCTCAAAATCATAATGAGGAATAACTAGAAACTCAGGGTTTACTCAGAAATGTCACATTGTTGATCAAATGTGTAGAATGATAATTCAGATGCACAATTAGGATATCTTAGAAGCATAATAGGATAAATTAAAGGCACAATTCTATCTGTCAGAAGTGCACAAGGATAGTTCAAAAATGCAACATGATAAAATCTAATATTTGTGGAAACGTGACTACATGTGATGGGAGGTTGATAGAGAGGGTTGACATATTGATTAGTGAATATTAGTGAAGGAATATTATGAGATGAAGGAACACTTGTAACAGGGTTGTTTGATGATGGATTAGGCATAGTAGAAGTGGGAATAGGGTTTGACCCTCCCATGGCGGTGATAGCAAGGGCAATAGGGTCTTGTTCTTTGATGGTAGAAGTGCAAAAATCACTTGGTAATTTAGCACCTTTTTGAGCAATCAAAAAGAAAAATTGATTAGGATCAAATGCTAGAAGACAGTCTAAATCTTGCAAGGTATCAGGGTCTTGAGATTCCTTTGGGGTAGTCTCGTGTGAGAGTTTAGCCATGTCTTTGGGTCAGTTTGGTTGGTCTCCATGACTTTCTTATTTTGAGATATAGTGACCAACATTAAATTATTTTAAGACCTTTAGATGACAAGGGTGGATGATTGATGAGTTTGGACTTTGTTTGAGAAAGTGATGAGACTCTAAGGGTGATTGGATATGAGGATTTTGATAGTTGATATTTGGATAGTGATGACAACCAAATGGATTGAGGTAAATCTAGATCTTTGATAGGATAGGATCAAGATTATCTCTCTAGAACTAGACTAATGAGTCCAAGAAAGACATGATAAAGAGTGAAATTTACTAAGTCAAGAGTAGCCAATTCTCTTAAGCTAGCTAATCCACTAATTATAGGGACTAACTTGGTTTCCTACTTCAAAGAGGCAATTTCTCAAGCAAGTAACAAGCTAGAGAATAAGATCTAGATCTAGACTCTAACACAACTAGTTGGGATAGCTAGATGATAAAAGGATATTGTTGATTGAGGATGATGATGATGTCTAATGGTTACATAAAGTCTCAAGAAGGATAAAATCTCTAAATTCCAAAGGATGTGATGAAGAATTGTGATGAATGGATGAATTGATAGGATGCTGATGACTATGTTGGGAAGATTTCAAGTCTGTGTTAAGTCTGTCTGGGTGTAAAGATCTCAAAATTAGAATGAGGAATAATGAGAAACTTAGGGTTTACTCAGAAGTGTCACATTGTTGATCAAATGCGTAGAATGATAACTCAGATGCACAATTAGGATATCTTAGAAGCACAATAGGATAAATCAAAGGCACAATTCTATTTGTCAAAAGTGCACAAGGATAGATAAAAAATGTAACATGATAAAATCTAATATTTTTGGAAACATGACTACATGTGATGGGAGGCTGATTAGTGAATGTTAGTGAAGGAATATTATGAGATGAAGGCACACTTGTAACAGGGTTGTTTGATGGTGGATTAGGCATAGTAGAACTGGGAATAGGGTTTGATCCTCCCATGGCGGCGATAGCAAGGGCAATAGGGTCTTGTTCTTTGATGGTAGAAGTGCGAAAATCACTTGGTAATTTAGCACCTTTTTGAGCAAGAAAAAAGACAAATTCATTAGGATCAAATGCTAGAAGATGGTGTAAAGCTTGCAAGGTATCATGGTCTTGAGATTCCTTTTGGGTAGTCTCATGTGAGAGTTTAGCCATGTCTTTGGGTCAGTTTGGTTGGTCTCCATGAGTTTCTTATATTGAGATCTAGTGACCGACATTAAATTATTTTAAGACCTTTAGATGACAAGGGTGGATGATTGATGAGTTTGGACTTTGTTTGAGAAAGTGATGAGACTCTAAGGGTGATTGGATATGAGGATTTTGATAGTTGATATTTGGATAGTGATGACAACCAAATGGATTGAGGTAAATCTAGATCTTTGATAGGATAGAATCAAGATTATCTCTCTAGAACTAGACTAATGAGTCCAAGAAAGACATGATAAAGAGTGAAATTTACTAAGTCAAGAGTAGCCAATTCTCTTAAGCTAGCTAATCCACTAATTATAGGGACTAACATGGTTTCCTACTTCAAAGAGGCAATTTCTCAAGCAAGTAACAAGCTAGAGAATAAGATCTAGATCTAGACTCTAACAGAACTAGTTGGGATAGCTAGATGATAAAAGGCTATTGTTGATTGAGGATGATGATGATGTCTAATGGTTACATAAAGTCTCAAGAAGGAGAAAATCTCTAAATTCCAAAGGATGTGATGAAGAATTGTGATGAATGGATGAATTGATAGGATGCTGATGACTGTGTTGGGAAGATTTCATGTCTATGTTAAGTCTTTCTGGGTGCAAAGATCTCAAAATCAAAATGAGGAATAACTAGAAACTTAGGGTTTACTCAGAACCATCACATTGTTGATCAAATGCACAAAATGATAACTCAGATACACAATTAGGATATCTTAGAAGCACAATAGGATAAATCAAAGACGCAATTCTATCTGTTAGAAGTGCACAAGGATAGTTCAAAAATGCAACATGATAAAATCTAATATTTGTGGAAACGTGACTACATGTGATGGGAGATTGATAGAGAGGGTTGACATATTGATTAGTGAATGTTAGTGAAGGAATATTATGAGATGAAGGAACACTTGTAATAGGGTTGTTTGATGATGGATTAGGCATAGTAGAAGTGGGAATAGGGTTTGACCCTCCCATGGCGGCAATAGCAAGGGCAATAGGGTCTTGTTCTTTGATGGTAGAAGTGTGAAAATCACTTGGCAATTTAGCACCTTTTTGAGCAAGCAAAAAGAAAAATTGATTAGGATCTGTATACGCCTAAAAGTGACACGACTCTATCCAAATAAATATTTTTAATATTTATTTAAGTCTAATTCCTCTATCAATAAATAAATTTATTTATTCGATTCATATTCCTCTAAGTTAATTAAATATCAAAAATATTTAATTACTTCTTCTAAAGTTAAAATTAAATAAAATCCTTTATTTAATTTATTTTTTTCAAACAATTAAATAATTTATAATTATTTAATTAAGTCGTTCATTCCTCCAAATTTAAATAAATCATTTAAATTTATTTAAATCCTCTCAATCTCTAAAAATAAAATATAATTAAATATTTTATTTATTCTTCTATCATGCACAAACAATTAAATAAATTTATTTATTTAATTTGCTTTCTTATCTTCTAAATCCTAAATTAAATAAATTTATTTATTTAATTTGTTTTTTTATCTTCTAATTCCTCAATTAAATAAATTTCTTTATTTAATTTGCTTTCTTATCTTCCAAATCTTCTAAAAATAAATCTTCCTTGTCATGCAAAAGCAAAAGGCTGAGTTAATTGATTTAAAGTAGCCTTGTTTTTATCAACAAACTCTTAAATTAGAAAAATATATTCTAATTTATGAAATCAAAGTTCATCCTCATCAAGAAAGTAGTTAACTCAAACAAAGCAACTTTTTGAGTGACACATGTCTTCTTTCTATTCGCGCACGTTCTCTCAAACATCCTTTACCATTGATCTTCTTATTTCTTCTACATCGTTGATCTTCTCTCACACAAATCTATAAGTACCCCTCTATTCTTCCATTTCAAATCAAGAAGATTTCAAGTAAAATCACTCTGTCGAATCTATAGCACGCCATTGGCACTCCCACTTTCGCATTATTCATTATCCATCCTAATTGTATTGAAGCTCATCTTCGATACAACAAGTATCCTAGCCATTTCTCCATCGTCATCTTGAGGAAACAAAGCAAGGAAGCAAGCTTCCTAAGGGATACATTCATCACAAAATATCAATTGAGACTAGGTGAACAATGGAAGCCGTGAGGTAACAAAGCTCTGTAAGTTTGTTTATTTGTTTTTAATCTTTGTTATTTGCATATTTCATTGAGTTATTGGGTTTATGATTCATTTTAATATTATCCAATTTTCCCCATAACATTTCTGGTGCCCACCATGGGGCCTTTGCCCCAAATCTAATCCAAAACTGAGTTCTTGAGTGACAGGTTCCATACAGGCTCTGTACAGTCTTCGTACAGGTTCATTCGGTGCATCTGATCACTGTTCCAGCACATATGATCTTTCAGTGCATACATCCTCCTAGGCTACACATATACCACCTATTCTAGCGCATACGATTTTACTGTGCATCCATCCTTAGATTCTGTGCATCTAGCATCTGATCCGGTGCTTTTGACTATCCTGCACATTCATCCTTTAAATCTGTGCTTATAACTTATACTCTTGCGCATTTGTAATTATTGCGCTTATGAGAACTGTTTCTGTGCATTCAGTCTCTTAAGCGGTGCATATGTCTTGAGCAATAGTTTAGGATTTCTTTATGGCTTTCTAATGCTGACGCTTGTCTTGCAGGATTGATTCTCTTATTTTCATGTAGGGTTAAGAGTTGGATAGTTTCATTTTCTTAAAACACACATCATAGGCTTAACTAGCAAGAAAAGTAAAAATATGCATACAAATCTCACATAGTTTTTAACAAGGAGGGTAGTAACGAAATCATTGCTATCTTTGCCATATTGCTATCTCTTTAAGTTAATAATATTGCTATCTTGCAAAGGAAATAACCATTGCTATCTTTTAATCACTTCAAAGTTAACAACTGTGTGTGTACCCAAGTAGAGTAACGTATATAGTTTTTCTCATTTTAAATAGGATTGGATAAACCACTATTTACTATGTCTTCAGATTAACAATAGACTTATGCTCTCCCCTTTATTGGGTGACTAGAATGCCAGACTTGTTATTTTGCATGTATAAGCTTTAGAGGGGCCTGCCTATCCAAGTGGGAATGACCCTAAGTGGTAATAGGCTAAAGCCAAGCCCTACCGATCCACTATAAATAAATTATGCTTGAGGTGAAAGCTTCCTACAATGAGTGCCGCTGTGTTATACCAACAGCCAACCTCCCCCAAAACCCTTCAAGGCTGAACCCTTGAAGGCTGGGAGATTCCATAACGAAGAGTAGCGCTGCCGCATGTAAAACCACTTGAACAATTGTCCTGACTACTTAGCCATTGTCTAGTATACCAAAATCCTTCTATTTGTTGGTGCAAAAGGTGGGACCTTTGAAGCGGCCCCGATTCATGTGGTTCTTAGTAGAGATAGTAGGGACAATCCTAAGGTTTGGTGGGGGGATGAGCCTAAGGAAACCCAGATCTTGGTATGCGTGAGAAGTGTGTGCTGTGGAGGGGAGCCAGTGCTACCAAGATCCTAAAGCTATCTGCTTTGAATATGCACAGCTAGGGGACTCAACAAATACTGTCTTTTCCAGCCTAGGATTGTAATTGTTCTTGTGTCAAAAAAGTCCACAAAAATACAAAAAAAATAATAAAAGATAAAAATCATGAAAACTTCTTTGCATTCGATGTGTCTTTATCTGCCATAATTGAAAATCAAAGCAAAAAAGACCAAGTTTTCAACCAAAAGTAATTTTTTTTAAATGTGCCCAAAACTCTACAAAAACAAACAGAAAACTAGAACTGTGTATACATCATGACTTGATGTGAATTTATTGCAACTTACTGCACATTTACCTACTATTGCTGCGCATACAAACTTTTCCAGATCTGCGCATGTGCTTCGACCTACTATGCTTTTGCCTCCTATTGCTGCGCTTTTACTGCTGCACATCCATTCTAGAGAGTTGTTTTGTACTTTTTTTAAGAAAATGGTTCAACTTTTCAAACACCCATTTTCAAACTTGTTTCAGTTTCCCAGATCTAATTAAAACCATGCAAGTCAGTCATCTTGTTCTCTTCCACCACATAGCTATTTTTCCCACACTCACATCATCCAGAATCTTGCAAAACTCTTCCAAAATCAAACCTGATATCCAAAACCAGGTTAGTACCAATCTATTCTTGATCACATCAACCTCAAACAAACCTAGTGAGTCTCCACTATCAAGGATCAATCATCCTTCTCTCTCAGAACTCCACTAGTGGCTTGTGCAAAACTAGTCTACATCAAGTAATCGGATTCCTATCATCCTTACTTTTGACTATTGTTTTGTTCCAACCAACTTGTTTGACACCAATAGATCTAAGGAAAACCCTATTCAAACCTTGACACATTCTATCACCTCTTGTTCAAAACTTTCAAACTCACTCTGTCCCATCTCGAATCACCTTGCATGGTCTTAACAAGATCCCAAAAACAAAAGCAAATTGAAATGGTGGACAAAACTATTCCATCCCCTCATGATAGTGATGAGGAAATTTCTCAGGAAGAGATTCTACAAACTCAACAAGACCAAAGGTTTCAACACATAATGGAAAAGGTACTTGCCCAAGACCCTACTAAATTCTTTCTTCACTTTACACACCAAGGAGTTAAGCTCCCTAAAGATTTTGATGTGGAAGCGTTAAAAGAACCTGAGGAAGAAAGAAACCCTGAGGGAAGCACATGAGAGGAAATGACCATAGACAAAAGAAAAGCAACCATTGATTCTACAAACACCCTAAGATTAATAACCCAACAAATCCAATCTTTACAACAACAATTCATAGACATGCAAACAGGAACATTGACTAAGCATTATTCCCTAGAGGATATTTCACCATATCCTTTTGATAGGACCTTGATCATGATACCTTTCCCCTCTAAATTTGAGGTGTCAAAATTTGACAAATATCATGGAAAGGGTGATCCAAGAGACCACATCAGGGAATTTAACGGTGCATGCCTTGAAGTTGGCCACAATGATACCTATCTTATGCGACTGTTCCCAAGAAGCTTAGGAGGACAAAGCCATGGAGTGGTTTTCTAGACTACCTCCCGGCATTAGAACCTTTAATGAACTTGTGGACAAATTTATCACGCACTTCTCCTATAATATTGAGCATGACACCTCAATTTTAGATCTTTGTAACACCAAACAAAAAGGTGGAGAATCCTTTGCTACCTTCTTACAAAGATGGAGACAGTTGGTAAGTAAGTGCCCACATCAAATGCCTGAAAAACAAATGCTGGAGATGTTTGTCCATAACTTACAAACTGACCTAAGCTACCAGATACAAATCCAATGTCCTACTTCCTTTAGTAAGGTCATTGAGATGGGTCTAATCATCGAAAAGGCTTTAATCACCAAAGGTCAAATAAAGATTTATAAGGACACTCCTAGTACCAATACCAACACAAATAAACCAAGATTCTAGACAAAGAACAAGAACATTATGAATGATGGAGTGGTAGATGCCAAAAATGCAGCACCAAAACAACCAATCTTCAACTTATCGAACCAGCAAAACAATGCCCTGCAAAATAAACCACAAAACACTGAATCATGGTTTACAAGCTATCAGCCTCGAAGGAAATTCACACCCCTAGGGGAAACATTAGAAACTACCCTAAGGAAGTTAATCACAAATAAACTCATAACACTTCCAACAGCATGGGAATATGAACCAAAAGTCAAACCTCCTTGGTGGAATGACAATGATTTCTACGAGTACCACCGAAACAGGGGGTACAAAACCAATGACTGCATTGTGATCAAGTACACTATCCAAGATTTAATAGATCAAAACAAAGTATCACTTGATGGACATACCTCTAATAATGATGATCGGGTATTCAAATATCTGCTTCCCAACTATGAGCAGGGAGGGTCTTCCAATCAAAACAATGGTGGTACTAACAACGCCAATTGCATGTGTCATTTAACTATGTTGTTAACCACATCTCAAAAAGTGATCCACACGTCAATGTGATCACTATAAACAAAGACTCAGATTGTAATGCTACCACTCACAGTAATAGAGTCACTCTTAGAGGAGTCCCAGCCTCTCTGTTTAATCAATACAATGTCCTGGATCAACTCCATAAGACATGTGCACATATCTCCATCCTGGAACTTATGCATATATCCTCATCCCATAGGGCCATACTTGACAAAGCTCTTTCATAAGCCTTTGTTCCAATGAACCTTGTTGAAGAACAGTTTCAAACCATGGTAGGTCATATTACCTTACCTCACTCCCTATCATTCACTGAAAAGGATGATATGTCAATTACCCAACCTCATAACGCATCTCTTCATATCAAATCCTTCATCCACAAACACAAGATAAAAAGGGTTCTAATTGATGGAGGAGCCAGTTTGAATATTTGCACCTTAAAGCTAATCCTTGCATTGGGGTTTGCGGAGAAAGCTATTGATCCCAAAAAGAAAATCACTATCAAAGCTTATGATGAGGAGGAGAGAACTTCCAAGGGAACTATTGTTTTACCAATTAGAGTTGGACTTGTAGTAAAAGATGTGGCATTCCAAGTCCTCGACATGGAGCTAGCATATAACATTCTTCTTGGGAGACCCTGGATACAAGCTCTAAAAGTAGTACTATCAACATACCACCAGTGTATCAAATTCCCCTATGAAGGCCAAGAGATCACCATTCAAGGTGATCCCAATCCATTTCAATATTACAACTCCATTCAATCTAAACCTGAAGTTTGTGATTCCTCATAACCGTGCTTCTGCTTCATCTTCATCTTGGATTGACCCAGCTTCACTCGCTTCCACATCAAAGGCTTCCCAACCTGACCTTAGACTCAAAGATAAGGGCTTGGGTGAGTACACAATCGCCCAATCCTTCTACTTGGCACAACTCCCTCTATCTCCCAGATCATATGGAAGGCCTTCCATGAGCAAATCCAAGGCAATCAAAACTACCAAAGGTCCATTTATCAAATGGGGAAGCCTTGAAGATGAGAGCAATGAAAAAGACATCCTTCAATGGTTATATAAGGATGAAGTCAGTCTATCAACACAACAAGACCATCACTTCATGATACAAACTGAGCAATATGGTCAAGGATTCCAAATGTTACAAAGAATGGGGTATGAAGGACATGGACCCCTTGATTCGAGAAAGGAAGGTATCACTAAACCCATCCAACCTCATACCTTGACAGCCAGAGACACTACAAGGCTAGGTTACACTGGCACAACAAGAACCAACAAAACAAATAAGCATAAAGGAAAACAACCAGAAACATCTACTAGTAATTCGGTTGATCAAACTCACCGACTGCAAATAGGGAATCAGACTGACTCCAACAAATATGAGTGGGATAGTCTCTCTGAGCTATCTTGGGATGAAAAAGATATCGATGTGGTCCATGAGTATGACCCAACCCATGCAACTGAAGGACAAAGTTCATGGGCTAGACCACTAGAGTCTGACCCACATAATAATGATAGTGAAAGTCGTGAGGAAAGAATGATACTCCCCTTGACAGATCAACTAATGGAGAGTACCATTGCAGGCATTGTCCATGCTTATAATGACCACTATAATACTTCTATCTTGACCATCAATGCCATCAAACCAAACCAACCCAATGACCCTTTACCATTATTGCACCCAAAACTCATAGACTGGGACTTGCAAGACACTCCCCCTGAGCTCAATACCTTTCAAAACGATGAAGCCATCATAGACTATCTTGAGCTTAGGGATCACAGGGATGGCTATGCCATAGAACTCAATGACAAGGTCTATTTTGGAGAGAGTGTCAAGCCTTTCAGTCTCAAAAATGACAAAATGAAAGAAAGATCTAATGGTGAAAACTACTCTGCGACAGTGTTAGATCATGAAAAAAGTAAAAATATAGATGTATCCAATGGTGAAAACCTCTCTGAGGTGCCGAAGGATGGAAGGCTTGACCCTCTACCCAATCTCACACATCAGGAGAGATCTTCAATCTTGATAGAACTAGCAGAGCCGATCAATGTCAACACATTGTATAGTTCCAGAATGATTCACATGGCACAGTCTTTAACTACACAAGAAAAGCCAACGTTCACTGAATTCTTCAAAAGAAAACAAATCAACTTTGCTTGAACATATGCGGATATGCCAGGGCTAGATCCAAATCTAATAATGGATCACTTATCCTTAGCTCTAGGCGCTAAGCTAGTAAAACAAAAACTCAGGAAGATGCACCTACATGTAGCCCTCATGGTGAAAGAAGAGCTGAAGAAATTGTTAGATATCAGATTCATCAGACCAATAGAATATCCTGAGTGGATTTCAAACATAGTACCAGTTGCCAAACCAGATGGAAGAGTTCAAAGATGTAATGACTTCAGGGACCTGAATAAAGCTTGTCCAAATGATGATTTCCCCCTGCCAAACATTGACATTATTATAGATCTCATGGCAAGGCACACCATGCTGTAACTAATGGATGGTTTCTCCGGATATAACCAAATCAAAATTGCACCTGAAGACCAACACAAGATTGTGTTCACATGTCCATGGGGCACCTATTATTGGTGTGTCATGCCATTTGGTTTGAGAAATATTGGTGCAACATATCAGAGAGCTATGACTACAATCTTCCACGACATGATGCACACTATAACGAAAGAATATGTTGATGACATCTTGGAAAAATCACTCACAAGAGGACACCTGGTAGTATTGGACAAAATCTTCACAAGACTGGAACATTTTTATGTGTGCCTCAATCTGAAGAAGTGTGTATTTGGAGTTACATCAGACAAGCTACTTGGATACATAGTGTCTGCCAATGGAATCAAAGTCAACCCAGCTAAAGTAAAGGCCATCATGGAAATGCCACCTCCTAAGAATCTCACTCAACTACGATCTCTGTAGGGAAAACTGCAATATATCAAAAGATTCATTTCTCAATTGACAGACAAGTGTCACCCATTTTCCCACCTCCTACATAAGAATGTCCCTTTCAAATGGAATGATTCATTAGAATAGGTATTTCAACAGTTAAAAGAGTATCTCATGAAACCACCTGCATTGATGCCACTGATTTAGGGTAAACCTCTGCTACTGTATATCTCAGCCACACCAACAGCTCTGGGAGCTCTCATCGTACAACAAAATTATGAAGGGAAAGAACAAGTGATTTACTATATTAGCCAAACACTTGTTGGATATGAACTACAATACACGCCAATTGAAAGAGCATGCTTCGTTGTGGTCTTCGCTTGGCAAAAGTGGAGACATTACATGTTGTCACATTCTGTTAAACTAGTAGCAAAGATTGATCCACTCAAGTATTTACTCAAGAAAGCTACCCTTACAGGTAGATTGTCTAAATGGGTCATGCTTCTCAGTGAGTTCAACATCGAATATGTAGACAGGAGGGCAATAAAAGGCCAAGTACTTGCAGATCAACTGGCAGATACACCTCTAATAGATGATAGCCCTTTGAGCTTCAAATTTCCAGATGAATCTATCTTTCACATAACCACAACAACTTGGAAAATGTACTTCAATGGCCCATACACTTAGCATGGGTCGGAAGTAGGTATCTTGTTGATCACCCCTAGTGACAACACCATTCCTAAATCATACAAATTACTCTTTCCCTGCACTAACAACGTGGTAGAGTATGAAGCCCTAGTCATTGGTATCAAGCTAACAGTTGAATGGAATATCAAAGAACTTCAGGTGTATGGTGACTCACAGCTGGTCATAAATCAAGTAAATGATGACTACTAGACAAAGTATGAGAAATTAATCCCTTACAAATGGATGGTAGATGATTTCAAGGAATACTTTGTCAAGATCTCTTTTGAGCAGATACCAAGGATTGAGAACAAAGCTACGGACTCCACAGCCATGATTGCATCTCTCCTCGATATTCCAAATAATCAATCACATTATGAGTTCTTGGTAGAGCTAGTGTCCCGTCCTGCATATGACACTCCTGAATCCCATATCATTTGCCACATTGTTGGAACTGATTCCTCCCTCTATGGAAAAATATTTGCCTATCTTAAAGAGAATACCCTCCCACCTGATCTCTCTAGCAACCAAAAATGAACCTTCACTCATCAAGCATCCCGGTATGCCATTGTCGCCAATACCCTATATCGTAGAGGTCTCGATGGTACTCTCCTTAGGTGTCTCGATAGTGAGGAATATCAAACCACCCTGAACAAAGTGCATGACGGTATATGTGGGAGCCACTCTAGTGGCCCTATCCTAGCCAAGAAACTCATACGCATAGGATACTACTGGCCAACCATGGAACAAGATTCCTATCATTTTGTAAAGAAGTGCAAGAAGTACTAAATCCATGGGAACCTGATACATGCACCAACACAAGAGTTGCAGCCATTAACAACTCCTTGGCCTTTCTGTCAGTGGGGACTCAACTTAGTGGGCAAGATCCACCCTCCCTCATCCAGCGGCCATAAATTCATAATCACTGCCACTGAGCACTTCACGAAGTGGATTGAAGTCATGCTCTTAGCCAATATCACAAGCAAGTAGATTGCCTCCTTTATCTTGAACTATATCATTTGTCGCTATGGTACCCCTTCATCCATTATCATGGATAATGGATGACCATTCAAAAATTAGGATGTCAGGGCATTATGTGACAAATTCCATATCTAGCAGTACTTTTCTACCCCCTATTACCCCCAAGGCAATGGCCAGGCAGAGGCATCAAATAAAACTATCTTGAAAATCTTGAAAAAGACTGTCAATGATGCTAGTCGTGATTGGCATATCCAATTAAATCTAGCACTGTGGGCCTATCATACAAGTATCCGCACACCCACAGGTGCAACACCATACTCCCTGATCTATGGATCTGAAGCCATCTTTCCCATTGAAGTCGAGATCCCATCCTTGCGAGTTTCATTAAAAGGTCTCATATCTGATGAAGAGTACAGAGTGTCCAGACTTCAAGAGTTAGAGCTGCTCAAAGAGAGAAGGCAACATGCCTTTAACCATCTCAAAGCTTATCAACAACGAATGTCCAGAAGTTACAACCACAGGGTAAATCCCTGAGTATTTCAAGTTGGTGATCTAGTCCTCAGAGAAAATCCTAGAAATCAGTAAGATCGAGAGAAGAAAGGCAAGTTCAAACCCAACTAGCTGGGTCCCTCTATCATCATTGCAGCCAATGGGTCAGGAGCTTATCAATTGGCTACATCTGAAGATGAACTATTTTATGATCCTATCAATAGCATGTATCTTTGCAAGTTCTATACCTAAACCCCAATGCAAGGGAGTCCAAAAATAACAAAAAAATCAAAAAAGTGATAAAAAAACAAAACAAAAAAATTGTCCTCTGGTGAAAACCTGGCAAACAGGCACCTGGGATAGATACCATGATGAAAACCTGGCAAAAATGCATCATGTGTATTTTTAGCTATTGTGCAAATAAAAGCAAGTGGTGAAAACCTGGTAAATAGGTGCTATCTGCGACAAACCGCTTCCTCCATCTATTGTGACCTAATTTCTCTTGTGTCCATTGTATCGTTCATCTTGAATCGGTCAATTGAACCATTGTCGAACTACGTTACCTCTATGTCATCACGTAGGCAAGGCCATTCTCAATGCACCCCTGAGGCTCCGCTCTGCTTCTTTCCTGTCCATTCCATCAAGTGTCGTTTGTCCTGCTATCCATATCAATTCTACATCTTTGTCATCACGTAGGTCCTAGGTCCATTAGGTTCACCCTGAACTACATTGTCATGTAGGCAAGGCCATTTAGAAATGAGCCCCTGAGGCACTAGGTTAGTCCCTTAGGGTTCCTCTCTCCAAGTTTTTTTGTCAAGTCACCCGTAATAAGTCAATCCTTTGTCTAAACTAGGGGCAACTCCTCAACCTAGTTACAGATTTGGATTCTTGAATGCCACATGTTCTAAGAGGATACCAATAAGGATTGTGATACCTTTCACTATACAAGCACGTGCAGCAAAGCAAGCTTCCCAAAACAAAAATCTTGGCACAGAACATCAACCTTTCCAACGCAAAGAAAAACATGTACCAAAACACTCAAACTGATTCTATATCAATTATGGCAAGAAAAACACATCTAAATACAAGAATGTTTTGTGTATGTGATCAGGTTAACTTACAGAGTCTTGATTTTTGTCATTATGTCTTCTTATGCTACTCAAGGATGCCAAAATCTAGAGATGCTATAATGGGGGCATAATCATTTTCTTTGTCTACTGCTTGTGGATTAATCTTTAGTAATGTGACGACTTTTGTCTAATGACATGATCAGCAAAAGATCATCGAGGACTTCTAAGGTCTAAACATGAAAAGGGGCAATCCTTGTCTATTGAAACGCAAGAAATACTTAGGTCATCTAGATTCAATTTTGACTAGATCAACTTGCTATATCAAAATCCATGTAAGTAATACTCAGGTCATCTCGGTTTAATTATACCTAGATGCTTGTATTCTCTTACAACATTTTAAAATGCCCGATGATGAAATAAGCACTTCAAAATACTTGCAATATCAAGATGACATCTATCTACATCCATAATACATCCATACATACATCTATTTCCATTCCATATACCATCCATAATAAAGATCTTGTTCCAAAGTACCCATGTCTGCAGAGTAAAAGGTTATTAGTCCTTCTCTCAAGTCATTCTTCTATCAACCAAATTTCTATCTATCATTGTATCTTCTGGTTTGTCCAATCAATGATCCAAATGCAAGTCTATCCTTAAATCCATACCAATCAAGTCAAGTCAATCTTGTCAAATGATCCAATCCCAATCAGTGGTCTTAATCCTTGTCTAATTGTAAACCAACTCAATCAGTTATAATCAATCCATTGTCTTATATAGGATGTTGCATTGTCGAAATCAAACCAACACACGCGTCTTACACAACATGTTTCATTTCTTGAAACCAGACACTATCCTATCGTGTTTCTCTAGGGATCTATCGTTCCCTACCATGACAACACTAGCCTTTGTGTTGCTCTAGGGATCTATCGTTCCCCCCCATGACAACACTATCGTCAATCCATATCGATTAATCATTGGTTTACCACTAGATAGGGGCAATACCTTGTTTGTTCTTGTATCATTTGTACTTACTTGCTTCTTGTGTGTGCTATCATTCTATCTTGCATCATGTATCATTCAACCATTTCTTCACCCCAACCCATTATTCCACCTTCATCGTGAGATTGTCTGTCTCACGTCCCTTCTGCCTTCTTCCCATCCAATCTCCCAAGGGGGCATCTTGTTGTTAAACTTGTACCAGGGGCAAACTGGTGCATGTTTCATTTTCAGACAATCTTATTCTTTGAAACAACATGATAAAAACACATTGCTTCAAAGAGGGGCAAAATGTATACACCTAAAAGTGACATGACTCTGTCCAAATAAATATTTTTAATATGTATTTAAGTCTAATTCCTCTATCAATAAATAAATAAATAAATTTATTTATTCGATTCATATTCCTGTAAGTTAATTAAATATCGAAAATATTTAATTACTTTTTCTAAAGTCAAAATTAAATAAAATCTTTTATTTAATTTATTTCTTCCAAACAATTAAATAATTTATAATTATTTAATTAAGTCGCTCATTCCTCCAAATTTAAATAAATTATTTAAATTTATTTAAATCCTCTCAATCTCTAAAAATAAAATATAATTAAATATTTTATTCATTCTTCTATCATGCACAAACAATTAAATAAATTTATTTATTTAATTTGCTTTCTTATCTTCTAAATCCTAAATTAAATAAATTTATTTATTTAATTTGCTTTCTTATCTTCTAATTCCTCAATTAAATAAATTTATTTATATAATTTTCTTTCTTATCTTCTAATTCCTCAATTAAATAAATTTATTTATTTAATTTGCTTTCTTATCTTCCAAATCTTCTAAAAATAAATCTTCCTTGTCATGCAAAAGTAAAAGGTTGAGTTAACTGATTTAAAGCAGCCTTATTTTTATCAACAAACTCTTAAATTAGAAAAATATATTCTAATTTATGAAATCAAAGCTCATCCTCATCAAGAAAGCAGTTAACTCAAACAAAGCAACTTTTTGAATGACACATGTCTTCTTTCTATTTGTGCACATTCTCTCAAACATCCTCTACCATTGATCTTCTTATTTCTTCTACACCATTGATCTTCTCTCACACAAGTCTATAAATACCCCTCTATTCTTCCATTTCAGATCAAGAATCTTTCAAGTAAAATCACTCTATTGAATCTATAGCGCGCCATTGGCACCCCCACCCTCACTTTATTCATTATCCATCCTACATTGTATTGAAGCTCATCCTCGATACAACAAGTATCCTAGCCATTTCTCCATCATCATCTTGAGGAAACAAAGCAAGGAAGCAAGCTTCCTGAGGGCTACATTCATCACAAAAGATCGATCGAGATTAGGTGAACAATGGAAGCCGTGAGGTAACAAAGCTCTGTAAGTTTTTTTATTTGTTTTTAATCTTTGTTATTTGCATATTCCATTGAGTTATTGGGTTTATGATTCATTTTAATATTATCCAATTTTCCCCATAAAAGGATCAAATGCTAGAAGACGGTCTAAAGCTTGCTAGGTATCAGGGTCTTGAGATTCCTTTGGGGTAGTCTCGTGTGAGAGTTTAGCCATGTCTTTGGGTCAATTTGGTTGGTCTCCATGAGTTTCTTATATTGATATCTAGTGACTGACATTAAATTCTTTTGAGACCTTTAGATGACAAGGGTGGATGATTGATGAGTTTGGACTTTGTTTGAGAAAGTGATGAGACTCTAAGGGTGATTAGATATGAGGATTTTGATAGTTGATATTTGGATAGTGATGAAAACCAAATGGATTGAGGTAAATCTAGATCTTTGATAGGATAGGATCAAGATTATCTCTCTAGAACTAGACTAATGAGTCCAAGAAAGACATGATAAAGAGTGAAATTTACTAAGTCAAGAGTAGCCAATTCTCTTAAGCTAGCTAATCCACTAATTATAGGGACTAACTTGGTTTCCTACTTCAAAGAGGCAATTTCTCAAGCAAGTAACAAGCTAGAGAATAAGATCTAGATCTAGACTCTAACAAAACTAGTCAAGATAGCTGGATGATAAAAGGGTATTGTTGATTGAGGATGAGGATGTCTAATGGTTACATAAAGTCTCAAGAAGGATAAAATCTCTAAATTCCAAAGGATGTGATGAAGAATTGTGATGAATGGATGAATTGATAGGATGCTAATGACTATGTTGGGAAGAATTCAAGTCTGTGTTAAGTCTGTTTGGGTGCAAAGATCTCAAAACTAGAATGAGGAATAACTAGAAACTTAGGGTTTACTCAGAAACGTCACATTGTTGATCAAATGCACAGAATGATAACTCAGATGCACAATTAGGATATCTTAGAAGCACAATAGGATAAATCAAAGGTGCAATTCTATCTGTCAAAAGTGCACAAGGATAGCTCAAAAATGCAACATTATAAAATCTAATATTTGTGGAAACGTGACTACATGTGATGGGAGGTTAATAGAGAGGGTTGACATATTGATTAGTGAATGTTAGTGAAGGAGATGAAGGAACACTTGTAACAGGATTGTTTGATGATGGATTAGGCATAGTAGAAGTGGGAATAGGGTTTGACCCTCCCATGTGGCGGCGATAGCAAGGGCAATAGGGTCTTGTTCTTTTATGGTAGAAGTACAAAAATCACTTTGTAATTTAGCACCTTTTTGAGCAAGCAAAAAGAAAAATTGATTAGGATCAAATGCTACAAGACAGTCTAAAGCTTACAAGGTATCAGGGCCTTGAGATTCTTTTGGGGTAGTCTCGTGTGAGAGTTTAGCCATGTCTTTGGGTCAGTTTGGTTGGTCTCCATGACTTTCTTATATTGAGATCTAGTGACCAACATTAAATTATTTTAAGACCTTTAGATGACAAGGGTGGATGATTGATGAGTTTGGACTTTGTTTAAGAAAGTGATGAGACTCTAAGGGTGATTGGATATGAGGATTTTGATAGTTGATAGTTGGTTAGTGATGACAACCAAATGGATTGAGGTAAATCTAGATCTTTGATAGGATAGGATCAAGATTATCTCTCTAGAACTAGATTAATGAGTGCAAGAAAGACATGATAAAGAGTGAAATTTACTAAGTCAAGAGTAGCCAATTCTCTTAAGCTAGCTAATCCACTAATTATAGGGACTAAATTTGTTTCCTATTTCAAAGAGGTAATTTCTCAAGCAAGTAACAAGCTAGAGAATAAGATCTAGATCTAGACTCTAACAAAATGAGTTGGGATAGCTAGATGATAAAAGGATATTGTTGATTGAGGATGATGATGATGTCTAATGGTTACATAAAGTCTTAAGAAGGATAAAATCTCTAAATTCCAAAGGATGTGATGAAGAATTATGATGAATGGATGAATGGATGAATTGATAGGATGCTGGTGACTATGTTGGGAAGATTTCAAGTTTGTGTTAAGTCTGTCTAGGTGCAAAGATCTCAAAATCAAAATGAGGAATAACTAGAAACTCAAGGTTTACTCAGAAATGTCACATTGTTGATCAAATGCACAGAATGATAACTCATATGCATAATTAGGATATCTTAGAAGCACAATAGGATAAATTAAAGGTGCAATTCTATCTGTTAGAAGTGCACAAGGATAGCTCAAAAATGCAACATGATAATTCAGAAACATAACTTTGTTAGTTAACTAGGCAGGGCAATAAATTAGAAGCACAATATTGTATGTCAAAAGTGCAAGTTTGTCTTTCAGAAGTGCAAAATTGTCTATCAAAAGTGCAGTTCTATCAATCAAAAGCACATGGATATAGATCAAAAGTGCAATATTAAGGATCGAAAGCACAATAATGTCTAGTAAAAAAGATCAAAAGGATATCTCAGAGGCGGAATTGGATAACTCATGTGCAATATTGTTGATTAAAAGCACACAGGTGTGAATCAAAGGCACAATATTGGACATCTAGTAACAAAGATCACAAATATATGTTAGAGGTAGAATTGGATAACTCAAAAGCATAATACTATTGATTAGAAGCACACATGTGTGAGTCAAAAGTGCAATATTGTTGATTAGAAACACATAAGTGTGAATCAAAAGTGCACAAGTATGGATAAGATGTAATACTATAGGTCAAAAGCATAATTATGGTTATCAAAAGTGAATTTATTGTTGAATACACCTAGATACTAAGAGGGGGGTGAATCAGTATTTAAACAAATGAAAAACCCTCCAGAGAAAATTGAAACTTAATCATTATAGCATTAACAGAAATATAAAAGATCAACACAATGCACAACACCACATAAGACCAGATATATGTGGAAAACCCTAAAGGGGAAAAACCACAGTGAGAAAAGTTGCTAGGAGTTATTGTCCTAATCCAACCTCACAATTTAGAGTCATAATTACAACTTTGTGTTAGGGATACAACCCAAGGAAGCTACTACTCCCTATAGAAAGGTTTTAGGGTCACTCCCAAGGAAGCTACAACTCCCTACAGACTTTGTTTTAGGGCTGCAACCCAAGGAAGCAACTACTCATTGAAATGAGAACAAGCTCAGTAAAGATTACAACATGATAGTCCTTCTACTGTTTGAATCTAACAATGAAGATAAAACCTGATGATTGCAATTTTGCTTAGACAACTTTTGAAACTTCTTCAAATGTCTTCTCTACAGCTTACTGACTCACTATTTTCAGCCTTCAAGAAGTTTTGACTTTGGCTTACTACCTCCAAAAATTAGTTAGACACACTTTGTACTCCCCTTTTGTCTCAAAAATGTCTTCAAGATGAATCCAAATAGAATCTAATACTTTCACTCTTTCTCTTTTAGTTGCACATCATAATGTATTACACCTCCACATTTAACTTCACTCACTCACATTCACAATAATAACTCACCTAGATAAACTAGGTTTACAATATATACATGATACTACATTGATTATTTTGCATGTTGGCCAAAGACAACAAGAATATTACAATTACAAGTTGGCCAAAGATCAAACACCATGAAATGTGTAGAGGGCAAGCCCTAAAATGAACTACATGCAACATTAGGAAGAGAGACACGCCTTGTGGATCCCAACATAAGCTTAACCTAGTCCTAAAAAATCTTCACAACATCAACCTTCAATGAATAACCTCTGCACCCTTCGCACATTTGAAATAGGTCAGCCTTGAGCAAGATAATATGGAGCTTGTAGCAAGTAGGCCTCAACAACAATAACTCTGACTTGAAAACATTGTGTAGTACTGGAAACAAGAAAGATCAATATGCGCATCAAACTTGAGACATGTAGGATGTTCACATAAACTCATATAGCTGATTTGTACATTCTCCATCTGATGCAAGTACCCAAACATGTGTTCTAAGAATAATTAGGCATCCAAAACCACCTATAGCACCCCGTCATATGAAAAACTAAAGTTGCAGACCACCAAATCACTTGATACTGTAAAGTAGCATACATTTACGTCCCTGAACATGTCCACAAAACTGCATGAACAAGTCTTCACTTCTGGAGGAATGTGGAGCATTCCAACAAGCCTTCATCACCACTTTTACTCTACTAGATCACAAACAGGAACTCTATTACTTATAGTTTTCACTACAAAAGGTTTAATGACTTGAACTCTTGGATATAACATAAAGCTTCTACTCTCTAGTAATTTTGTTTTAGGGTCACTCCCAAGGAATCTTCTACTCCCTAAAATGAGAATACACTTAAAAAGGTTATAGTATGACAATCTATCTATTGTCTGAACACTAACATTGAAGCTCACACTTTTGATGATTACACTTCTACCTCCTCACACTTTCTTGTAAAGATCTGATCAGTTAGGTACACTCCATACTTCATCACTGTCACAAATATGTATTCAAAATGAATCTGGACAGCATCGACAACATTTGCTCTTCTCCTTTAGTCACACATCAATAATGCATTTATTCTTCTTTTTGCCTACTTGTAAACTCTTTCAATCAACTTGCAACCATGCCTTCCACATGTCAATTTGATTTCCTATTTATACATGATATTACATTGATTACATAGTGTGTCAGCCAGATACAACATGAAAAATACATTTACAAGTCGGCCAAACAACACGAAATATGGAGCATGTAGAAAATAGGTCCTAAGTGAAACAACATGTTACACCAGTAGAGTGGACTCCAACACTTGCTTAACAAAGGCCAAAACATCCTTCATAGCTTCAAACACCAAGGAATTACATCCGCACACTCCGCTCATTTGGAAATAGGACAACTTTAAGGAAACCACATGAAGACTTGAAGTATAACAGCCACAACAACTTGAAAACCTTGTGAGGTACTGGAAACAAGATAGTTCTTTATGAAATTACTCCAGATGAGTAGTCTTCATGACTCACAAAACATCCCCAAACACTTCTTTGCCACTGCACATCAACAAATTGTACCACACAACTTCAAATATTTACTTTGAAAACACTCTGTTATTCAGAACATACTGTATCATGCTGTTAATTGCAAAACTAAGTTGTGGACCACCAAGAAGCTTGAAATAGAAAAGAGACATGAAATGTACATCCAATAACATGTCCACAAAATTGCAAGGTCAATTATTCACATTCAGAGGAATGTATAGCATTCCAGTGGGTCTTCAACACTGCACCATTCTGGAAGAACACATTTTGGTGTTCTATCATACATAACTTTCACAATGGAGGGAAATATGATTTGAGACTTTGGAAATGGCACCTTCATTTCCTTCTTGACACAATCTCAAAATTGTATAGCCACATATACAACTGCAGAGGAATGCAGAGCATTCTATCACCCTACTAGGAATACCTTCACAAAACCAATTGTGTCTTTAAGTTGAAAGCAGAAAAACATCCTTCAGGTGATCAAAACATCATGAAACTTGGAACATACATAAAATAACACTGCATGAAGCTATGTTTCAAACTGCAGAAGTTCAATAAGAAAATAATGAAAATGCGAAGCAATCTTTCAGACAATCTTCAAAGAGCAGACATTCTAAAACAAGGACTATTACTTTCTTCTGGAGGCTAAGTCTTCTTTACATCATCATATACAACTCAGGATTAGTAGGATGGATCATATAACATGCTTCAATCAATAGGAGCACATCTTCAGTATCAACATTGCAACTGATTCCCATATTGATCAGGCTTCAAACTCAACTCAGCTTTGATTAGGAATGTAACTTTTAGGACCAAACTCAATTCTACTTTTAGGCTCATCCTCAAATAACTAAAGAAGTTGTCAAGGCCATCATAGGATTATGTTCTACATGACCCATACCACAATTGAAATCAATTAAAAGTGAAAAGGTCATGGAATTAACCGATGCCAAATTTGATAAAAGGGCCTTGTCAATTAATGACATTATTGATCCTAGTGTAAGGTATGCAGCAATGGGAATTGCCTAAGATGTGCACAACTCTAACAGAGAGGGATCTAGCAAAGCTACAATCATACACACTACTTGTTTGATGGATAAAGAAGGCCATATGTATTGTCATTAATGTCAACATAACATACATTGATGTCAACATAGCATACACTGATGTCAACATAGCATACACTAATGTCAACATTGTCCTAAGGATGATAGAGATTGCTAATGCTATTGGGAAGACTGTCATTGATGTCAACATCAAGATACTATTCGTGGTTGCATGTTCCTAAAGAAGAGAAAGCTCATGGTAGGATGTCATGTTCCTAAGGAAGAGAAAGTTCATGATTGGAGGTCATAAAAGCTACATTCCTGATCTAAGCAAAGTTGAGGATGAGCCTAAAAGTAGAATTGAGTTTGGTACTAAAAGTTACATTCCTAATCAAAGCTGAGTTGAGTTTGAAGCCTAATCAATATGGGAATTAGAAGCACTAAGAGAATCAATTGTGTTGTTGATGCTGAGGGTGTGCACCTATTGATTTGAAGCATGTTATATGATCCATCCTACTGATCTGAGTTGTAAATGATGATATAAAGAAGACTTGGCCTCCGAAAGAAAGTAATAGTCCTTGTTTCAAAATGTTTGTTCTTTGAACACTGCCTGGAAGATTGCTCCTCATTTTCATCATTTTCTTATTGAGCTTCTGCAGTTCAGAACATAGCTTCATACAGTGTTATTTTATGTATGTTCCAAGTTTCATGATGTTTTAATTATTGGAAGGATGTTTTTCTTCTAACATCTTAAAGACAGAATTGGTTTTGTGAAGGTATTCCTAGAAAGGTGATAGAAGCTCTGCATTGCTCTGCAATTGTATATGTGGCTATGTAGTTCTAAGATTGTGTCAAGAAGGCAGTGAAGGTGCTATTTCCAAAGTCTCAAATCATATTTCCCTCCATTGTGAAAGTTATGTATGATAGAACACCAGAATTTGCTCTGGTAGACTGGTGCGGTGTTAAAGACCCACTGGAATGCTCTGCATTCCTCTAGAAGTGAACAATTGACCTTGTGGTTTTGTGGATATGTTCTTGGATGTGCATTTCATGCCTCTGTTTAGTTTCAAGCTTCTTGGTGGTCCGTAACTCAATTTTTCAATTGACAGCATGATACAATATGTTTCGGATAACAGAGTGTTTTCAAAGTAAATGTTTGAACATGTACAACACAATTCTTTGATGTGTGGTGACAAAGGAGTGTTTGGGAATTTTTTGTGAGACATGAAGACTCATCTAGAGCTATTTCATAAAGATCTATCTTGTTTCTAGTACAACACAAGTTTTTCAAGTTGTTGTGGCCATTATACTTCAAGTCTTCATGTGGTTTCCTTAAAATTGTCTTCTTTCCAAATGAGCAGAGTGTGTGGATGTAATTCCTTGGTGTTTGAAGCTATGAAGGATGTTTTTGACCTAGTTAATCAAGTGTTGGGGTTTGCAAGGCTTGGACCTTCTACTGGTGTAACGTGTTGTTTCACTTAGGACCTATTTTCTACATGCTTTATATTGTGTGTTGTCTAGCCAACTTGTAAATGTATTTTTCATGTTGTATTTGGCTGAAAAGCTATGTAATCAATGTAATATAATGTATAAATAGGAAAATCAAATTGAGTGCGGAAGGCATGATTGCAAGTTGATTGAAAGAGTTTGAAAGTATGCAAAAAGTAGAATGAATACATTATTGATGTGCAACTTAAGGAGAAAGAGGAGATGTTATTGATGTTGTCTAGATTCATTTTGAGACATATGTGTGACAGTGATCAAGTATAGAGTGTGCCTAACTAATCAGATCTTCAGAAGGAAGTGTGATGAGGTAGAAGTGCAATCATCAAAAGTGTGAGCTTTAATTTCAGTGTTCAAATAGTAGATAGACTATCATACTATAATCTTTGTAAGTGTATTCTCATTTCAAGGAGTAGAAGCTTCCTTGGGAGTGACCCTAAATCAAAGTTACTTAGGGAGTAGTAGCTTCCTTGGGTTAAAGCCCCTAAAACAAAGTTATTATTTGAGCTTCATATATTGTGAGTTAATCCTCACCATGGTTTTTCCCTTCTAGGGTTTTCCACATATATCTGGTGTTATGTGTTGTTGTGTATTGTGTTAATCATTCATGTTCATGTTAATAGTATGATGCTTAAGTTCTAATCTGCTTTAGATAAGTTAAAGTTTTTAAATTTGAAAAATTGATTAGATACTAATTCACCCCTCCTTTCAATATCTTGGTGTGTCTAACAACCTTCACAATGCACTGAACTCAACTTTTCAACCACAAGACTATATTTGCAAATGCGGAAGAATGCAAAGCATTCTCCCAAATAGTCTTCAGGACAACTTCCTATAGCAGAAACCTTCACAAACATCCAAAGACCAAAAACTTCTTGTAGCAACACATACTTCCTTAGGAACAATAGGAAAGAGCATACAACATGCTACAGACCATTACCAACAACTCCCCAACAACAACATTACTTCTAGTCCTCATTTTGATGCTTCTAATTCCCATCTTAATATATCATCATCATCTCTGCATCTCAATATTGCATTTAACAAGGCATGACATCAAAGCATGAACATCAACAATGTCACTGTTACCACACTATCATAGTATACCATCAACAAGCGTCAATGATAGCCCAAACTAAGTGTTGACATCAATGACAACCACATCAGTGACAACCTTAGGTAACATATGTGCAGCAATCTCCACCTTTGGCATTGATGGAAACACACACCTGCTCATTCTCCCCCTTATGGCACAAACTCTCCTTTTCAACCTCCTTCCCCTTTGATGTACATACACTCCTTGAAGCAATTAACAGGCTCCCCCTATTTACAACAACCACTACATCCTCCTCTTAAGAGGTAGCCACCATCAGTCTAGGAAAAAGAATAGCATGAATTAATCCCCTTGGATAGATGCACCTACTATGCATCTAACAAGAAGGAGGGGCAATTACCCCTAACTTCTATCAGAAATACTCAAAAGTATCCTTTGCAAGAGCCTTTGTGAAAATATCTACAACACGATCCTTTGTTGAAACATATTCCAACTTCACTTCTTTATATTCAACCTTCTCTCTCAAAAAGTGATACCTGATTGATATATGCTTGGTTCTAGTAGAATGCATCACTAGATTCTTGCAAATATTGATAGCACTTGTATTATCACACAAAATAGGAATAGGATCATCCTACTGTATCTTGATATCCTTCAATGTTTGCTTCATCCACAACACTTGTGTACAAAAAGATGCTACAACAATATACTTTGCCTCTACAATTGATAAATATAGAAAATCTTGTTTCTTACTATGCCATGAAACTAATATGCTTCCTAAAATGAAAGCACCACCACTTGTACTTCTTCTATCATCAACACAACCATCCCAATCAGCCTTAGTGTAAGCACTCATATCAAAGTCATTACCTCTTGGATACCATAAGCCATAATCTAGAGTTCCCTTCAAATATCTAAATATTCTTTTTACTCCCTTATCATCATTTGTCTTAGGATTAGCTTGATATCTGGAAACCAAACATACTGCATGCATGATATCAGGTCTACAAGCATTCAAGTATAATAATCCTTCAATCATAGATCTCTAAAGAGTTTGATCAACTTCAAGTGACATATCAACCTTGCTCAAGTGATAACCAATAACCATAGGAGTACTTACTAGTTTGGAATCCTCCATGCCAAATTTCTTTAACATCTCTCTAACAAACTTAGCTTGAGAAATAAAGATACCATCATCTAGTTGTACAATTTGAAGCCCAAGGAAAAAAGACAACTAACCAATCATAGACATCTCAAACTCTTGTTGCATCTCTTCTACAAACCTTTTACACATATTATCATCTCCTCCAAAGATAATGTCATCCAGATATATAACAACTATCAAAATCTTGTCTTCCTCTACATTAATGTAAAGATTACTATCTATGGTACCTTTCTTGAAACCTCGTTGAAGTAAGTACTTATCCAACCAAGCATACCAAACTCTAGGAGCTTGCTTGAGTCCATAAAAAGGTTTCTTGAGTCTGCACACCATATCCTAATCGTTTGATAGTAGGAAACCATCCGGTTGCTCAATGTATACCTCTTCCTCTAAATGAACATTCAAGATTGCTGACTTGACATCCATCTGATAGACCTTGAAGTTCTTGTGAGCAACAAAGGCAAGAAACATTCAAATTGCCTCCATTCTAGCTACTAGAGCAAAAGTCACCTCAAAATCAATTCCTTCAACTTATGAATAACCCTTATACACCAATCTTTCTTTGTTCCTCATAACTTCACCATCTTCATTCAGCTTGTTCTGGAACACCCACTTTGTTCCTATAACATTTTTATCAGATGGTCTGGGAACCAATTCCCTTGTCTAATTCTTTTCTATGTGATTCAATTCTTCTTCCATTACCTTCGCCCATCCTTCATCCTTGCTAGCATCAGTAAAGGTTTTGGGCTCTACTTTTGATAGTAAGCACAAATTCACTTGCTCACTAGCTTTTGCAAACCTTCTCTTAGTCTGCACACCTTCATTCTTATCTCTAGTGATATGATCTATTGAATGATTCCTCTGAACATACTTTGCTAGAATCTTTGGAGTCTTTTTTGATTCTTGTTCTTTCTCTTCTTTCTTCTCTTCTTTGTTTTCAATGTAGGGAAGTATATCAGATCCACAAACCTCTGGTTCTTGTGAGATCTGACCCAAATCTTCATCTACCTTAACATTTGTGCTTTCAATCATCTTTCCCAATCTCTTGTTGTAGCATCTATAAGTCTTGCTTCTGGTTGAGTAACCAAGATCCTTTCATCACACCTTGAATCAAACTTTCCAAGGTCTTCTTCATCTCTCCTGATGTAGCATTTGCTACCAAAGATTCTAAAGTATTTGATAGTGGGAGGTCTTCCATACCATAGCTCATAAGGGGTCTTAGTGCCATTGACCCTCAACTATACTCTATTAAGCATGTAGAGAGTAGTGTGAACTGCTTCCTTCCAATACATATCAGGTAGATCTGCATCTTTCAACATTTCCCTAGCCATCTCTTGCATAGTCCTATTCTTCCTCTCCACTACTCCATTTTTCTAAGGGGTCCTAGGAGAAGACAGATGTCTCCTAGTACCATGATCTTCACAAAACTTTTCAAATTCATTTGAAGTAAATTCACGTCATCTATTAGATCTTAGGCATTTGCTCTTAGCATCCATTTCATTCTCAACTATTGCTTTTAAAATCTTAAACTTATCAAAGGCTTCTGATTTTTCTCTTATAAAAGTAACCCAAGTCATTTGAGAGTAATCATCAATGAGTAACATGAAATACCTTTCACCTTGTTGACTCTTTGTCCTTGTAGGTCCACATAGGTCAGTGTGAATCAACTGAAATGGCATTGTAGAAGAGCACTCCTTGCTTTTGAAAATTTTTTCTTATCTGTTTTCCCATTTGATGCTCCTTGCATAAAGTGTTTGCAAGCTTGGTTATCTTAGGCATATCCCTCACTGCATGAGTAGAGATGATCTTCACCATATTGTCAAAGTTGATGTGTCCCATTCACTTATGCCACAACCAGCACTCACCAGATTGAGCCAATAAACAGGTTCTTCCATTTTCCTCCTTTATATGATAGACATTTCCATATGTCCTAGTACCTTCTGCAATTAATCTTTCAGATCATGCTTTCCTGATCTCACAACCTTTGGCATGAAATGTAAGATTTATCCTTTTCTACACATCTAACTAACACTAAGGAGATTGTGCTTCAGCTCTTTGACATAGAGGACATCCTTAGTCTTGTTTTTTTCATCAATAGTTATAGCACCCTTTCCAAATATCTATGTTGACTCATCACCACTAGACTTAACAGCTCCACCATTCCACTTCTCAAGGTTGATGAAGTTCTCCTTGTCACTAGCCATGTGATTAGAGAAACCACTATCAATTACCTAAGCATTTGCTTCTTCTCTTGCATGAAAAGCAGTCCACACAACCATTGATTTTTCATTATCTTTGTCAGCCTACAAGGTTCTAGACTCCTTACCTTTTTCAATATCACTCTCTTTGTCACCAACTTTCAAGGCCATGAAAAGTGTTTCATCATTTGAATCATCATGATCCTCATCTTTTTAAGAGTAGCTATTCTCCATGGAATAAAGACTTCTTTTGAACTTTTCTCTTTTGTTACTACCTCCTGATTCTTTAAAAGGACATTTAGAGGCAAAATGACCAAATCTTCCACAATTGAAGCATTTGAAAGGTAACTTACCTTTGTATTTGCCAGTGCCTTTCTTTAGTCTTCTCACAAAATTTCCTTCTACCTCATCAAGGTCATCATCTTGATCAGTTGTTTCAACTTCTGCCTTCTTACTAGCTTTGAATGTTGCTTCCTTCTTTGGAGCATCTTTGTCAAATTGTCTCATTTCAAAGGCTATGAGAGTACCAAATATTTGATCTATTGTATAGTGATCCAAGTCCTTAGTCTCCTCAATAGCAGATACCTTATGACCATAAGATTTAGGGAGAGACCTCAGAACTTTCTTCACAATCTCATCTTCTTTCACTATTCCACCGAGACCTCTAATGCCATTAACAATTTCATCCACCTAGAACATATAACTAGCAATGTCTTCATCCTTTGTCATCCTTAAGGTCTCAAATTTGCTCTTGAAGATTTGTATCTTGGCTTTCTTTACTTTACTATCTCCTTCATAAATGTTGCTAAGTTTATTCTAGACATCCTGAGAAGAACTATAATTCATTACCTTCAAAAGTTCTAAATCAACTAACCTACTCATGATAGCATTCTTTGCCTTGGCATTGTTGTCATACAAATTAATATCAACTTGATCTGTAGGAGTACTAGCAGGACGAGTGTAACTATCCTTGACAGACTGCCATACACCAAACACTAGAGAAGATAGATAGCCTTCCATTCTTAGCTTCCAAAAGGTGTAATTTGTTCCATCAAACTTAGGTGCCTTGTAAGATCCATCATGTGCCATCTCAGACCTTCCTCAAGCAGTTAAGCTCCTTCAGAGGAACTTGACTCTGATACAAATTGTTGAACACACTTGGATACTAAGAGGGGGGTGAATCAGTATTTAAACAAATCATAAACCCTCTGAAACAAACTGAAACTTAAACTTCATAGGATTAATAGAAACATAAAAGATCAACACAATGCATAACACCACATAACACCAGATATACAGGGAAAATCACAAAGGGGAAAAAACATAGTGAGAAAAGTTGTTAGGAGCTACTATCCCAATCTAACCTCACAAAAAAATCATAGTTACAACTTTGTTTTAGGGATACAACCCAAGGAAGCTACAACTCTCTGTAGAAAGGTTTTAGGGTCACTCCAAAGGAAGCTACAACTCCATGTAGAGTTTGTTTTAGGGATTCAACCCAAGGAAGAAACTACTCCTTGAACTAAGAACAAGCTCAGTGAAGATTACAGTATGACAACCCTTCTACTGTCTGAATCTATCAATGAAGCTCAAACCTGATTATTGCAATTCTACTTAGACAACTTCTTCAAATGTCTTCTATACAACTTACTAACTCATTGCTTTATGCCTTCAAGAAGTTTTTCCTTTGGCTCACTACCTCTAGCAATCAGTTAGGCACACTCTTTACTCCCCTTCTATCTCAAAAATGTCTTCAAGATGAATCTGGACATAATCTAGTACTTTTGCTCTTTCTCTTTCATTCATACATCATAATGCATTATATATCCACATTTAACTTCACTCACTCAAATTTATAATCATACCTCACCTAGATCAACTACATTTACAATATATACATGATATTACATTGATTACATTGTTTTTCGACCAAAGACAACAAGAATATTACAATTACAAGTTGGCCAAAGATCAAACACCATGAAATGTGTAGAGGGCAAGCCCTAAAATGAACTACATGCAACATTAGGAAGAGAGACATGCCTTGTGGATCCCAACATATGCTTAACTTGGTCCTAAACATTCTTCACAGCATCAGCCTTCAACAATTAACCTTTGCATGCTTCACACATTTGAAATAGGTCAAGGTTGAGCAAGATAATATGGAGCTTGTAGAAAGTAGCCCTCAATAACAATAACTCTGACTTGAAAACATTGTGTGGTACTAGAAATAAGAAAGATCCACATGTACATCAAACCTAAGACATGTAGGATATTCACATAAACTCATATAGTTGATCTATACATTCTCCATCTGGCGCAAAGTACCCAAACATGTGTTTTGAGAACAATTAGGCATCCAAAACCATCTGTAGCACCCTGACATATGAAAAACTAAACTTGTAGACCACCAAATCACTTGATACTACAAAGAAACATACATTTAATATCTTTGAACATGTCCACAAAACCACATGAACACGTTTTCACTTTTGGAGGAATGTGGAGCATTCCAATAAGCCTTCATCACCACTTTTACTCTGCCAGAACATGGACTGAAACTCTGTTACTTATAATTTTTACTGCATAAGGTGTAATGACTTGAACTCTTGGATATAACACCTTCACAACACACTAAACTCAACTTCTAAACTGCAAGACCATATTTGCAAACAAGAAGGATTACAGAACATTCTCCTAACAGTCTTTAGGACAACTTCCTGTAGAAGAAACCTTCACCAACATTCGGAGACCAGAACCTTCTCGTAGCAACATATACTTCCTTAGGAACAATAGGAAAGAGAATACAACATGCTATAGGCCATCAGCAATAACTCCCCAAAAATAGGAGTACTTCTAGTCCTCATTTTGATGTTTCTAATTCCCATCTTAATATATCATCTTGAAGCTTCTAATTGCCATCTTAATATATCATCATCATCTTTGCATACTCAATACTGCATTAAACAAGGCATGACATCCAACCATGAACATCAACAACATCACTATTACCACACTATCATAGTATACCATCAACAAGCATCAATGATAGCCCAAACTAAGTGTTGACATCATTGACAACCTTAGGTAACATATGTGCAACATTTATGTGGTTTGAATGGTTTGGACAATTTGTTTTGGTAAGTTTATGGCAAGAGAAAACATAAAAGACACAATGGTTGTTGACTCTTAATGGTATAAAGGTGTGAAAGGTTGTGTTGTGCCTTGCACACACACCCCATTCAAGAATGAAGACCCCCTCTTTTGTTTTGGCTAGAGTCATTTGATCTTCTGATCTCCTAAGTGATGGTGTGGTCAAAAATATTCATTTTTGACCTTGATGGAAAGGTGGTACTGAAAATCACCTCAAAAAATCTGCTAGAATGAATCCTTATTCCCCCTTTGAGGGCCTTGAATTGACCTTTTGCACTAAAGTGACCTTCAACTAACTTTTGCACTGATTTCCTGTCTATCTGACTTGGCGCTAAAAACTGCCTGGTCTGACCTTAGCGCTAAAATCCTATCGCTCTGACCTAAGCACTAAATCCATTTCTGACTGACCTAATGTTGAATCATTGTATCTACCTTTTGTGCTGAAAGTTGCCTTGTCTGACTTTGCGTTGATTTTTTCACTATCAAACTTCTGCGCTGAAAACGGCTTCATCTGACCTGTGCTAAAAGCAGCGATCACTGACCTAGTCAAACAACCCCTAAAGGTCCACAGATTGGATAAGCCTGATTCCTCTACTAACGTGTGCAAACCAAACGTCTGACCTTGCACTGAATGTTACCCCATTCGACCAAGTCTGACATACCTAAATTCTCTACCAGGTCTGAACTCAAGGAAATCCATGCAAAATCCCAGACTGACAGTCCGTACACCTGCAACATTAATGGCAGATTGGCTAAGGTTTATAAGGAAAATTAGCAAGTTTTAAATCATTTTTAATCACATTTGTGGATAAAATTTACGGAGCTCTGTTCTTCCCTGTCGACTTCGCCCAAGCTCGAACTCGCGACCTCTCTTGTAAGCCAACACGCACTGCCATCTCAGCCAGGTAGGGTTTAAAACTTTACTACTTTAAATTTGTGCTTACACGCAGTTGGGTTTTTGATAATGGCCGGTAGGGTTTTTGAAGAAATTGATGGTTTGGGTTAGGATTTTCTAGGCTAGGGTTTGATAAAGTTTGAGGATTTCACATAAAAACCCTAGTGTAGGTCAAACTATAGAAATGGATGAGACCGTTAGGGCTTAAAACTTAAGATTTTAGGAAATTTTACCCTTTGAAGCCCACAGATTTCATTGCGCTAAAACATGCTCCGACCGACCTACAAATCAAACCCTCGTTAGTTGGTCGGACACCTTGAAAACCCGCGCCAAGCGCCTGGTGCTCTTTTGCACTAAAATTTGCCTCATCTGATCGACACGCCTAAAAGCACCTTTCTTTGACTTGGTCGGAGGGCCTAAAAAGCCCTGTTGAATCTGAAAACATCTTTTGCGCTGAAAAGACCTTCCTCCGACCTTGCGCTAAAAGACTATGTCATCGACTTAGTCAGATAACCCGAATCCCCTCGCAAGGTCAGAGCCACCTAAAAGCCCCTCTGGGAGTTTACTTTAACGTTTTGCGCTAAAAACTACTTTGTCTGACCTGCGCTATTTTACCCTCTAACCGACTTAGTCGGATGCTGTCCAAATTAGTACAAGTCAGACCGAACCAATTTCCGTGCAAACGCAATTGTGTTTACATTAGTAGGATTTTGTGCTAGAATATCAAGTGATCAACTTGACAAATTACCAGAGGTCAAACACCTCCAAATTCCATGCAAGTCAAACCTCCTGAAAATAGCGCAAAACTCAAAAAAGCATGAAGGGATGCAAAAGGCGAAGTCGGACCGACCTGATTTCCCCGCCGAGGTCGGATGACCTCAAAATCAGCACTTGTCCTTCTGAGGGTCAGACAACCCTCAAATTAGCGCAAAACCTTGCAAATGATTGAATTTCTTAAAATGTCCAAAGGGAAGATTGTTCAAAATGATGAAATTAATGTTGTGGTGCAATATTAATGATAATTTTCTTGCAACATTAAGTATTTGACTACATGCAGTATTCTTTCAATTAGACTTAGATTTCCTTCAAATGCATGTTAGTAAGAAATGCAGATTTGCCTTGATTTATCTGAAACTTAGGATCATGTTAGGAAGTTTCTTCAGTATATCAAACTTATAAGGTCTGGTCATGTAGACTAAATGACTGCTCGGGCACAAGCAATGAAGTACGAATTCAAAGGAATCCCTCCGGAGACCAAGGTCCACTCAGGGTGGAATAATGTAGGAGACACAGACCTAGGTCATATAGACCTAGATGACTTCAGACTCAGAGTCTTCGATCCAAGCCCAACTCCCAGAGCTAGAACACTAAGAGATAGTGGACTTCGACAAGCTGCTACCTTTCCTACTTCGATTCAGTGTGCAGAGTTAATTGCCACCTGTGCAGACAGATACGACATTATGTCTAGGCAAATTCAGATAGCAAATGGGGATGTCTTAGCTGACTTGACCCCACCTGTTCTGGCAGAAATGTTGGACATCTCTTGGCACAAAGTTGTGACTATGCCAAATAGACAAGGATCAAAGGCAGCCTATAATAAAGATGTAGAAGGATGCAGGAAGTATATAAATGACCATTCAGTCAAGAGTAAGAAGTCTACCCTCATCAAGCTCCCCTGAATACTTTATAGAAGTGATTTCCATGATGAGATCGGGGACATAGTAACCTTTCTGAGCAGAATCTATGGGTTACCAACTGCCTCTACCTTTGAGGACTAGATGTTCACCATAATTACTGAGATATTGAAGGGAAACAAGTTCCACTAGGCTCAAATCCTCAGTGACAACATCCATGAGGCTTTCAGCAAATTCAACAAAAACAAATACTTCAGGTGGATGTCCTATGTTGTCTATGCATTGGCAAGAATGAACCATTATGATGGACTGTCCAAGGTTGGTGAAATTGGGAATGATGAGAAGACATAGATCAAAGTATATGAATGCTATCCACAACTAACCTTGTCTTAATCATTGATTCACTTCAAGAGGGTTAATGATTTATTCACAATGTACATAGCCAGGAAATTGCAGGGTAGCACGGCATTGAGGATTTCTACCAAGGCCATGAATGAAATAACTAGATATGGCAGGTGATATATCCAATTTGAGAAGTTCACATACATAAGAATACACGGCTTCACTGGAATGGCCTGTTGGTGCCTGCATAATCCATCATGTTTTAATTATTTAGCATGCAGGCACCATCCTATAAAATTTAAGACAAAGTCATAAGGCCGAAAACCCTTCAGTGTTTTCAACATCATCATGATATTTTTAGGGAGGGGGTCATCGTCATCATCATCATGTTTCCAGTTGTCCCCCTGATGTTTCTTGCATGGGTCATTTCTCGTCATGACCGGATATCCTGTGGGGGCTTCATATTTTTGCCAGCCCGACATCCTGCCTAGAGGTGATATTTTAACATCGAGTGATCTTAGTTCAAGATCATCCTGATGTTGGTGTTGAGAATATGCTAAGTATGACCCGATGTCCCAAGGTCATCATATTTGAACATCGGGTGATCTTCGTTAAGATCACCCCGATGTTAGTTTATCACCTTATGTTTTAACTTCCCCGATGTTGCTGATGTCATGATCTCATAGTGGTGATATTTTCTTATCAGCAACATGATTTTCAATTGTCAAGGTGATATTTCCAAATATCAGGTATGTTCTAACATCACCCTGATGTTTCATGGAGCTAAGTGCTACCCGATATTCTTACAAGGGGTGATATTTCATACATCTGGTGATCTTCCAAAATATCACCCTGCCCCAATATGATGATGATGTCACCCCGATCTTTCGAATGGGTCATTTTCTAAGTTGTTCAATCCGTCCTGATATTTTTTGAGTTGAAGAGGTCATCATCATCATCTAGTCTACAATGCAGCATGATTTTTGTGCATCAGGATGATATTTTCAAATATCCACTTATCTTCCGAATATCATCCTGATGCCGACATGGTGGTGACGTCATCAAGGTCCGGGGGGTCATATTTTAACATCAGTCATTTTATGGAGATCCCCCGATGTTGCGAATATGACAATGACATCATCCAAATATGAGGAGGTGCATGCGAAGTAGATATGCTGATGACGTCAGTAGGATATGACAGTGACGTCATCAGGATGTTCATCGGCCAGACATTTAGTATCGGCTAAGTAGGAGGATCTTCCTCCGATGCATCAGGTTGTGCCAATGAAGGTGAATATTAGGTTGATATCTCACACAAAGGTAAGGTTGGTCATCAGGCTGATATTTTATATCAGGTGATGCAGACGGCATGTTACTTTCCCACAGGGTGATATTTTCTGCGGGGTGATATTTCACATCAGGGTGATGTGAATTATCAGGGTGAGCTCAGCAGATGATGATGCTGACATCAGGGTGATATTTCGAGCAATAGGATATCATGCTGGAGGATGATGAGGAAGGGTTAAGTTGATGCCATCGGAAGCAAAATTGCTGGCAGTATATTTGATAGTGGTCATGTATAAAAAGTGTTAAAAGGATGTTGTAGGGTGAATGTGGGATAATGTGTCCCCATCATATTTGAAAGGAAAGTCAACTAGATGCACCCGCGCAGCACACTGTCAGTGATCACCGACTTTGCAGCCTCATCTGCGCCGCAAATCTCGGCGGGAAGAGGGGAGTCAATGAACATGTTTGAATGAACAGTCTTCCTCATGCATGAACGCGTATTTTGGTGGAAGGTGTGCAAGGCACTCAACTGCTGCATCCCGAGGTTGTGAATGGGTATGCCATTAATGGTGAAACTACGTAGAGGTATGGGTCGAAAGGACATGCCAGCTACCCAATTTAGACAGAAAGTCTCCATCTGGCGATGCGGATCCTGATCTTGCTTGTTCCTGTCCTCCTATATGTGCGACTGCATTGAATGCTTCCGGCGCCCTCTAGAGATGCACTGCATCTGGTGATGACTTGGGGATCACGATGTAATTAATGAAGGAATACATCCTCCTGCCTTATAAGCAGAGGATGCTACTCAGTTCAAGGTTGTTGAAAGTTGGACATTTTTGGCTCTGTAATACAATACGACTGGTTTTGGTTTTCTCTGTGTAGGAAGCCTTGTGAGTTTATGTATCTCCTATTGTATGTTTCTTGCATGAATCTACTGATTTCATGATTAATCTTATATGAGTAATGTTGTTTTGCATGTGTTTTGTTAATTCTGTCTCCAGTGTTGCATGTGTCCTTCTTCTGAGTCTAGATATCTAAGGGGTGTCTAGTTTTCTAGAATACAGAATTCCTATACTGAATGTTTGATCTTTTAACTTCTGCTCAAGGGGTAGATTAAATTGTTTTTAGATTGAATATTGGGAAGGGTATACTGCAATAGGGATGCCATAAGTATAGATAGCTTAACACTCTGTATTGGGAGATATTTGTAAGGTAGATATCACATAAATCCCCTTGAAATCCAATTTTAGTTGTTTATGCTAACCATTCACAGGTGTATGGCTACTGACTCCAAGCCCTGGATAGGCACCAATCTAGCTCTGTGTTGAGGTTATACACCAGGTCCAGCTCTGCATCCAAACACAAAATCAAATTCAAACTCCAAAGCAACCATTAAGACAGTAGAATTAGTTTTAGGATCCCAAGTCCTCTGTCTACGACTGAAAATAGGCCCAAAGCTAGCACCTTTGCTCTTATCTTGCAGTTTTGGTCTACTTACAGGAGGACTTATCTGCTTCATGTCAACATCCCAGCCTTTGTATGCATATTCTCATGAATGTTGAGTAGGGAATACCCCCCTAGGTTTTACAGAGCCTGAAGAAGAAGAGGAGATAAAAATAGAGTCTATCTCCTATACTGTTGGCCCCTGGCCCAGAGATCCTATTGATCATTGATGGCTACCTTGTAGGGAAATCTGGGAGTAAGCATCCAGTCGGGGAAAAAACCAACATGGCCTATAGAATTCCTCAATACCTTGATGATAAGACAGTGCTTCTGGAGCTGTCAAGGCAACTGATACTGTGTGCAGAGAAACTCAAGCACCTGCATAGGCCAAGTGTTCAATTTCCCATCAAATTTGGCAAAGGACTCTATGCATGTCCTTCTCTAGCATCAGCAGATCACTCAGATAAAGAGCTCCAACTCTTGAACTTGCACTACGACAATGCAAGAAGTCATTTTGATCCAAACAAAGTAATGGAGAGATTCGTAAGCAAGAAATTCTTTCATAAGGTTCACATTGAAGACTTTTGGGCCAATTGCCCTGATGATTATGAGGTTATGAAGAAGGCGCATGCAAGGCTGCCTCTAGATTTTATCAAAAGATTCCATATAATGGCAGTCCCTAATCAATTCCAAGATGTTGAAAATGTCATGCTCAGAGGACCATGGGAGGCGCAATACCATCAACCCATTCCATTGCCAAACTGGGCTAATGCAGAAGAGAGTTCCCTGGATGTTGTTATGAGGGAACCAATCAGAATAAGTAAGGCATGGGTTAGATCACAAGTGGTTGTCCTAAATGAACAAGGAGTCCAGCTCACTTACACAGTAGTAGAGTCAGACAAAGACTCTGGGGGAGAAGAAGATGAACCCATTCAAGTCTCAGATGAGCCAGAGCTAGCTGAAAAATAGAAATCAGATAGTGAGGAGCACACATCTCTGGCAGAGAAGGCAAAGAAGATGAAGAAGCAATCCATAAAGTCCCCTCAGAAGAAAGACCAACCTCCTTCCACCAGGACCAGAACTTCCAAGAGAAAAGATATGCCAAGTGGTGCAGGGGAAAGCTCCAAGGATAAGAAGATAAAAGTGAAAGAAGTTAACAAGGAGGCTACCACAACTAAAAATGATTCCAATCTTCCAACTACTCAACCTCCCACACAAAACACTAGTACTGCTACCTCAACTCCCACTACTTCTACTGTCACTTCTCCTTCCATCCCTCCTTCTACTACATCCACCTCACCCATGACCTCAGTCGTTATAATTCAAGAGACATCTTCTGCAACCTCTCCTGCCTCTACTATCTCCATCACTTCTTGTCCATTGACAATTTCCTCTAGTGACTCTAGCAGTCCTATTTCCTCCGTTCTTCCCATTTCTTGCCCTTCCACTACATCTGCATCCTCTTCTCCTTTACCATTACCTCCTATTTCCGCCATCCTTTCCCCCTCTCTGTCCTTACCTCCACTATCCTTTTCTTCACCCCTTACCATTTCTTCTTCTTTATCACCAACCTTGACTAACCTTACACAAGTCAGTTTACCTCCCCTAACCATCTCTTCTGCTGTCCCCATTTCACAAATGCCAGCTGATTCACTAGTAGTGCCCCTATTGCCCAGGATTGAGAAAGTGTGTGTGGAGTTAAGATTACAGGAATCTGAAGTAGCAGTTGAGAAGGAGAAGGAGATATTGATTGAGGTAAATAATGATGACTCCCAGGTACCATCAGCCAATGTGGAAATTATTGACATATCTAATAGCCCCCTTGGTAAAGATCCAGCAGGGGAAGTTTTGAAGATTGCAAAGGAGAATGTGGAAATAAATCTGAAGGACTTGGCACAAGAGGAAGAAAAGGAAGAATAAAGAAGTCCTGAGAAGAATGAAGAACAAGAATAGGAACAGTCCAAGGAATTGGCTATATCTGATAAAGATGGAGCTTCAGAATTGAAAAAATCTTCTACTCCTAAGTGGCTGCAAGGTAGATTGGTATATCCAGAGCCACAGGTGAAAATAATGCAGCTTGACCTGAGTACTATCCTGTCACAGGCTCAGAAGCCTCAGAAGCATAAAAGAGCTAAGATCCAATCAAGGATTTACAAGAATGAATCAGGATCAAGGATAGCGGAAATAGCAGTCCCGCCAAATGATACAACAAGAGAACAGGTCCAGGTGGAAGATTATGTCATATCAACTGTTGACCTAGGTCCAACCACTCGTGCTCAAAGAGTGGATGATTTCAAAGGCTTTGTTACATCAATCTTGGAGTAGTTGGATAAAGATGAAATGTCTAAAAAAGACTTGAAGCAGCAAAACGAAGAACTAAGAGCTTGTCTTCAGTTTTTGATAAAGCTGGTAGATGCAGGAGGAGATATAAGGACAATACCTACTTTCCTATCTACCAATGAGATGGCAAAATTGAGCGAGGTAAGATCAAAGTCCCAAGGCACAGATAATTGGTTAATAAAGGTTTTTGAAATGGGATGTGAAGCCATAAGCGCCTCTACTCAAGCTCACCAGAAAATGGTAGATTTGCACAAGAAATGGAAAGACTTGCAGGATGAATGTGATTCTTTTGATGAATACTATTCACACATGTATCCTAGAATAAAAGGTATCAAAGAGTTGCCAGCTCAGACTTTGGTTGTAGAAAACATTTTGACTGGGAATCAACTGCCAAAGGGAATTGAATGGTATCAACAGTTACTTCTGAGAAAAGAGACCTTTGAACATATAAAGGAAGCATACAAACCAGCTGACGAAGAATTGAGATCAGTTATATATGACATCAGTGACTCTTTTAGAGATTGTAGAGGAGAATCTTATGATGACTATGCTCTGTTTGATGTCAATAAATGCAAGGGAAAGTTGCATAAAATATTTTTTGAAGATGACACGCTCAACATGGAGGAACGGTTGGATAAAGTAAGCGACCTCATGGCTGAATTTAGGGCATTTCACAAGGCAGGAGCAGAGATAGAAAGAATACACAGTAAATTCAATCAGGAACTGGAAGTGTATGACTACAGGATACATCATTTAAAATACCCAAACCCATCTGACATCAATCAAGCACTTGAGGCATGGTTGGCTTATCGTAACAAGTTGGCCAGCGAAGACAGTATTGACTTAGATAAAGAATCTTGATACTATTTTGAATATTCTAACAATACAATCCCGTCACAATTGTAAATTATTATATTTGGGGCAGCATGTGACTCTATTTTGTCCTTTTCTTGCTTCCTAAATGTTCTTTTCTACTAATATACTGAGTTGGCTAGTCAAAATGACTAGATTCGATGTATCTGTTGACTATTTTTTGTCCTTTTCATAAAGGACAAAATGTAATCTAGGAATTGATGTGGGCTATTATTGATGTAATCTAGACCGTTGGTGTTGAGCTAATCTCCACCGTCCATTTGAGGGCTAGGGTATGCTGCTTTCTATATAAAGGGTTGTCATTTCCACTTTTGTAAGAGAGATTTTGATACCGAATTGTTGACTCTATGCCATTTGAGCTACTACAAGGCAAGTTTCTACAGTAAATCTAAGAATTTGTGTCTTGTGTTGATTCATTTTTTAGTTTTCATGGTTCGCATCTTGCTCTCCTCTAGTTAGAATTAGTTGTACTTTCATAATATTCACAGTTTGCTGAAGTATTTGATGAACATTCTAAGTCCATACTTTTAGTTGTTTGCTAATGGTCAATAGTTGTGAAGTTAATCTGGGCTAATTATTTGTGCTAAAGTTTAATTGCATTTCACAAGTTAAGTTGTGCTATTCATTGGGTATTTAATGGATGAATGCAATCTAAAAATCTATTGACCCCCATTGAAGATAGCACCATTTTCTGTAGCACTATAATACCCATTTCAATTTGGTAACTCAGGAAGCTGGTTCAAAGTTTTGGAATGTTTGTCTACTAAAGATAGCCTTGGCATTGTGAATGTCACTTAGGATCCCTCTAAAACCCTAACCTTTTGTCTTTTCTTTTTAAATCACTATTAGTTGTTAGATTGAAAGTTTCAGTAGCATCTAATCTTGTTTATCAACTGAAAATCATTATAGGGTTTATGTGTATTTGCTGCCCCAAACCTGAAGATTTGCAGATTTCATGTAAGACCCCTTGTAGGAATAGCTAGAATATACCAACTGAGAAATTCCAAGCAAGCTAAGACCTAGCTGTATTATCCTTGAAGTAGTTTTACCTAGGGTAAGATACTTTTCAAGAGAGGTGTGAAACCAACAATCACACCTGCGTTGCTGTGTGCTAAAACCACCATCAACAAAATTGGTACTAGAAGGAGGGTGGATCCCATTTTTTCCTCTATTAAAATCAGTAAGTCTGGGGACTAGACAGAGACACACTAGATCCAGCTCAGCTGGAGAAGAGCTGATGTCCTTAGCAAAATTTAGACGAATAAGAAGGGATCAAGGAATACCTAGAGCCCCTCGAGGTCAATCAGCCCCTAGGAATGCCACAATAGCTCTCATTAATCCTCTTGCCATGGCTTTCTTTACAGAAAATAACCAGTCCCCTTTGTTGTTTAATGATTACCGTGACATGCCAAAGAACCCAGATAAGTTCTGCTCAAAGTTCAGAGTACATGACCCTGATAGGATAGCAGACAAGCACATTAAGATCTTTGAAGCTAACATGTTCATGTTGCAAGTGTAATATGAGGATGTGGTATGCAGGCTATTCCCTTATTCTCTACAGGAAGAAGCTTATTACTGGTTCGCCAACCTCCTTGCAGGATCCATAAATTCATGGCGGAACTTGAAAAATGCTTTTCTGGATAGGTTTCGTATGCCTACCACGCCTGCTGACCTTTATCGGTCTTTTGTGGAGATCCATCAAGAGGAGGGTGAGATGATAAGTTCCTTTACCAATAGATTCCAAAAAGCTTACAGTCATTTTCAAGCCCCTTACGTTGTAGATCAGGCTATTGCCTTGCCCATTTACTATGCTGCCCTAGATAAACTTACTTCCATGTTTTCCAGGAGAGCCAACCCAATACCTGCTAGTTTAGCTCAAGCATATTCTGTTGCTGTTGAAGTAAGCACCCAGCTAGGGCAAATAGCTTCTGGTCCATTAAACCATATGGGGGTTGTTGCCATGACAAATTAAATACCCATGATAAATCATGCATTGGCCAATCATACCCCTGTAATGAACCCAATTCCGAACCCAACTACAACACAAGCTTTAGTAGTTCACCCAGGTAACGTAGTGGCTGAAATGCCTCCAGCACAGATGCCTTTCCTGCAGTCTTCAGAAGTAGCCAAGATCAAAGAAGACAGAGATGATATCAGAGAACTGGTTGAGCAAATGAAGAAACTCACTGCTGAAGTTACTCACCTCAAGAACCAGAATGCTTATCTATAGCAAAGGGGACAAAACCAGTAACATTTCTAGAATCAACAGTACTCCCAAAGTCAAAATCAAAATTAGAATCAGTATCAAAATTAGAACTTTCAGCAAAGATCAAATCATTCCTGGAACACCAAACCAAACAATGGAGGGGTGCCTTCACCCTTGGAGAATCAAAATAACAATACCAAGCCCCTAGGATGTGTGATGTTGGTTGAAGCTACTTTATCTACTTGGTGCAGACTGCACAACACAAATGCTCACTCTGAACTAGACTGTTCAGAATTCTAGATTACATCCAACATCTTTCAGATGGAGATTCAAAATGCTGAGAACCAGGAGACTCCACCAACAGGATATGAAATTGTTCCTTCTCAAAGGTATGATACTGCCCTAGTTCTTGGCAGTTATACATTTCCATTCCAAGATGATAATCACCCTGAGGAAGAAGAGTCTAAAGAAGTTAATGCATATCAGTAGTACAACAAGACTCCTTACAACCTGAGAAGTAGCAAGCCTAAAGGTCCTTTCACCACTTCTATCCCTCTAAATAGTTATCAGATCCCACCTGACCCTAAAGCTACCAATAATCCTGAGCCACCAAAGGTTCCCCATCAATCCGCATATCAGGGTACTGCTACTGCTGCAGACAATTCCCAACAACTTGACATAACAAAAATGGGACAGTATGTAGCTGAGGAACTTAAGAAAATGAAGGTCAGTCTTTCTGTGTATGAATTGCTTAAGATACCTGAGGTTAGGACGTCTTTATTTCAAGACCTAAGTACGGGAACCAAGACTGATTATGTTCCCAAGGAGAATATCACCAAAGATAATATGGATAAAGGGAAAGAAAGGATACATGTGACTGATATAGAACAAAAGATGATGTTATATAAAGACAAGAGGGAAAGTCCTCCTTTCCTTCTAACACTCAGGATATTTAACAAAAACCTTCATAACTGTTTGGTAGATTCCAGTGCTTCCACGAATGTAATGCCATTATCTGTTTGCAAGGCACTTGGACTCACTCCAACCAAGTCCTCCAGGAAGGTGACACAGTTGTGTTGGATCTAGGGCATACAACTGAGAGGGGGGGTGAATCAGTTGTATAAAACTTCTTCTTCTTTTAAACACTTGATTCTTTGTTGTTAGTTAGCAGCATATCAAATAATCATCCATGGAAGCAAAATACATAAACACAAGAGCAGATAAGCATCAACACATTGAACACCAAGATTTTGACGTGGAAAACCCGGTTAAGGGAAAAACCACGGGGTGATTAACCCAAGAATTATTCTCTGTTAGAAGAATAAAGAAAAATGAATGGCACATGCCAATAAGGGCTCACTGCCCGAGCACACTGCTCACAAAGAGGCCCACTGCCTACAAGGAGACACACTGTCTACAAAGTGATAAAAATCACAGTCTTGAACTGGAGAATGACATCTCTACCATGTCCGGATCAGTTCCAATTAAGCCCAAAATCTCTGCTCTGCCTTTCGCACGTTTTCTTCGCTATGCCACACTCATCCACACACCACACTTTGAAATGAACTCACAAACCGTTATTTATACAAGACATCGACTTAGGAACAAACATCTAAGTCGGCAAACAACCATAGGAGTATCCGCAAGATGAATAACACATCCGGTCGGCCATCACAAGAACATTCGCAGGATGAACAACTCATCCGGTCGGCTAAACAGAGCAAGAACTTCATCCGGAAGAATAACTTCAATTCCGGGCTCTACCATCAATGCGGACCAACAATACAACCTAAACATGATCCAAGAACCTTCACAAGCCTGTCTGAATGTCCGGATACATCCGCACTTCCTCTACTTACTGGGATCTCTTGTCTTCCTCATCCGGAACTTCAAGAACACAGTCTGTCGCCACTGTCATAATGCAAGAGGTACTTTCGGACCTCCAAATCATACACAAATCAGGATGACACATCACAAGGACATCCCAAACACTCCGTCCAATCCGCAGATTAGGATAATACAATTCTGGACCTCACCGGACCTTTTTGTGATCCTCTGTCACCTCTGGATACTTGCCGGAACCGGTTCTATACCGACAGCCACAACTCCTTCAGATCTTCATGTGGACCTCTGAAATCTTAACTGAAGCATCTCAAGACTCATATCTACTAACCCTTTAATCCGCATCCTCCGGTTCTCATCCTATACAGTACATTTGCCTTCTTCTCGTCACTGTTCTTCACTGTTCCTGACTGAGGCTAATTTTCTCAATATCCTCAGCACACAGCTCATCAAATCCTTCTTGTCAATGCAATATGAGTATGTTGACATCAATGACAACACTGGCTCACCTCATACTTGCAACAATCTCCCCCTTTGTCATTGATGGCAACATATGATGTGAAAAACCATTAAGACAAGAACTTCAACTTTTCATATGTCTTCTCTTCCTTTACTGCTCCCCCTTTGATCATTAACCACTTGTTTTTCACATGTCTTCTCTCCCCCTTTGACATCAATGGCAAAGGGCTCATACTTGCAATTCTCATACATCAGAAACATACCAGCTGCTCCCCCTTAGTTGCAGCTCCCCATTAGTCCGGATCACAAGATATGACTGTGATAGCCACCGGACTGATGCACATCAGTGCATCTTAGTTCATCACCGGAGGGGCCATGACCCCTAACTTCTCCCGGAGATATTCAAAAGAGTCCTTGGGAAGAGGTTTTGTAAAGATATCTGCAATCTGATCCTTGGAGGGAACATACTCCAATCTGACTTCTTCCTTGTTTACTTGTTCTCTCAAAAAGTGAAATTTGATAGATATGTGCTTAGTCTTAGAATGCAATACCGGATTCTTGGAAATATTAATTGCACTTGAATTATCACAGAAAATTGTGATAGGCTCTTCATATTCAACTTTGATGTCTCTTAGCATCTGCTTCATCCATAAGATTTGAGTGCAACTACCTGCTGCTGCAATGTATTCTGCTTCAGTTGTAGACAGAGATATTGCATCTTGTTTCTTGCTTAGCCAAGAAACCAATCTCTTCCCCAAAAAGAATGCTCCACCACTAGTGCTTTTCCAGTCATCCACATCTCCTGCCCAATCTGCATCTGTGTAAGCATGAAGAGAGAAATCCGGATCTCTAGGGTACCATAGACCATACTCAACTGTTCCTTTCAAGTACCTAAAAATTCTTTTGATTGCCATAACATGAGATTCTCTAGGATCAGCCTGGAATCTTGCCACAAGACCAACAGCCTGCATTATATCTGGTCTAGTTTGAGTGAGATACAACAATCCACCAATCATTGATCTATACTTTGTCTGATCTGCCTTTGGAGAATCATCATCTTTGCTTAACTTACATCCGGTTGCCATAGGAGTGTTCATAGGCTTTGAGTCTTCCATACCAAATTTCTTTAACAATTCTTTCACATATTTGGTCTGAGAAATGAAGATCCCTTCTTTTGTTTGAGTAATTTGCAGACCCAAGAAGAAATTCATTTCACCAAGCATAGACATTTCAAACTCACTTTTCATCTGATTTGCAAAAGTTTTGCACATACTATCTCTTCCTCCAAAAATGATATCATCCACAAACACTTCAACAATCAAAATATTTTCATGATCAATTTTGAAATATAAGTTACTGTCAGCAGTACCTTTGTTGAATCCAATCTGCACAAGATGCTTATCCAACCTTTCATACCATGCTCTTGGGGCTTGCTTCAATCCATACAAAGCTTTCTTCAACTTGCAGACCATATCATCATTATCAGACAATTGAAATCCATCCGGTTGTTCAATGTAGACTTCTTCTTCCAGATCACCATTTAGGAAGGCAGACTTGACATCCATCTGATATACCTTGAAGTCTTTGAAGGCAGCAAATGCAAGAAGTAATCTGACTGCTTCAATTCTTGCCACCAGAGCAAAAGTCTCTTCAAAGTCAATTCCTTCTATCTGAGAGTAGCCTTTGCAGACCAATCTAGCTTTGTTTCTGATTACTTCACCAGCTTCATTTAGTTTGTTCCGGAAGACCCACTTGGTTCCAATTACATTCCTGTCTCTAGGTCTGGGAACAAGATCCCAAGTATGATTTTTCTCAATTTGCATCAATTCATCTTCCATTGCTTTGGTCCAGTTTTCATCATTGCAGGCTTCATTTATTGTTTTAGGTTCAATTTTTGAAATCAGACAGCATTCATCCTGATTTTGAGCAATATTCCTTCTAGTTTGTACACCTTTGCTTCTGTCACCTATGATCTGATCTTCAGAGTGGTTCAGTCTTACATACCTTGGAATTTTGGGAGTATCCTGCACTGCTGCTTCTTGATCAGGCTCATTCAGACCTATCTCTTCTTCCTGATTTACCGGATCAGGCTGACTCTGTCTCACCGGAGAGGATTGAGGTCCTTGAACACTGTCTTGGTCATCTTCATCAAACTCATAAAATCTTGAAGGCTTCTCAATTCCTTCATCAACCTTTACATTGGTGCTTTCTATCATCTTCCTCAATCTCTTATTGTAACACCGGTATGCTTTGCTTTGAGTGGAGTAACCCAAGAAAATTCCTTCATCACTTCTAGCATCAAACTTTCCTAGATCTTCATCTCTTTTAATATAACACTTGCTACCAAATACTCTGAAATATTTCACAGTAGGAGTGATGCCAAACCAGAGTTCATAGGGGGTCTTACCGGTGTTGTTTCTGATTTGAACTCGATTGAGAGTGTAGACTGCGGTGCTGATAGCTTCTTTCCAAAACATTTGAGGAACATTTGCTTCCAACATCATCGTCCTAGCAGCTTCCTGGATGGTCTGGTTCTTTCTCTCAACTACTCCATTCTGCTGTGGAGTCTTAGGAGCAGACAACTGTCTCCTTATACCTTGTTTCTCACAAAAGTCAATGAATTCACCAGATGTAAATTCACCACCTCTATCAGACCTTAGACACTTTAGTTTCAATCCGGTTTGATTCTCCACCATAGCTTTGAAGATTTTGAACTTCTCAAAAGCTTCTGATTTTTCTTTTAGAAAGGTAACCCACATCATCTGGGAATGATCATCAATTAACAACATGAAATATCTATCACCCTGCAGACTCTTGATTCTTGTCAGACCACATAGATCAGTATGTACTAATTCCAACAATCCGGTAGAAGACTGATCTTTGCTTTTGAAAGAGACTCTGCTTTGTTTACCTAACTGACATTCTTTACACACACTGTTTGTAGGTTTCATCAATTTTGGAAGATCTCTCACAGCCTGAGTATTGCTTATCTTGATGATGTTATCAAAATTTACATGAAACATTCTTCTATGCCATAACCAACTCTGATCAATTTGGACAAACAAACAACTTTTATTTGAACCAACCAGATGAAAGATATTACCTTTTGTCTGAGTACCGGATGCAATTTCAGTTCCGGAGTTTGTAAAGATTCTGCATTTTCCATTCTTGAACCGGAGATCATAGCCTTTGTCCACTAACTGACCAACACTGAGAAGATTGTGCTTCAATCCTTCAACATACAGTACATTTCCTGTTTTGCTCTTACCATCAAAGGAAATAGTTCCCCTACCTCTGATTCTGCCAGCAGAATTGTCACCAAACTTTACCATTCCTCCTTCATATCTTTCCAAATCTAAGAACTTATTCTTGTCACCAGTCATATGGTGAGAACATCCACTGTCAATAACCCAATCATCCTTTTCTTCCACTTGAGCAGCCAAGGCTTTTTCAACAACTTTGTGATTGACAGATTCAGAGAGTATTGAATCTTCTTCCTTGATGGCTATAAACACCCACTCATTTCCAGATTTGCTTCCTAGTTCTGATTCATCATCTGTTACTCCTTCATTGTCATCTTCTTCATGAACATAATAGCAATTCTTTTGAAACCTTTGTCTATGAGTATTAGATCTTGCAGATCTCTCCGGACATCTTGAGGCAAAATGACCAATCTTATTGCAGTTGAAACACTTAAAGGGTAGTTTTCCTTCATACTTACCAGATCCTCTTGGCAGTCTCTTTGCAATGAGGGCTTCAAGTTGAGCTGTTTCTGCTTCTTCTTCTTCCATGTCTCTTCTTGCTTGATCATACCATGACATTTTCCTTGATGAGTTTTCACCCGGATCAAATCTCTGTTTGCCTTTCACATAGGCACTGGCTTTGAAAGCAGATTCAGTCTTGGGAGGATCATCTCCAAACTTGGTCATTTCAAATGCAGCTAGTTTGCCAGCCAGTTGTTCTCTTGTGACAGTTGTGTGGGCTCTGAATTCATCAATGGCAGCAACTTTGATTTTGTAGGCAGCAGGAAGGGATCTTAGGATTTTGCAGACAATCTCATTTTCATCTAAAGTTCCACCAGCATTTCTGATTCCACATACCAGCTCATTTACTCTTGGCATAAAGGTAGTGATGTTTTCATCATCTCTCATTTTCAATCTTTCAAATTTCCCTTTCAGACTTTGCAACCTTGCACTTTTGACAAACTCATCTCCTTCATACAGAAGTTCCAGTTTAGTTAGGATCTCATATGCAGTTGGTAGGTCAATGACATTCGAGAGATCTGAGTCATTCAATGCGCTTAGAAGAGCTTCCTTGGTCCGCAGATTGTTTTCAGCTTCTGTGATTTCATTCAGAGTTGTCGGACCACCTTGTGGGGGTACATATGGTTTTGAAATCATAGCCAAGTATGCTTTTCCCATACATTCCAAGTGACACTTCATGCGACCTTTCCAGAGAGTGAAGTTGGTTCCATCGAACTTCGGACTATCCTTCTTGTATGACGACATCCTGGATCTCCTCAAGCGGTTAAGCTCCTATCAGAGGAACTTAGCTCTGATACCAATTGTTGGATCTAGGGTATACAACTGAGAGGGGGGGGTGAATCAGTTGTATAAAACTTCTTCTTCTTTTAAACACTTGATTCTTTGTTGTTAGTTAGCAGCATATCAAATAATCATCCATGGAAGCAAAATACATAAACACAAGAGCAGATAAGCATCAACACATTGAACACCAAGATTTTGACGTGGAAAACCCGGTTAAGGGAAAAACCACGGGGTGATTAACCCAAGAATTATTCTCTGTTAGAAGAATAAAGAAAAATGAATGGCACATGCCAATAAGGGCTCACTGCCCGAGCACACTGCTCACAAAGAGGCCCACTGCCTACAAGGAGACACACTGTCTACAAAGTGATAAAAATCACAGTCTTGAACTGGAGAATGACATCTCTACCATGTCCGGATCAGTTCCAATTAAGCCCAAAATCTCTGCTCTGCCTTTCGCACGTTTTCTTCGCTATGCCACACTCATCCACACACCACACTTTGAAATGAACTCACAAACCGTTATTTATACAAGACATCGACTTAGGAACAAACATCTAAGTCGGAAAACAACCATAGGAGTATCCGCAAGATGAATAACACATCCGGTCGGCCATCACAAGAACATTCGCAGGATGAACAACTCATCCGGTCGGCTAAACAGAGCAAGAACTTCATCCGGAAGAATAACTTCAATTCCGGGCTCTACCATCAATGCGGACCAACAACACAACCTAAACATGATCCAAGAACCTTCACAAGCCTGTCTGAATGTCCGGATACATCCGCACTTCCTCTACTTACTGGGATCTCTTGTCTTCCTCATCCGAAACTTCAAGAACACAGTCTGTCGCCACTGTCATAATGCAAGAGGTACTTCCGGACCTCCAAATCATACACAAATCAGGATGACAGATCACAAGGACATCCCAAACACTCCGTCCAATCCGCAGATTAGGATAATACAATTCCGGACCTCACCGGACCTTTTTGTGATCCTCTGTCACCTCTGGATACTTGCCGGAACCGGTTCTATACCGACAGCCACAACTCCTTCAGATCTTCATGCGGACCTCTGAAATCTTAACTGAAGCATCTCAAGACTCATATCTACTAACCCTTTAATCCGCATCCTCCGGTTCTCATCCTATACAGTACATTTGCCTTCTTCTCATCACTGTTCTTCACTGTTCCTGACTGAGGCTAATTTTCTCAATATCCTCAGCACACAGCTCATCAAATCCTTCTTGTCAATGCAATATGAGTATGTTGACATCAATGACAACACTGGCTCACCTCATACTTGCAACAAGTTGGACAAAACTAAGGTAAATGTGGAAGGTGAGTTGAACAGGATACACATGCAATTGGCTTCTGATCCTAGGATACAACAGTACATAGATATTTGAGTAGTGGACATTCTAAATCAGTATGGCATGCTTTTGAGCAGAGATTGGTCCAGAACCCTGAACGGTTATATGGCAATGGACTTTTCCCACATGTGGCTGCCATTGAAAGGGCTGGCCAATCAAATACGTATTGAAAGGGAACCTAAGATGAAGCATATGATCACGGAATACAATCAGCCCAATGAGATTCTATTCGCAGAAGTTGATTTGGGAGTTTACCTTGCACATGCTAGTCAGTCAGAAGAGGTTCTTATGCTGAGTTGTTTAAGACCTTCTAAGCCACTCATAGAGAGATCAGAAAATATAGGGGCATATATTGAATCAGATGAAGGAGATACTTCAGATTAAGATGAACCAAGAGTATTTGAAGGATTTCGTGATTTTGTGGCCAGATTTGCACAAGATCAAACTGCTATTGGAAGACAGGTTCAAATGGAAGAATTGCTATTGCCCAACTAGTGTCACATACATGATGCACCTCATTCTGAGTTTGCTTGCCAACTATCTCAGGAAGCGATCAAACAAGTGCAAAGACAACTAAAGATTCCCATAATTCTGAAGGAGGAACCAACTGTTGAAAAGAAGACAAAGCCAATCGTTGAAAAGAAGAAAGAATCTAAACCTCTACTTGATGAGGAGAAGTCTGTCAAATAGAAGGACAACAACAAAGATTTTCACTTATGGACCTTGAGATTTGATGGCTCAAGATGCTGACAAGGGTCTATTGCAGGGGTTGAATTGATCAGCCCCACTGGGAGTTCATTTTTAGCATCACAAAAGATGCAGTTCCCATGCACGAATAACGTCACTGAATATGAGGCATTAGTACAGGGATTGCTGTTGGCACTGCAGAAGAAAGTCAAAATTATCTAGGTATTTGGTGATTCTGAGTTAGTGGTAAAACAGGTGAGAAAACAGTATTCATGCAATGATAAGAGATTGGGTAGGTACAGGAACAGAGTCTAGGATTTGATCGAATGCTTTGATGGTTTTAATATCCAAGTCATTCCCAGGAGATAGACTCATGTTGCAAATGCTCTAGCTCAAACGACAAGTACCTTGGAACCAACATCCATGGTAGGGCTAAAGAAGTTCTCTGTGGAATTTGTGACTACTCTATCTGTGCCTGACAATGTTACCAATTTCCAAGTTTTTGAAGATGATCAACATATCATCAATTTCCTTACTTCATCAGATGTGTTCACTGCTCAAATAATAGATGAAGACGATATGGAACCTGTTGAAATAGATTTGGAAGGGGTACTGAACTTAAATACAAATATGATCCCTAGAGGAATGGTAGAATTGGAAAGATTGTTTGATGCAGATAATTTAGGGACTCAAAGGAAAGAAGGAGAATCCCCAGGAGGAAAATATGAACCATTTAACTTAAGGACAGAAGAAAATGTTAAGAATGTGTTCATTGGGAAAGCCAGTACTGAAGAAGAAAGAACAAGAATCATACATGCATTAAGAGATTATCAGAGGTTATAGCTTGGAGTTATGAAGATCTGAAGACATACGACACCTCAATCATCACACACACCATTCCGCTGAAGCCAGAGCAAAGCCTTCAAGACAAAGGCAGAGACCAGTGAATGCCTTGCTAGAACCACTAATTTTTAAAGAAGTACAAAAGCTACTGTTAGCTAGGATAATATTTCCGGTCAGACACTCTGCATGGGTAGCAAATCTAGTACTGGTCTGAAAGAAAAATGGAGAAATCAGGCTTTGTGTTGATTTCTGTAATCTAAATAGGGCATTTGAGAAGGATAACTACCCACTGGCCTCTTTGGACGAAGTATTACAAATTGTTAATGGATCCTAGATGATGTCATTTCTCGATGGATACTCTAGTTATAACCAAGTGATGGTAGAATATGAAGACAAATTGAAGACATCCTTCACCTGCAAATGGGGCCTCTATGCCTACCGTCGTATGCCATTTGGATTAATAAACGCTGGTGCAACTTTTTAGCATGCGATGGATTTTTCTTTTAAGGGATTAGTTGGAAAATGTATTATCATCTATATGGATGACCTAACAGTATTCTTGAAAAGGTGAGAGAATCATGTGGCAGATCTGAGGAAAGTGTTACAGTGATGCAAGGATTATGGTATATTACTTAACCCCAAGAAGTGCATTTTTGGAGTAACTGAAGGAAAGTTGCTGGGACATGTAATATCTGAGAAGGGAATATCTATTGACCCAGACCAGATCCAACCAATACTCTAAATACCTCCCCCAACTAGCATGAAGGAACTTAAGTCATATTTCGGTAAGATCAACTTCGTTTGCAAATTCATCACAAGATTTGTTGAGATCGTTCAACCTCACAACGCCATGCTAAAGAAAGATGCTAAGATGGACTGGACTCCAGAAGCCAAGGCAGCCTTCGTAGAAATTAAACAAGCTATATCTAATGCACCGGTCTTGGTGAGTCCTAACTATACTTTGCCATTTCATATATACTCGTTTGCTTCAGAACATACTTGTGCAACAATGTTGACCCATAAGAGGTCAGTTGACGATGAGAGGCCTATTGCTTTCATGAGCACTCCATTAAAGGATGCAGACCTAAGGTATCCCAATGTGGAAAAACAAGCGTACACTCTAGTAAAGGTAGTTAAAAAATTTTGTTATTACATCCTAAGGAGTCAAGTGATTGCCATAGTCCCAGATGCAGCAGTCAAAGCATTACTAATGCAGAGTGAATTAGGAGAAAGAAGAGGGAAGTGGGTCACCATACTGCAAGAGTTTGACATAGATATTCAACCTATGAAATTGGTAAGAGGCCAAGCCTTGACCATAAGAATGGCTGAAGTGGGGCCAGACCTGGTTTCTCAACAATACTTGTTAGAAGATGTTTCAAAAGATGAGTGGTACGGAGATATCATATTCTATTTACTCAATCAACGCTATCTGCCACAGCTGAACTCAATGCAAAGGAGAGCTCTCAAACTAAAAAGTAGCAGTTACATGATAAAAGGATCCATCCTTTACAAGAAGAATCATGAGGGTATCTATCTACGGTGTTTGGACAAATCAGAAGTTGATCAGGTGCTGACTAGTTTTCACAAGAGGTTCGGGACAGGTCATGGATTAGTGCACTCAATAGCAAATCAGGTTCTTCATGCTGGATATTACTGGCCAACTTTGTTCAAAGATGCACATTCACATGTAAGAACCTGTCACATATGCTAGACCGCTACACACAGAGAATGCCACGTAGCCATGCCTTTACAACCAGTAGTGGAGGTACAACCATTCGCTTAGTGGGGCCTTGACTTTATCAGTATGATCAATCCACCTTCCTCTATCGGCCACAAGTATATTCTGACCGCTACTGATTACTGTACTTGATGGTCTGAAGCAATAGCTTGTAAGCAATGCACCACAGAGGTAGTTATTGAATTTGTTGAAAATCATATTATCACTAGATTTGGTTGTCCATTTGCTTTAGTGTGTGATAATGGCTCTGCCTTTTCGTCGTTACATTTTTCTAACTGGGCATTCGATTATAGGATTACTCTCAAGTTCTCATCCAATTACTATCCACAAGGGAATGGGGTAGCTGAATCAACAAACAAAAACTTACTTGAGGTCATTAAGAAACTTTTGGACAAAAATCCCAGAGATTGGCATACCCAGCTTAGGTTCGCTTTATGGGCTGATAGAATTCGACACAAAGCAGCTCTAAACACATCTCCTTATCACCTAGTTTATGGGATTGAACCCATCTTTCCCATCCATTTGAGAATCCTGATACTTCAATTCATGCAAGACTACCTTGAAACTGACAACCATGTGTCCTCCAAGTTGGCTCAATTACTGCACCTTGAAGAGAAACACGACGCTGCCATAGAAAACTTTGCCAAACATCAGGGAGTCATAAAACGATGGTTTGATAAAAGAACCAAGGTCAAAGCCTTCCGCATTTCGGATTTGGTCATGTATTGGGACAAAGCAAATGAAAAGAAGGGAGAACATGGTAAGTTTGACAAACTCTGGTTGGGTCCCTATCAGATCTATAAGATCCTTGGAGATAGTACATATCGACTCAAGAGCCTTATTGGTGAGGAGCTGCCACTACCTATCAATGGTCAGTTCCTAAAGCACTACTTTCAAGCCTAAGAGGCAGTCATGCCTCATTTTAGTGTACATAGTTAGAGGTTTGTTTGCTTTGGTTAGTATAGGTTGCCGTTAGTTTAGTTTGCTTTCCTACTTTTTGCTTTCCTTAGGTGTTAGGTGTTTTGCTTAGTTTAGTTGTCCTTTTGTTTTGCCTGCCGCGCTTGCTCTGTGCAGGGTCTTTATTTCTAATGTGGTGGCAGTCATGCAGACCTACAAATGCTTCCTTGATGGGTGAATAATTGTGAGTCTTTCTTCGAGAAGCTAAGGTTTCCACCTAGTCTTTGCTGTGGGTTCCACTGTTAGGCCAAGGGTATGGTGTCTGTTCATTAAAAATGAGTTATTAGTCGGTGCACCTGAAGTATTTTCTAACCATATATCTTTTCACTTTAAGTAATCCTAAGGTAGCTAGGCAAACCTAGGTGATCTGGTGTCAAGTGAAAAGGGTTGATTTCTTCTTTTACCACGCGCACTATTAATCAAGAAGGAAAGAAAGTGACACTAAGTGTTACTAGTCTAATATTGGGTAAAAATAAAAGGTGTTTCTCAACACTAGACCTATCACAGTGCAAATGAATAAATTGCTACATTGAAAAACTCTTACAAAGAACACTACCAGAAACGATTGGCATCAAGTATCATTCTACCAACAAAATTGACTGGTCATCAATCTAACTCAGGCTCAACAATACTTTGAAATTTGAGCATTTTCTGGTGATAGAATGATCTCAGCCCTCTAGCTTGTCCCAGAGTATCTTGGGTGAACTTAGTTGCCAAAGGATGGGAATGAATACAATTGCACACACTCAGGTTTTCAGGATGTGGATGGTTGCACTGGTCAATAATCTTAGGTTCTTTGATATAATACCTTGCCTTTTCGTTTAATATGTGGGAAGCACAGAGATTCTAGGTTAAAACTAAACATTTATCGTCGAAACACTCGGGAGCATTTCCTAGCAGAGTCGCCATTTGTTGTGCCTTGCACACACACCCCATTCAAGAATGAAGACCCCCTCTTTTGTTTTGGCTAGAGAGTCATTTGATCTTCTGATCTCCTAAGTGATTGTGTGGTCAAAAATGTTCATTTTTGACCTTGATGGAAAATCACCTCAAAAAATTTGCTAGAATGAATCCTTGTTCTCCCTTTGAGGGCCTTGAATTGACCTTTTGCGCTAAAGTGACCTTCAACTGACTTTTGCATTGATTTCCTGTCTATCCAACTTGGTGCTAAAAACTGCCTGGTCTGACCTTAGCACTAAAATCCTATCGCTCTGACCTGAGCGCTAAATCCATTTTTGACTGACCTAACATTGAATCATTGTATCTACCTTTTGTGTTGAAAGTTGCCTTGTCTGACTTTGTACTGATTTCTTCACTGTCGGACTTCTGCCCCGAAAATGGCTTCATCTGACCTGCGCTAAAAGCAACGATCACCGACCCAGTCGGACAACCCCTAAAGGTCCGCAAATCGGATAAGCCTGATTCCTCTGCTAACATGTGCAAACCAAACGTTCGACCTTGCGCTGAATGTTACCCCGTCCGACCAAGTCTGACATACCTAAATTCTCCGCCAGGTCTAAACTCAAAGAAATCCACGCAAAATCCCAGACTGACAGTCTGTACACCTGCAACATTAATGGCAGATTGGCTAAGGTTTATAAGGAAAATTAGCAAGTTTTAAATCATTTTTAATCATGTTTGTGGATAAAATTTAAGGAGCTCTATTCTTCCCTGTCAACTTCACCCAAGCTAGAACCCGCGACCTCTCCTGCAAGCCAACACGCACCGCCATCTCAGCAAGGTACGGTTTAAAACCTTACTACTTGAAATTTGTGCTTACACGCAGTTGAGTTTTTTATGATGGCTGGTAGGGTTTTCGAAGAAATTGATGGTTTGGGTCAGGATTTTCTAGGCTAGGGTTTGATAAAGTTTGAGGATTTCACATAAAAACCCTAGTGTAGGTTGATAGTGATAGATTGTCATTGATGTCAAAAGTGTGTTGAGTTGATGTTGCAAAGTTGCAAAGTTGTCATAGTTGTTGTAGGATGTTCTTGATATGTCTGGAGGCTACATATAAAGGTAAGTTTCACATAAAGATGTGTAGTTGAGTTTGTTATGTTTGCCATCTTTGTTGTTACAAGCTATACAGGGTTCATGAGCATTATGTGAGAGATCAAGTTGTGTAGACACATGTGATTGGTCATGTGTTCTCAGAGTGGTATGTAGGTTGTAACCTTATGATGTTGCTTTCCCTCATGTTGTGCATATTAAGAATAGTTAAATATTGTCTTGCTTAAAAAAAAATTTGACACAAGGTGTTGAGTTGAAGACATGGTTAGTTATCAGTGATAGAGGTTGGTTGGAATTGGCAAAGGTTTATAGTGAACTCAATTGGTTGAATTGGCTCATAATATGATCAGTGAAATCAATAATATTCATTATTGATAGATTCTTCAAGTGCTCCTTTGTCAGTGCAAAGTTGAGGTTTGTTCATGATGAAGTTAAGGTTTACATTGCATCCCTTGATTCAGCTTGATGAGAACTACATGTGTACGATTGTTTTAGAGTATGCAAAACAATAAAACTCTAAATTAGAGCCTTCAATAGATATCATGCACTCTTTCCCTAATTTATTATTGACCTGCTAGTAAAGGTAATTTCACTAATAATAACCTGTTAGAGGGCTTTTCAATCATATGGGGACCGGCCCCTTTTTACCACCTGAATCAGTTTTTTTTTATGCAATAAGCATTAAAAATTTATTAAAAAGCACCCCGATATAAAACAAGAGGTCGATGCATATTTCATTTGGTTAGGGGTCTTCGTTTGTTTTTGGAAAGATGTTAATTTTTAATATATGAGAGCATATTATAAGGAGCACGAGTTGTAAGAAAACATTGAATGTTTTTATGAATTAGAAAAAGCATCGAATAAATGATGAGGAGCATGTTATAAGGAAATACAATGCTTTTTTTATAAAGTGGATTTTTTGGTATTGAATAAGTTTTTTTAAAAAAAAACTTTATCTCCTATTTTGTGGGGCTACAAATGCCATATTTTTAAAAAAAGATTTTTTATAGGAGTTTTTAAGGAAGGCAATTTTTATGGAAAGATTTTATTCTATTGTAAACTTTCCTTTGTGGCAGAGAGATTAACAAGGAGAGTTTTTTATGGAAAGAGTTTTTTTTTTAAAGAGAGATTTTTTTTGAGAAGACTCAAAAAATGATTTTTTTTTGGGAGAATATTATTTTTTTGCAGATAGTTTTTGTGCAATGGGAAATGGTGATTGAATTTTTTTTAATGAAGAGGAATATGAAAAGATCTTATGAAGATTGAAGTTTTTGCAGAGACAAGAATGAGGGCAGATTAATAAATTGATATATGAATGGATTTCTTTTATGAAGAGAAAAAAAATAGTGGAAATTATTCATGATTTCTTGCAGGAGAATGATGGAATTTGAAAGGTCTTTTGAAGATAAAATTGCACACAGAAGAAGATCAAAGTTGATCATTTATTTTAAATGAAATTTTTGAAGGTTTTTTTTTTGCAAAGAAGATGAATCTTTGAAAGGGACAAAAATGTTTTTATTGATTTTGTGAATAAGATTTTCTTCTTGCAGATGGATTGGTGTTTGGATTTCTTGATGTTTTTATTATTGAAAACGAAAGGTTTTTTATTTACAGAGAGAAGGTGAAATGTTTTTTTTGCAGAGAAGAGGTAAATGATTAAAAAGATATAATGGCTTTGTAGGTGGATTAATAAGATAGTGTGAGAGGTTGTTGAGTGTGCAGATCAAAGATGAAATTTTTTGTTAATACAGATGAATGTATAAAATATGAAAAACCAATTTGTAATGAAAGAGAGATGTTTCCCTGATCAGGTGAATTAGATGATTCAAGAATAAAATATCAGAGGATTGGAATGATGGAATGAATGTTGCAAATGAGTTGATTTGAATGGTGCAAATCAGATTGAGCAGCAATCACTTCTTGCACATGAGATTTTTAGTTTTGATTGATTAAGAAATGCCAGTGAGGCACAACAGCATGCCAGTGAGGCACAACAGTATGCCAGTGAGGCTTGTAGGTCGGTAAGACCATTTGTCAGTGAGACACTTACATAAGCCAGTGAGGCTTGTAAAGATATTTTCAAGGTTAAGCCAGTGAGGTAGTTTTGGAGTGGTTTTTATACCCCAGGAGGGTTTTCCACTCGTGCAAATTTGTGTTATGTGTCATATTGTTTTCATCTGTATGTGTGTATGTTAATACGTTGCTTATAAGGTTTTGTTCTCCTTCTTCATTCTTAGTTTTGTGTATATGTGGTTGACAAACCAATAATAGCTTTCTCTCCTTTGTGCTCTGCAAGTTAAATTTTGAAAAAGATTTAAAAATTCACACAACACTGATTCACCCCCCCTCTCAATGTTGTCCTTGACTCCTACATAGGTCAAACTGTAGAAATGGATGAGACCGTTAGGGCTTAAAACTTAAGATTTTAGGAAATTTTACCCTTTGAAGCCTGCAGATTTCATTGTGCTAAAACATGCTCCGACTGACCTACAAATCAAACCCTCGTTAGTTGGTTGGACACCTTGAAAACCTGCGCCAAGCACCTGGCACTCTTTTGCGCTAAAATTTGCCTCGTCCGACCGACACGCCTAAAAGCACCTTTTTCCAACTTGGTCGGAGGACCTAAAAAGCCCCGCTAAATCTGAAAACATCTTTTGCACTGAAAAGACCTTCCTCCGACCTTGCGCTAAAAGATTATGTCACCGACTTAGTCAGATGACCCAAATTCCCCTGCAAGGTCGGAGCCACCTAAAAGCCCCGCTGGGAGATTACTTTAATGTTTTGCGCTAAAAACTACTTTGTCCGACCTACGCTATATTACCCTCTAACTGACTTAGTCGGATGTTGTCCAAATCAATGCAAGTTAGACCGAACCAATTTCTGCGCAAACGCAACCACATTTACATCAGCAGGATTTTGCACTAGAATATCAACCAACTGACTTGACAAATTACCAGAGGTCAGACACCTCCAAATTCTATGCAAGTCAGACCTCCCTGAAAACTGTGCAAAACTCAAAAAAGCATGAAGGGACGCAAAAGGTGAAGTCAGACTGAACCATTTTCCCCGCCGAGGTCAGATGACCTCAAAATCAATGCTTTTCCTTCTAAGGGTTGAACAACCCTCAAATTAGCACAAAACCTTGCAAATGACTAAATTTCTTAAAATGTCCAAAGGGAAGATTGTTCAAAATGATGAAATTAATGTTGTGGTGCAATATTAATGATTATTTTCATGATAATTTTCTTGCAACATTAAGTATTTGACTGCATGCAGTATTCTTTCAATTAGACTTAGATTTCCTTCAAAAGCATGTTAGTAAGAAATGCATATTTGCCTTGATTTATCTGAAACTTAGGAGCATGCTAGGAAGTTTCTTCGGTATATCAAACTTATAAGGTCCAGTCATGCAGACTAAATGACTGCTCGGGCACAAGCAATGAAGTATGACTTCAAAGGAATCCCTCCGGAGACCAAGGTCCACTCAGGGTGGAGTAATGTAGGAGACACAGACCTAGGTCATATAGACCTAGATGACTTCAGACTCAGAGTCTTTAGTCCAAGCCCAACTCCCAGAGCCAGAACACTAAGAGATAGTGGACTTGGATAGGCTGCTGCCTTTCCTACTTCGGTTCAGTGTGTAGAGTTAATTGCCACCTATGTGGACAGATACGACATTATGTCTAGGCAAATTTAGATAGCAAATGGGGATGTCTTAGCTGACTTGACCCCACCTGCTCTGGCAGAAATGTTGGACATCCCTTGGCACAAAGTTGTGACTATGTTAGATAGACAAGGATCAAAGGCAGCCTACAATAAGGATGTAGAAGGATGTAGGAAGTATATAAATGACCATTGGGTCAAGAGTAAGAAGTCTGCCCTCCTCAAGCTCCCCTAAATACTTTATAGAAGTGATTTCCATGATGAGATCGGGGACATAGTAACCTTTCTGAGCAGAATCTACAGGTTACCAACTGCCTCTACCTTTGAGGACTGGATGTTCGCCATAATTACTGAGATATTGAAGGGAACCAAGTTCCACTGGGCTCAAATCCTCAGTGACAACATCCATGAGGCTTTCAGCAAATTCAACAAAAACAAATACTTCAGGTGGACGTCCTATGTTGTCTATGCATTGGCAAGAATGAACCATTACGATGGACTGTCCAAGGTTGGTGAAATTAGGAATGATGAGAAGACATAGATCAAAGTATATGAATGCTATCCACAACTAACCTTGTCTCAATCATTGATTCACTTCAAGAGGGTTAATGATTTATTCACAATGTACATAGCCAGGAAGTTGCAGGGTAGCACGGCATTGAGGATTTCTACCAAGGCCATGAATGAAATAACTAGATATGGCAGGTGGTATATCCAATTTGAGAAGTTCACATACATAAGAATACAAGGCTTCATTGGAATGGCCTATAGACTTCCTCGGTACCCTGATGATAAGATAGTGCTTCTGGAGCTGTCGAGGCAACTGATACCGTGTGCAGAGAAACTCAAGCACCTGCATAGGCCAAGTGTTCAATTTCCCATCAAATTTGGCAAAGGACTCTATGCATGTCCTTCTCTAGTATCAGCAGATCACTCAGATAAAGAGCTCCAACTCTTGAACTTGCACTACTACAATGCAAGAAGTCATTTTGATCCAAACAAAGTAATGGAGAGATTCGTAAGCAAGAAAATCTTTCATAAGGTTCACATTGAAGACTTTTGGGCCAATTGCCCTAATGATTATGAGGTTATGAAGAAGGTGCATGCAAGGCTGCCTCTAGATTTTATCAAAAGATTCCATATAATGGCAGTCCCTGATCAATTGCAAGATGATGAAAATGTCATGCTCAGAGGACCATGGGAGGCAGAATACCATCAACCCATTCGATTGCCAAACTAGGCTAATGCAGAAGAGAGTTCCCTAGATGTTGTTATGAGTGAACCAATTAGAATAAGTAAGGCATGGGTCAAATCACAAGTGGCTATTCTAAATGAACAAGGAGTCCAGCTCACTTACACAGTAGTAGAGTCAGACAAAGACTCTGGGGGAGAAGAAGATGAACCCATTCAAGTCTCAGATGAGCCAGAGCTAGCTGAAAAATAGAAATCAAATAGTGAGGAGCACACATCTCTAGCAGAGAAGGAAAAGAAGATGAAGAAGCCATCCACAAAGTCCCCTCAGAAGAAAGACCATCCTCCTTCCACCAGGACCAGAACTTCCAAGAGAAAAGATATGCCAAGTGGTGCAGGGGAAAGCTCCAAGGCTAAGAAGATAAAAGTGAAAAAAGTTAACAAGGAGGCTACCACAACTAAAAATGATTCCAATCTTCCAACTGCTCAACCTCCCACACAAAACACTAGTACTGTTGCCTCAACTCCCACTGCTTCTACTGTCACTTCTCCTTCCATCCCTCCTTCTGCTACATCCACCTCACCCATGACCTCAGCCGTTATAATTCAAGAGACATCTTCTGCTACCTCTCCTGCCTCTACTATCTCCATCACTTCTTGTCCATTGACAATTTCCTCTAGTGACTCTAGCAGTCCTATTTCCTCCATTCTTCCCATTTCTTGCCCTTCCACTACATCTACATTCTCTTCTCCTTTACCATTACCTCCTATTTCTGCCATCCTTTCCCCCTCTCTTTCCTTACCTCCACTATCCTTTTCTTCACCCCTTACCATTTCTTCTTCTTTATCACCAGCCTTGACTAACCTTACACAAGTTAGTTTACCTCCCCTAACCATCTCTTCTATTGTCCCCATTTCACAAATGCCAGTTGATTCACTGGTAGTGCCCTTATTGCTCGGGATTGAGAAAGTGTGTGTAGAGTTAGGATTACAGGAATCTGAAGCAGCAGTTGAGAAGGAGAAGGAGATATTGACTGAGGTAAATAATGATGACTCCCAGGTACCCTTAGCTGATGTGGAAATTATTGACATATCTGATAGCCCCCTTGGTAAAGATCCAATAGGGGAAGTTTTAAAGATTACACAGGAGAATGTGGAAATAAATCTGAAGGACTTGGCACAAGAGGAAGGAAAGGAAGAAGAAAGAAGTCCTGAGAAGAATGAAGAGCAAGAATGGGAATAGTTCAACAAATTGGCTATATCTGATAAAGATGGAGCTTTGGAATTGAACAAATTTTTTGCTCCTGAGTGGCTACAAGGTAGATTGGCATATCCAGAGCCACAGGTGGAAATAATGCAGCTTGACTTGAGAACTATCCTGTCACAAGATTAGAAGCCTCAAAAACATAAAAGAGCTAAGATCCAATCAAGGATTTACAAGAATAAATCAGGATCAAGGATAGCAGAAATAGCAGTCCCGCCAGCTGATACAACAAGAGAACAAGTCCAAGCAGAAGACTATGTCATATCAATTGTTGACCTAGGTCCAACCACTCGTGCTCAAAGAGTGGATGATTTCAAAGGCTCTGTTACATCAATCTTGGAGCAGTTGGATAAAGATGAAATGTCTAAAAAAGACTTGAAGCAGGAAAATGAAGAACTAAGAGCCTATCTTCAGTTTTTGATAAAGCTGGTAGATGCAAGAGGAGATATAAGGACAATACCTACTTTCCTATCTACCGATGAGATGGCAAAATTGAGCGAGGTAAGATCAAAGTCCAAAGGCACAGAGAATTGGTTGATAAAGGCTTTTGAAATGGGATTTGAAGCCATAAGCGACTCTTCTCACGCTCACTAGAAAATGGTAGATTTGCACAAGAAATGGAAAGACTTGCAGGATGAATGTGATTCTTTTGATGAATACTATTCACACATGTATCCTAGAATAAAAGGTATCAGAGAGTTGCCAGCTCAGACTTTGCTTGTAGAAAACATTTTGACTGGGAATCAACTGCCAAAGGCAATTGAATGGTATCAACAACTACTTCTAAGAAAAGAGACCTTTGAACATATTAAGGAAGCATACAAACCAGCTGACGAAGAATTGAGATTAGTTATATATGACATCAGCAACTCTTTGAGAGATTGTAGAGGAGAATCTTATGATGACTATGCTCCATTTGATGTTGATAAATGCAAGGGCAAGTTGCATAAAATATTTTTTGAAGATGATACGCTCAGTATGGAGGAACAGTTGGATAAAGTAAGCGACCTCAGGGCTAAATTTAGGGCATTTCACAAGGCAGGTGCAGAGATAGAAAGAATACACGGCAAATTCGGTCAGGAACTAGAAGTGTATGACTACAGGATATATCATTTAAAAGACCCAGACCCATCTGACATCAATCCAGCACTTGAGGCATGGTTGGCTTCCTAAATGTTCTTTTCTACTAATATACTGAGTTGGCTAGTCAAAATAACGAGATTTGATGTATCTGGTGACTATTTTTCGTCCTTTTCATAAAGGACAAAATGTAATCCAGGAATTGATGTGGGCTATTATTGATGTAATCCTGACCATCGATGTTGAGCTAATCTCCACTGTCCATTTGAGGGCTAGGGTATGTTGCTTTCTATATAAAGAGCTGCCATTTCCACTTTTGTAAGAGAGATTTTGATACCAAATTGTTGACTCTATGCCATTTGAGCTAATACAAAGCAAGTTTCTGCAGTAAATCTAAGAATTTGTGTCTTGTGTTGATTCATCTTTTGGTTTTCATGGTTCGCATCTTGCTTTCCTCTAGTTAGAATTAGTTGTGCTTTCATAATATTCACGGTTTGCTGAAGTATTTGATGAACATTCTAAGTCCATACTTTTAGTTGTTTGTTGATGGTAAATAGCTGTGTAAAGTTAATCTAGGCTAATTATTTATGCTAAAGTTCAATTGCATTTCACAAGTTAAGTTGCACCGCTTATTAGGTATTTAACAGATGAATGCAATCTGAAAATCTGTTGACCTCCATTGAAGATAACACCGTTTTCTGCAGCACTGTAACACCCATTTCAGTTTGGTAACTCAGGAAGCTGGTTCAAAGTTTTGGAATGTTTATCTACTAAAGATAGCCTTGGCATTGTGAATGTCGCTTAGGATCACTCTAAAACCCTAACCTTTTGTCTTTTCTTTTTAAATCACTGTTAGTTGTTAGATTGAAAGTTTCAGTAGCATCTAATCTTGTTTATCAGCTAAAAATCATTATAGTGTTTATGTGTATTTGCTGCCCCAAACCTAAATATTTGCAGATTGCATGTAAGACCCCTTGTAGGAACAGCTAGAATATACCAACTGAGAAATTCCAAGCAAGCTAAGACCTAACTGTATTATCCTTGGAGTAGTCTTACCTAGGGTAAGATACTTTTCAAGAGAGGTGTGAAACCAGCAATCACACCTGCGTTGTTGTGTGCTAAAACCACCATCAACAGGTTGCTAAACCCCACTGATAACAAATGCCTTGTACGGGTATATCACATGAAAGACATGCCAAACACACTTTACAATACCTAAAATTATTCAAGCAAGGTGTGTCAAATCTTGTGGACTCACAAGGCCAACATTTGTCCCCGCTAATTAGATAATGGTGACATACATTCCCTTCATACAATCTACTGTGTTATGGATAACTAGGGAATATAGGATCATGGACCACCTTACACCCCTTACCTTAGAGATAAAAATCTTTCCCAAAGTAAACTCTATCTCAAACAATAGAGGTACATGTGAGCACTTCTCCTCCTACTGCATTGATGCACCACAAGATATGATGGTTGAAGGTCTTAAAGTAGGATTAAAAAAGATTCTAGGGGGTCCTCAATGTTGGGAATTAAGGTGTCTCAACCTTGGTAATTCCTTGCATTATTTATTTTGTATTTATTAATTCATTGCCTATGTTGTAAATATATTGTAAATTCCATATTGTCATGTTGTGGGATGTGGCACGGTGATGTGTCATCCTACATGGAAGATGACAACTTGTAATTTTGTCGTCACATGAGGAGATAGCCATCCCACTTAGTGGTAGGAGAATTTTTCCATGTTTCGGCATCTTGGATGTTGTGTAAGGGAATGTTGACCAAAACGGTTATGATGGATTCCTATCACGAAGTTATGACATGTAAGAGTCAGAAATAGAAGCTTGTAAGACAGGTGAAGACATGTGTCATGAAGCATATTTGAAAAAGGCATATTTGGGCACCCCAAGGTGGACTATGACATGTTGTAAGAGAATATGCTATTTATATCTTATGTATGATAGATTCTCTTTCAACTGTAAGTTGTAACCGCTATGACAGATTCTATGACAGTCGTAAGTCTCATAAGAGCATCTGTCATAGCCCATTTTGGAAATAGGAGACCTCTTTGGGATGGAAGTTGTGGAGAAGTGTCAGGCACATTCTACAATGTTGACCAAGTGTCCTTAGGCATGGGTTTTGGGCCATGAGTCCAAGTTGGATGCCCATCTAAAGATAGGACCAATATTGCCTTTTATATTCTATATAAACAGGTGCTTGGAGGAGGAGATGTATTACAGGTTTTACAAGTACTGTTATGCTACTGGATTAACTCCAAACATAAGTGTCGAAGACCATTGAAGCTTGCATTGCAAGTGTATTGTAAATATTATTCAGTTTTGATAATACATTGTGCAGGTTTCTAAGTGTGGGGTTTTTCACCCGATAAGGGTTTTCCCCACCGTATATCTTTGTCTCTCTTCTTCTGTCTTCTTTCTAGTTCATGTGTATTGCTGCAATATCTCATTTACATGTTTCATATTGCTTTTATTGTAAGGATTAATTTGAATTTGTATAGCTCTCCCCTCAGAGGATTAGCATAGGAAGTGATTTCCGCACACCTTGCTTCCTTTCAGTTGGTATCAGAGCTTGATCACCTTTGGTCCTAGTTGTTGGGTAGGGGTTTTTTCAGCTGATCTTAAGTTGAGTGGGAGCTTGTGTAGAGTATTCTGAATCTTATTGCAGCAAGGAGATGGCAAGCACATCCAGAAGGATAGAGGTGGAGAAATTCAATGGCACTAATTTTGAGCTGTGGAAGCTCAAGATGGAAGACATGCTTGTAGACCGAGACCTCTGGGAAACTATCAGTGGCACTAAACTAGCTGCAATGTCACAAGCTAATTGGGATCTCAAGGGTTGAAAGGCTAAGGGTCTCATAAGACTTAGTCTTGTTGATTATGTTTTGTTAAATGTCCATGAAGAGGCTACTACAAACTTGCTTTGGAAGAAGTTGGGAGATGTGTATCAAGCCAAATCCCTAGTTAACAAAATTTTTCTGAGAAAGAAGTTGTATTCTCTTCAAATGGAGGATGGAGGATCCATTTCCAAACATATGAATGCTTTCAACATGTTGGTTGCACAATTGACATCCGTTGGTGTGAAGATAGAGGAGGATCACTGTATGACCTTGCTTTGTTCTTTGCCGGACTCGTGGGATCACCTTATCATAGCTATTGGAAGCACCACATCCACATTCAAAATGGATGAAGTGGTATCTTCATTGTTATCTAAAGAGATGAGGATAAAGTCTTCTAAGGCAGCCAAAAAGGCTCTTGCGGTTTGTGGAAGACCCAAGGAGAAAGGGAAAAAGAAGGACAAGAAAGCTAAGAAGGGTAGATCCAAATCTCGTGGCAGATCCAAATCTCCTAGAAAGTCCAAGGTTATCTGTTGGAACTGTGGTAAATTTGGGCATTTCTGAAAGGAATGCAAAGAGGAAAAGAAAAAGAAGAAGAAGAACCCAAATTCATATTCTGACAAGTCACAAGATGATGGTGATGCTTTTATCGCAGCCCTGGCAACCCATGCATCTGATGATGTGTGGCTGATTGACTCCAGTGCATCATTCCACATGACCTTGTATTGAGATTGGTTTACCAAGTATGAGGAGTTTGATGGTGGAAAGGTGTATATGGGTGATGACTCTCATCTAAAGATTGTTGGTCATGGAAGAGTCTCTATCTGATTCCCTGATGGATGAGTGAAGGGGATCTCTGGGGTTATGCACATCCCAGGCTTAGTACGGAACCTGCTTTCTATAAGTATGTTGAATGATGCAGGTGTGCAGGTTTTCTTTTCAAAAGAAGGATGCAAGATGACTAGAGGAGCTATGGTGCTTGCTAAGGGTACTAGGAGAGGTACTCTATTTCAGCTGAAGGCATGCATTTCACAATGCAATAGTTCTTCTGACTCAAGGAAGAGGGCAGCAGTCACTTCATCCCTGCCATTTGAATGAGTAGTAAAGAAATCTATTGTATCTAGTCCTAATGGTTGTAACCGTACATTGGAAGTTAAGCTTCCTACTGAAAAGACAATGTTATGGCATAAGAGATTTGGCCACATTGGTGAGAAGGGTCTGCATACCCTAAAAAATAAGAACCTCATTGAGGGGTTAGATGATTGTAATCTTGAGTTCAACTTTTGCGAACATTGCATATATGGAAAACAAAACCGTGTTCAGTTTTAATCGAATTCTCATAAGTCTTCTTGTGTGTTGGACCTTGTTCATTCTGATGTGTTTGGTCCTGTTAATGTTCCTTTTCTATCAAAATCTATATATTTCCTATCTTTTATAGATGACTATAGTAGAAGGACATGGATTTATTTTCTCAGAAGCAAATCTGAAGTCTATAGTAAGTTTAAGGAGTTTAAGGCCTTTGCTGAAAATTAGACTGGTAAAAAGATTAAATGTTTGAGAACTGACAACAGTGGTGAGTTCTGTTCTATAGAATTTGATAAATATTGCAAGGAACTTGGGATTGAAAGACATAAGACAACTCCATACACCCCGCAGCAAAATGGAGTTGCAGAGAGGATGAACAGGACACTGATGGAGAAGGCTAGGAGTATGCTTAGTGGAGCTGGCCTAGAACAAAAGTTTTGGGTTGAAGTTGTTGCCACTGCTTGCTATCTTGTAAATAGATCTCCTACATCAGCTCTTGTTGGAAAGACACCCATGGAGGTGTCCATCTGGTAGAAAGCCTTCAATAAGGCATCTTCATGTTTTTGGTTGTGAGGCATATGCACATGTGCCTAGGGAGAAGCAGTCAAAATTGGAGAACAAGGCTGTTAAGTGTATCTTCATTGGCTATGGTGTCAGTGTGAAAGGATACAAGGTTTGGGACCCTGTGGCTGAAAAAGTGTTGTATACCAGAAGTGTCATCTTCAGAGAGCTTACACCTTCTTCCACTGTTTTATAGCCAGAAGAAAAAGATAAGAAAGAGAATGTTGTTCAGTTTCCTCCTACCCCTGAGAAGACTGAACAGAAAGACAATGTTGGACCTGATGATGAGGAGAGCTCTTGCAGCTCTGAAAGCTTAGATGAAGAAGTTGAACCTCAACCTCAGCTCTTGAGGAGGTCTACACGGATAAGAAAGTAACCTGAAAGGTTTGGTTTTACATTGCTTGATTCTAGTTGTGCTTTTTCTTTGCTTACCAATAGTGATGAACCTAGAACTGTATCAGAGGCTATGGACATGAAATATGCAGGTTCCTAGAAGGAGGCCATGGAGGATGAAATGGCTTCTTTGGAAAATAATCAAAGATGGGACTTGGTTCCTTTGCCTCTTGGATTGAAACCCATAGGATACAAATGGGTGTTCAAGAAGAAATTTGGTGCAGATGGCAGTATTAAGAAGTATAAGGCTAGATTGGTTGCGAAGGGGTATTCACAAGTGGAGGGTATAGATTATGGTGAGATCTTCTCTCCCGTTCCAAAGCTGACATCCATTCAATTCATGTTGTCTCTTGCAACAGCTTATGACTTAGAGGTAGAATAGATGGATGTGAAGACAACTTTCCTTCATGGTGATTTGGAGGAAGAAATCTCCATGTCACAGCCAAAGCATTACATGGTGAAAGGTAAAGAAATTTTGGTTTGCAAATTAAAGAGGTCTTTGTATGGTTTGAAGCAGTCTCTTAGGAGGTGGTACTTGAAGTTTGATGCCTTTGTGTTGTCTATTAGATTTGTGAGATCAAAATTAGATCATTGTGTTTATTATAAGTTTGATGGTGATCGTATTCTCATTATTGCACTGTATGTTGATGATATGTTGCTCATTGGGAAGGGTAAGAATATGATTTCTCATATTAAATCTTAGTTGTCAGCACAATTTGAAATGAAAGATTTAGGGGCAGCCAAGTACATTCTAGGAATGGAAATCAGAAGAGACAGAATCAATAGAAAGCTTTGGTTAAGCTAGAGTAAGTATGTGAAGACCGTGTTGGATAGGTTTAGCATGGCAGATTGTAGACCATTGTGTGTTCCTATTTCTTTGGGGACAAAGTTGTCTGTTGAGGATTGTCCAAAATCTCCTAGTGAGGTGGAGGACATGAGCAAAGTACCTTATGCTAGTGTTGTTGGCAGTTTGATGTATGCCATGGTCTACACAAGACCAGACATTGCCCAAGCAGTGGGAGTCCTTAGTCGATTTATGGCTGATCATAGACAGGTACATTGGGATGCAGTTAAGTGAGTGTTCATATATTTGAGGGGTACTTCCAATTATTCCATATGCTATCATGGTAATGTTTCAAGACCTTCGCATTCTATTGATATTCATGGATTTGTGGATTCAGATTGGGTAGGTGACATTGACAGCACAAAATCCACCAGTGCTTATATGTGTACACTGTTTGGTGGTGCGATTAGTTGGATGAGTAAGCGACAACTTGTGGTTGCTTTGTCAACGACAGAAGCTAAGTATATGGCAGCAACTCATGCTTGTAAGGAATCCATTTGGCTTAAGAGATTGTGTTTAGATATTAGTGTTGATGCATGTTAGATTACGATCAGTTGTGACAATCAAAGTGTGATTTACCTTTTGAAGAATCTAACTTTCCATGCCAGAACAAAGCATATTGATGTTCAGTTTCACTTCGTGCGAGACATGGTAGATGATGGGAAGGTAAATTTGGAGAAGGTAGATACTTTGAAGAATGTTGCAGATGTATTGACAAAGCTAGTGGGCACAGAGAAGTTCAGATGGTGTTCGGAGTCCATGGGCCTCTCAGCCTATAGCAGTTGAATCATGTTATTCTATTGGCTCTTACAAGGTGTTCAGCAAGTGGGGGAATGTTGGGAATTAAGGTGTCTCAACCTTGGTAATTCCTTGCATTATTTATTTTGTATTTATTAATTCATTGCCTATGTTTTAAATAAATTGTAATTTTCATATTGTCATGTTGTGGGATGTGGCACGGTGATGTGTCATCCTACATGGAAGATGACAACTTGTAATTTTGTCCTCACATGAGGAGATAGGCATCCCACTTAGTGGTAGGAGAATTTTTCCATGTGTTGGCATCTTGGATGTTGTGTAAGGGAATATTGACTGAAACGGTTATGACGGATCCCTATGACGAAGTTATGATATGTAAGAGTCAGAAATAGAAGCTTGTAAGACAAGTGAAGACATGTGTCATGAAGCATATTTGAAAAAGGCATATTTGGGTGCCCCAAGGTGGAACATGACATGTTGTAAGAGAATATGCTATTTATAGTTTGTGTATGATAGATTCTCTTATAGCTGTAAGTTGTAACTGCTATGATAGATTCTATGACGGTCGTAAGTGTTGTAAGAGCATCTGTCATAGTCCATTTTTGAAATAGGTGACCTCTTTGGGATGGGAGTTGTGGACAAGTGTTAGGCACATTCTACAATGTTGACCAAGTGTCCTTAGGCATTGGTTTTGGGCCATGAGGCCAAGTTGGACGTCCATCTCAAGATAGGACCAATATTGTAGGAGGAGGAGATATATTACAGGTTTTACAGGTATTGTTATGCTGCCAGATTGACTCTAGACACGAGTGTCAAAGACCATTGAAGCTTGCATTGCAAGTGTATTGTAAACCTTATTCAATTTTGATAATACATTGTGTAGGTTTTTGAGTGTGGGGTTTTTTCACCCGATAACAGTTTTCCCCACTGTATATATTTGTCTCTCTTCTTCTGTATTCTTTCCGGTTCATGTGTATTGCTGCAATATCTCATTTACATGTTTCATATTGCTATTATTGTAAGGATTATTTTGAATTTGTATAGCTCTCCCCTCATAGGATTAGCATAGGAAGTGATTCTGCACACCTTGCTTCCTTTCACTCAAGATACATTAGGTACAATGAGACACAATTCTATGAATAGAGGGCCCATCTTCAAAGGGTGAGATTAGGAGGGTCTCTCATTCTCTCTTCACCACACAAGTCTCACTAGACTAATGGTCTTGGGGCTTCTTGAAGCATGACGATGACTCACTCCTTGATGTATATCTTTCGTTCTCTCCTTTAATATACCCTGCCAAAACATGTGGTTGAGGTCATCCTTAGGGGTGATGAAATCCCCTAAGAGGCCTCCTAGAAAGGATTCCAAGTACTTTTGATTCTCAATATTATGTTTCAATGTGAGAGAAGAGCATACACAAGCTTGGGTCCCCATGATTGAAAATAAATAAAGAATACTAAATAAACTAGAGAGTGCTTTTGATCTCCAAGATCACCTTGCAGTGTGAGGAGAGAGCATACACACTAACTAGCTTAACAAGAACGACATACAAGATTCATTCCCTTAAGAAATTGAAATGTGCGACTATACTAATGATAAAAATAAGTCTTCAAAAAACATCATGCACCAGATAATATTACTAGTCTTATGTTTGTTCTTTTATCAGTTATAAGGAAAGCTGCACAAATTAGGTTAGCCTCCAAACACCAATTGTTAGACAAAAAAAATAGAAATTTAAAATCAGGATCAAAAGTGTAATAACAAAGATTAAAAGCACATTAAAACAGGTCAGAAGCACAGTAAAATAAATCAAATGTGAGACATAATAGATTAGATGCATAGTTTCAGCAATTAGATGTGCCAATCCATTAATCAGAGGTGAGCTTATACATGTCAAATGCATCGGATGATAGGTCAAAAGCACAATTTTGACAGTTAAAAGTGCAATTATGTCAGTCAAAAGTGCAATTTTGTCCATCAAAAGCATAATTCTATCAATCAAAAGTGTAATTATGTCAGTCAAAAGCATAATTATGTCAATCAAAAGTGTAACTCTATCAATCAAAAGCCTAATTTTGAACCTGGCAATCTCAAAATATGAAAATCTCAAGAAAATTTGTTAGTTTTAAGCAAAATATAGGGTAATATATGTTGAAATTCATCTTCAAACACTCCAAACACAATAGAAAGGTTTCTTTTGCTATAGGAGGACTCTTGTGAAAGGTCACCCCCAAATATTGTCCAAAATGAGGCTAAATTTGCAACAAAAAGCTACAAAAACTTACAAAACAAGGTTAAATTTAGGGACGTGGGACCCACCGAGAATACCAAATTATGTGAGGAAAATTGGAATGTAAAAAATAATAATAAAAGACTCTTATGCCAACTTTACATAACCTTCAAAGAATTATCACAAGATAGAAACAATAAATCAATGCAAAACAACAAATATTACCACAAGTGATTTGTATTCTTTGGTGTAATATGTGGATTGCTTAATTACTTTGCATAACCTTAATTGCAAAAAGTGTGAATGCAAGAGCTCAATGATAGGGGTATGAATGCTCAAAGTGCAGTATGAATGTTCAAATCTCAATGATTGTGGAGAGTTTATGAGATGGAGAATGAACATATTTATAGCTTTCACAAGATATTGATTAACGGTTGAGAAAAATATAATGAATCAACAGATGAGATAATTTGAGAGGACATGAAAAATAAGCACATGACATGTGTCCACGCAAAAAGCTTGTTTTAAAGAGTTAATTGCTTTCATGGATAATAAAACTGATTTGATCTTCATAAATAGAATTGATTTTCTATTTAATGAATTGATTGATAAAATAGAGATTTTAAAGCTAAGTTGACTCAATCTTTGATTTACTTTTTAACAATGGATTTAGAAGAAAATTAATTAAATAAATGAATTATTTAATTCATGTGCATGAGTATTTTATGGGAAGAAGGGATATAATTAGAGGATAAGAAGCTTTTATTAGAATTAAATAAATAAATTTATCTAATTCATGCGCATGTGCATGATGAGAGAAAAAGATGATAAATAAAATATTTGATTTTATTTATTTGGTGAGAAAAGAAAATAGAAAAGTCAACTAAATAAATTATTTTAATTTATTTAATTGTGGGGGAAATATTAGCTAATTAAAAATTATTTAATTATTGTGGATAAGAGGAATAAAATTGATGAATTAATTAAATAAAGGAAATTATTTAATTAATGTGAAATTGAGGGTTGAAAATGGATGATTTAATTAAATAATTAAAATTATTTAATTAAAGTGGATTAGAAGAATAAAGAAGAACTAAATTAATGGAATGATGGATTTAATTAAACAATTAGGAATTATTTAATTAATGTTGAATAGAAGAACTAATGAGGGAATGATGTGAATAGTGAGACGATAATGCATTAGCCATTTTAGGTGTCTATAGCATCCATGGTCTTGTTCCCAGCCTTACTGCAAGCCTTTGATCCACAACATCCATCATCATCATTGGGATATATCATTCCCAATCCTCGTGTTGCTCTTATCATCAACAACACAATCCAACATCATCAATCCATCAATATTTGGCTTTTCAACTTGAACAAGGGCAACATCATGTTTGTCTAAGTTGTATCATTTCAAATGTGCATGTATCTTTCTTGTGTGTGTGCATGATCGCTTAATCTTTCATTTACAACAGTCCATGTAACCTACCTAACATGACGGTATCATGGTCTTCCATATCATCGTGCTATACGACATAGTGTTGCTTGTGACCTTATCAGTTGTCTCGTCATAGTGCCCATCAAGGTCATCAAATGCCTTGTGATGTGTTGGGGCATCCTTTTATGCATGGGACATGTTTTCACCCTAGTTCCTTATACCTTGGTGCCTAACGTCTCATGCCATATCAAATAAGATTGCTCATAATATAATATAGTATAATGCATAACTATCATCTCATCCATTTGCATCCATCCTTATCCTTCCATCATTTCTATTCAATCCTTTATCCCCCATCACCCTTTTCCTCCAATCCATTTTTCTTTAAATTCCATTGTCATCATTCTAATCTAGCTATTTTCATCCTTTTGAGAGCACACCCGTGTTCTTCAAACTCACATGCCCTCTCGAAGGGGCATCATCCCTACCATCATTCCTCCTTATTGATCTTGCTTTGAGTAGCTAGGCATCATTATCCCTAATCCTACCATCCAACCAAGCATTATGTTTTATCATTCTTTGAAATGATGCTGCTTCACAACACCATCTCAAAGAATGGAAAAATGTAGACACCTAAAATTATCCACTCACCATCTTGTCACTATTTATCTACTATCAAGACATCCCTAAACCACTTTCTTCCATGATTAACTGAATAAATACCTATTTAGATAGTTATTTATGTGATCCCCTTTTTGACGATGATTAAATAATATTTTATTATTAAAATCACTATTCATTTACTATTCACTATTCATCTGTACCCTCATCTATAGCTCTTCCTAGCATAAATAATTATTTAATCATTTATCATCCATCTTTTATAGTCCAACATTAGATAAATATTCATTTATCTAATATCCCTTTTCCTACCCCATGAATTAAATAAATGTTTCTAATTAATTCCCTATTTTGTGCACTTTTGATTAAGTTGACTAATCCACTTAATCACATGCTTGCACAATCCTAACCCCTCATTAACCCATTCAAATCCCTCACATCCTCCAAAGTGTACAAAGACATGGGCTTTTGTACATGATCACATCCACTTTATCCAAGACTATCCTCCACCCTTGATCTTTCATTGATCCAAGGACCATCTTTATTCTCCAATCAAATTGTGTCACTTGGTGGCCTCTCATCAATCCAAACCTCTCAATCATCCTTAACGCTTGATCTCTCAAATCAGTCCTAGCCCTCCATCCTTCATCTCAAAAACCTATAAATAGCCATCAACCCAAGCCATTTTCAAGACTCCATGTTATGCAATGTTATGCTATCAATTTGAGGATCAATCACCAATCCAACATCAAGGAGCACATCCAAAGAAGAAAGGTTGACATTTGAGGTTCATAGTTTAGCTTCATTTGTTATATGCATTCCCTTATTCTTAATCATGAGGTTGCATTTGATTATGAGTAGAATAGGCTAATAATGTTTTAGTGTGTTCTCTTTCATTCTCATTCTATTATGCACACTGATTTCTTCAAAATAAAAGAGGATAAAAGAGAAGATATACTGAAATAAAACTATCCTAAGGCGATGTGCCAAATTTTAAGACTTTTACTAGCTTTAGAAATTTACACAATATCTAGCATTTACATTAATTATGATAACTTTATCACTATAGCAAAGGGCACTCAAGCACATGATCATCACATAATAAGAGGTCATTAATCATTTAAGCACATGAACAAAGATAAAATGAAAGGATAACATTTGAGAAGAATACTTGCAAAGATGAATTTGGCACAAAATGTCAATTCTCCCTTCATTGATGAGCTATGAATAGATTACAAAAAGAGGCTAGAAACATAAATTTTCCAACAGTTCTAGTAATTATAGGAAATGCCCACAATGGTGCAATCTATTAAAAAAATTTCCCTACTCTTAGAATTTTCATGCACATTTATAATCACGATGAATCCCTACATGCTTTGGTGCTGGAGCAATGGAAGTTAATTTGTACGTTAATTAAGGAATTGTCAAGCACTTAGTTGTCCTTCAAAGATCGCTAGAGAACAAATGGTGAAGTTGGACATTGGAAAAATGAATGACAGATATTTCTCAAAATCTATTGGTCTCGAGATATGCCAAGTAGACTATGCTTCTCTTTTTTTCTAACCAAGGACATAATGGGAAATTGTGTCAGATCTGATAGTTGCTTCAAGGAGCATAAAGCTACCAAGTGTTGTTGGGATGTTATTTGTTAATCTATATAATTGGGCCCACTAATGAGCTAACTCGCCTCCATTTCCCAATAGTACAAAACTATAAAGTTGATGAACTAACAATATTTACATGTTGTGCAAGTTACCAGAGCTTTTGAACATGATCAACAACTCGAGTTTTCATATATCTTGATGAGTGAGATGGGGCCCAGCAAATGATGACTCATTCAAAGTGACCAATGGTGCAACATTATGAATTTGTTAGACTTGCTACTCTCGAATGTTGCATGGTGCTACCATGTGGCATTCGTGATCCACCTCATGCCTTGTTTGCTTAACCCTTTGGAGAAAATCTAGGTCCATAATACATGTTGATTCATTTGTTATGGCTAATTAAACAATGTTACGAAGTTGTCAGACTAACAACATTCATATATTGTGAGATGTTGCCATGTGTATCTCCCTTCCAGGACATATAGGATTTCGATATCCCTCAAGTCTTTCAAACTATAGGCCCCACCAATTGCTAACTTATACAAAGTGACCAATGGCATAATGTTATAAACTTGTCATGCTAACAATGTTTATATGTTACGAGATGTGGCCATGCATCTCTATTGTCTTTGAATAATGGCTCTAGAGAATCGATAGTGTACTTCAAAATTGAAGACTATATACAGGAAAAATGAACTTGCCACTTTATAAAAATACATCAAGAGAATCAGAACCTGACATTGAGTAGCAACTTGTGGGAAGACAAAATAAAATTTGATGACAATAACAAAAAGGGTCTGGTATCTTGAGAGAAAAACATGACCTGAAGAACAAATGGAGAGCAAAGTTCTACACCTTCTACAAATACAAATTTAGGTACAAGGATGCTCCTAGCCAATGAGATAAAGAGTATTGTCACTACTACAAGAAAATGGAGCAATGAAATATCAAAATTGGGGCATAAAACCATGGAATTGATGTTGGATGAATGTTGGAGATTTATGGATCAAGAGGATTCAATACAAATAATGTAGGAAAGTGTTGATCAAGAACTGAGAAATCTCATTTCTCATCTTCCATATCTTGTACAAATAGATGCAGTAGATCCTCAAATTTTGACTAATGAAGGTATTATAGATGGACAAAGATTATTTGTACATAAGACTTGGGTAGAATCTTATAATTTTAGAAAAGGCATTCTTCAAGGTTGTAAAAATAGGTTTTATACATCATAGGATCTTATTAATAGGGAAATAAAAGAAATTGGTGACTTTACTAGTAAAATATGATGTAATTTGTATGATGAGAAAAATAATTTGAGAATAGTGCAAGATGTAAAAGCACAGTTTGAGAGTGTTTTGAAGGAAAAGTCACCAAGTGGTAGAAATTTTGATTCTTTCTCCATTTCTATATTAATGCACATGTAGGTTTCTTGTGAGGAGTTTGAGAAGAAAGTGCATGATCTAATTAGAGAGAATTGTGTTCAAGTAGATGTTAAATTTGTTAATTTTCATGGTCTTGACCTAGCATTGGTAGAAAGCACAATTAGCAAATTCTTGGTATACTAATAGAAACAGTATTCATCCAACACAAATTGATCTTTTGCAAATTATGGAATGTAATGTGTTGCATATATTTTATTGTAAAATATTATAATATTTAGAAATATGGAGGGGTGGTCAAGGTGACTCTTTGTATTCCCAAGTCTTATGGTATATTATAAATAGTTGTAAAAGGATCTTTATTAGGGGTTCCATTTTTTTTTTATGGGTAAAAGGCTATAGCCAGACATTTATTTTATTAGTAGAATTTTCAAAGTACATCTCTGTTCAATGCAGGCACCGGTAGGAAAGAACAGAGTAAGAAAACCTCCAGTCTTGCCCGGGACTTGTAAAGTCCAGTACATTATTTAGTTTACAAATCCTACTTCCAACATGCAGGAAAGTGACCTATGAGGATAAGTCCTCATTTACAATCTAAAAAATTAACAACTGCAAACCCTACTCTTATCAAGAGCCATTCTTCTATTTTATTGCTTACTAATACAATCATTTGATCCTTTGTCCCATGGATCACCTTTTGCAGACTACTTTATTATTACAATATGTTACACCTTTCTCCATAATAGGAGTGATACATTATATAATTTCACTTTGATCACCAAGGGGCATCCTTTCATTTTATATCCCTCGATCACCTGTTACTAGAAGTATGCTTCTCCCTTTCTACTCATTTTGTTACTCCTGCAGACACCTGTAAAACACATCGACACCTTTCCCAAACTGCCTTTCTTGTTAGCCATATAAAAGTAGAAAGTTATCATTGTCCTGCATCAACCTTGTTAGAGCTCTTTTCATATCACATCTTTGAGATTTTAATCAAAATTAAACATGATTGCAATTTCTTCTATCATTTCATCATGAAAATGGTGGTAGCTTATTCCTATCTCCCAGGATTAACATCAAAGCTAGAAAATAAAAGGATGAAAGCTTATGTATATCTCTGTTTATATATATATATATATATATATATATATATATATATATATATATATATATATATATATATATATATATATGAGTAGATAAGAAAGAATTTAAAAGATAAATAAAGTGTGCCTCTTTGTGACAAAGTATCTATTGGTTCTGTTAGATTACTAAGGCCTATTACTTCCAAAGCAAGCCATAGATAAGAGCCATTTCTTGCTCTAGCAAAACAATACCTGAGTGGTAATGAACTGGCATAAAAGGGAAAAAAGCCATAGAAGTCTGGAGACTTCTATGGCAAGTACCTAGATCCCATTATTATAGCGAGTGATTTGAGTTCTCTACCAACTCGCACACTTATCTCACTTCGAGGCCGCGCATGTAAACCATTATTTATTACATGCCTTTCTAAAACAGATCTTCTCCTTGCCATAACAATCTTAACATCATTAATTATATAATGAAGGATAGATTATCATTACAACTAAAAAGGTAACGAGATCCCTAGCTACTAAGTTAGTCTTGCATGTAGCTACCATTGTGTATCACGGGGCTATCTCCTTTCCTTTTTTAAAGACAGGTCAAGCCAAAGCATAGAGGAGGAGCCACGAAGTAGATTAGAATGAAAAAGGTGCATACAAAAACTGATAAATGAGTAAAAGAGAGTAGAAAATATATCTATTTATATGTATATATATAACTATATATACATATATATAAATATATAAATATGAGTAAGTAACTAAATATATAAGAGTGCATATGTGGCAAGGCTGGGGTGAGCTAGCAGAGGTGGAAAATGAGCACTAGAAAGCATGATTAATAATCAGATGGATATTAGTTGGTAGAGGGAATTCGAGAAAGGTTTAAGTTCTTTTAAAGGCAAACAAAAGCTTTCATTATCTACCCTTGCTAGTTCCAATCCCAGCAAGATTCACAATTATTTTTTTAGTAGAAGCTATCTGTTGTAGGGGAATGGAAACCCCAGTGAGATTGGTTAGCTCTAAACATCAAATAGCTTTTCTTGGTCCAGTGACGCCACTTCGTCTCCAGCGCATGCTTCAACGTTCAGATGAACTTATGGTTGGAGCCATAAGGATGATTGTTGGAACGAAATTCATGGAGGAGGAGGTAGAGAGGTATCGAATTGACACTGACATCACCTCTAGAGTGCTGGCAATGTTATTGGAATTAGAAATTGACAAGGTGTTGATTGAGCATATTATGAGGGGTCTTTTTTATTCTGAGCATTTGGGGGATTTAGGGAAAACACTGGAAGCAGTGAGTGTGGGCATAGGAATGCCAAGGCCAAGGGATATGGCTTCTCTAAATGATTTGGATGCAATTGTGAAGCTCTACCCTTTCATTTTAGATCTCAAAGGGTCAGACCTGATGATGGCCAAAGAGATGGCGGAGGTTGCTGTGAATTTCATCAAAAGAGTCTTAGGGTTGGTTGCAGAAGAAGGGTTTGATTGGGTGGCTATTTTTTACCTCCAGCTGCTTTAATACGACAAGGAGAAAGTCTATTGTTAACTTGTTTTTATTATACATTGTGAAATCAGCATACTATAATCTTACTAAAAGCCTCAAAATAGCTTCATTTTGAATGTATAGAATCCCGAAGAAGAAGTCAAAGAAGCAGACCCTGCGTGGTCAAGAAAATATAAGCTATATAAGTGTATTAGGTTTAGACCCTACGAGGTCTCTAATAGTTCTGTTTCTGTGGTCATGGCAGTATGGCTGTAGGTAGCCATTTTTGGGAATCATACTCTGTAAAGCTCTTTTTTGAATAACAATATAAGCAGGCTAATATGCATCAAACAATCTATATAAGAATGAGTGAAAATGTATGTTTATAAGAAAATATAGATGAATTTATAAGTGTTTATATATAAATGAATATATATATATATATAAGAATGAGAGAAAATAGTAAATAAGAGTACATATATATGCATATATGTATGAAAGTATAAATAAAAGAGAATATAGAAGATAGTATAAAAGAGTATATACACAAGAATAAAAAGTAAGAGAGAAAGAAAATATATATATATATAAACAAGAAACCAAAATGAAAATATTTTAACAATAAGCCTAAGTCTCTTATGAAGTTATCTAAAGAGGAGGAAGGAGAATCAGGCAAAAGAGTAAAAGTTAGAAAAGGATGAGTCAAGCCTAAGAAAGGAAAGACTAGATAGGCATGAGGTATTCTCCTACATCTAGGTGGGACTGAGAAGCTTGCCCTAAGACACAAGTTAAATGTTTAAGGTTACCGTGGTTATCTAAGAGTTGCATCTAATGGTTAGGCAGGTACCATTAGCACCTAAGTTAGCAAGGTGATCAACTTTAATATTACCCTCCCTAAATATATGATTAAATGTGCATTTTCTAAATGAAGTAGTGATGTCAAGGGCGATGGAGAGGAGGGAATTGAGTTTCTAGTTAGGCATGCTACCCTTTCTTAAGGCATTGATAATGATTGTAGAATCACCTTCCACTTCTAGTTTTTTAATTTTTAAATCTCTACACATTCTCAATCCTTCAATCAGAGCAGTTAGTTATGCCATGTTATTGGTTGTATTTCCTAGGGGTTTGGCAATAGTTGCAATTTCCTTCCCTTCCCAATTATGGATAACACAACCTAAACTTGCGACCCCATGGTTACCTCTAGAAGCCCCATCAAAATTTAGCTTGAACCATCCTTTTATAGGGGGTTACCATTTATATTCTTGTCTTTTATTGGAGGTATTGTGGTTCCCTAGACCCACAAAGGGGGGCAATTTTAGGCCTATCCATCTACCATGCATCTTTTCATCCCAGTATGACATTATGGCTTCTTTCCTAGGGTTATTAAGAACACTATTGTTGACAATTTCTATAATAATAGCTTCGATCTTATTAATAAGTTGTTCATAAGTCAATTTCCTATCTTTGAAGATTCATCTATTTCTTTCTTTCCATAGTTCCCATATCATGATAGAGGGTGTTATTGTCCATAACATATGATAGATGCTTTGTCTATGAATGTCTAGCCAGCATTGAAATAGACCTAGTATGTTATTGGGAAGGGCTATTACCCAGCCCAGTTTACCACATAACTAGTTCCAGCATTTGAAAGAGAATTGACAATTGAGTAGAATATGGTATGTTGTTTCCTGCTCATTTTCACATAGAGGGCACCTGCTAGGTCCCTCATATCCCATCTTAGTAAACCTATCTGCCATTAATATTTTTTTTCTGTAAGGCTATCCAAGAGAACACTCCAGCTTTTGGAAGACAGTTCTTATCCCAACATAGTCTAAATGGTATTACCATTTTTGGTCTGAGTTGTTGTTTGATTAATATGTTATACCCATCTTTGGTGTTGTAGTTTCTAGATTTGGCACCATCCCAAACCAATATATCAGTATCCTTTTTGAAGAATACACTCCTTTTGTTGAGGATATCGAGTAGTTTCTTTTTTTCATTATCTGGGATGTTATAATTTTCAAGCGATTTCCATTTCCATCCAAGATTTACATCATTATTGGGGAATTCAATGTAATCTTTTACATATTTCCCCCATTGGGATTCCAAGATTCTTTTTGCATTCTCCAAGTTATCAAGGCTACTTATTGTCTCATATCCTCCCCAGGAGTCGTCCCAGAATAGTGCTTGATTGCCAACACCTAGACTCCATGTTAATTTATCCATGATGAGTTTTCTACAGTCCAACATAAAATTCCAAAGTCGGGAACCTTTAGGGGGGTTGGCCATCCTGAAAAGGGAAGCAGACTCCTTGCCTCTAAGATATTTGTTTCTGAGGATTTTTACCCATTTCAAATTTTGGTGGTTATACATTTTCCATATTAGTTTGGCTCCTAATGCTTTACTTTGTTCCCTGATGTTTTTCAGACCCAAACCACCTTCCTCTTTAGGCCTACATATTTTATCCCAAGCTACTAGTGTCGTTCTTTTCTTATCTTGCGTTCCCTGCCAAAGGAATGTTCTAAGAGTTTTGTTGATTTCTTCATGTTTTTCTACTGGTAGACTCATGCAAGATAATTGATATATTGGTATAGCTAAGAGAACAGATTTTAACATTGTGACTTTTCCAGCTGAAGATAACCATTTGCCTTTCCAAGACTCGGCTTTTTTCCTGATCTTAGAAGTAATATAGTCCCACTGATCTTTTGTCTTGTTACTTTTGTCTAAAGGTAGGCCTAAATATTTACAGGGCATTTCCCCTCTTTTGAAGGTCATAATTCTGCATATTTCTCTTTCTGTGTCTGGGTCTGTGTTGAAGAAGAAATTTTTTGATTTGTCAGCATTGACCTCCTGGCCTGAGGCCTTGGTGTAGGAGTTAAGGATCTCTTTGAATGCCTTGGCTTCTTCGATGCTACCCTTACCATAGAGCATGGTGTCATCCACAAACTGTTGGTGGGTTGTGTGGTCTAGACCAGAAGTAATTTTGATTCCTTAGATTTTACCCTCTTCCCTATATTTGGTAATCATCCTTCCTAATGCTTCTGTCATTATAATAAAGAGGAAAGAGGATATAGGGTCTCCTTGTCTCAGTCCTCTTGACATACTAAAAAAACCTTCTAGGGTCCCATTGACTAAGACAGAGATCTTGGGGCTAGATATACATTCATAAATGAGATTTATCCATTGTTTCACAAACCCAAAAGCCTCCATGGCTTTACATAGGAACTGCCAATCAACCCTGTCATAAGCTTTACTGATATCTAGTTTTATCAACATTCTAGGATTTTTATTGTACTGAATGGAGTGGATGGATTCTTGAGCTATAATTACTCCATCGTATATAGATCTTCCCGGAACAAACCCAGTTTGTTCATCACTAATGTGTTAGACTTAGGGCATACAACTGAGAGGGGGGTGAATCAGTTGTACGAAACTTTCTCAATTTAAACACTTGAATCTTCTTTAGTGATTAGCATAATATTAATCATGAACCATAATGCATTCAAATCAAAAGCAGAAACATATCAACACATATGACACCAAGATTTTGACATGGAAAACCCAGTTAAGGGAAAAACCACAGGGTGATTAACCCAAGAATGTATTCTCTGTTAGAAGAATAGAAAGAACAAAATGGCACATGCTAATTAGGGCTCACTACCTGAGCACACTGCTCACAAGAGGCTCACTGCCTACAAGAGACACACTGTCTACAAAGGAATAAGTATCACCTTTATGAACTGGAGAATAGCATCTTTAGCATGCTTGAATCAGTTCCATTTAAGCCCAATACTTCTACTCTGCCTTTCACACTTCTCTTCACTACCACACACTCATCACCACAAGACACACTTCAAAATGACTTCACAATCCCTTATTTATACAAGGCATCAACTTAGGAACAATCATCTAAGTCAGCAAACACCTACAAGAACATCCGCAAGACGTGTAATACATCCGGTCGGCCAGTCTCAAGAAGAACACCAATATCCATGGTTATTCTTCAAATGCAAACTCTAACTTCAATGCGGACCACTAACATGAACTGGACATGATCCAACGATCATCATAACCTTCCCTGAATCACCAAGAACATACGTACTTCATCATCCTACTGGAATTCTTCTCTCCTTCATTCGGAGCTTCAAGAACATAGTCTGTCATCACTGTCACAAATGAATAGGCTCTTTTGGACCTTCAACCCATGAACTAATCTAGTTGATACTTCACAGGAATGTCCTCAACACTCCCTCAAATCCGTAGAATGGGATAATGAAATTCTTGATCCCACCGGACCTATCTGTGGCACTCTGTCACCTTTGAACACCTGTCGGAACCGGTTCTACTTGAGTGACCATAACTTCTTCAGATCTTCATGTGGACCTCTAAAAACTTGATTGGAGCATCTCAAGACTTATATCTACAAACCCTTTAAACCACATCCTCTGATCCTCAACCTATTGAGGACTTTTACCTTCTTGTCATCACTGTTCTTCACTGTTCCTGATTGAGACTCATTTTCTCAATATCCTCAGCACACAGCTCATCTAATCCTTCTCATTAATGCAACATGAGTATGTTGGCATCAATGACAACACCGGTTAGGCCCATACTTGCAACAATCTCCCCCTTTGTCATTGATGGTAACATATGATGTGAAAAACCATCAAGACAAGAACTTCTCCTTATTGTCACAACTCCCCCTAACAGCAACAACTATTCACATGTCTTCTCTTCCTTTATTGTTCCCCCTTTGATCAGCAACCACTTGTTTTTCACATGTCTTCTCTCCCCTTTTGACATTAATGGCAAAGGGCTCATACTTGCAACTTCATTACTTCATAACATACCAGCTGCTCCCCCTGAGTAGCAGCTCCCTTATCATCAATCTGGATCACAAGATATGACTGTGATATCCACTAGATTGATGCACATCAATGCATCCTAGTTCATCAGCGGAGGGGCAATAACCCCTAACTTCTCCCAGAGATACTCAAAAGAGTCCTTGGGAAGAGGTTTAGTAAAGATATTTGCAATTTGATCCTTGGAGGGCACATACTCCAATCTGACTTCATCTTTGTTCACTTGCTCTCTCAAAAAGTGAAACTTGATAGATATATGCTTAGTCTTAGAATGCAACACCGGATTCTTAGAAATATTTATTGCACTTGAATTATCACAGAAAATTGTGATAAGCTCCTCATATTCTACTTTAATATCTCTTAGCATCTGCTTCATCCACAAAACTTGAGTGCAACTACCTGCTGCTACAATGTATTCTTCTTCAGTTGTGGATAGGGATATTGCCTCTTGTTTCTTGCTTAGCCAAGAAACCAATCTTTTTCCCAAAAAGAATGCTCGTCCACTGGTACTCTTCCTGTCATCCACATCTCCTGCCCAATCTGCATCTGTATATGCATGAAGAGAAAAATTATGATCTCTAGGATACCATAGACCATACTCAACTGTTCCTTTTAGGTACCTAAAAATCCTTTTGATTGCCATGACATGAGATTCTATGGGATCAGCCTGGAATCTCACCACAAGACCAACAGCCTGCATTATATCTGGTCTAGTTTGAGTGAGATACAATAATCCTCCAATCATTGATCTGTACTTTGTCTGATCTGCCTTAGGAGAGTCATCATCTTTGCTCAACTTACATCCGGTTACCATGGGAGTGTTCATTGGCTTTGAATCTTCCATTCCAAATTTCCTCAACAATTCTTTCACATATTTGGTCTGAGAAATAAAGATTCCTTTCTTTGTCTGAGTAATTTGTAGACCCAAGAAGAAATTCATTTCACCGAGCATTGACATCTCAAATTCACTTTTCATTTGATTTGTAAAGGTTTTACACATACTGTCTCTTCCTCCAAAGATGATATCATCAACAAATACTTCAACAATCAAGATGTTTTCATGATAAATTTTGAAATATAGGTTACTATCAGCAGTACCTTTGTTGAAACCAATCTTCAAAAGATGTTTGTCTAGTCTTTCATACCATGCTCTTGGGGCTTGCTTTAGTCCATACAGTGCCTTCTTTAATTTGCAGACCATATCACCATGCTCAGATAGTTGAAATCCATCTAGTTGTTCAATGTACACTTCTTCTTCTAAGTCACCATTCAGGAAAGCATATTTGACATCCATCTGATACACCTTGAAATCCTTGAAGCAGTAAATGCAAGAAATAATCTGACTACTTCAATTCTTGCCACCGGCGCAAAGGTTTCTTCAAAATCAATTCCTACTATTTGAAAGTAGCCTTTGCAGACCAATCTAGCTTTATTTCTGATTACTTCACCAACTTCATTTAGTTTGTTCCGGAAGACCCATTTCGTTCCAATCACATTCTTGTTTCTAGGTCTGGGAACAAGATCCCAAGTGTGATTTTTCTCAATTTGCATCAATTCTTCCTCCATTGCTTTGGTCCAGTTTTCATCATTGCAGGCTTCATTTATTGTCTTAGGTTCAATCTTTGAAATCAGACAATATTCATTTGAATTTTGAGCAATTTTCCTTCTAGTTTGCACACCTTTGCTTTTGTCACCTATGATCTGATCTTTAGAGTGGTTCAGTCTTACATACCTTGGAACTTTGGAAGTTTCTTACACTTCTGCTTCTTGATCAGGCTCATTCAGACCTATCTCTTCTTCCTAATTTACTGGATCAGTCTAAATCTAATTTTCAGAAGAGGATTGAGCTCCTTGAACTAGAACACCATTCTAATCATCTTCATCATATTCATAAAACCTTGAGGGTTTCTCTATTCCCTCATCAACCTTTACATTTGTACTTTCTATCATCTTTCTTAGTCTCTTGTTATAACACCAGTATGCTTTGCTTTGAGTAGAGTAACCCAAGAATATTCCTTTATCACTTCTAGCATCAAACTTACCTAAATCTTCATCTCTTTTGATGTAACATTTGCTACCAAAGACTCTGAAATATCTTATAGTAGGAGTAATGCCAAACCAGAGTTCATAAGGGGTCTTACCGGTATTGCTTTTGATTTGAACTCGATTAAGAGTATAGACTGTAGTGCTGACAACTTTTCTCCAATAGATCTGAGGAACATTTGCTTCCATCATCATAGACCTAGATGCTTCTTGGATGGTTTGGTTCTTTCTCTCCACTACTCCATTCTGCTGTGGAGTACTTGGAGCAGATAACTGTCTCTTAATTCCATGTTTCTCACAGAATTCTATGAACTCACCGGATGTGAATTCTCCACCTCTATCAGACCTCAAACATTTCAACTTTAATCTAGTTTCATTCTCTACCATAGCCTTGAATATTTTGAATTTCTCAAGAGCTTCTGATTTCTCCTTTAGAAAGGTTACCCACATCATCTGGGAATAGTCATCTATTAGCAGCATGAAGTATCTATCACCTTGAATACTTCTGGTTCTTGGTGGACCACAAAGATCAGTGTGAACTAAGTCCAATAGTCTGGTAGAAGATAGTTCCTTGCTTTTGAATGTGACTCTGCTCAGCTTACCCAACTAACATTCCTTGCACAAGTTGTTAGTAGGTTTCACCAATTTTGGAAGATCTCTTACAGCCTGAGTATTGCTTATCTTGATGATATTATCAAAATTCACATGACACATCCTTCTATGCCATAACCAACTCTGATCAACTTGAACAAATAAGAAGCTTTTACCAGTACCAACCAAGTGGAAGATATTACCTTTAGTTTGAGTACCGAATGCAATCTCTGTTTCAGATCTTTCAAAGATTTTGCATTTTCCATCCTTGAATCAGAGATCATAGCCTTTGTCCACCAACTGTCCAACACTGAGAAGATTGTGCTTCAAACCTTCAACATACAGTACATTACCAATTTTGTTTCTTCCATTAAAAGAAATAGTTCCTCTTCCTCTGATTCTACCAGCAAAATTATCACCAAACTTCACCACTCCTCCTTCATACCTTTCTAAATCTATGACCTTATTCTTGTCACCTGTCATGTGGTGAGAGAAACCACTTTCAATGACCCAATCATTCTTTTCTTCAACTTGGGCAGCGAGAGCTCTTTCTACAACTTTATGATTGATAGATACAGAGGATATTGGTTCTTCTTCCTTGATGGCAATAAACACCCATTCACTTCCGGATTTGTTTCCTGTCTCTGATTCATTATCTGTTACACCTTCATTATCATCTTCTTCATGAACGTAGTAACAATTCTTTTGTAACCTTGATCTATTAGGATTTGGCTTTGAAAATCTTTCTAGACATTTTGAGGCAAAATGACCAATCTTATTGCAGTTAAAACACTTAAAAGGCAATTTTCCTTCGTACTTACAGGATCCTCTTGGTAGTCTCTTTGCAATGAGGGCTTCAAGTTGAGTAGTTTCTACTTCTTCTTCTTCTAGGTCTTTTGTTGCTTTTCCATACCATGACAATTTCCTTGATGAGTTCTCTCCCAGATCAAATCCTTGTTTACCTTTCACAGAGGCACTGGCTTTGAATATAGATTTAGTTTTGGGGGAATCATCTCCAAATTCGGTCATTTCAAAAGCAGCCAGTTTGCCAAGCAATTGGTCTCTTGTGACAGTTGTATGGGCTCTAAATTCATCAATGGCAGCAACCTTGATTTTGTAAGAGGTGGGAAGGGATCTAAGAATCTTACCAACAATCTCATTTTCATCCAAGAATCCACTAGAATTTCTAATTCCACAAACCAGCTCATTCACTCTTGGCATAAAGTTGGTAATATTTTCATCATCTCTCATCTTCAGTTTTTCAAATTTCCCTTTTAGACTCTTTAACCTTGCACATTTAACATACTCGTCTCCTTCATGCAAAAGTTCCAGTTTAATCCAGATCTCATAGGCAGTTGGTAGGTCAATAACATTTGAGAGTTCTGAGTCAGTTAATGCACTTAGAAGAGCCTCTTTGGTTTGCAGATTGTTTTCAGCATCTGTGATTTCATTTAGGGTTGTCGGACCACCCTATGGAGGTACATATGCTTTTGTGACCATGGACCAGTACGCCATTCCCATACACTGCAAGTGACATTTCATGCGACCTTTCCAAAGAGAAAAGTTGGTTCCATCAAACTTCAGACTATCCTTCTTGTATGATGACATTTTGGATCTCCTCAAGCGGTTAAGCTCCTTTTAGAGGAACTTAGCTCTAATACCAATTGTTAGACTTAGGGCATACAACTGAGAGGGGGGGTGAATCAGTTGTACGAAACTTTCTCAATTTAAACACTTGAATCTTCTTTAGTGATTAGCATAATATTAATCATGAACCATAATGCATTCAAATCAAAAGCAAAAACATATCAACACATATGACACCAAGATTTTGACGTGGAAAACCTAATCAAGGGAAAAACCACGGGGTGATTAACCCAAGAATGTATTCTTTGTTAGAAGAATAGAAAGAACAAAATGGCACATGCCAATTAGGGCTCACTGCCCGAGCACACTGCTCACAAGAGGCTCACTGCCTACAAGAGACACACTGTCTACAAATGAATAAGTATCACCTTTATGAACTGGAGAATAGCATCTTTAGCATGCTTGAATCAATTCCATTTAATCCCAATACTTCTGCTCTGCCTTTCACACTTCTCTTCGCTACCACACACTCATCACCACAAGACACACTTCAAAATGACTTCACAATCCCTTATTTATACAAGGCATCAACTTAGGAACAATCATCTAAGTCGGCAAACACCTACAAGAACATCCGCAAGACGTGTAATACATCCGGTCGGCCAGTCTCAAGAAGAACACCAATATCCGTGGTTATTCTTCAAATGTAAACTCTAACTTCAATGCGGACCACTAACATGAACTGGACATGATCCAATGATCATCATAACCTTCCCTGAATCACCAAGAACATCCGCACTTCATCATCCTACTGGAATTCTTCTCTCCTTCATCCGGAGCTTCAAGAACACAATCTGTCATCATTGTCACAAATGAATAGGCTCTTCCAGACCTTCAACCCACGAACCAATCTGGTTGATACTTCATAGGAATGTCCTCAACACTCCCTCAAATCTGTAGAACGGGATAGTGAAATTCTAGATCTCACCGGACCTATCTGTGGCACTCTATCATCTTTGAACACCTGCCAGAACCGGTTCTACTTGAGCGACCATAACTTCTTCAGATCTTCATGCGGACCTTTGAAAACTTGACTGGAGCATCTCAAGACTTATATCTACAAACCCTTTAAACCGCATCCTCTGATCCTCAACCTATTGAGGACTTTTACCTTCTTGTCATCACTATTCTTCACTGTTCCTGATTGAGACTCATTTTCTCAATATCCTCAGCACACAGCTCATCTAATCCTTCTCATTAATGCAACATGAGTATGTTGACATCAATGACAACACCAGTTAGGCCCATACTTGCAACATAATGATGTCTGGTAATACTTTCTGAATTCTATTAGACATGGTCTTTGTGAGTATTTTATATATAGTGTTACATAAAGAGATAGGTCGCAAGTCCCCAAAACTCTCCGGCTTCTCCTTTTTTGGGATAAGTGTGAGGAATGTATTATTTACTTCTTTTAGGAGGTTGCCAAAATTTCTCACCCCTTCTAGAGCTTCAACAACTTCGTCCCCAATGAAATGCCAGCATTTCTAGAAAAAGAAGGCTGAGAAGCCATCTAGACCTGGGGCTTTATCCAGTAGCATTTGAGAAACCACCAGTTCAATCTTAGTTTTGGAGTACTTTGGATTGAGGGCTTTGTTTTGATCCTTTTTTTGATCCTCTGTTATGATCCTTGGAATGTTTTACAGTATGGCTTGTTGATGGATCCTATTGGACCCTTCCCAATTGTTAAGAATGTTTTCGAAATACATGACTGTTTCAAATACAATTTGTTGTGGCTCTTCGATCCAATCATTATTATCACCCTTAATTTTAGTAATTCTATTCACATTCCTACAGACTTTAGTGTTGTTATGAAAAAACTTTGTGTTCTTATCTCCAGCTTCAAGCCAGGTCTCCCTAGACTTTTGACACTAGAAGATTTCTTCTTTGGATAGTATATCTTCATATTCAGATTTCAGCTATTTTTTCTTTTAAATATGAATTTTCATCCATGCCATTTGCAATAACATCTCTATTAAGGTTTTCAAGTTCTTCTAATTTAACTTTAATCTCAAAGATGTTACCAAAGTTATTCTTATTCCAGTTGAGAAGTTTACTTTTAATAGTTTTCATTTTGGAGATTAAATAGAAAAGTTTAGAACCAGAGACCTTAGTTTCTTTCCACCATTGCTCAATTAAAACTAGAAGGTTATTATATTTAAGCCACATTTGCTCAAATTTAAAGGGGCACCATTTGGGTTGGTAGTCTTCTAAGATACACAACTAGATAAGATAGTGGTCAGAGCCTGAGTATGGTAAGATCTCTGCCATAAGATTATAAGGGAGTTGAGCCTAGTTGCCTCTGAATAAAAATATGTCAAGTTTTTCTGTAATGTTACTAAAATCCAGTCTTCTATTGTTCCATGTAAATCCCTCCTATCCAGTCTTAATTTCCATTAGATTATTTTTGTGAACCCATTCCTTGAAGTCATATGCTACAATGGATAGCCTTGTTGAACCACCCCACTTTTCTTTAGGGTCTAGGATGGCATTGAAATCTCCACCCAAAATGTAGATCTGATCTTGTAAAGTTTCCATAAACTGTTATATCTCTTTCCATACTGATCTCTTATCCTGGTTCTGGGTAGGTCCATATATGTTAAAAAGTATGAAGTGAAGATTACTTCTAATGCTTTTGACATAACCACTCATCCAATTCTTTTTACTGCCTATTATTGAAAATGAAACAGCCCTGGGGTCCCATATTACCCCTAGGCCCCCAGAGGCTCCTTCAGCTAGAACTCTAACTAGCTCCCAGATGCCTAGTTTCTTTTTTAGAGTATCATTCTCTTCTTTCTTGAGTTTAGTTTCTTGGATCATTAGTATATCAGGTTTGGTATTGGTGATACAGCATTTTAAAATCTATTGTTTGTTAGGGGCATTAAGTCCCCTAACATTCCAAGTGTTGATTCTCATGGCGCCAAGGGAAGACACTTCCCCTTCCTAGCATTAAACATTATAGTGATCTTAGTTTGATCCATTGCCTCACCATCTTTCTCTCTCAGTTCAGATAGTGATTTCCTTCCTCTTTTTTTATTGCTTTTGGTGCAATCTCGGGTTTCCTTGTTGAAATCGGTTAAAGCAATTCCCACCTAATGCTCTACTTCCTCTATCTCACTACTTCCCAGTTCCACTGAGTCCTCTTTGTAATATCCATAGTTTTCAATAACTCTAAATTCAAGTAATTACATGAAGTAAATTCGAAGAAGTAAAAGGTGATAAATTTTTCTTTCTCTTTAGCAAACATTGAAGTTTAATCAACAACATATTAAGAAACATGATTGCATCATATTACACAATTTGTCTATTCATTTCCAAATGATTGATAACATGTTAAATTATACAGAAAGAAGATTACATAAAGTAACTCACCAAAATATTACTGCATCTCGATTGTCGACCTCCATATCACAAGCCTCAGCTAACCTCTGGTTGAAGAGAGAGAAAGCATCTTCAGAGAGCTTTACCTCCAACCACAGACCAACGGTCTCCCGCACACCTTCCTCCCCAAAAGTGGCCCTACCCTTCACAAAGAGTATAGACCTAAGATGTCCTATGATATTTGCCAACAAAGTATTGGTGGTGTATCCTACGTAACACTATTGATCATACAACCCTAGATACCCTCTAGCTAAGTATGATCATCCCAATAGGTTGCGTCATCTCAGATATGGTGAACTATGTTCATATCTATAGTTTATCAATTCTAATTTAGTCTTTCCATTTTCAACAGGTTTCCAAATATTGTCTAGGTTCTATGATCCTTACAGATTAACTTTCCATACCAGGATTCTCATTGCAACTTTGCAATACCCGAAATCCAAGACTTATCAACACTTAAAGGAGTTTAAGTTGATTCATTACAAATAAATGGTTACCTTACCCAGGTTGAGCATTAGTCAAGATAATTATCTCTTTTCACAAAAAAGATCAAATAAACTTAACTAGGGTCCTTACCCCTTCATTTAGTTATTCTAGACACAACCTTGTCTATACGGTAAATCCATTCCAATCAATCTGATTCAGATCAATCCTTAATCTAGAATATATTTACAATATGAGTCCATCTTTGTGTACTTGCAATCTCTAGGGTCTATGACCTCTTGTCCCTTTATTATCTATCTTCATACTATCATCCTTGAACAATTTACTAAGTTTTCACTTTTATCCAAGATTCACTTTAGGATTTATCCAAGTACTACTAGACTCTTAATTTCTGACTCCATGGTTACTCAACCATATACAGTCGACTAGAGGCAATGTCATATCTGACATAAGAGTTATAGGTTTCCTAAATACTTCAGGTTATGATTCTAGGGTTTAACTTCTCTAACCCAATGCATGGAATTATCAAATGTCTTTGTTTTCCAACTCAATAACATAAATATAACAAAACATGAGAACCAATACCTCTAGTCTTTCCTAGACCACTTGGCATTGCTTAAATTCACATTTCACGTAACATGAATAAACATAGCAATCAACGTATACCTTCACCCATATAATATCTAAAAGAATACTATATTTTCTCAAAACTAATCTTTCGACTAAGTTCAATCTATCAACCCTAAAAGGTTTGAATCATAAAAGATAAGAATTACTTCCAACCTCTTGTCCTCCTTAAGTTTGCTGACTTCCAATTTTACCATAGGCTATGGACACATATATAACATCCTTTGCATACATGTCCCATAAACCTTTAACAACATTCATAACAATCATATGGGGTTAAGTTTTAAATCTCTCAACATACCCAACTTGAAATAGATGAAAACATAGCTATGCAACATTTGGATAACTTTTGCCTTCTATGCACGAGTAGTTCCAAAATAAGTTTTATTAATCATATAATAAGAACTATAACTTCTATCTCCTAGTACTCCTATACCCTGGAGTTGGTTTAGTAGTTTTAATCTTAACATAGGAGAAGTTTAATATGTCTTCGAGTATATTTTATCTCAAAATAAATCAACATAAAATAATAGTTGCTAATCAAAAGCAATATCGAAGTCCACATTCTTAGCTCACCGATTACCTTGGATTTGTATGACAAGAAGAATCACAATTTTCAAAAGGAAATCTATGTCTATGTCATCTCATAGTCATTTTAATTTCATAATGACATTATCTCACCAAGGTCTCTATTCCGAAGGATAGCGAACAATTGCTTCCAAAGGGAAGAACACATCTATGGTTCTAGCGAGGATAAATACTTACAACTTAATCAGTTCTTGACAAGTTTAAGTCTATGATAAATTTATCAACCTTCTAGTTCTTCTCAAGTCGACTGACTTATGCTAAGAAGATAAAAGAACTAAGTTTGACCTACAAGGTCTTAAATTTGACTAATAGATTATTATTACTAGTTTACCCAACTCTAAACTAGAAAGAATATTATTTATCGATGATCTATCCCCTAAGAGATTATTCAAGTCTTATCGACTAGTAAAAATCTTTCCCATGATAGAATACTTAATTATATTGACTATAGATTAAGTTGATAACAACCTAGATTGGTTGGCTAGGTTCAAAAATGTCACAAAGATTGAAAAAGAAACTTAAACCAATTACGAATAACATAGGTTTAAATAATTAAAAGAAATATGTTAGGGTTCCATTTCCCTTAAACCAAAATAACATAATAATATTAATAATGTAAATAAACTAAATGTTTAGAAAGGATAGAATTGATCCTTTTGAATTCAAAGTTAAGTTTCTCTTTCTCTTCCACAACTAGTGATCTTGAATAATTAATAAGCAAGTGATGAGGGAACGTTTCACCCTTTTCATCTATTAGAAGGTAATCCATATTGATAATACAATTATTTAAGAACTATTGTGTTATAAAGAGCATATGATACTATTATCATATTGTCCTACATTTTACAAGATCTTCATTGATTGGATGTATAGTTTATATTGAAACTTAAAACATACCAGATCATAAAGACACATATACTCCATTTGTATAGTTTTATTCCAAATCTCTTTGCATAAATATATGTATATAGTTGACACAACCCTATCTGAGTAATTACACTCTTAACATCACTGTCAAATTCTATGATTCGTCTATGCACATACATAGTTATAATATCTACTAATAAATAAATGATAGTGTTAATATCTCTCTATCGAGTTTTCTTTTAAACGTAATAAGTATTTACTATTATTAAAAGACAATGAAATCACCAAACATGAAGGCTATTTTTTTTTAGAAATGTCGGCCTTTGTGCCATTATGAGACATTGGCAAGGAAAGAACCTGGATGATGGCTTTCTTGTTTTAGCTTTCCGCTTGATTCTCTCATCCTCCTGAGCTCTTTAGTCGTGTTGTTCCTCTTCATCTGCTATGCCCCCATGAAAACTAATCTTGTTGTGGTCTCCTTCTCTCCGTTAAAACTTCTTCCCTACTCTTAATGATAGAAAGAAGAGAAAAACTAATTTTCTTAACCCTAACTAACTCATGTCTTATCCCTAATGATAGTCATTAAGCTTGCTCGGCCTTCTACTGCCTTCCACGACAACCCACTAGCATAATTTTTGGGGCTCACGACACATTTGTTGTCATGGCTTTTTGAAAGGTGGTGACATTTGCTAAAAGATAGTAGATTAGTTTCAAGACATAACATCCTTGTCATGGTTAGTTGTTAATATCACGAGATGCTTTTAGGCTTAGCTTACATTATCATTCTAGCTCAAGCTTGATAATGATTATATTGTTATCGTATATAGTGACTATAATGAATAATAACTTATATCAAATCTTTTCAAGCACTAGCCCGACCACTACTAACACTTGGAAACCTTTACTTCTCACTTAGTGATCAATATATGACTATATAGTTTATTATACATTATCATTACAATTTTTAATTGATGATATCACACTGTTCAAATCACATAGATTTATGGCATTATTTTTGCCAGTTTCATGATGACAACCTATTTCTCAACGTCATTCTTGTCGAATATACTTCATTTACGTTGCACGCACATCAAATGTTACAACGATGATGACGACGTTGCCGACGACAATAGGGTAAATACACAACTGTAACAACAAAGTTTATGGTCGATTTTTTGGGGTCAAGTTTTAATCTCCCCCTTTTGACAATGCATTGATATTTCATGTCAGTTTTTGACTTGCTAATAGACATGCAAGCGAAGATAGATGGGACAATTTAACCATCCACATTTGACAACGTGAACACAATTGATTATGACGTATTTGTCGAAAGTTGCATTAATCACAAATGACGACGTCCTAATCAACAATGTCATTTTCACAAAGCGACACAACTGAAGGGCAACATACTCAAAAGATAACACCCATTGACCATCGACAATCATGTCGAGACAATCTAGGAATTGGCCACAAAATGAGACTTACCTCAATACTAAAGTCCACTGTCAATTACACATCGTACTTAGTTAGCAAATATCAGTTGGTAACCAAAGGTCTATATCCTTCTTCCCTGAAGATACTTTCTCTCCCCTTTGCTTCACAGAGAGTCCAATCCACCTGTTCCTGTCAAAAAAATCTCACATACAAATTGTGGTCAACGTACTAGTATCTCGGTCAAAGCATAATATAATCATAACATTTCTCTTTTCCCATGAGCTTAAAACATATTCACATGTCTATTCTATCCATAAAACAAGTAAAAGTAAATAGTAAAAATTTGTCCAAAAAGAGGGATGTAACACTTTTCATTATTATCCTGCCTTCTCTCCTGATCTTCAAGTTCCAAGATCTTAGTAATGAGCTTTTCCTTTTCTTTGTTAGCTTCCTCTATTACCACTTCCTCAATCACCTTACCTAGGATCTCATTACAAATTTCTTCTAAATCCATGTGGTTAATTTTATCTGTGACATTCTTATGATCTTCAGGGTCTGTATGATTTTCCTCTGGCTCATATGTGTTTGGAACCCAATTAGGGGTCTTCGATATCATTGGTTCTACACTTTTTTCCTTTGCTATGGGGTTAACATGACTGATATCTTCTTTTAATAGTTCCCCTTCCTCTAATTCCATCCTTCCCTTATCTTTAGGAGACTCACAGTTCTACTTATAGATTTTATCCACTACAGAGAAATTTTTCCCCAATCCTGCTTGTGCCAGATTCTCATTTTGTAAAGTATGATCATTACTATGGCTCTTGGTGTTCTCCTTGTTGCTTGGGGTATAGTTAGGGAAAATCTTGGGCAGAGATGGTACCATACTTGGGCGTTGATTAGGTCCAGACGAATCCCTGCTACCATTACGGTGTTCCTGTGAGGGTTGGGGGGCATTCCTTTGATATTCCACAATAAATCCTCCTTTATTGCCATTGAATTTAATATTGACACCCATTGATTGTGGTTTTGCATTTTTCTTAGTAGATGTTTTTGAGACTTTATTGATAATGTTGTTATGGATAGGGCCTTGGGAAAATACAAGCTTGATGTAGTAAGTAGCGAAATTGGTTTTGAGATCCAAAGGTTTGAGGTTTTGTATACTTATATCCATCTTTACTAATAGAGTAACATCAGAGTGAGATAGGAATTCCTTCTCGATTCCTACAAATTCACCTAGATGATTACCTATCTCCCTCAATATTTCACTATCAATAAGCTCTACTAGGAGATTAGGTAATTTAACCCATCTAATGATTTTGAGTTTAAGTTTGCTAGGGTTGAAATTTGGGAGCCAGTCCAGATATTCAAAATTGTGCCCATTATAGTATAAGTTTCTGCAAATCAAGATTTCCTTTTTTAAGTCTAAATTTTTGCAATCAATGAATATAAAGCCTTCAGATATGATAGTAGTACTTACCTGGTCCTTGTAGAGGGCTTGGATCCATTCAGCAATTTCACTCACAGGTGACCCAAATCCACACCAACAGACAAAGAAACCATGAGTTCTATAATGGCCCCCTAATCCGTCTGTGTAAATATTGCAAATATTTATAATCACTTTCTCCTTCATGGCTGTAGGTTTTGGATATTGCGTTGATTTCTTCTGCTAAGCTATCAGAGGAGGCTTAAGGTTCCCTTGATCGTGACATGCCTCCTGGTCATTGCCCATCGTAGGATTATTAGAAACCATATTCCTGAGTCTAGGGTTTTTTAGGAGTGGCCATTGGTGGGGAGCCCTACTATCCACTTTCCAATTTGTATTTGGGTTCTTCTGCAAGTGATTATTCCTAGGGGCTGGTTTTAAAAAACCCTTCGCATTTCCTTGCTATGGATGGGATGGGTGGAAGGCAGAAGGGGGTTGTCAGGCATTAGAGATTCTTTCCTAGCCTAATGCAATGTAGTTTTCTCCAGACGCGAATGCAGGAGTTGTGGAGGTGATTAGGATGGCCCATATACCTAAAACCCTAGCCATGTTGTGTTCCTCTCTAAATGCAGTCGCAACCCTCTCTACCTTCTGTGATTTCCTGCTTTTCACAGTTTGCCAACCGTGTTCCTCATAATGCTATGGAGGGGGAGCCCAGCCCCCATGAATAACCTTCATATCCCTTCACTGAGCATAGTGAGGGTTCAGAGCCCTTTCTGTGGTTTTGGGCTTGTTCATAATGTTGTTTTGTCGAGGAGAGCCTACTTTTTTTCATTGATTTCGCACCATTCCTAGGTATTGCCCATAATTGTTGTAATTATCATTCGGGGTTCCATTTTTTGATTCTCATTGGAGGTATAGCCTTTGGGATTTGAGAGATATAATGTTTTCTTTTTTTCATTTTGATGGAGATTCATAAACTAATTATAAATAAAAAATATAGAATTACTTGACTCTTTGTGGATTTTTACATTCTTATTTGTAAATTCTAAATTTATGTTCTTCCCAAAATTTCTATTTATTTAAATCACCTAATGTCGATGAAAGAAACATGTGTTTAAACCACTAATTCCTTTTGACCTGTGAGGTGTTTTGTGTGGTCGAATGAACACAAACTTGTGCAACAAATCAATTCAATAACCTTCTACATGTTATTTTCCTTTGGAGATTGCACCATCTTATGTTTGGATTGTGAATAAGTATCTAACAAAGATTGATTATAAAGTCATTTTTGTCCATTTATAGAATGATGTATGCAAGGGTCGAAGATAATTTCAAATTCACCTTTCTTTTTCTAACCCTATCCTTTTTCTATTTCTTTATTCATGGTTTAAGCATAAGACTGTAATGATAAATTTTAAATTACAAAAGGCAATATAATATGCTATGCATACATGGGCCTATTCATCTTCTTTATAGTTCTAGAAAGGACTAAAGGCTTTTGATGGCTAATAGTGTTTCATTTCACTAAGTGGGTCTCTTCTCTTGTGAAGGACTTAAATATTTGTTATAGCCCATTGAACAAACCAGCCAAAGTGCTCTTCAACTGGGAGTTTCTAGTAAAGCCTCATAATTTCTGTACAAAAGACTCTTGAGGCTAGCCACCTTCCAAGTAGGGGAACCTTTGTTGTTCCACCTCGTAGGATTCATGACTTGTGGGTATGTTGGTGTGCCAAAATCCACATTAATGGGCTGCTTAGATGGGGTTGGATTAGGTTGATGATTGGATGGTTGATAGGATTATGAATAAGAATATTTTTGATAAAATGGGTTTGATAATTTGGATGATGAAGGTTTGGAAAGTGGAGAACTTATGGCTATTATTTGTTCATTTAGGATTTTGAGTTTGGCCATAAATTGTTTGATAGGATCATGTTTTAGGATGGTGTTTCCCTTGTCATAATTATCATGGGGATGGCCAATAGATATTCAATTTGTGCCTGAGGTATACCTAGTGCTAGGATAATTGGTATATTTTTCTTGATCTACAAGGCTATCATCCTCATTGGTATATTCCTATTGATCTACAAGGCTATCATCATTATCAAATGTATAGGTTCTACCCTGGTTTGCAAAGATAACCTTGTCTATGGGGCTCATGACATTTGATTTAGCTTTTAAGTTTTGGCTTGGGAAAAAGGACAAGGGTTAGAAAATGTTTTGGATTTTAAACTCTTTTCAATCTATTACAAGATGATTTGCTATGGTTTTTTCAAAGTTGGATTTTTTACTTGAGATGTTTGAGCTTGAAAATGTTTGATGTTTAGACTCAAATATTGTTCACTAGTTTTTCACAAAGAAAACATGCTAGGCACATTAACATCCTATTTTATTCAAGTAGGAGTATATATACTTGTAAGACCACCATTATGCCTTGTCTAGTCATGGAATGTAAGGCCCATGAGGACATGACTTACAAACTCATTTCTAAGGACATGGGGTGAGTAAATTCCTGGTGCTAACCACTTAAGATGAAGCATTACAAGCACATATAATTGGTCCTATCTAGGATGAACAAGCCTCTAAGGGATGTCCTCTCTATACACAAGGTACATGAGGTTGAAGTCCATGAAATGAGGGGTATGTCTAATGGCATGGTTCAAGAGGGTAACCCACTCTCCTCCACTTTTCAAGGTATAAAGTTCTTGCAAGCTTAGCCAAAAGAAACAAACATCTCTTAATGGGAGAATCTTTCAATTCTCTCCCAAATTTGTGTACTCCATTAGATCACAAGGGTTTAGATCATCCTCCAATGTGATGAAATACAAGGGTAGGCCTGCTAAAGGGAAAGAAAATCAAGTGATTTGGATTCCTAAGATCGCCTTGTGGTGCTAAAGAAGAGCATACACAACTTGATTTCTTGGGATTAAAACAACAAAAGAGAACTCTAAAATGTTTTTGATCTCCAAGATCACCTTTTGGTGTGAGGACAAAGAATACACACTTAAAAGTTCTCACAAGCATGACAAGCAATGTTCATTCCCTATTAAAGCATACAAAGTTTGCAACTAAGCTACTGATTAAAAAAGATGGTCTTTCACAAATGTTGATACATAAAATAAGTTAGTATTTTTAGAAATAGTCTTGGGCAAGTGATCTGCACTCAAATATGTTAGTAGTTTGATAAATAAGATTCTCGAACAAGTAGTTTAGCTGCAAGAAATGTGTTAGCATTAAAAATTAAACCTTTAAAAAATTAGAAAATAATATTGTCACATAGTAAAATAGGTTACCGTGATATTCTTTAGAATTTTTTGATCATTTTTTTAAAAAATATCACTAAAATTGACTTATGTATGCAAAAGATATGCTTATTGTAAGATTGAATAGAAATAGGGGTTTCAAATTGATATACCTAAAATTTGAGGTAAAATATGTAAAATTAATCTCATCCATAGTGAAGTGCTTTGATTCAACTTTCCAACACTTGTAAAAACACAAAAATATGATATCATGACAAAACTTTATGCTTTAATTTGAACAAAAACTATTATGTATGATGTAAAAGGGGGGTCTAGACCAGACAATTAAGTTTAGTGGTTTAAGTTGGTGGTTAAAAATTGATCACATCTAATGGATAGGGAGTTAATGGCTAAGGTTGGGCTATGTAGTTAAGGGCCACCGATAGCCCCTGGTCTTAATGTGACAACAGGGTCAGGCCTGAGGGCAAGTGGGCTAGCGAGAAGCCCCTGGTCATAAATGTGATCATGGGCTAAGGAATGGGGTTTGGAGGAGCAGTGAGAGGTCTTGGTCACCAATGTGACTAGGAGCTAAGTAGTGGAGGTGAGCACTTAGAAATGCACTACAAATAAAAATGATGGCCAACAATTATTTAAATCAACTAATGGATAATTGATTGAATCAACAGTTACAATCATATGAACCCCATGAACAAAAATCCTATTAGATCGAGGAACAAAACCCAATATACATGGTAGACAAAACCATTCCCAACGGACAAAAGCTAGAGACCTACAAAAAATAGAAAAATTAATACCTTACGGAGAGAAGACAAAAATTTGTAGACTAAACTATTAGCTAGTGGACAAAAATCTAGCAACAATGACTGCATAGAGGGTACAATATGGTCTGCACAATAGATCCATATGAATGTAGGTTGACCAAGGAAGAAAACCCTAATAAAATATTAAAAAAGATTTGCAAAAATTTCCTATAGCAAAATGTGTCGAATTATGTCATTAATTATGTCTCGGGCCTTCTAAATGCAACCATGAGGTCCATTTTGTCTCAGGAGACTCCCAACAAATGATCACCCCCAATTGTTTCCAAGAAAGAGTGAAAACTTATAAGATTGATTTAGTAAAACCTACAAAAATAAGGGTTAGATGAGGGACATGGTCTCACTAGGCATGCCAGAGTTGTGTATGAATAGCTGTGAATAAAAATAAAGGATTCAAACATTAAAATCAAAACCCTATTCAACACCTAAATGTAACCTCAGTTTAAGCAAAAGAAACTTGTAAAAATGTGAACAAAAGAAACCATAGTTCTCTCACCCACACATGATCCTTGATGCACTAATAGCAATTGTGCTCCAATATTGATGTTGATGAAAGATTGAATGTGGTTGCCCACACCAACAACATGTCATTGTATTCCAGATTGTTGATTAAAATGGCTCACATAAGGAGCTATTTATATATTTTGGAAATGATGAATCAAGAGATAGGATTGATTTGAGGAATCTACAATTGAGGATGATTGAGAGGTTATTTGGTTATTTAGTTTTGGAAAGGGATGAGATGGAGGGTGGAGATAAAAAGAGATTTTTATAATGTTTTGTGGATTTCATGTGCAAGTGATTAGTTTAAATGGCTAATTAGTTGTACTTGTTAGCCAACTAGGGATTTGAAAGGTATTATTGGGGGAATTAAATAAATAAAAAGCATTTATTTGATTTTTGGAAGATTAGGATGTCAAAGATGAACTTAATTAAATAAACAATTAAAATTTATTTAATTAATGTTAGAAAAATGGTTAGATAAGTTAATTAAATAGTTGGTTTTATTTAATTAACAAAAAAAGGGGATAGATGCAAGATAAGTTAGGTGATGTTAGGATGTGGATGATTTGATGTGTCTAGAGTTGATGTAAAAATTAGACAATGAAGTTGATTATTTTATGTTGGGATGCTAGAACTTGGTTGGAGTTAGTCCTTTAGAGATTTTTTTGTTTAAATGGGGGGGACCAAGTCCCATAATGACATGAAGTGACATGTGATAAATGACAAAGCATGCAACTAAGAAGGGAACTAGCTTCTAAAAATATAAATTAAAACAAAAAACATGTATGTAAGATATTTTTATTTTTTTGATGAATTAGTGTCTATTATATTACTTTAGAAAGAAATAATTTATACCAAATTTACAAAAAAAAATGTGGAATGAAATCATACCTTGAAGTCCAAACTAGGCATTACTTATAACAAAAACAAAAACATCAGACCGTAGGCAAACCACAAACTAAGCAACATGATCTATAAATCCAAATTTATAATTCTTGAGAATTGTTCCTGCTCCCAAGATCTATAGATTATTTTTGTAGCATCATAAAAAAATTAGTTGTGTCTAACCCTCTTTAGGCGGACTCCAAGAATGCAAAAGTTTTTTCCAAAAAGTTTTGTGGGGTTTCAAATAAAAAACTTTCCTTGTATCTAGCCAAACTAACATTGAAACTTGCTACGAAGTGATCCTAGATTATTTTGACTTAATCAAAATGAAGAATGGTGTAAATGATCTCTTCTTCCCAAAGTGAGAGGAGACATATGTTAGAGCTATAATATCCTTCTTTTTAATATGCTCCCAAGTTAGAATATTAGTATGACAGAGTCACTAAAGTAATTTTTTAACCTTTGACTATGCCTTAGATGACAATATATTTTTAATTGAAAAGATTTAGTATAAATCACAACAAAATTAGCTATTTTTCCATATCCCTCTCTAACTATAAACCTCATTGCATTTGCAAAGTTACATGAATCTATCCTTTTAATTTTTTCATATAAATCTATTATTTAAAAAAAATTACACCCCCTTTCAAACTTTGTCAAAATCCTTAATTTCAAACTAGTATTCATTATATTCTCTTAGTAAGGGCCAAATATTTTTTATGCTCTAATTGAATGATTTAAAGTTTATTCTTCATTGCTTCTATTTGTTGTTTGAAGGTTTAATCATTTTGATTGACTATTCAATAATGAGACACTAAACAATTCATGTATTAATGTCTGTTTTTTTTTTAAAGCTTGCCGGCACTACTTACAAGGTTTTCATTCACTTACAATTTTGCTTTCCGAAGGGCGTAAAATGTAATTGCGGTAGACTGAATAACACTGCACAGTTTCCACGCTCCGAATACGTTCATAAAATGCCATTGCCATCGACTACTCATCTCAATCTCACAGCATTATGTTGGAGACCGCGCTGCAGAGTCTGCTTACTACACACAACCCCCCTGAAGACTACTCTACATATCTTCAATTATTTCAGACCTGTATTCTTAAGAATGCGCTTTCACGAGGGAAAAAAGTCCACTCATTCATCGCTCACAGGCGATTTGCCTTTGCTACGCGTACAACTTTCCATAATAAGCTTATTTACATGTATGTCAAGTGCGGAAGTTTGGTTGATGCCCGTAAAGCATTTGACCAGATGAAAGAACGAAACGTCGTCTCATGGAATACGATTATTGCAGCATACAGAAGACATGGGTATCCTCACGTGGCAGTCACATTGTTTCACCATATGCAACAAACAGGTCTCCAACCCGATAAGTTCACATTTGCCAGCATACTCCCAGCCTGTGCAAAAATGGGAGCTTTGGAACAAGGTATGGACATCCATCAAAACATAATGGATAGAGGATTTTTCTCAGACGTTGTAGTTGCAAGTGCCCTGGTAGATATGTATGCAAAATGTGGAAGCATAGACAAGGCACGTGAATTGTTTGACAGAATGCCTCAAAGAGATGTCATCTCATGGAATGCCATGATTGCAGGATATGCACAAAATAGATTTGTTGATAAGGCTGTAGAAACTTTCAAGCAAATGCAATTGGCAGGTGTAAAGCCAAATTCCACAACCTTTGTTGGTATCCTCCCTGCCTGTGCCAAAATGGGAGCTTTGGAACAGGGTATGGACATTCATCAAAGCATAAAGGATAGAGGAATTTTGTCAGATGCTGTAGTTGTAACTGCCCTGGTAGACATGTATGCAAAATGTGGAAGCATAGACAAGGCATGTGAACTGTTTGATAGAATGCCTCAAAAAAATGTGGTCTCATGGAATGCCATGATTGCAGGATATGCACAAAATGGATTTGTTGAGAAGGCTTTAGAAACATTCAAGCAAATGCAATTGGCAGATGTAAAGCCAAATTCAGCAACGTTTGCCAGCATCCTCCCTGCCTGTGCCAAAATGGGAGCTTTGGAACAGGGTATGGACATCCATCAAAGGATAAAGGAAGGGGGATTTTTGTCAGATGTTATAGTTGCAACTGCCCTGGTAGACATGTATGCAAAATGTGGAAGCATAGACAAGGCAAGTGAACTGTTTGACAGACTGCCTCAAAGAGATGTCATCTCATGGAATGCAATGATTGCGGGATATGCACAAAATGGATTTGTTGATAAGGTTTTAGAAACTTTCAAACAAATGCAATTGGCAGGTGTACAACCAGATTCCACAACCTTTGCCAGCATCCTCCCTGCCTGTGCCAAAATGGGAGCTTTGGAACAGGGTATTGACATCCATCAAAGCATGAAGGAAGGGGAATTTTTGTCAGATGTTATAGTTGCAACTGCCCTGATAGACATGTATGCAAAATGTGGAAGCATTGACAAGGCAAGTGAACTCTTTGACAGAATGCCTCAAAGAGATGTCATCTCATGGAATGCCATGATTGCAGGATATGCACAAAATGGATTCGTTGATAAGGCTTTAGAAACTTTCAAGCAAATGCAATTGGCAGGGGCAAAGCCAAATTCCACAACCTTTGCCAGCATCCTCCCTGCCTGTGCCAAAGTGGGAGCTTTGGAACAAGGTATGGACATCCATCAAAGCATAAACGATAGAGGAATTTTGTTAGATGTTGTAGTTGCAACTGCCCTGGTAGACATGTATGCAAAATGTGGAAGCATAGACAAGGCACATGAGCTGTTTGACAGAATGCCTCAAAGAAATGTGGTGTCATGGAATGCCATGGTTGCAGGATATGCACAGAATGGATTTGTTGAAAAGGCTTTAGAAACTTTCAAGCAAATGCAATTGGCAGGTGTAAAGCCAAATTCCACAACCTTTGTCAGCATCCTCCCTGCCTGTGCCAAAATGGGAGCTTTGGAACAGGGTATAGACATCCATCAAAGCATCATGGAAGGGGAATTTTTGTCAGATATTATAGTTGGAAATGCTTTGGTAGACATGTATGCAAAATGTGGAAGCGTCGACAAGGCACGTGAAGTGTTTGACATAATGCCTCAAAGAGATGTCATCTCATGGAATGCAATGATTGCGGGATACGCACAAAGTGGATTTTGCAAGGATGCTCTCAAAATGTTTGAATTAATGAAGCACTCTGGAACATATCCTGACATTGTAAGCTTTGCTTGTGTTCTATGTGCATGCAGCCATGCAGGTTTAGTGGATGAGGGTTGCACACACTTCAATCACATGAGTAACCCTTATTGCATTACGCCTACGATTGATCATTATGTGTGCATGGTTGACCTTCTTGGCCGTGCTGGCTATCTTGAGGATACCCTAACCTTTATCATTAAGATGCCAGTTAAACCTGTGGTGGTTTTGTGGATGTGTTTTCTTGGTGCCTGTAGATTACATATGAATATAGGCTTAGGAGTATTTACAGCGACGCTGCTTTTTGATTTGGATCCTAAAAATGCTGCGACGTATGTTCTTCTTTCAAACATCTATGCAGAAGTGGGCAGGTGGGGCGACGTTCAAATGGTGAGGAGATTGATGAAAGATAGAGGAATTAAAAAGATCCCTGGATGTAGTTGGATTGAAGGTATCTGTCAAATACCTGTTATACGATAACGTGGACATTTCATTGAATTATTTTCATGAAACCTGCATATGTATGAAATGAAAAGTTAGAGGAGGTGGTGGAGAATGTGGAAAAAACAAAAGGTGAGGAACACTTCAAGTAAATGGAAAGATGCTTGACCAGAAGGAAATGGGAGAGGATGGCTCACAATGCCCTTGCTATTTTGTATAGTTCTTTTGTTTTGATTAATTGTATTATCCTTTGCCTATGTCAAGTAGATCATTTGAGATTAAATTACAAATTCCAGATTAGGTATGTATTTTTATATAAATGAATGTAGATTTTGTCTCATTTATGTTTATATATTTTTAATGTTGATTCACATGCCAATGCTTGGTGGGAAAGCTAATAGATTTGTGAATTCACAAATATTTTTTAATTTAAGTTGATTTTAATATGTTTGATTTTAATTAGAAATAAACTATTATATTTTATATATGAAGAAGTAAAACAAATTACAAATCACTAATAAGATGAGGGTTTGAACATGGTTTGGAGAGAGCTAAATAGGGCATTTTATTAGTGTTTGGAGTGACAATGGGTTTAAAATAAGAGGAACTCAAAAGGATTAGGGCTATAAGAATTTCAGAGAAACACGATGGAAGACATCCACGTGATTTAAAAAATATTACAATTATACTCATAAAATGATTAGATTGATTACTTTATTCATGTGTGGCAAACCTAACAAATTGCAATAAAAGTTAAATTACTTTTGATAACATAGGAATTGAATAATTTTGCATGCACACATCCCTATTTTTGCAAAATTTGTGCAATTATGTTCTTGTGCTCTCATGACCTTGTGTTGACAAGCAATTTGGGATAACTTATATTAGGATTTAATTTATTTGTGTGTGTAATATGCAACATGCTCTAACTCTAGCTAATCCAATAGTTTTCATTGGATTGGCTTAGTTGCTCTCAACACCAATATCTTGTGCCCTCGAGCTCTATGTTTTAATTTCATTTGGATGGACATCTTAGTTGTAATTAAATATGTGGACCACCTACATGGTACCACATGTCACCTTGCCAAAGTTGGATGGTGAGCCCATACCATGGATGACTTGGCTCTTACTCCAAATTATTTTTGTAATAAGATTTAAAACATGTGGAGGTTCACATCATGCGAGGAGAGTGCAAAGCTTATGTGGACCAAGGTTTCTCTAAAATTCAAAATGTGTGTCGTGTTGTCCTTATGTTGCATGGGCCCTCTTTGTTCAGATTTGGCAATATCCATGCCTTATTTTGGCATTTCCTTCTTTCCTATCTAGCGTGGAGATTTGTTTGCATTGGTGGTGTGAATGTTTTGTTGTGCAGGGGATTGTTTCGCTTACCAAGTGGCTTTTGGTGCCAATGGCAACACATTATTAGCCAATTAGCATGGTCTTACCCATTGGCTACCAAGATGGTATTTGGGCCCATATTTTTTAGTCAAACAAAGGTTTTATTTCCTTTTTTAGCAAATTTTCTTGCATATTCAAGTAGTGATATGAATTTAATGACTCCAAGTGCTTTTCTCATGTCCTTGGCAACATTGTTGAGCTCATTGGTGACCTGTGAGGCTACATGTGATGTTGTTAATACTTTTGGAGCTATGTGCAAAGTAATTATAGGGGATTTCAAACTATACAAGCAACCTCTTGGCTTGTTCATACATTTATTGTAGAGTGTCTCTCAAACGTGGTTCGAGGTCATATTTGCACAAGGTATAGATGTCTCCTATGCTTTTGTAGGTCTACTTATTGAATGTGATGACTTGTGTATGCTGAAAATTTCTTATCCCCTGCACCCAAGTACCAAGTCATGATCCAAGAAGGATTTTCTCCCATGTGCAAGTGTTCTTCTCTCTATTTGTAACAATGTGTCAAGTATGACAAGGTGTAAATGCTAATTTGGTTGTAATCTTAATTGTAGTGCTATATAAGCATGTCTTTAAGATGTAATAAGATTTTGATGGTTGATTGGTTAGTTTGAGGGATTGGCCTTCTTGTAAGTCTTGTAATCTAATTAGTTTATTCTATGGTATCAATCATAGCAAGTCTTACTTTGTCTCTCATGTTTCCACTTATTGTAAATTCTTGGAAAAGGAATTGAATGTAGGTTTGTATTTGTGTATGGGTGTCTATATGATTGCTTGAAGATTTTTAGGAGATGGCATGTTATGTCCATCTTCGAGGTACATTTGCTAACTTAGTAGTGTGCTAATTGGTTAGCCTACATAGGGGTTTGTAAAACAATTGAAGTGCATTTGAATTCCTCTTTTAAATGCATTATATGGATTTACTTTGTGTGACTATGGATTGTTCAATGATTTCCCATGTATAAGCATTCTTGGTTATTTTGAGGTCTACAAGGGTTATCTATATAGCCCAGCTTATGGTTGATAGTTGCATGCCTTATTTTTTATGGTGAACTTGCACTTGTGGGTGTTGAGGGAAGGGTAGTGACTTAGTTGCCCATTGGATCAAGACACTAGTCTACAATGGTCCTCCATTCTACCACATCATCCTTGGATCCAAATAATAACATCTTTCCTTTGTGATTTGTAGTTTGTTCTACCCTTTCTCATGGTTTAGTGGTGTCACCTATGATAGATCTCATGTGAGCTAATGGTTGATTTTATCTTAGGAGGGTCATGTGAAAGTGGTTATAAGGTGGATATGTGTATGTTGTGTAAGGGGATACATCTATGGTGATTTTGATTTGTTTCTATCTTGAGTTGTATATGCATACTTATCTCAGGTTTTCTTGTTGTGAGGTTAGGAGGTCTACCCGTGGTTACCATTAGGGCATGCCAATCAAGGCCTAGTTGTAATCCTTCCAATTCTCATTAATTGTCCTATGGCCTCAATGGGAATCACCCTCCTAGATTTTTAGAGCCTCAAGCAGAAGAAGGTTAGTCATAATATGGATTGTCCTCTATGTTGTCTAGTTTTGTTGATGTATTTTTACCTCTCTACTTGTGTAGTATTGTTTCTGTATACATGAGTGTTGAGTGTCTATCTTAGAAGACTAGAGATGTGGTTTTAGGAGCCAGCAAATGGAAACTCTGCTAGGGACTTAACCTTAGTTGTTACATTTCTTGGGCAATCAGTTATTGAAAACTTTGTTGATGGAAGAGGCCTAGATATAGTTCTACCTCTGTGGTTTCTTGTGCATCAAGTATTTCCTTTTTCAAAGAGGTGGTGACTTTTCTATCAAGAATCAAGTTTGTTGCTACCATCTGACTTGCTAGTGTGATTCAAGAGCACATCTCAAGAAGGTGCAACAAGGGGTTACAAAGGTACATGCATTCTTCTTTCTTTTCTGGTGCAAGAGCTCCCAGTTCTAGTCATTTTTTGCTATGTCATGTTATATTGTTCTCCCTAAGGCTTTGAAAGCCATTTTCATGAGTTGTAATAAGGACTTGGTCCATTTGGTCAATTTGTCCTTGCTATGATCAATTTGAATGTAAATTCACTTAAGAAACATGTGGTTTCTTGTGAGAAAAGTAATAACCAATGGTTAACTACCCTTGGACAGTAGTTGTATGATTGGAGGAGGAAGAAAAACATTCCTCAAGCCTTCTATAGGCAGAAAACTGTAATGACATGCCAAGAATAATAAAGTTTGGAAGTTTTTGTAGTGTAAAACTGTAATTTTTTGCATTTTCCTGAAAATAGTCATTCTGTACGGCTCTGTACGGATAGGGAAGGATCTGAAACTATTGAAATGTGTTAGTACTTCGAGATACCTTTCATTTGAATGTAGTTTGGCTTCTTGAAACCTCTTGTGCTGTGAGAATCAAATTGTTTTGTATAAACTGGTCTGGAAACCCTCAAAACTAGGGTATTGTGACAAAATGTGTAATTTCTCCTCTGTCCTCTAAAAGACATCAACTATTTTCAGTAGGATGGAGAGAGAGAGAGAGAGAGAGAGAGAGAGTATTTTATGTTTTTGTTGGTTGTAGGGTCGGAACTCCTCACTCCAAGGCACTTGGCATGAATCTAACTAGTCTGCATGGTGACTAGTTAGTATGCAAATAGTGGAAATCAGTGTGTTTTCAATGGACAGTCAATGGAGCAACCAAATGGAGGTAGTGATTGGTGTTTGTGGATGAAGACAGACATGTGCAGGTGTTTGACTGGTCCTGAGCAAGAGATCTTAATACCCTTCCTTTGTAAAGACCTCTAATTAGGCCTACTCCCTAAAGAGAAGAGTCCACTGTCATTGGACGTCTGAAACAGAGTACGACCCTACAACTTGGTAGATGGTTGTAAGTCCATAATGGGTATTTAAATGTGCAATGTGTCTAGATTGTCCTTTGGAGGTTTGAAGAGTTATCCTTGGATTAGCCGATCTCAAGGGCTACAAGGAATAGGTCTCTTTAGGCACTGTCACAGTGCAGTCATACTATAGTTTGTTGTCCACTGTCCTTGTAGGTATAGAACATAGTTATTGGGTCAGAGACCTTGTGTTGGTCATGTCCTTGACAAGTTTATGTTGGTTATAGAGTGAGATCCTATTGGTAGGGATGTTGGTAGTTTGGTTGTTGATCTAGAAGGTAAGTGTGTGTTGGTTGGGTTGAGTAGAGACTCCCCAAAAGAGAGTTGAGTAGTCTATGTGGGTGGACACCAGGGTGTGGTCCCAGACTAGGTCAATCTCTTGGATAGTCTTGTATAGGCTTGTGTTACATAAGGTTTTGAAAGTTCTTGTGAAGGAAGCCTTGAAGTCTAGGTCTATTGTGTGGACAAAACCAAACCTACCAATACCTTTGCATCATAACGGTATCAGAGCCAATATCTGATTAGAGCAGTGTATGTCAAATGAGGAGATTGAAATAGAGGCTAGTACAATGCCTCCCAAGACAATGAGTCAAGAAGCCATCAAGAAGTTGGTGGAAGAGATGGTTGAGGCAAGATTGCAAGAAGAAAGAAGGTCTAAGGGCAAGACCAAAGAAGATGGAAGTTCTTCTGACACAGATGATGAAGCAGAGGCAGAAGAGAGTCCTCAAGGGCAGGACATGTCTACAGATCAAAAAGCTTTCTTGAATGCACTTAAGGGTGCTCATGGAGACAGTGGTGATCCCAAGATGGATGTGCCTACATTTCATGGAAAATTGGATGGGGATGCTCTCACCGATTGGATAGAAGCCATGTGTAACTACTTTGATTACAAGGAGTTCAATGATAGCAAAAAGGTTAAATTTGCCAAGACAAGGCTAAGAGGTTATGCACTTGTGTGGTGGAACTACATGCAAAGTGAGAGGGAGAAGATTGGGAAGAGTCCCATCACTAAATGGAATAGAATGGTGGCTATGCTCAGAAGCAAGTTCGTGCCACCTGACTATGAGATCCAAACCATTAGGAGATTTCATAATTTGAGACAAAAAGACATGGATGTGGCTGCCTACATAGAAGAATTTCACAGACTAAGTATGAGAGCCAACCATAATGAAGAGGAAAAGGAGATGGTGGCTAGGTACCTAAATGGTCTAAAATATAATTTGCAAGATGAGATCAGTTTAGTGATACCTAGAATGGTGGATGAATGCTTCTTATTGGCCTCTAGAGCAGAAGAAAAGCTGAGAAGGAAGGGTGAACAAAGTGCCAAAGGAAGAGGTGGCAGAAACCAAAGAGGAAGAGGCAGTTTTGGCCGTGGACAGTCCAACAAAACTGAAAATAACAGTCAGTAAGAATCTCAGACTGAAACAGAACATAGAGGAGGCTTCAGAGGTTGGAGAAGACCTAATGGTAGGGGCAGAAATGGTGGAGGAGGTAGAGGACTAGCAGTCTTCACTGGAAGGTGTTATGGCTGCAACCAAGTTGGCCATACAATGAACAAATGCCCAGAGAAAGCCAGCAGTTCTCATGACAGTGGAAGGAGAAATCAGTTAGTAAAGGATGATGACTGTGAGAGTGTGAATTCACCAATGGGAAGTGTTGCACCTATCCTAGAAGGAGAGAGTATGATGATTAAGAGGTCTATGTTGAAGATGCCATTGAAAAAAGAGCCCCCTCAGAGAAAGAATCTTTTTAGAACCCAAGGCCTAGCCTATGGGAAACTTTGCAAGATCATAGTAGATTTAGGATCTACTAAGAATGTGGTATCCACTGAGATGGTTGAGAAGTGCAAGTTGAAGAGGCTACCACATATCAACCCTGGCAAAATCTCTTGGTTGAATAAGAACCAAAGTTTCATGGTGGAAGAGCAAACTTGGGTTGAATTTGCAATTGGTGACTATAAGGACAAAGTGTTATGTGAAATCATCCCTATGGATGCATGTCATCTACTTTTTGGCCGCCCATGGCAATATGATGTCAAACCACAACATGATGATGAGAAGAACACCTATGCCATCACCAAGAATGGAAGAGCATACAAGATGGATCCTATGTCAGAGCAGACCGGGGGAAGGAACAATGACAACAGTGTCATGTTGGTGAATGGAAAGAGTTTTTGAGCCTCTTGAAGGAGAAGGATACCCAAGGTTATGCCTTGGTCATGAAGCCCAAGAGTGGATCAGATCAGCAAGATCAAAAATAGAAGGAGATTCCATTAGAAGTGTAGCAACTTCTAGACAAGTATCAAGATCTTGTGGTAGAGGAAGTACCCAACTCCTTACCACCCATGAGGGACATAAGTCATCAAATTGACTTAATACCTGGTGCTACATTGCCTAACAAGGCTACCTATAAGCTGACCCCACAGCAAAATGAAGAGGTGGCAAGGCAAATTCAAGTTCTCTTGGAGAAAGGGCTGATTAGGAAGAGTTTAAGTCCTTGTGCAGTCCCAAGTGTACTTGCTCCTAAGAAGGATGGAAAGTGGAGGCTATGTACGGACTCAAGGGCCATAAACAAGATCACCATAAGGTATAGGTTCCCAATGCCAAGGATTGAAGATCTTTTGGATTATCTTGGAGGATCATGCTATTACTCAAAGATAGATTTAAAATCAGGTTATCATCAAATCCGGATCAGACAAGGAGATGAATGGAAGACTACCTTCAAGACTAATGAGGGTCTTTATGAATGGCTTGTTATGCCATTTGGTCTTAGCAATGCTCCAAGTACATTTATGTGCTTGATGAATGAGGTATTAGTTGAATTCATTGGTAAATTTGTTATTGTTTATCTTGATGACATACTAATCTTCAGCAGGACAAAGAAGAGCATGTGAAGCATGTTGGTCAGGTGTTGGAGAAGCTACATGAACACAAGTTGATGATCAACTTAGACAAGTGTGAGTTCATGAAAACTGAACTTGTATACCTTGGATTTGTGATTTCCAATGGTTGTTTGAAGATGGATCCCTCTAAGGTTGATGCTATTCTCAGTTGGCCTACTCCTAAGACAGTGGGAGATGTAAGAAGTTTCCATGGATTCACAACTTTTTATAGGAAGTTTATCAGAGGTTTCAGTCACATTAGTGCTCCCATCCTCAACACCATCAAGGGTGGAGTCAAATGTAGATTCCAATGGACAAAGGAAGTCGATGTTAGTTTTGAGTTGTTGAAAACAAAGGTGGCTGAGTTGCCTACTTTAGTACTTCCTGATTTTGATAAGGTGTTTGTTGTTGAGTGTGATGCAAGCAAGCAAGCTATTGGTGCAATTCTCAGCCAAGAAGGACATCCTATGGCATTCTTCTTAGAGAAGTTGAATGAAGCCAAGCAAAGGTACTCTACCTATGACCTAGAGCTCTATGCAATGGTGCAAGCTCTTAAGAAATGGAGACATTATTTATTACCCAAGGAATTTATTTTGTTTACTGATAATCATGCTTTAAGCTTTCTAAACAGTCAAGAAAAATTGAACCATAGACATGTTAAATGGATGGAACAGCTTAAAGTTTATACCTTCACAATTAAGCACAAAAAAGGTGTTTCTAACAAGGTGGCTGATGCTTTAAATAGGAGGTTGCTTATTGTTCATGAAATTCAGTTAGAAAGCATGGGCATTGACTGTTTGAAGGAGTTGTATAAAGAGGATTCAGATTTCAAAGAAGCTTATGATGTTTGTGTAAACTTCGCTAACACATTCCATGGAGAATATGCAGATTTTGTATTGCAAGAAGGTCTTTTGTTTAAGGGCAATTTGTTGTGTATCCCTAAGTGTTCCATGAGGGACAATATCATTAAGGAGAAGCATAATGGCTCTTTGGGAGGACATTTTGGCTTAGACAAGACACTAGAACAAGTTACAAGATTCTATTTTTGGCCAAATATGCAATCCGATGTGAGGAGGTATGTTGCTAGTTGTGCAATTTGTCAAAGGGCCAAAGGTGTGTCTTCAAATGCAAGTCTATACCAGCCCCTTCCCATTCCCAAAAGGCCTTAGGAAAGTATAAGCATGGATTTTGTACTTGGGTTACCTAGGACAGCCAGAGGGGTGGATAGTGTGTTTGTTATTGTTGATAGATTTAGCAAGATGGCTCATTTTGTGCCATGTAAATGCACAAATGATGCATCTCATGTTGCAGGTCTGTTTTTCAGAGAGGTAGTAAGAATACATGGTTTGCCATTGTCAATTGTAACAGATAGAGATTCTAAGTTTGTGGGTCACTTCTGGAGGACCTTGTGAAGAAAGTTGGGCACACAATTGTCCTTTTCATCAGCCTACCATCCACAAACTGATGGTCAGACTGAAGTGGTTAATAGATCACTTGGAAACCTCCTAAGATGCCTTACAAAACAGCATGGTTTGGCATGGGACTTGGTTATCAGTCAAGCTGAATATGCCTACAATGATTCAAAGAATAGGAGCACTGGTAAAAGTCCTTTTAAGGTAGTTTATGGTTTCCACCCAAGAGGGCCACTTGAACTGAAGGATCTACATGGATGGGATAAAAGGAGTACACTTGGTGAAGATTTTGTTGCCTCCATGAAAACAGTCCATGATCAAGTCAAGTTGCAATTGGAAAAAACAGTCACAAAGTACAAAGAAAGGGCAAATTTGAAGAAAAGAGAGGTGCAATTCAAATTTGGAGATTTAGTTATGGCATATCTAAGGAAAGAAAGGTTTCCAAAGGGCCAGCCAACTAAACTCTTGATGAAGAAGATTGGGCCATGTAAAATACTGCACAAATTTGGTCCAAATGCATATGAGATTGAGTTACCATCCGGTCTCGGTATCTCTCCAATTTTCAATGTTTGTGATCTTTTTCCTTTCAGACCCCCATTTCCTGGTGAAGTGGATCAGATGTGGTGGATACAGATGTTGATTGGATCAAGGATTTGCCTCCAAGCAAACCTTTGCAGTTGGAATGTATTCTAGACTCCAAAGTTGTCAAGAAGACTAGGAGAGGTGTCTGCAAAGACTACTTGGTGAAATGGAAGGATCTTCCTGATTCAGAGGCCACTTAGATGACTGAGGCAGATATCTTGAAGCATGGAATGACACTTCAACAATTGGCAACTCAAGCGACTTGAGTTCTTCCTATAAGGGGAGTATGGTGCAGGAGCTCCCAGTTCTAGTCATTTTTTGATATGTCATGTTTTGTTGTCATGTTATATTGTTCTCCCTAAGGCTTTGAAAGCCATTTTCATGAGTTGTAATAAGGACTTGGTCCATTTGGTCGATTTTTCCTTGCTATGATCAATTTGAATGTAAATTCACTTAAGAAACATGTGGTTTCTTGTGAGAAAAGTAATAACCAACGGTTAACTTCCCTTGGACAATAGTTGTAAGGTTGGAGGAGGAGGAAAAACATTCCTCAAGCCTTCTATAGGTAGAAAACTGTAATGACATGCCAAGAATAATAAAGTTTGGAAGTTTTTGGAGTGCAAAACTGTAATTTTCTACGTTTTCCTGAAAACAGTCATTCTGTACAGCTCTGTATGGACAGGGAAGGATCTGAAACTATTGAAATGTGTTAGTACTTCGAGATACCTTTCATTTGAATGTAGTTTGGCTTCTTGAAACCTCATGTGCTGTGAGAATCAAATCATTTTGTATAAACTAGTCTGGAAACCCTCAAAACTAGGGTTTTGTGACAAAATGTGTAATTTCTCCTCTGTCCTCTAAAAGACATCAACTATTTTCAATAGGATGGAGAGAGAGAGAGTGTGTGTATTTCATGTTTTTGTTGGTTGTAGGTTTGGCACTCCTCACTCCAAGGCACTTGGCATGACTCTAACTAGTCTGCATGGTGACTAGTTAGTATGCAAATAGTGGAAATCAGTGTGTTTTCAATGGACAGTCAATGGAGCGACCAAATGGAGGTAGTGATTGGTGTTTGTGGATAAAGACAGACCTGTGCAGGTGTTTGACTGGTCCTGAGCAAGAGATCTTAATACCCTTCCTTTGTAAAGACCTCTAATTAGGCCTACTCCCTAAAGAGAAGAGTCCACTATCATTGGACGCCTGAAATAGAGTATGGCCCTGCAACTTGGTAGATGATTGTAAGTCCATAATGGGTATTTAAATGTGCAATGTGTCTAGATTGTCCTTTGGAGGTTTGAAGAGTTATCCTTGGATTAGCCGATCTCAAGGGCTACAAGGAATATGTCTCTTTAGGCACTGTCACAGTGCAGTCATACTATAGTTTGCTGTCCACTGTCCTTGCAGGTATAGAACATAGTTATTGGGTCAGAGACCTTGTGTTGGTCATGTCCTTGACAAGTTTATGTTGGTTATAGAGTGAGATCCTATTGGTAGGGATGTTGGTAGTTTGGTTGTTGATCTAAAAGGTAAGTGTGTGTTGGTTGGGTTGAGTAGAGACTCCCCAAAAGAGAGTTGAGTAGTCTATGTGGGTGGACACTAGGGTGTGGTCCCAAACTAGGTCAATCTCTTGGATAGTCTTGTATAGGCTTGTGTTACATAAGGTTTTGAAAGTTCTTGTGAAGGAAGCCTTGAAGTCTAGGTCTATTGTGTGGACAAAACCAAACCTACCAATACCTCTGCATCATTTTCTTGATGAGACAAAGTTTTTCATAAAAGGAAAACATACTTCTTTGAGAGCAAAATTAAGTGTTAGCATGACATGAACTTGTAAGACAAGGCTACTAGGTCTACTCCTCCATGAGATTCGTACTAACTTCAATACCTATTTACTATGAGGAATACCTATCTAATTATTATAGTGGCACATTCTCTTGTTGTTCAAGCAGCTATGAACCTTCCCCAAACCCATGCCAAGACCTTGATTCTGCAATGCAAGAACTTGACCTCAAAATCCATATGCAAATGCTTGATCTTGATACTTTATAGCCTATAATCCAACCAATTGTATCAAAGACCAAAAATATTAAGCCAACTATGTCTACTTGTGGGAATGATGACCTCATTTCATAATTTGTTGAGCTAATATCAAGTGTCATTAGTCCTCATTTTCTTATCAATAAACTAGCTAGTATCAAAAGACAAAAAGGATAGTTACTTTTTCATTTTAACCAGAGGTTTGCAACTCCTTTGTCCATTATCTCTATGGGAAGTAGGCCTAAAGAAAGTAGATGTGTAGACATGTTTTGTGAGGCCTTGGAGTTTGATTCAAGTTCACTACTAAATGAGATTAAACCTAGAAGCTTACAACATGCCTATGGATGGGTTGATATAATTGAAGAAATGAGAGAATTATTAGGCACATTGCCTCCAAGTGCATATGTTGATATATTTTCTAACTTGGGTGATTGATTTGGGATGGCACTTGGTGACAATGATATTCATAAGGCCCATGTTGCATGTGTGTGCTCTAAGAAGGCTAAGGTATGTTAAGGCCACATTTTATGATAGCCATACATATGAAGGGGAACATGTATGTACAACTTTTTAATTTGATGAATCAATCCTTGGGGTTGATGATACTACTAATGTGCATGCAAGTGTTCAACTTGTGGAACATGAACATGATTATTTGTTTGATGATCTTCCATTTTTTGTTCCCTTTGAGGATTGTGGTACTATGGTGTCTTTGTTGCAATCATTTATTCGTGCATGGAGATGAGGTAGAAGGGCCTACATCCATGAATAATTATACTAAACAAAAGCAAGGATGTAGACATTCACTTGTGGTTGGATAACCTTGCTAGTGAGAATAGGGTAGATCTTGCAATTGATCAAAATATTCATGAAGTTCCTTGTGAACTTTCCTATAAGTATCGATGATTCCTTTGCTAATGTGGATTATCCTTTTGGTTTAAATGTTTCTTCTAGTTTTAGCACTTGTGAACATGGTAGTTTCATTTCTTCATTTTTTTTGGAGTGTGATATGATTACATGTCAATATGTGTAAGTACCCAAATTGCATGGATCAATATTACATGTTCAATGATGATTTGGCAATCCAGTGTACAACCCACATGATGTTCTTATTTCTTCTCACAACCTTTTCTACCATGACGAAAGTTATTCTAGCATCCTAGTACCCTCCCTTAGTTTTTTCCATCCTTGTTGGCCATCCTCCTGACCCTTCCTAACCTTTCTTCTTTTTGAAAACCTTATCCCTTACCTTAAGCTATAGGGACATCTAGGAGACCTCAAGGTCACCTAGGTGACTCATGTTAAGTAGCAAGGTTTCCCAAGTAACTTTCCCTAGAAAAAGGGGCTACCCATACCTCAACACGAGTAACCCTATCATGTTTTAAAGTGAGAAAAAGTTTCTTATTTTTGAATAGTTTTCTTTCAATTTCCCTCCCAATGGCCAATGTTTTTCTATGTTTTCTTCCTCACTTTCTTTCCCACTTTCTTTCTTTCTTTCATGCTTATCTTTATCATATTTTATTTCCCTTCTTCTCAATTATTCTCCTATATAAAAACCCCTCTCTCATTCATAAGGGAGGAGAATTTTTGCACACAATATTTGAGTAGATTCAAATAAGTTTTCTCCCCACAGGATAGAAAAATTAAGTTGCCTCTAGAATTCTTTCTTACAAGCTCCACATCCCTTCCCAAGCATCGGATCACCTTAGGGGATTGTATGCCTCTCTATATAGCATCAATATGAAATCCTCTTGTTTAGTTATACTAGCGAGCTAATGCTATCTTCTTGACATCTACACATCATAGGAAGCTAATGCTATCTTCATCTCAATTCACTCTCAATTCAACCCCAAATTGAATCTTCCTTTTCCATCAAGCAGAGTACCCCAAGGCTAGAAAAGGAGAAAAAATAGATAAAAGATGGACTCTCTAAGGATGCATTCAAATTGTTTTTCAAGAATCTCAAAATCTTCTCTAAAGTTTTTTTATTTTGAAGCTAGTAACTAGATCACTCATCTTGCCTAAGGATTGTAACACTCTGTTATTGCCAATTTAAGTTTATTTGTTGCTTTCTTAGGTAGTGTTAGGTCTAGATTACTGTGTTTTACATATTACAGTAGATTAAAAGTTTCTTTTACTTTCAAGTACCTCTCAAAATTGAAAACTACAAAAAAATAGCATATGTTGCATACAAAAGTCATATAGTTAATTAGCTCACACTTCATTTTAAAAAAGAAAAAAAAAATAGATTAACTTTTTTTCTTGCATGCATGTGTAGTTTGGTCCTCATAGAAAAGTACAAAAGAAAAACAAAAAGAGAAAGAAAGTCCTCGATTCCATCATGAGGTATCCAACAAATGTCAACAAATCATCAAGAAAAGAAAAAACATCACAACATCAACTTCGACAAAGCAAACAATAAAACAAACAATATCTTTCAAATTATTTATGCTTCACTTGGCTTCTTACATCAAATGTGTCCTAGGACTAAAGAAGGTTGGATTGAGGTGGTTCTTGATGAAATTAAAGAGAATGTACCCACACTTAGAAAAATTAGAGAACTTAACAAGAAAACATGGATAAGAGAAGAGTCTTGCTTAAGAGAACTCACTTTCTTAGGTGATCTCATCACACCCATTAGCACTAGACTTGTAGTTATTGCATTATGAAGAGAATGTTTAAACACCACAGCAACTCAAGCAGTCACCACTCCACATTCCATAACTTGAATCAATACCATAGCTCACCACTAGGGACTTCTTCCTCATGAAGTAAGTGAACCTGTTGAGGGAACCTCAATCCCATGCAACCATTTCACTACCATATATGATATCCTCTTGCCACGAGAAGGGAGTGATTAGTCATATTCCCCCCTGCTTAGCTATATTTTTCTAGAAGAGCAAGAGTAATTCGATCCTTTCCATTAGCAAGGGTGCAATATGCAACACATGTACCATTCTAAGTCCACCTCACTCACTTTTTATGGTGAACAGATTTAGAATATCACATATTTTGACCTGAACCCAACATGAAGAGAAAATCCTTCTAGAGAATCCTTTCTCATTTTCTTTTTTCTTCCATCCATCTTTTTCGCTTGTCTCTCTTGTCATCGCATTTGTTTTATGGTACCTACAGTACCCCTGGATATGTTAGGATAGACACTACAACTAAGACAAGCTCTCTTATACCTACCTAACCACTTATTATTTGATCGGTACATCACAATCGATCCATTGGCTCCTATTTTGAATAGGTATAATTACAAAGATACTGACTTGAATGGTAGATGTCAGAAACCACATAACTTCATCACTTTTGATAACACAATTTGGAACCAAGATACTATGCTTCAACTAGAGCTAGAACAAAATAGAGCACATTGAATGCTTACCCAATCAAAAATCCATCAACATTGTCATATTGTCACAAACTATAGGGACACAATCACTCGAATAAACAATGAGGTGAGCCACCTAGAGAAAGATATCAAAGAATCTTGTACAACACAAGAATCTCTCCACATAGCTTATCAATGTGAACAAGATGAAGCATGCCAAGAAGCGTTAGAAATATTCCTTGAAGAAAGAACCAATGGGGATACTCAAACCATGCTTGCTAAATAAAACCCACCTCCTAATGTTGAAATACAAAGCATAGGAGAAGCTACACTTGTAGATCTCATAGCCACATTGGTCCAATGGACTAGAACCCTTGAAGCTAGGGGTGGTGAGAAACCAACACATAAATCCACTCAACCAAATGAATGACCAAAGTCTTCAAGGCACCAACCTTTTAACAATCCTTTTACAACAAAAATGGTTGAATTAACATAGGGGCATCTCAATTCCATCCTACATTAAAATTTATGCGTGAAATATAAGTAATAAGGCCTTCATGCCTCCCTTAACTTCAACTCCTAACATGGCAAGTATAAATCAACTAGGTGGGATACTTATCGCACACAATCTACCTCAAGAAATCCCACCTAACTTCCAAAATGCAACAATGCCTTATTATCCTACTGTCCCAGGGTATCAACAACTCAACATACCATTTGAGATACAACATATGCATTAGGATCCCACTATAGGGCTAATGTTTGGAGGAACAACTTCCATTTTCAGCCCCTTTTCAAGAACCTACTTGAAATATCTAAAAGAGCCTCTAGACCTTTGTTATGTATGAAAATGTGGTAAAGATGGAAGATAGTGTTAAAAGTGTCCAATCAAACCCTCCTTTCACAATAACATTCAAGGACAACAATTAAGCCAAGTCACTACAGATGGAGAGGACTTAGATGCGGGTTGATGTTACTTAGAAATGATATGGAAAGATAGATTATATTGATAGATATGTCAAACCCTAGATCCAATAAGCCTCAAACCCTAATTGTAATGAAATCGGGTACTAACAAATAAAATACGATGGATGATCACATAGAAAGACACTAAATACAAATTAGAAACATACCAGGATTCAAATTTTCAGAGGCAGAAACTTTGGGCACAACGGGGTAGGCACCCAAGTCCAATAGGGTAGTTTTTTTATGGATCTAGAGTAGTGATGTGTGTAAGACTGTAACCTGCTTCAGAGTTTCTAGAGATGCCGATCAGGAGGACTACATGGTGGCCACCCTAGTCTAGTAGGGTTGATTCTTTGCACTTTCTTCTCAGATCCTAAATCTCTATCCTCTTCTTTGCTTCTCTACAACTCCACTTCGCCAAATCCCGCACATGTAACCTGCAATCACAAAGAGAGGGGTTTGGGGGTTGTGGTGTTTAGGAGCTTGCCTCGATCAAGCCCCGAAATGACATTCAAGTCTTCCAACATTGTTGTTAGATAGAGTGTGTGTCCTTGGAGGACAGAGTCCAAATCAAATGATGAAATAGATTTATTGAAACACAAATAGATGTCACCTTAGAGGTGAAGCCCTCACAGAGATGAAGATCTTTCACACCATGAGGAGATGGATTGATAAAGCCAAATCTGCAACAAAAAACACAATAACAACACAATTATGCTCTGCAACACAATGAACACTTTGAAATCCCTTAGCTCAATATCACAAGTTCACATTATCCATCTAGTTGTAAAATGAAGACATAAACTCACTTATATATGCATTCCTACTAACTTTCGTAATTTAAATTGAAAAGGCTGACATAGGGAAACCTTTTCAAAGGTCCTATGCAAACATCCTAAATTTAGGTCCCGACAAATCATCCTGCACTAGGGTGTGGGTACCCAAGTCCCAACGCTAATTTCAGTCATGATTAAGCATTTAAATTGGGCTCCTAAGTCCTATTTGACATGGGTTTCGAGGGAAATTTCTCCAGGACAAGTTGTAAGCATGCATAATGAGATTAAGGGGACCTAGGAGCTAAACTAGGAGGTAACAAGTCTTAGGGAAACTTTTTACGACATAACATTTAGCCCCCACTTTAATGTATGTATGACCTTATGATTTCATACATGCATCAAAGTGCGGCCAAAAACATATCAAACACACCAGGCACATAGAGCCAAGGCATACACAAAGGTTGAGGAACTATTTCTAGCCCCAATCTCAGGTAAGCACTAGAAGACACATTGAATACATGCAAGACACAAAGAAGATAGTAAGAAGCATGCAAAACATAGTGAATACAATGGAAGCATGTAATACACGAAGAAGACATGAGAGAAGTCACACAATACATGAATAATACATTGATTAACAATTGAAATAAATCCTAAACTAAGCGGTAGAGGGGGCTCATCACCATGCGCCTTTAGACTTCCAAGAACACGCAAAATAAAGACCTGAATGTGGAGGGGGCTCATCGCCATGTACCTTTAGACCACACTCAAGGGAAAACACACTAAACAAAGACTCAAATGTGGAGGGGGTTCATTGCCATGCACCTTTAGACCACACTTGAGGGAAGAGACAACAAACATGCAAGGAAAACACATGGAATACATAAGCGTCATCTAGCATGCCATAGACACACTACACGTCTTATACATAGTAAACACGAGTGATGGAAGGAGCTTATTGCTAAGTCCCACCATCTAAAACACACCAAACACACTTGATGGTTGAGCTACACTACCACAACTGCCAAAGATACACTTAAGGGTGGATGACTCAAGATCCAACCCTGCCTTGTGATGAGGACTTTGTATAAAAGGATGTGCACCAGCTCAAGAGATACACCATCCCACCTTCCGCAGAAGGAATTTTTGTAAAATGATACGCACTAGATCAAGAGATATGTCATCCCACCTCACGAAGAGGGCTTTCTTGCTTTGCATATAAAAGGACGTGCACTTGCTCAAGAGATACACCATCCCGCCTCATGGAGAGGGCTTACAAACACGCTTTGTCAGTATCAAAAGATAATCAGACAGAAACCATTATATATGCCCCCACCTTAATGTGGTTGATGCCAATTTTTGATATCAAGCACATTAAGGTAGAGTGAAAACATGCAAGGGAACAAGAGATTTTGCAAAGCCCATGCCTCCAAAGGTGACATGTGCCATGATCGTCGAATGTTCCCACAAACACATTGATAAGATTTGCTAAAATAAGATAACAAGATGGTTAGAAAATCTTACTCTAAGATAATAACCATATCAAATCATGAAAGCTATACATAAGTCATATATTAGATCACATCAAAGAAACCAAGGCTACACTTACGAGTTCGGATCTGAGTATAGCCGTTGGGCTTACACTGCAGGTACCTCAAAACTGAGTGTAACAACAAGGTAAGATACAAAACAATCCAAAGTGCACGGAGCAGTTGTATTGCAAAGATTTGTTAGGAGAGATAAGTCAACATGATGCATCACACCGAGTGATTCTACTAGTCAAGCATCAGATATTATATATATCAACCCCATCTTCATATATGGACTAGGTCCATTTTCTCTTACTTGCTGAAGGGACACACAGTTCGTATCAGTATTTGTTTCTTTTCGTCATCCATCGACTAGGTAGAACCACTAAAGAAGGTAAACAGTAAAAATGAGAGAGGAGAACAAGTGCCTTAGAAACACCACGTAGGAGGATGCCCCCAAGACATCAACCACAATGCTATGCCCCAAAGGCATGACACACAACAATAAAATAGAGAATAGAAGGATAGAAGAATGATGAAACAAATAGAAGAATGGTCATAATAGAGGCGGTCTCCCGGTATCCTTGACCTTACAAGAGTATCAAGGGTCATCCTAGGAGACCTAAACATAACAAAACACGTATATATATGTATATATTTTTCATTTAGGAGGAATTCAAACTTGTGAGCATCTTAAAGAGGTGCTCCATCAAGTGTGACAAATTGTGTGAGAAGTTCATACCTGATTGATTCTTCTTTCTGTAATGATCATGCAATGCTTGTTTCTCAAGATTTTGTATGTTGAAAGTCTTTTGTTGCTTGTGAGGAAGGGAATCATTTCTATTTCCCACTGATAACAGTCACCTTATTCTTTTTTGATTCTTTGATTTCTTATTCTGATTTACTTGATGGAGTCTTTCACGATGAAACAAGATGCTTTCAATCATGATAACTTTTCTTGCTTCATATTATCCTGTCAAAATTTCTCAATTTGTGTATCTGGTGCATCTTGGTTGTCTCCCAATCCTTGAAGGGATAATGGTGGAGGAACCTCAGTGTAGATACTTTTTCCTTGTGGATGAGGTGAGTCTTCAACCTTCTCCTTATCCATTTCTATCATGCCAATTATTTCATCATAGTCAAGATAATCATCATCAGTCTACTCCATTGTATTTTGTTCTACCATATTGTTGTCACTATGCTTATGACAAGGATTAGTGAAGATCTGTAAACTTTGATTCAGAGGGATAATAGACTTATTTCCATTATCAATCACACCAGTTACCTGTATTATATTATAGTCGATGAGGTCTTGAATTTTCATGTTTAAGACGCATACATTGTTCAGTGTCATCCCATACCGAGCGATGGTACTAACAGAAGGCATTAGTATCAAATGATGGTACTTGTATCCTATTTCTAACAAATGGTTTCACATGAGGAAGCTTCAAAATATTGTTGCTTACTGCTTGATTCATAATTGATTGAAGAGAGTCAGATAGTGGAGTAAATTGTTGATGTTATTGTTTGAATTGAAAAGGTGCCCATTTAGAATTACTAATGGCAGACACTTGTGATTGAAAATTATTTGAATGATGACCATTGATCTTGATGAAACTCTTGTTATTCCTTTTAAGGTTGTTTTTAGAAGGTCCAGTTGTTGATTGACCAACTTGAGCCGATGAGTTTTGATTCTCATACCGAATAGATGAAAGCTGGTAATCACGAAGGGTTGTGCATAAATGTTGAAAAGAGCTATACTTCATCAAGAGGATTTTATCATGGATGTTCGGTTGTATATTCATAATGAATACCTTCTAAAGATCTTCATCTTTAATCAGGTATTGTATTTGTGAAATGAGACCTTGATATTGACTGATGAACTCTGTTAATTTCTCTTTCGAATCTTATTTACAATGAACCAAATCAATCAAAGAGACTGTAGGTCCAATGTTTACTTGAAAATGTTGTAATAATTGATCAACTAGCTGTGAGAAGGATTTTATTGAATTAGGAAGTAAAGAGCAAAATCATTACAAAACATTATCTTTGAGAGATCACATGAAGAATTTCACTAGCAAGTCCTCTTCGAAGAAGAAATCACTACACATCGTTGTGAATGTTGCCAAATGAGTATTAGGATCACCTTTACCACCATACTTTTCAAAGAGAGGAGTCTCAAATTTTTTAGGCATAGGAGTTCTTAGGATTACACAGGATAAAGGACTATGGGCATGATAAGTTTTTAAAGTAGGTTGAGAGGAATTATCAAGTTTGTCACCTTTTGTTGTAAAGAGGTCATGCCTTGCAAGAGTTGGTTTAAAAGGGCATCATTTGGTGGTGTCATTTGTTATTGAGAAGAATTAGAAGCTATGGTCATGAAATTTTGAGGTGATTGATTGTGAGTGGTAACGAAAGGTGGTTGAGAATAGTTGTAAGTGAGAGGTGGTTGAGACCAATTGTAAGTAAGAGGTGGTTGAGAATAAGTGAAATGGAGAGGTGGATGAGAATGATTATTCATATAGAAAGACACCTTAGGTGCTAGGTTTTGATAGTTGAATCTCATAGTCTTGTAATTATGTGAATTAGTGCCATTAGATACTACCATGCTAGTGGTAGAATTACTACAAGCTTGTGTATTAGTAGTGAGAATTCATGATGTGAAAGTCGATATTCTGGTAGTCGGTATAGATGCTGATACCTATGTATGATTCGATGATGACACATTATTAATGTTATTCACGTAGTTAGTCACTATCATAATGTTGTTACCCACTATATGGGCTATCCCATAGAGTGTGTTAACACAATCTTGTCCTTTTTTTAAATAACTCTCTTAGACTATGCACAATGGGTACAACACTTCAGCTATCCTTTCTTTTTCCACAAATGCTTGAAAATCGGCTAGTTATTTATCAATATTGTTAATTTGTTCATCAGGTACATGTGTTATCACATCAATTAGATCTTTGAAATCATGAAATGCTTGTTCTTACTATTGTCAATGAGATTTGCACCCTGTTAAATGTAAGGTTTAAAAATCTATTGAAACATGGGAAGACCTCTAAAGCTGTGGGTCACTTTAAAAGTAGAGGTCAACCTCTGGAGAAGGCCGGCTTCCTATGGTTATCACCTAAACTACTGCTTTGACAAGGAAGGGGGTGAAGAAGAAATTGCATAAAAATGAAATCTATGACTAAGGTGATGCACCAAAACTAACTAGGACCTACAAACACAGCTTGTATACACTTGGTTTGATCAACAAATTAATTTGACATACACAACCCAAAATGATATGCTTTTACATAAATATTTCATAAGAAGGTTATATGCCTTATTCCTAGTAGGAAAAATATATTTTTCACAACTAAAATGTTTGCATTTTCAACACATCCTATGACCTGTAAATTGCATATTCTTCTGCAAAAGATGCTAAAATTGAGACAGAACTACAAGGAAATAGATAATCTCACAAGTTATTGCATCAATCAATTCAAATGCACATAATGAAGCAAAAAATTGAGAAGGTAAAATAACTTATCTTTATTGGTTTCCAAGGTAATCACCGGTATACATATCCAAAAGCAAAATGAATTACAAACTCACAAAATCTGAGCAAGGATAAAAATCACAAGTCTCTGAAATCTGCATGTAAGAACCCAGTACAAAAAAGTCACAAGAGTGACTATATCCACCACTATCCAAGTGGTTCCACAATACAAGGAGTCTGAAACTAACTAGGGTCAGATGCCCATAAAAAGCCTGAAATATAGGGCCTATATCTCCTCCACAAGAGCCAATAATGAAAGAAAAAGCCTATGATGACCTAGTCAACCATAAAGAGTCATAAAAAACAAGTCCAAAAGGACTCTAAGAGAAATAAAACACTCCTAGATACCCTTTTAACAATCAACCAACTACTAACTGCCCTCAAGACCTAGCCAAACCTTCTCTCCTCCAAGGCAAAACAAGATGCTATATCATTGGCATGTGTCTGCCACATCTTCACAACTCAAAACTGTATAGTGTCCAAGGCAAAAAGGTCTCATAGTCACTATCCTTTGCATTAAAACAACAATATCCCCAAATGACTTATAATGACCATCATATTGAGGTTATTGTTTTACATTTTACAATACATGCAAAGAAAAATAAAAATGAACATGGCCAAAAGGCACTGAAGTGCACACTCTAATAAAAGGGAAACAAAAGACTTAACAAAGTCTTCATATATCTCAAGGCCACCTTATGGCATTACCTAGGCATTACACTCTTAATGTTTTGACCACAGGCAATTTTAAGTTATGCAAAATAAAATGCAAAAAGAAAATAAGGCCCATCGGCCTTCTAGGGTTATGAAACCCTAGATGACAAAAAGACAATTTTGAAGTTCATTTTGCATTTTTCACTTCTTGAAAACTTTCTCTACTATTTATCCACCACCGACATGAGGTTTCATGCTTGAGGTTTTTGTAGATGATTCGAGGCATTTTGACTGCATTTCTTGACATTTCTGCTCTAGAAACTAAAGGTAAGCATGATTATTTCATCTTTCTGGAACAAAAATGCAAATTTCATGACTTTCTGTAGCGACAGTGGCTTCTTTATATACTGTATACTGTGTCTTTAGTTATGGCCGTGATATAGAACTATATTTCATGCATAAATGAAAGATTTTCATGTAAAAATGCTACAGAATGTAGCAAGATATATGATTTTTTGTTTGATACTGAACATCCCTCTGTCTATGATTTTTTTTCTGAGTATGGCTTTGTTCTGTCAAGAAATAATAAAAACAAGACTCATTTTCCATTAGGGTTTGTACACTCTCTGGAACATGGGGAAAAATAGCAGTTAAAACTTCTAAAAATTACTCAAAAACCCTACTATTCTTCTCTGAAAGTGAAGAACATAGTGACTTTTCTTCTTTTTTGACTTTATACTTAAGGTTTCAAGAAAATACAAACCCTCACCCTTATATTGAATGACCATGGACAAAATTACTTATTCTAGGTTCTTCCTGCAAGAATAAGGCATATTTTCTGGAAAAAACAAAGATTTCTACTTTCTAGGGGTTTCAGGAAAATAAAAACCCTAAGTCCATTTTGAGAACGACCAAGAAAAATAACTGCAAATTTTTTGGTATTCTGGCTTTTGAATGAGAAATATGGGTTCATCCTATTAGGGTTTCAACAAGACAAAATCCTAATCTTCTTTTAATCAACTCTTTTCTGTATACATATTTCATTACTGTAGCAGCTTCACTTATTATTTCCATCTTCAGTATCTTAGGGTTTCAAACCCTAACTATATTCTTTCTCTTCTGTATGAGTTTTTCTAAACTTTGTTATCAGAAAAAAGGCATATTTACTGGAAAAAACAAAGATTTATGTAGTTGTATCTCATACCTTTATTCATTTTAAGCATATCTATTGTATATGTTGAACCTATCAATTTTCTTGAAAATTCTCTGACAGTAGCAATAATGTTCCTGTAACTATTCAAAATGAACATAATGCATAAGATCTGGGCATGCTTCTGTTCTGATCATTATGATAGTCACTTATTGGTTTTGAACTATCCAATCCAATAAAGACTACTACAGTCATAGAGATGATTGTCCTTATCTCTTATTGCATATACCACTGTCTTTTTGCTGTAGCATTCATGCTCTTCCTGTAACTTTACATCTTTGGCACATGCTATGATTACTCAAATCCTTATGATATTTGTATCTTTAACATTTTAATATGAATCTATATACTTTTGTCTATTTTACATACATATCCTGTAGCATCTTTAAAATGGACAAGAACTATATAGATTAGACTATCAGTTCCTCTTGTATTGTTCTACATGTACATGACTGTCATCTTGTTGGGGAGAAAAGACTACTATTCCATCCTTTATTTGTTGTTCCCTTCTCATGTTAGTTGAATGTTGTTCTTTCTCTTGGCACTTGTATCTGCTGACTGTACTCCTTGAAGATAGCTAACAAGAATTATACCTTCTTTTACTGTATTTGTAACTGTTATAGATCTGAATCTCTTGATGATATAACTGATATATAACAGTCTTTGTGACTGTTACCAATGCATTGTTGTTTTGATCTTTACTTTCAGACTCAAACAACCTTCCTCAAAGTAATTGACTATCTTCCCTTCTTATTTCACAAAGTATGTACTCTTGTCACTGTGTTTAAACTCTTCATGATACTTTGCATCCATGAAATTATGTGACAGTCTGTAACATGTATATATATCTTTCTCCATTGATTGTTGACTGTCACCTGATGCAGTAAAGACTGCTACAGTCACAGAGATGACTGTCCCTTATATCCCAATGCATATACAACTGTGTGACAGTACTCTATGATCATCTTTGTTATTTATGATAGACTAATCTGCTACTTCAAAAATGAAAAAATGACTTGTTCATTTAATATAAATGACTACCTTTTGACAAGGATAGTAATACATGCATTAGACTGTCTTGCACTTGACTGCTCATGTGATTGTCAACTAGCAATAAATGATGTTGTTCTTATCAAATGCTGTATCTTTTGAACATGACTATCCTCTTCAACTGTCAAACTCCTTTGTTGTGAAACACCTCATCAATGAACTCTGAAGACCATGAATGCTCCCTTAACAGTCTTGACTATTCTTGAACTTATGTTGTCTACTCTGTATTCTTCTGTCTCTTCATGCATCTAATAAATACATATGAAATGTTCTTTAATGACTGTGAGTTGGGCTCAACCCTTGTGCGAGCCACATTTTCCCCACTCATAATGTAACCTAATGAATCACTCAGAAACACAATTTCACCTGTATCTGCACATGAAGCAAACTTGTTAGAAAATAAATGCATACTTTAGATGTGTTTGATGACTTGCTTGTTTTCTAGGATAGCCAAAGTATACATTTCTTGTTTAATGCATTTGAGGATCAGTTTATACATGCATAGGTACTTGTTCATGTCAGGTTAGGGACCAGTCATTGCTTAGAGCATTGCTCTAACATCATTCTTTTGCCAGATGCAGGAACTAGAAGCAACCTAAAATTAGGATGGACAAAGACAACTCGAGGAAATAGGACAACACACCAGAACCAGAACCAGTCATTCTTAAGCAATGACTGGCCTCTATCCTTACATGCACATTCTTTTACTTTTACTTATTCATGTATAGATTGTTCTTCAATTCATTGAATAAGAAAAGTTAATCTCATGGCTTGTGTGAGATAATGTACATTTTACATTCAATAAAGGTTATTTATTTGTCAAAAAGGATTTGTATAAATCTTTCTTATGTTACATGCACTTAGATAAATGCAGTAATTTGATAATCATAATCTTTTAAATTATTTCATTTATGCACTTGAATGTAATGTAATAAGGATAAGATAAAACGTACCTTTTAAACTTTGAATCAAAACTCTACCTAAATGAGCTATAGTGAAATTTAGGTAACACTTCCATTATAGTGGTAGGAGGTATGATATCTTGCAAAGTTTGTGTTTCACCTTTTGTTAAGTAAGTGTTCAATGGATTTTTTGATGTTGGTATATCGTTGCTATCGAGAGCACTAGAACCCATTAATCTAAGGCTTCTTCTTTATAAGGTGTTTGTTTTAGGGCAACGAGTTACAACACTCATGCAAAATTTTATAACACACAATGCACTAATAAAAGAAGTAATTAATGATATTACTAGGATATGTATGTTGAAATACACAATGTGTAATTGCAAAAGATGGAAGTTTCAATGCTAGGATGCAAAAGTATGCACTATAATCCAACACTATATTTCAAAATTAGATTTGAGTGAATGTTGAAAAGGAGTATCAAAATCTGAAAATGCAATTTTGACTACAAACCCTAGTTTTTGCAAAGACTAGGTTATATGAGAAATGCAACTTTTTAAGCAAAACCCTAACAAATGAAGCTTTTAAATGCAAGATTTTATATGAAGCAATGATGAATTACTGTAATAAATATCAGATTTGATGAAAATATTAGAAAATTAAATCTTTTTTATGATATCCAACATAAAATATGCAAAACTATGCTTTAATGCAAGCCTGGAATACTTTTTTTTTCAAAAAAAAATCAAATATATGCAATATTTTTCAATGTAAGATGAAAGATATGATATGAATGAATGCAAGGATTGATTACAACACTCAACAAGATGCAATTTCAGTAAAAACACAGGTTCACCAAAATGTTATGTATGAAAATGTGGGAAAGATGGAAGATAGTGTTAAAGGTGTCCAATCAAACCCTCCTTTCACAATAACATTAAAGGACAACAATTGAGCCAAGTCACTACAAATGGAGAGGACTTAGCTGTGGGTTGATGTCACTTAGAAATGATATGGAAAGATAGATTAGATTGATAGATATCTCAAACCCTAATTGTAATGAAATCAGGTACGGATGAATAAAATACGACAGATGATCACACATGAAGACACTAAATATAGGTTAGAAACATACCCAGATTTAGATTTTCAAAGGCAAAAACTTTGGGGACAATAGGGCAGGTGCCCAAGTCTAATAGGACAATTTTTCTGGAGATCTGGAATAGTGAGGTGTGTAAGACTACAACCTACTTCAAAGTTTCTAGAGATGCCAGATAGGAGGACTATGGGGCGGGCGCCCTAGTCTAGTAGGGTTGATTCTCTGCACTTTCTTATCAGATCCTAAATCTCTATCCTCTTGTCTATTTCTCTACAACTCCACTTCACCAAATCCCGCACCTATAACCTACAATCACAAATAGAGAGGTTTGGGGGTTGTGGTGTTTAGGAGGTTGCCTCGGTCAAGCCTCATAATGACATTCAAGTCTTCCAACACCGTTGTTAGATAGAGTGCATGTCCTTGGAGGACAGAGGCCAAATCAAATGATGAAATAGATTGATTGAAACACAAATAGATATCACCTTAGAGGTGAAGCCCTCACGAAGATGAAGATCTTTCACACCATGAGGAGATGGATTGATGAAGCCAAATTTGCAATAAACAAACATAATAACAACACAATTATACTCTGCAACACAATGAATGCTTTGAAATCCCTTAACTCAATATCACAAATTTGCATTATCCATCTAGTTGTAAAATGAAGACATAAACTCACTTATATATGCATTCCCACTAACTTTCATAATTCAAATTGAAAAGGCCAACATAGGGAAACCTTTTTAAAGGTCCTATGCCAACATCCTAAAATTTAGGTCCCCAACTCACATAAACTCACATAAAATGAAGACATAAACTCACTTATATATGCAACTTCTCCTTGAACTTTCAAAGTTTAAAGGGGTAGGGGGTCCTAATTTACATATCAAGGCTTACACAATGGCAGTGTGGAGACCAGTTCCTTGGGATGAGGTAATATGCCAAGAATCTTCCAAAAAACCTTAAATGACATTACTCTAGATTGATATTATTGAATCCCAGAGGCATTGATCCATTTGTTTCAATAACTCATAAGAGAATCTGTTTTGTCCTTTGACATGAACAAACTAGTCAAAATAGGAATTTGAGAATTCCTAATAGTTAAACAAGAGACCAACAAATTGGTCACACATTTCATTATACAATGGAAATAGGTCATCTACTCTTCAACTAACACATCAAGAATGGATCATAGGGAGCTATTTGATCTCCTCTTGCACTCCCTTAACAAGGATATGAAGAAGCCTTAGAAATCACTCTCACGATAGATCATGTTGTAATCCACATTAGGAGAAAAGAGTATGGTGTCAACAAAAATTTAGTGGCACAAGACAGTAATAATAATAATCCCTCGGCACCTGAAACCTTAAAGAATAATAACTGTAGTACAATCACCCATGGATTTTATTGACCTTCCACCACCGAAAAACAATAACAATCATAATTACAATAGCTATGATGGTGGCAATAACTATGCAAAAATAGGGAATCAAAATATCAATTCTACTGATTACACATGATGAAATAATTATGAGCAACAAGGTAGACAAAATAATAGACTATACAACAATAGTTGATGTGATTCCTATCAAAGACCTAGTGAGTATGATGCCAACAAGTACTACACTTTCCATAAAATAAATTGGCAAGACATAGAGCTATGTTAAGATTACTAAGAATTCATCTTAAATCTCTCACAATTCTAAATCCATTTCTTTATGGTCATACTTCTCCTCCCATCATAAAATTCAAACCATAACCATTAGGTACGTATCACTCCCCAAAATTCAAACTTAAAGATTTACCAAGACCCTTTTATAGCACACCAACAAGGTAGGGGCTCAAGTCAACCAAAATCAACTCATGCCACTCTTCACAAGAAACAAATGGTCCAAGACAATCTAGTCTAGAAGATGAAAACCTTCAAGAGGACCTCACAATATTCCAAATAAAAAACATTGGATATACAGTTTCCGTAGTAGATCCTACATCGACTTTGATTGGTCCATATGGCTTACTTGAGGACCTTAGGAAGACATTCACTAAGATATCTTTCATTGATCTTCTAAGGAACTTGAACCTCCCCATTAAGTGGTTCTCTTAGAGGCAATCAAGCTTAAATACATAACCCCACCTCTAGAAAAAAAATAAATCAAGTAGACCTTGACATGAATCCTCCCAACATAGAATTACACCATCTTATATTTTTCTTTGATCTAAAATAGATTCCAAGTGATGTTGAATCAACAAAACAAGGTGATCCTATGCTGACTCAAATTGGTCCATATGACTTAAATGAGGACCTTAGGAAGACATTCACTAATTTATCTTTAGTTGAGGACCTTAAGAAGATATTTTCCAGATATATTTCATTAACCTTCTAAGGAACTCACCTCCCCATCGAGCGTCTCTCCTAGAGGCAATTAGGCTCAAATATCTAAATCACATAAACCCACCTCCAAAAAATGCAAATCAATCAAGTAGACCTTAACATGAATCCTCCCTGTGTAGAATTACATGATCCTAGATATTTCTTTGATCTAAAAAATGGTCATTGATGCTAAACTAATGAAAAAAGGTGATCCCTCTTTATATCTACAAGTATGGATCTATGATTCTTACATAAAATGAACACTCATCGATGATGGCATAGTAGTGAACATAGTTTTGTTTTCCCTCTTAGAGAGAATGGGGTATGGACACACCAACATTATAATCTATAGACATACCTTACAAGGATATGATAACCTGAAATCTACAAGAATTGGAAAAATCACACTCCTAGTCTCTTTGGGACCCAAGATGGTGTCTAAAACTTTTTATCTAATTGACAAAAAGACATGATACAACCTACTACTGGGAAGACCTTAGATCCAGAAGATGAAAGCAATTCCCTCAATGCTATTTCAATATTTACTCAATTCTTGCACTTAGGGAAGGTTTGTGTTTCTAAGGGAGAGCCATGACCTTTTAGCATGATGAAAATCAATGCAACCAAGAAAAAGTTTCATATATCAATTGACTATGAGATAGGTTTCAATAAGATCACAAAACTTGAACCAACTCTTTAGAGTATCTAAATGAGAAAAGTGGACCTCAAGGAGAAAGGAATCAAAACTTATGAAAAGGGACAAACATCTAAACAAGGTGCAATCATCTCAACCAAAACTATAGTTAAGATAATGGATCTTTCAGAAAATGATCAAACTTTTCAATCCCTCTTCATAGAAGTGTTGTCGATGAGGATTGGACCCTTATGCAAAGCTGTGACACTTTACAATCCTTCAAAACATGGGGACAAACTTAGGTTGTGGGTGACCTATAGTGAGCTTGAACCTCCAAATTGTGGGTTGGTTCCCTTAAAATATTCTATTTGAAACTATGATTTTCTGTTTTGGAAAAGGGTAAGGAGGAAACTATAAGGAAATAATACTATAAAATTTGGTGATGCACCTAATAAGGATGGAAAATTTGCAATCTGGTTCACAATAGAATTCAGAAATCTGACTTACACAATCCAATCTTGGCATAAATATTACAAAAGTGCTTCTAAGGAAGGCTGGAAAAAACTGTTCTTTATGAAGGAAAAAAGATTCTTCACAACATAAAAGAAATATTTTCAGTAACATAACCTAAGACCTGTAATATCACTATGTTTAATATTGTAAGTAAGAGTGAGACAATAATTTTTAAGGTTTTGATAATTAAACACAGTAAAACTACATCGAATCACTTCATACAATTAGCATCAAATGGAAAAGCAACTACTTGATTCCAAAAAATAAAGGAAATATTGCAAGAGAGACAATAAATGGAACCTGTAACCTGCTGTAATCTCTATAAAACTATCAAATAATGAGCTACAAAACTTCCTTCTCTCTCAATGTGTAAAAGAGAAAAAAATGCAAGAACTAGCAAAAACCAAGTTTTCCTTTACAATATATAGTTTGCTCTATCCAAGAGGCATGCAAAATGAAACTGCAGCTAACTGCCTCTAAAAATAAGTTCTCCAAAGTGATCCATGAGCAAACCAAGAAATCCCTAAAAATAAGGGCTCAAACTACCACAAATTGAGCACAATAGCTCCAAGTTGACCCTCTCGATGTGCTTGACCAAGAAGTTGACCAAAACCCCTCAAATCGCTCCTCAAATCATGCAAAAAGGCTCCAAATAGCCTCAGTTAACTTAACTCATCAATTTGCATGATTTTGCTTTTGCAAAATTGATGTGAGTAAATAATAAAGTAATTAGAGGATAATTACTCTATTGTTAGTTACAACTTGTACTATTCTAATTTTACAATTTGTGAAAAATAATAAAGTAATTTGAAGAATATTACTTTACTATTTATTTACATTGGTTTATTTTGTAAAATCATGCATGATGAGAAGAAAAAATAAATCCTTATCTCTCCAAATACAATTGCCTAATTTGCATGATTTGAGCCAAAATTAGGACTTAAGAGAAAATAAAAATCCCTTATATCTCCTTGTGAGAAAAAATCTCCTAAATGCATGATACATGCATCAAGGCAAAAAATAATACACCGTGCCTTTATTAAATTTGAAGAAAGAAACAACCATATGCATTATTACTTTCATATTGCATCATGCAATATTTTCCATGCAAATCTCTTTACCTTCCTCATCTTTGACCATATGCATCATTATGCAAAATATACCTTCCTCTTCTCCATTATTTCCCTCATGCAAAACAATGATACCTCTGTCACCTTTCTTGCCACCTTGTAATATCATTTTGTCTTTTACACATCATTTACCTTTGACTTTTGAATGATGAATTTTACAAGGCATAAAGATTATTCTCCTTGACCACATTCGGTCACTTCACATGATACAAATATTACAAGAACCCTGACAAGGTATCATGAGGGGATAATCATCCTTTGACTATATGATAGTTGACCATGAGGTAAAAGGTTTTGTTTGAATGTTGCAAGGCATAACACTTAACTTATGATTATCGACCACCATTTGACTTCAAACAATATGCAAGAAATACATTCTGTCAGCCCTTTCTAACTATGATTGTTAGGAGATCTTATGACTTGATGTCTTGACCCCGATCCCATTTTAGATAATACAATGATTTAAGTTTTACAAAGTCAAAAAAATCATAGGGAAGAAAAAGAAGTTTCAAACAAAAGGGTGAGAAACCCTAATCAATTGGTCATTTTCACTTGCTCTTTCACCCGAACGTTGCTCTGCAACTCTCTCTGTCATTAGGGTTTGATACTCCCTCTACTTCTCCTTGAGTTCTCTAAGGTCTTTGTGCTTGATTCTCTTGCATTTCTTGAGTGGAACGAAATGACAGAAAGTGGTAAGTGTAGTATCTCCAGCTTGACTGGCATTTCTTTATCATTTTCTAAGTTTTTTCAATAATAATGGCTGCGGCCATACTTACACTTTCTCCTACTATATTCTTTTCTTGACATTACTTTTGTTCTCTATGTTGAAATCTTTTGCAAATGTGAAAAAAAATCTGGTAAAAAGGAAAACCTCCTAAGGAGGCCGCGGCCATGCATTTCTTCTCTCTGCAACTTCGAAGGTAAATCACTTTACTTCTCCTTGTTGTAGATACATGACTATCTTTGTATATTCAAAAAGAGATTAGGGTTTCAATTTTTTCCATCTGGGTATCGTTATATTCCTCTCTTTTTGATATGGTCGTGGCCATTGTTATCTCTATAGCATTTTCTTTTGATTTTCTCTGATATAAAGCTTGAAGAGTTTGATAGTTTCTTTTTGAAAATGAGGGTTTCAACACTTTGACAACTGGGTGTCTTCCTTAGGCATAAAACTTGCTTTTCTAGTTACGACCATGGTAGAAAAATACACTGTGTCTGATTCCTTTTTCTGTATGCACCAAAATGCATTAGGGTTTTATCCCTCTTCAAGGGTTTGCAAAAAATAATCATAGCATTTATTCACTATTCTGAGAATCCCTTTTTCATTCCTATCTATGAAACAAGACTCTGTTCAAAAATTTGGAACTAGGGTTTGCATTTTCATAATAGAGAAATACGTTGTCATCTATGAGACTTATTCCTCTAATTTTGTAGCTTCTTCTACTGAACTTGGACATTCCTGAGTGATAGTAAATGTCATTTCTGAAACTCTGAGCAACAATATTATCCTTTTTCTATAAAGAAATATTGTAACAGTCTTGTATACACGAATCTCTTTTCTAAGCGTGGGATTTTATCTTGGCATTTCATTTTGCTTTGACTGGTCAACTGTTAGATACTCCTCATTGTGCTACACTTTCACAATCACTTTGGCACTTAGAATTATCCTGTAGCATGTTTATCATATCATTGATTTTTATCTGTATCAGATATTTGACCTTATGTAGTTTTATCATTTTATCCATCTGTCAGATGCTTTTGTCATTTCAAATAGATAATGATACACCTGTACTGTATTCAGTTGAAACTGTAGCAGTCATTTGATCTTTTATATGATGTATCTCCTTTCAATCATGATTGTTAGATGCTCCTCATGATGCATTTGTTTGATTCTATCCTTCTGGAGGCATAACCTGTATTATTTGTTTTAGCTAGACTTGATCACTATGAGCACCTGTAAAATGTCATTTTACTTACTGTCCTTTTATCATAATCAGATAATACTTTTTCATGATATGTCCTGTAACATGTAAATGATACACAAGCTCTGTCTCTTGGAAGCATTATCCTATAACTTTATCTTCATCAGGTAGTAATGTAAACACTTATATGACTGATAAAGTCAATGACATACATAAGTGTGACTCTGTGACTTGTCTTCAACTGTAATATCATATGTATAATCAATGAAGACACCTATAGCATATCTTCACACTGTAGTTGCATTTATCATTTGTTCATGATATTTAATCACCTGAGATGAAATAAATACTTGCCATACTTTAAGATGGCTCTTGTAACCTATTCTTTCTATCTGATGTGCATATGAGACATGATTGGCATATGTGTCTTTATCTGATGTAATCAACTGATCATACCTATACTTGTTATCTGTACTTGGTTTATCTAATTTTATCTTTTTAATCCCTAAACATTTAATATATGATTTGTTCACACTAATCTGCACATGTTCATTATGTATATAACTCTCAATCTTTAATGGCTCTTGAATCAACAATGCATTTGAGAGTTATGTTCCATTATGAATATCTACAGATAGGGATTACCTTGATAATGTCTTTGTAAACTGATACTTTATCTGAACACAAGTCTTCTCTTCATCTTATTTTCATATTTCTGTCATTTCTTAAGTCTGATTTTGTGAATTGTGACATGAAATATGACAACAATAAAGCATCCTGATAATGATATGAACAATAAAAATACCTTTATGGTTGCATTTCTATTTTCTGCACTTTGTCAACTTGACTCAGGCATTCTGAACTTATCTAATTTGTTTCAATCAACTGCAATTAATGTCATGATGACACACCTTCTTTGTAAGTTGATTAAATGATGCATGATGTACTTTGAATGATGCATCCTGTCTTATTTTGATATTCCTTTTCAAATGAAAAAAGAAAACATGTTGGGCTCAACCCTTGTCAGAGCCACATTTTCTCTACACGTTTATTTTTCTTCAAATCAACAACATTACTTTTCCTATACCTGCATAGTGAACGAACAAGTTAGCATAAAAACATACCTTATGGACTTGATTGATCCTCTTCATGATATTCTGATTTATGGCACATGTCTGATTGACTCTTTTATATGAAATGCATGATGTTTGTAAGTTGATAAGTCTACATGATAAAGCATATGATAACATTAAATATCTAGAGCTCTTATAGGACTTTCCCCAATTTTTTACAGGTACAACTGATACAATTGGAGCTGAAGATGACGACTGAAGATCAACAATCTACTAGCTCAACAACCTTCTTGCTCAGGCAATGATGGATATTTAGTTTTATCATGTGTTCCTCCTTATTTCTTTTATCATCAAATGTATAGCTTGCATATGTCTGCATTGCTTAGTTTAGTCACTCCCACGGCTTGTGTGGAACACATTTGAACACTTCTTTTAAACATGATTAGTTAATTTATCTTATGTATTTGATGTATGTATATTTCTTTTTCAATCAATGCATAGGATAAAGTAATAGATACTGAATGTATGTTCCAAATATGACATGAAATGACAACTTAAATAAATATCTTTCCTTCTTTCTTTCAAATATGATCAACTAAATAATCAATCTATCTTATAACTCTTGAAAGATAAAACTATGTTAGATCAACTGTATTTCTTGAATGATTGATTCCTTGACATCATGATTCACTTGTTATGATGATTCATCAATCCTGATTGGAGTCATGGGTTATCCTGACAACTGAATAGCTTTATCTGCTTTGTCAAGACATCAACTATTCATTAAATGCAATAACTTCAAAGTTTTCTTTTATTCCTCCTGAAACAACTGCACTTAGGTCTAACTAAATTTAGTGTAAACACAATTTAGTAACAAGAAGTTTGCATAATTAGCATAATCTTAGAAATTGATAGATTCATGGATGTCAATGAAGTGTCAGAAGGATATACCCCTTTAAATTTTCTAAGGGCTACATCATATAATGAATCTTACACTCCCTTAACACCTCTAACTGATTCTTACAATCTCATGATAAGGAGTGAATCATACACCCCTTGGACTCCAACAATAAAGTAGGCACATATAGATTCAAAAGATTACATGTACATTTTTATAGTTGATAATGAATTTACAAATAGTCCAAAAGTTTCTTTTAGAGCCTTTATAAGGTATGAATAAAATAACCAAATCTCACCTACCATCTCAATATGATATAATGATGCATTAGGACCTCCTCAATTCTAGGTGGAGACTATTGCAAAATTCTAAGAGGAAGATGAGGTAAGTGTAGGGACATTTCAAAAAGAAAAGAAATTGCACAAACCATTGGAATAAAAAATCTAATTATTTTAGAGCTACCTAAGAGATACGTTGATTATTCCATGGATCTATAGCCAAAACCCAATTGGAAGATGAGCATAAGATTTATACCTCCAAAAGAGTTGGGGCAACCACATACCCCATTCAAACTATTTCAATTCCTCCAACTTCTCCAAGAAAGAGATGAGGTTATAATTTACTTGAAAGATGAGTTCAACCTCCTAACTAAACTTCTATCCCTTGAAGGAATATTATACTTGACCCCATCTCATCAACCAACTTATCAATCCTTAGCTCAACTCTTGAAACCTTAGGCCTCCCAAGAAATCACAAGAAAGGAAAGATATGAAGAACCTCCACTTGGTATGTATCAAGTAGGAGAATTTATACTCAAAAGAGGGAATTTAAAGAATAAAATATGTAAAAGAAAGTGCAAGTTCCATGAAGTTTGGAAATGTCCCTATGTAGTTAAAGAAGACACCATAAAAGCCACGTATCACTTGCACATGCTGGAAGTTGAAGAATTTGGTGAAATTGTCAATGCTTTATATCTTAAAAAGTATTACATCTAAAAAAACATAAAATTAAAAAACATATAAATAAAAAAATGATATTCCAAAATGAACAAAACATGCATTGCATTGTATTTTCACTCCATCTTTCCATGGTTTGCTCTTCTCTAATTTTCTTCTTAGTAGATTTTTAGGGTGCTCAGTATAATTTTCCTTTACTAAGCCATAGATTTCCAAAATCATTATCACCATAATCCCCTTACATTCCCAATAATTTCAAATAAAGACAAACTTTTGGCTTTAAATTGATCCTAGTCTTAGGTGTCATATAGTCAAGTCTAATCAAAGCAAGTTTTCAAATCTAAGGTACCCAATAGAAGCTAACAGACAAATCTTCCCATCTCTCCTCGGTAATGGAGAAGTCTTAGGAGTTGGTTATGCTTTTGGTTGCACCTAGCTCCTTACTCACTTGGCCAAAAATGTTAGGGTGGTCAAAATTCTACAAAGCAATACAAAAAAACTACATATATACATATACATACATACATATATATGATGTTCATACTCTTGAGTGGAGAACAAACTAAGCTCAAAGCTACAAGGGTGACATCCAACGGAGAAAGAAGAGAAGTACATACACACACAAAGTAGGTAAACTAGGAGTCTAGATAGATTTCTAGGTTTGTCCTTTCTATGGAGCTAATCCTTTACCCCAAGTTTAAACTATTGGCCATCTCTTTTGGTTTAAGTCTGGAAGGTACCAATAAAAAATTGTTGCTTGTCTGCATAAAAAGCTAGTAAAAATGTTCACTCTAGACAAGGATTGACCTCTAGCCTTTTGTGCAACTTCATTTAAAAATTTTTCAATCACATTCTCGTTCCCACTTGATCCCCTAAAAATCTATATTAAAATTTTAGTAAGTTATCTTATGCTTAGTCAATTTGTAATCCCCCTAAGTCAAAAATCTTGTAAAGAGAAACCTCACTATCTATATCATCTACATACCATAAAATAAATGTAATAAAAAATGGTATTTGAAAAATAAATCATATGTGAATCCACTATGCCATATCTATAAAACCATCTTATGCATCCATACATATTGCACATTGCATGCATACAACAAAATATAAAAATACAAAAAAATGAGTATGACATGGTATCTATATCAACATACCTCCATAGATTCTAAGATAACCATATGTACAATAGATATGCAAAGTAAAGATGTCAACTAATAGCTATTTAGATTAATCTCAGGTCTCAAAAACCAAAAGTTGCATAAAGTACATGAGAACATCAATACATTGAGTACATAGGCTCCATAAAGGGAGACATATATGCATAAGTGAAGTGCATCAACTACAAAATCTCCCAATTCAAGGGGGAAGCATGAACATAAGGAACAAAGCATCAACAAAAGCCTCAATGTTAACTCTGAGCCACAGATCCACCAAGAGTCTTCTGTCATCTATCCTACTATCCATTGTATCTTACTGCAAAGGAGTCCTTTGTGATTGTCTCTAAGAAGAGATTGGTGTAAGTGTGAGAAAACAAAAGTGAACCATACAAAGAGCAAATTAAGTAGATTAACCTACTCAATTCACTATCATAAGACACCTCAATATTAGATAAAGAAGACCACAAACAAAGATGTGAAACACAAATAAATGTTCTCACCAAGGCCTCCTTGTTGCACCAAACATGTGTTGGATGATTCCAAGGATGGAATTTGGAGAGATTTGGGATGTTTTAGAGCTCAAAATGGTAGAATAAATTTGCAGTCAAGAGTTGTGTAATGACCTAGAGGTCCAATTTATAAATTTTTTGGGAGGTTGGATGGAGGGCTATGATCAATTTGGAAGATCAAGGGCTCTCATTGCCTGAGAGGATTAGAGGCATGAGAAGTCTCCAAGTGTCATGCTTTATACGGTGGTCAAAGGGGCTCCCAAGATTCAAGAGGAATCAAAGGTGGAGATTATGCATTGGAGGAAGTGGATGGTGAGGATGAAAAAGTGATTTCTTAGAGTATTCAAATATTGCCCATGCTTCCAAGTACCCCTTGTGTACATGTTGAATTCAACATGTGTACCTCTTTAGGGACTTATGCATACAAGACCTTGATTAATCATACATAGGCATGTGTGAATGATTAATGATGGTTAATAATGTGATTTGGTCAACTAATGAAAAGTACACCAAATAGAGAATTAAATAAATGTTTGAATTTATTTAATTTTTGGATGGGATGGGATGAGCTTAGATAAATAATTTTTTGTATTTATTTATCTAAGGTAGTTATTTATCTAAGGTAGGAATGTGGAGGAAGTTTAATTGATTGAATAAATAGTCTAGACTATTCAATTAATTTGTAGGTGAATAGTGATTAATAGTACACGAATAGTAATTTTATTAATTAAATAATAATATATTATTTAATCATGGTTAGGATAAAAATTGGATAATCAATCAAATAAATAGGGAATTATTCAATTAAATATAGATAAAATGGTTAAGTGATGTCTTACTTATGGTTAAAATAATGATGAGATGATTTTAGATGTCTACATTTTGCCCCTCTTTGAAATGACATTAAAATAACGTTATTTCAAAGAAAAATAAAATGTAGCATTTTTTGATGAGGAAGGGGTGATAGGATGCCCCAATTGATTGGGAAAAATGAGGAATGATGATAACAAGATGATGCCCCCTCGAGAGGTTAGGAGGGCAAAAAAGAGCATAGGTGAGCTCTCAAATAATGAAAAGAATAGAAAATTTGGATAGAGGAGAAAAAAGTAAGATCAACAAAAGAAGAATGGAGGAAAAAAATGAAAAAAAGGTTAGTTATGGAAAAATGAGGGAAAGAGGGTGAAAATTAGGGATTGGGGGTGAATAGTTCATTTTCAACCTCAATCTTAGAAGAATTGGAGTCGAATAGAGGAGCGTAGAGAGAAATGGAGAATGCACCCTTGCATACCCATTGAGTGGAGAAAGTGAGGGAATATAAGTGACCAACATGGGGAGCACTAGTATGTAGGCTTATGACCCTCCTAGTCATTAATTAGGTGCATTTATTGCTATTTAGGGGGAGGGAAAAATATACCAAAAATATGGATCAATGTGCATGTGGGGTGAACAAGTGCAATCGTGGGGTAAATGAGTGCAGGCGGTTGTTGAATGAGAAGCTGCATTGAATGGGCACACGCATATGAGGAATAGTGCCTCCATTGAAAAATGGAGCACTCTCATGGATAAGAATAGGTGTGGGAGATAAGCATCTTCGTTAAAAAATAGGGCACCTACATAAACAAGTGCTTATGTGGGTGGATAAGCTTATCCATAAAAATATAGAGTGCTTTCTTAGAGAAGTGCCTACATCATGGATGAGTGTGTTTGTGGAAAAATGGAAGCTTGAAAATGAGAGAATGATAAAATTTTGGGATGATGGTTAAAAGAGAAACCTCTCTCTAGTTTTCCAAAATTTAGGAGATTAGCTGATATTGCCATTAGTTTTTTTGGAGAATTGATTTCTGAGTACTCTTTGCAGCATAGACGAGTTTATCAATGTACACAACTTTCATATTGTTGTCAGAGTCACAATGACCTCACCCAAATTGCCAATGACCTACAAAAAGATCTCCAAAGGTGTAGAATTCCATTGTTTCTTAGGATTTATACAACGAAATATAGACTTTATTGAAATATTTGGAAACTATATGCAAACCCTAAAATCTATATTCAGTGCAACAAAATGATCATGATAAACTATTAAAACCAAACAAATATTGATGTTACCGAAGAAAGTTCAAATGTGGTTGCTCAGATTATAGCATAACTCCTGTTTAGATTTTGCCAAACAAGGTAAATGAAAGATAAGGGTTCATTTTATAAAGTTTGGATAAAAGTGGTTTAGGCAGTTAAATCGTAAATTGGTTGAATGATTGAACAGTGAGAAGTTGGTGTTTTAAAGGGTTTTGTGTTATTTTTTACGAATGATTTTTAGGTTTTAGGTTTTGTTTTGTAAATAATAAATTAAATATATTAATTTTAATTTATTATTTACCAGAGGGTTAAAAGATGAAAAGGTTTAATTAATTAATCCTTAGGATTAGGGGTGGATTAGGAATTAAGGAGCATTTAATTAATTAATTAAAATTAATTAAATCATGACTTAGGAAAATGATCAATTGGTCAATTTTTTATATCTACATTTTGCCCCTCTTTGAGACGATGTTGCGAAGCAATGTCATTTCAAAGAAGATTAAAACATAGGTTTTTGGATTCAGATTTTGGGTAGGCTATGGCTCATAAAAATGAAGGATTGGATAGATGATTCCCCCTCAAGAGGCTATGCAGGGACAAAGGACATGGATAGGCTCTTGGAAAAGGAAATGAAGGGAAGGAGGTGGAGTTATGCTAATTAAACTTTGAGCAATCTGATGTTTGATATAGCACCTGACATTATGCACCAAGGTATAAAGACCAAGGTGACGATGTGTCCTGTGCCCCAACGTAATACAACCTTGTCTAACGTATGAGGAAGTAAACTTAGAGCATGAAAATCCTAATGCACAAAAGGTATGATATGACTTAACTGCAAAGGATAATGCAAAAAGCTATTCCACCATGACACACACAAGAAAGCAAGCACGCATGCACAAATGATTCAAAAACAAACAAGGTATTGCCCCTATCAAGCTGAAAACTAATGATCAATTGGATTGATTAATGATGATTGATTGATAGCATTGTTAATGTGGGAACGATTTGTCCCGAGAAAAATGCGAGGATTGTGTTGTTGATATGGGAACGATTTATGCTGAGAACAACACTAGGATTGGGAAGGATGTATCCCATTGATGATGATGATGATCAATCAGGATTACAACAAAGCTACCTGAATAGGAACATGGATGTGATTGGATAATTTGGCTAGATTGATTGACAAGATGAGTATGAACTAAGGAAACTTGCATTTGGATTATTGCTTGGATTTTTGTCAGAGATTTGATATTTTGATTTTTATGGATTTTCAAATGTGTTAATTTTTTTAGCATTGGATTGTGCGTGGAGAGCTCTTGGATATATACCAATGACAAGGAAAAACCAAACCAAAAGGTAAGGAGTATGATAGGATGCAGATGAACAATAATGGATAGGATAGGTAAAAGGATTAGATGGATGGGAAATAGGATAAAGGTAGGATTAAAAAGATTGGCAATGGGATAAATGTAGGATTGGATGGATGGATAGAAGGATTGGTGATAGGATAAAGGTAGGTGTATGGATGGATAATGTATTAGAGATATATGATAGATGGATGGAGGGAGCCTAGGATGTGATCTTCAAGAACTACGTCGCATAGGAATAACATGCCCCCACTCTAGCTATTATGCCTTAGGATTTAATAAGGTGATTCTGATTAGGATGCATGATGGGAATAATGCTTGGAATGGATGAATGGACTTAGTAGTAGATAGATTTATGGAAGGCATGCTTAGAAAAAGATGGATGGAATTTGGAGTATGACACGAGGTGTCTAAAAGAATTTTTCAACATTTTACCCCTACACTTATCAAGATCAAAAGGAGGAAGGGAAGATGGATGGTGCAATGAGGAAGGTATGATAGATATGATGGATAAGATAGGATGGAAAATGAGAAGATAGGATATATGTGATGGGATAGATAGGATGGGATAGATTAGACAACATGCCCCCAAGTGTAAAGCACATAGATAATCACCTACGCATGACGCATGTTTGCCAAGTTTTCATCATGGTACTTATCCAAGGTGCCTGTTTACCAGGTTTTCACCACTGGACAAAATGGTTTCTCTTTACTATTTTGATTTTTTTTTTGAATAGGGGATATGGATGGGATACGTAGGAACTCAAGATTGTGTTCGCATAGCAAGATGGTAATGTCCCATGATGGATAGAAGTCACTCAGAGACCATGCCAAGTAACATTCATGATGGATGTGTAGGAGTCCGGACAACACTGAGGGGGGGTGAATCAGTGTTGTATTATTTTTCAAACATTTTACAACTTTTTGCAAGCTTTCTCTTACAGAACAGATGGAAAGGAATACATTAATGATTTGTTGAGTTTATATGCACAAGACTTACAATAACAGATGTAAACAAAACATTATCAAACCAATAATATGCACACACATAGAAGAAATCAAGACACAACCTTTTTACCGAGTGGAAAACCCTCAGGGGTAGAAAAACCACTCATGAAGTGCCTCACTGGCTTAACTAAAAAACATGCCTCACTGGCAATACAAATTGTCTCACTGACAAATATTAAGGTCACACTGACCATAAGCCTCACTGGCATACTGTGCCTCTCTGGCTTTTCTCAATCAATCAAAACAAAAACTTGTGTGCAAGAATTGATTGCTTACTCAATCTGATTTGCACCATTATATTACTTGTCTTCCCTTTTCATATCTCTATTCAATTACACTCAATCTGATCTGCATATTAATCTCATGATCTCTGCACAATCAATTCCCCTGATACACAATTAATTCACCCTTGTCTAGATTATCTCTCTGCATGATTATCAATACACCTGATTATTTCTGCATAAGAATTCACTTGATGCAATCAATTGCATAATGTCTTTCTGATGATCTATATAATCTCTGTATCTGTGATGTCATTTAATATTAGATGACCTTTCACATTCTGCACAGTCATCTTCATTTTCTCTCATTGAAGATCATTTTGCCCTTTTATCTTCTCTTTTTAATGTCTTCAAAAACAATGCATCTTCTATTGTCACCTGCATAAAACCATCTAAAAAAAATCATATAATATCAAACCCTATTGAAAACTCTTCATATTCTCTGCTCATATTTACAATCTCTGCATGATGTTTCGTATTTTCCAAAATACAAAACCCTTCAATCTGATTATCTTCTCTGCAAATAAAAAATCTTTATCTTCTCCTTCACAAGACTCTGCAAACATCTTCACAAAATTCCAATAAAATCATCTGATATATTTTTAAGATCTCATAAAAATATAATCATTCTGCATTATATTTTTTCATATTCTCTCAAAACAATCTTTCACAAACAATCTCCAATCTTAAAAAAAAATCTCCTCAAAAATTAAAATCTTGATGTTTGTCTCTTTACAAAAAAAAAAACTCTTCATAAAAATCTCCTTATTAGAAATAAACTCCTTATATTCATGACAAAAAAAATATCAACCAAAAATTTTAAGGAAATTACTAAATTTTAAAAAGAAACTTTTAAACTTTGGTTCGGGCTTCAAAACTTTCTATAAACTCCTTACAAATTTTAAGGGAGATAAATAGTATATTTCTTAATGCATCGGGTTCCACTTTTGGCGGTAATAGTTTTTAAATTCAAAAAAAACATTGAAAGCCCGCCCTTTTGAACCATCGGTGATAATGAAGTTTCTAACCTTAAAAACAAAAACTGCCCTTTTGAATACACCGCGGGCCCTCACAATACAAAGCATTTTCAATGCTTTATTTGTAAAACGCGCTCCACATATCATATAAAGATTGATGCTTTAAGGAAGGGCCGGTCACCATCATGTGATGGTAGCCCTCTAACAGGTCACTTCAAGTGACTCTTACCGCCTCAACAAATCACCATGATGTTAAAAAAAATGACAAGTGAACTTTGGATGTGAGTTCATGAAGATTATAGTATGAAGACTAACTTGTCAATCCAACCTATCAACAAAAAACACCAAGAAGATCAAACCTGTGATGACCAAGATTATAAAATTATTCTCTGCATCTGCAAGACTTTTGAACTGTGTTGTGTTCCCCACATTAACGTAACCGAACTAATTCAATAATATTATCTCTATCTTCAAATGAGTAGTGCATGCATTACTCTACCAAATGTTACTTTCAATCAACACACTGCAACTCCTGATGACATCACCTTGAAGAAACTTGCATGAAATCCAAGTGATATCTACATCTGTAAACTCAGTGGTATGACAACTCCTGTGATCACTTCTATCAATCCTTGATATAGAGTATGCCACACAAAATGAAATCAATCCTTATTGTAGAGAAAGTCAGACAACATGATGAATGCTCCTGAGTTCAAATTACTAAGTCACTACCACTACAAGTCATCTGTAAAGAACACACAAGATGATGTAATCAATAACATATAAGATGATATAAACTCTACACAGGATGATGTGAACTCTTTGATCCTCCTGATCCTTTAACAAGTATGTATCTCTACACTGCATAACCAAACATGATATGCACTTCATCAAGTATGAAATGAATCACAACTTCTAGGAAAACTCTGTCCAAACATAGATGAGCACACATGAATGATGAACATTTGTCCAAACCTGAATGATGAACATTTGTCAACACTTGACAACCCTAAATCACCTTGTGACTTCACTTACCAAAGAACATAAGAAAACACATTGAAGGCCAAACCTGATCAACCAAGTCCTGATGACATCAAACAAACTGAGGACACCTTTTTGACATCAATGACAACTTAACTCCATCAATCTCCCCCTTTGTCATTGATGGCAAAACCACCTGATGCAATTTTTCTTTCTCCCCCTTTTTGACATCTGATGACAAAGGCTATTATCTCCCCCTGAGAAAATAACTCCACTAAAAGATGTTATAGCATGATTATAACAATTGTAATCACATTGCTTTAAGAGCACCTTGAAGACATAAACTCTTGTTATCTTGTTATCTTCAACCAAAAATAAGAACCACTTACCTTTCAAAGCACTGAATGCAATTTTCCTAAACTTATCCTGAACATCAACATTTCAAACTTGAGAGCAAAAAGATACCATGAAACTTACATCTGATGACAATACCATTATGAAGATGAAGACTGACACACTCCTGATGACGAAACAAAAAAAGTTTCTTCAATCAACAACATTTTTGATCCACATGACAAATCTCCAATGAATCTATCTGTTTCCCTTGTGTTAAAGTTCACAAACAAATCACTGCTTCACTGCTCATAAATACCACTGTCAATCATTTACAAGAACAGACATCACTATTACATCATCTGCACAAGGAAGCACTATCCATCTGCTATTGCTGATCTGATGAAATGCAGGATATCACCATCAATGTCATAGTTTGAAGAACTCTGTCTGAAACATATTAGTAAGGAAGATCATTGTATATGAAGGCAATTGTCAAATTAACATTCCTTTATTTCAGGAAACTTTGAGTAGGCAGCTTTACCCTCATAGTTTGTCTAACTTTGGTTTATCCACCTGTTGCAGGATACACCAGACTGTGGAACACAGTGAAATTAATTGTTTAACTTTCCTTACAAGGTTGGATTTATATTTGAAAGGATTAATATTCTTTCCAGATGTGTTCAGGGCTGAAATTTGCCAGGAAAATGAAGAAGGCTGGCAGCGAAATGAAGAAATTCTGGAGCAACAAGCAGATGCAGCACTAGAAGTTATTAATTGTCCAGACACTGAAGTGGACCGATCTGAGGATTTTGAATTATACTTGTCCAGAAATATACAGTGTAGTCAATTATTAGGTTTATCCACTGATGATGTCTTGATTGAAAGCTGGTGCAGATTACATGATGAAGAGCATTCAGAGAGAGATTGCTACGCCTGCTTGGTCATGTTGAAAAAGATTCTAGAAAATACAATAGCTGAGTCGGTTCCAGAAGGTAATGAAGAGGAAACATCTTTCCTGGATTCATTTTATGGTGAGATTGATAGGAGTTCTCTACTTCCTAATACAAGTAAGGATCAGTCAGTATGCAGGTATGAATCTTTTGAAAATTTTAGAGAAGGAACCACTCATCAGGATAATATTTTTGATTCTGATCCTAATACTTTTGATAAAGAAGATGAAACATCTTTCCTGGAGTCATTCTATGGTAAAGAGAAGTGTAAACAAATAGTAGAGCAATTTAAATTCACTGCTAATGATGAAGTTCCTATGATAGTAACTCAGGGAGTCATAGAAAAGAAAATAAATGCTGATTTACTACCTAACTGGGTTGAATTAAATGATCAAATGCAGGAATGTTGCAGGTTAATGGAACCAGATCCTCTACTAGATAAAAGATGTGAATTATTTAATGAACAATTCCTGAAAGATGAAGATGTAGAAGACTTTGGAGTTGTTATGCATAATCAGATGTCACTCCAGAAATATTTTGAGAATGAAACAGGGGAGTGTCCTTATCAAGTGAAAGTTGTTTCTCTTTTACAGTCACATGATTTAGAAGGGATAAATTTCTGTATATCAGGTTGTGATAATAAAGATACTTATTTAGATGCTGATGTGCAGGAAATTGAAGAAAATATTGAGAAGTTTCCTGAACTGGAAGATAAACTGAACATCCAGAATGAAGGGATAAAGTTGGATAAAGATGGAGAATTAATACATCAAGAGTCATACATCCTTCAATTTGAAGCGAGACCAGGCACTGAGCCAAGCAGTGAAAATATAATGACAAATGGAAGACCAACTGCCAATGAAGAAGCATGTCCAACAAAATTAGAAATACACCAGGTTGTATTTCTCCTTTCCACAGTGAATGATGTTGATTATTATTTTGATTATGGAAATTCAGGAGATAAGACATGCATGTGGATTAATCATGAACATGATGAGCTGCCTCAGTTGCTGATCATCAAGAGTTGTTCTGTTGAATACAGTGAATTCAGAATATCAGAATATTTTTCAGAATATAAAGATAAATTTGCTAGGTTGAGAACCATAACTAATACCCTAATGCTCCTGCACAATCAAAAGAAGTATGTAAATACAGGTGTATTTGGGTCGTTTGTTGGTTTTTGTTTGCCTAATAGTGGTTTGTATATAATTTTTGTAGGATAGTTGTTTGTACAGTTTGCTTGTTTTGCCTTCTTGTTCTGTTTCTTTTGTTTCCTTTTGTAGGTTAGTTGTTTGTACAGGTTGCTTTTTGCTTTGCGTTGTTGAGTCTTTGTTTTGGTTGGGCAAAACTGGTGCACCTTATTACTTAAGAACACTGCATAAATTGTTAGAATTCAAAAGTTGGATATAAGTTTTTACATAGGTTGTAACTCATATCAGTATAGGTATTCTTGATCAGGTCTGTGGTATCATATTCATCAGTACTACTTTTCTTGAGTCAAGGTGATCCTCACAATGACACACCTAATAGCCTTGGGTTTGTTGAACATATCAGTGTAGGTGTTAAGTGAAAAATCTAAAGGTTGCCCTTGCTACCATTGCAATTCTCAACTTAATTTCAACAAGTGACCATTCCTTGTATCATGAGGCTACAACTGTTATATCTTAAG